>CAWUFW010006078.1:608406-1216812 GCA_963921515.1 Calotriton arnoldi
TGTCAAAGAAAGCATTGCTCTCTCTAATCCACAAACCCTATTTAATTTCACGACTAGTTTATCCACACCTTGTATTTCTCAACTACATGCACTCTCATCTTTTTGGACAGTAACTGCAGCTTCTCTGCTTGTGTTATATTTTCACTGCATCACCCGAGCGCAAATGTCAGCTTCTACTTAGGACTAGGTATGGATAGGTCTTTTACCAAGGATCTTTTAAAGAGCACCATCATATGAAAGTTTGCAAATTCTCAAGAACGTCGGTAATTAGACTTCACATCTTTCCTTGCCTTCTGGCCATGATAGTCCTGAGTGCGCCTAGAAGAGTTCTGTTTTGCAGCGTTCACAATTCAAAAAGGTGCTGCTATCTCTAAAGTGAACTCATATTGTGCTTGTATCGTTCATCTCACTAGTTCTAAATGACGTGCATGCCTGGTTGGCCAGCATTCTGCATCCTAGTACAATGGTTCTATATTTTATTCCCCCCACAGTTGCCCAAATCAGGACCAATCACAATTGCATAAGAATGAATTTGGGCTGGTTTGTACTGCATTGGGCCATCCTTCCCAGTCGATCAGTGACTAGATAAGTACTGCATTATTATCATAATTAGTACCCAAATTATTATTTTCCATGAAAATGGCGCCTGACTGAATTGCAGGGCAGTAGCGAGAACGAGTGGAGTTTGTGTTCTCCGGCGACTTGTAATACCAAGGCTGCTACATTTGTCTAATCACCATCATTGTCTCTTCCGCCCGCCCCGTCCCCTGTGCTGGCATTTAAAGAGTCGGTCGAGCAATCTGGGAACCCGTCCAGATTCATGGCGCGAGAAATGACGCGCTCCACATTTCAGTCTTTGTGTCAAGCTTTTCAGGCAGTGGCGATGCCACCTGCAGCCCTGAGAAGACGAGCCTGGGACGGGAAAGCAAATCGGTGCAATATGGCAGCATTTATAGGATCTGGCCCTCGGCCGCATTCACATTTGCCAAACATGATCAGGTCTCCCTGCGGAGGTACAGTGGGTTTGTGGCTTCCACTGGAATGTGGGCTGATTACCATCATCTGTGTGGTGGAATTCAGACCCCAAGAAAGGGGTGTATGATTTGTATGTGTGTGAAGTAAAGGGGCTATTTGCATTATGTCAGCATTACAAACGCATTGACTTATGTACACATTTTCCCTTTACAGACATAACACGATAAAAGAAGGCATATACCTCATAAAGAACACACTCGTATATTAATTTAAGATTAATAGATAGTAATAGATAGATTGACAGCAAGATAAAGTTCAATAGTACACTTTCTCCTCAGTGTTATTATAACAAGCTTTGGAAAAGCAAATAGGTCTGGCTTGCATCTTGAGTCCTGAATAGTGTTAAAAAAAGTCTGCTGCAGTGATAAGAAAAACAACGTGATTTCTTTCTGTACAAGATCCATCTATGAACTATAGAATTTAGGACCAGATGTACTAAGATTGGATTAGCAAAAAAACGTTGCAAACTGCACACTGACTTTTCTGCAGATCCAATCAGATTTAGCGGAATTACCTTTGAATTAACAGGTCAATTTGCAATATAGGAAAGGAACTGCTTTTAAAAAAAGAAAAGTTTTCCATTTTGAAAAACGTCAGTGAGAGTTGGCAATGGTCCCCTTGACCACTGCCTCGTCCCTCCGTAGTTGCCACCCAGAGTCCCAAATAGGAAGGGTCTAAAGGAGGCCCAATCATTTACCAGCTCAGCTTGGGAGATGGTAACTGATTAATGGTTTGCAGCCAGAATTGCAGTTGCAAACCATTGATTTATTTCTTAAATTTATATAGCGCAAAACTGTCACCCTACGGGTATCCTGGCACTGTGACTTGCCCAGATGACATTGTGCATAAAGATAGTCTATAAACGACACGGTATGCTCGTAATGCTAGTTCTTAGGGAAGAGCCATGTCTTTAGGCTTTTTCTAAATGGGAGCAAAGATTTGATTTGCCTAATATTCAGGGGAAGGTCATTCCAGAGTCGTGAGGCTGCTACCCCAAAGGCTCTGCCACCTGTCCTGGTCTTCCTAAATCTGGTGGTGGTTACCAAATTCGTGCCTGATGAGCGTAGGTTTCTCCCTGGAGTATACCAGGTGAATTTCTCCTGCATGGATATTGGACCTAGGCCATGTACTGCTTTGAACACCATACAGAGGGATTTAAAATGAATTCTCTCATTTATGGGCAACCAATGAAGGTCTCTTAGAGCTAGAGATGTAGAGGACCTACGCTGCCTGTTTAACACCAGTTTGGCTGCTATAGACTGAATCCTCTGTAGTTTCCGCAGTGCTGATTGTGGTGCTCCCAAATACAGGGAGTTACAATAGTCCAACCTGCTCAGTATTAGACTCCTCACCACCAGAGGTCTGGAGGTGGCGGGCAGGAGCGGAAGAATCTGGCGCAGTGCTCTTAGCAAGGAGAAGCAGGTGCCGACTGTTTTATTGATTTGTGATTCCAATTGGAGATTGTCATCCATTAGAACCCCCAGGTTACGCACTGTTCTGGCAGGGATCAGTGGTTTATCCATAGGGGTGAGTCTAAATTCGGCGGGATAAGGCCGAGCTATTTTGGCCGCGGAGCAGTATACTATCTCAGTTTTTTCTCCATTAAATTGTAAGGAGTTTTTCCTGAGCCAGCTGGAGGTCTTGAGCATGCACTCCTGAAATTTCTCAATAGATACTGCCTGGTTTCCTTCTAGAGAGAACACCAGTTGCGTATCATCTGCATAATTGACTAGGTCGATGCCGAAAGACTTAATAATTGGGATTAAAGGGCGCAGATAAATATTGAATAAAATTGGGCTGATTGCTGAGCCCTGTGGCACCCCGTGTCGCACGGGGGTCTTGGGAGAGGTGAACGGTGGGATAGTTACCACCTGTTGCCTGCCCGTCAGATACGATTGCAGCCACTTTAAAGCCTGTCCTTTCACTCCGATGTTCTCTAGTCTTTTCAGCAGCATCCTGTGATTTACCGTGTCGAATGCAGCCGACATGTCCAGTAATACCAGTACGGACAGATTGCCATTGTCGGCTCGCATTCTTAGGTTATCCAAGACCGTTGCTAAGGCCAGTTCCCTTCCATGCCCTGGTCGGAAACTGAATTGATCCTTATCTAGTAGTTGATTTTCTTCCAGATAGAGGGACAGAGACTTACTAACTGCCCGCTCCAGAATTTTTACTGGATACGGGAGAAGAGATATTGGTCTAAAGCTCGATGGACACTTAGGGTCGAGTGACGGCTTTTTGAGCAACGGGGTTACTACTGCCTGCTTCCAGCCTTCCGGGACTGTTCCCTTTTCTAATGACTGACAGCAAATCTGCAGTAGCCATGGAAATAGTTCCAGCTGGAACTCTTTCCAAATCGCCTGCGGAAGAGGGTCCAAAGGGAAACGCTTTGGGCTAGGTTGTTAAATATATCCACAGTGGGAATTTGAAAGCACTATAAAGTCGGTGGCAGATAGTCCTTGAGTGCCTCTTTCTGTTGCTCTGTTGCTGATCTCATGGAAGGTTCCTTTTCCTCATCGAGGCTATTATCGTTGTTGGAGTTTAAACCACTGACTATCTTGTTGATTTTTTCGTCAAAGTGGGTAGCGATATTATCGCAGAGTTTTTGTGTCGCGGTTACTTTATTGCCCGTACACGCTGCATTGGATAGGTCTTTTATGATGGTGAAGAGCGTTTTTGTGCTATTAGGTGCCTGCAGAATTGTTTTCGCATAATACTCTGCTTTGGCCCTTGAAATTGCTTCCTTGTATAAGGCCTGTAATGATTTCAGCGTTTCTTTGTCCGCTTCCTCATATGACCTTCTCCACATCCTTTCGGCTCGTTTATGTTTTTCCTCATTAGTTTTAGCTCTTCGTTATACCAAGGAGCTGAGGTTTTTTTCTATTCTTCAGCCTTTTTACTGGGGCAATCTCATCTAAGGTACCCTTTATGTAGTCACAGTAAGTTTGGTAGTTTTCATCCACTGATTTACTGGACATAAATAAATTGTGTTCTGGAAATGTCGGATATTTTCTGTTTTTTAGTAACTTAGCCCATTCTCTTCCCTTCCGGAAGGTTACTGACTGATTTGTATTATTGGCCAGACTGGGCAGCGTGATCCTAAAATGGATTAAGGAGTGATCGGTCCAGCATTGAGGTAGCACTTCAATTACTTCCGTTTCATTCTGATTTGCAAATAAGAGGTCTAGGATGTGCCCTCCTTGATGGGTTGACTGATGTACTAATTGGTGCAGATTGAGACTTTCGTAGGCTTGTTCCAGATCTCTCAGTGAGGGGCCAAGGGTCCCATTATCCCAGAGATTGAAATCGCCCAATATGATCATCCTTGAATGTGTCAGGGTCATATTGACCAAGGTGTCAATTAGGGCTTCGTATTGGGTGTGTTGTCCGGGGGGCCTGTAACATACTATTCCTGTCAGCACTTTCCCTCTTGCCTCTTGTAGTGAGAAACCTAGAAGTTCAATACCCTCTACATCATCGATGTGTAAGTGGGTAAACTCCCATTTATCTTTAAAGATCACTCCTACCCCTCCGTCCCTGATACATATGTTATCGATTCACTAGCTGAAAGGAACGATCAAGACACGCACCTTCCAAATTTCAAATTGGTGCTATTAGGAAAAACTTATCTGCATTACAAAATAGCTTTGGAACCTAAGACAAAGAGATTTAGCAGTTACCAATCTTGCAAGTTAGACATTCCCAGAGTTTGAGACCACTGAATCACTTCGGCCATTTTGGACCTTATGTGTGATGAGTGAGTGTACTTTTAAGAGGTAAAATAATCCCTCAATCACTGCAATGCAAGTTCTCCTTAGGAGGAGGAATGATACACCAACCTGCCAACAGCATGAGGTGAAAGAAATACTCCACTTGCTGGAGCCAAAGCCCACTCTATGAATAATTTAAAGACCTGGTGACAATAGGTTATGCAGATAGTTGTGCTATGAATCCAGACCTAAAAGGAAAAACAATAAAGAAACAACAAATAAATCAATGCGTGAAACTTTGCACCATTTAAGAACAAGTATCTGAAATGGGCATCCTTACATATAGTGCATTTCGATACATTAAAATAAATCAACATGATGATTGCAAACTGGGGACAGTCTCAATGGAGTAACTTTCAATGATGCACTAAGGAGGTGGGATGGGATCAGGGTTGTAAAAGACCCTCTGCATCCAATTCTGTCTGTCTTTTACTATCAAACCAGAGTGTACAGTCTCCATTTTCTTCAGTTAAATTACAGCCCATGGCATCCACACTACACCACTGGACAGTCTTCTTCTAGATAGAAACTAGATATTAACTAAGGGCTTGATTTAGAGTTTGGCAGGCAAATGTTCAAACCCTTATTCTTTCTTCCCGCCTCATTTAGAGATGGGCGGACCTTACATTTTCTGTCGATGGAGCTTCCATTGGCTCTTTCAATGGAAAACCTCCTCTGATGGGCCAACAAAGTAGTGACCACCGGAGGAAGGACATTATACCCCCACTCCCCCATTTAGGGTTTATGGTGAAATGTCTTTTGTTTCCTGTCCATCACTGCCAGTGAAAACCCGGCAGTGAGGGACAGTAAAATAAATAATGATCCCAACCATAGCCTGTGAGAAACCTCCCAGGGTGTGGGGGTCATTTGCTTCTTGGTTTTCTGAAACAAACTACCAATTTGGGAGTTCATTTTGGAAAAACAAAAACGTTTGCAAAAGTTTGGTGAATGGCCATCATAATTGACTGTGGCTATTCAAAACGTTTTGTACACTGAAATGCACCTCTGTGATGACAGTTCTTTTCATGCACTGAGATGACTGCTGGGGCAATATTCATCTCTAAATTTGATAGACTAGTCGGTTATGAGGGTGAAGGTAATGTCCTCCCCCACACTATGAACAGAGAGCTGTCCATCAAAGTGTAAATGAGGCCTAATGTTTTCAACTTCGAAAATCAGACCTGCCGCAGTTGATCCTACAGCCATACATTCCACTAAGGAAGGAAATACAACTGCTGCATTGAATCAATTCAATTCAATTCAATTAGCTTTATTCGGTTAAAAATACAACCATAAAAGCATTTAAAAATATATCAGCATAATACATTAATTAATCAATACCATAGGCACATAAAACATGGTATAAACTATAAAAGTGTTCTAAAAATAAGTCAGCATAATACATCAATTAATCAATACCGTAAGCACATAAAACATGGTCTGAATTACACAGGAATCTCATATTGTAATTTTATTAAAAAGCGATAAAAATTAATATTTAGGTATAAGAATAATAATATAGAATACATTTAATCGTGTCCAAAGATTGAGGAAGGGATAACAGGCCTGAAAGTCACCCAATGGAAATATATCCTATATTATTTCATAAAGTTAGGCCTCGAGGTGTGAATTAATCTTTCTTCTTTTAATTGCCAATTGGATATAGGCAACCACTGCGTAGCATACTCTCTCATTTCCAGGCTACAAATAAAATTGAAAGCAGCTTTATAAAAATATAATTTTCCACTTAGAAATAGGGGACGTAAAATATTCTTCCTAATGTTGTTATAAAAATTACAAAAAAGAATAAAATGTAGGGTTGACTGGTCCGACTTTCCGTCACAAGGGAAACTTGGGTTATTTCGATTCCATTTGCCCATGGCAGGAAACGCTAATAAAAAATGGAGAGTGCCCCTACTCAACCTTGTAAGATAAAATCTATGCTGTAAATTTGGTACCTGGAGTAAATATTGTTGTATGCCTATCTCAATTGGCCCTTCACAATATGCCATCATCGTCTGCTTTGAGATTTCATCGATTTCCCTTAACAATTCTCTGGCTCCTATAAACCCCTTTTTCAAATCCGTCTTACTATGGCATAAGACTTTCATAGGGCCATTAATATTAACATCCTCATCAAGTTCATTTAGGAGTTTTCTGATACATGCCAACCATGGGATTTATTTACTGTATTCAAGGGCAAGGCAATCCATTATGATATCCTGAGTGAATTTAGTTCCATTTTTGTTCCAGATCCCATGCCAAACGGCAAGTGCTGCTACACTGATGTAATCATCAATGTAGGGAACTGCTAATTCCTTATGTACAATGTATGAAGGAGTTGACTTAGGGACTGCTAATAGTCTCCTTAAGAAGATATTTTCTTGAGTCTGAAGTAAAGCATGATTAGCCATTCCCCATAGTGCAGCACCATAGCAGGTTCCTGTTATGCACTTACTCCTATAGAGAGTCAGGATTTCTCTTATTGGCTTGTTCCCTATATTTTTGAAAATCTAAAAATGGCCTCTGTTGTCCGTAAAAATTTTGATTTACATATTTCGATGTGTGTTCCCCATTGTCCATTAGATGTAAAAAGTAGGCCCAAATACATTAAAAAAATTTGTTTCCGCTATCGGCATCTCCTTAACATGATGTATCCTAGTTTTCGATTTCCCTTTTCCGCAGACCATTGTGAATGTTTTTTTGAGGTTAAGCTTTAGGTCCTTTTCTTCCATATATTCAACAAAGTTCTCAATTAGACAATGGAGCCCATTTGTGGTTCTAGATAGGAGGACTGTGTCGTCTGCGTACAACAAAACAGGGGTTATGCATTTGCCAACTTTAGGGGCATCAACGTTCAACTTTTGAAAACATTTGTCAACACCGTTGACATAGAGGGAAAACAATAGCGGAGCAAGGACGCAGCCTGGTCTAATCCAGCGTGTTACTCTGAAACGTGGAGTGCACTCGCCTTTGGGCCCATATCGAACTCTGGCGGATAATAATTTATATATTTGAGATAGGCACTGCTACAATGATGTCACCTTGATGTTTCAATGTGATTTTTCTGTTGGGAAGTTCGCTAAGTAATGCTTTAACCATCTCTGGTGAACGAAAATGTATGACAACACAGTCCCCTAGGCAGTGTTTAATTGAGTAACCGACCCAGTTCACTCTTCTTATCATGATGATACATTGATAAAGAAAGCCTGTACTGCGATTACATTTCTCAGTGAGTGTTAGAAATGGGGGTCTCAAGTTGGCAGAGGTAGGTACTTTTGTCCATGTAGGGACCCTTCTTCCGAGTCAGGGTGAGGGGGATACACTTCTAAAATAACCCCTGCTCACCCCCTTGGTAGCTTGGCACGAGCAGACAGGCTTATCTCAGAGGCAGCGTGTAAATCATGTGGGCACACATACAGTAATGCAGTGAAAACACTACAAATGGACACCACACCAGTTTATAAAAATAAGTAATCTTTATCTAAACAAACAAGACCAAAACAACAAAAATCCACAATACAGTAATCAATATATGACTTTCAAAAGGTAGAAACTGTTCTGTTCAAAGCAAATTGCAGATGCAACACTTTCTCACAAAGTACCTTGGATGCATCACACGCACAAACAAAAACTGTCGCAGGGAAGGTGATGCATCGGTTCCTTACGCCCAGGGAAGGTGATGCATCGGCTTCCTTACTTCAGGGGAGGTAATGCGTCGGTGCCGTACTGCCACGCAGGGACGGTGATTCATCGGTTCCTTCCTGAAGGGGAGGTGATGCGTAGGTTTCTTACTGTACGGGGAGGTGATGCGTCAGTTTCTTACTGCGGCCCCAGCGTTCTTGCAGGCGTGGCAACCTTATACGATGCGTGAGGATCGGGGATGTGTATGTTTCTCCAGCCGCGGTCCCACAATGCGTTGGTTTTTGCAGCCGCACAGTCGGGCCTGCGTCAGAATCGTGCGGTGATCTCGGACTTCACATATCGGTGCACTTGATGCGGCGTGCGGCGATTTCTCCAGCTGCGGGCAGGCGCTGCGTTGGGTTATTCAGCGATGCATCGGAAACAGGTGCGGTTGCATCGCGCTTCTCTTATTTGCGTTGCTTTTCCAGCTCCCACAGCAGGAACAACCTCCAGAGGCCCAGAACAGCAGCAGGCACCTCTTGGCAGGTCAGAACTCCCATCAAGGAAGTTCAGGGGAGCTGTGGGTGAAGTCTTTGTATCCATGAGACTTCAAAACAGGAGGCACGCTCTACTTCAAGCCCTTGGAGGCCTTCCTCAAGCAGGGGACACAGCACACAGCAAAGTCCTTGTCCTTTCCTTGGCAGAAACAGCCACTGCAGGCCAACCCCAGGCAGCACATAGCAAAGTGGCAGTGCTTCTCCTCAGTTTCTCCAGCTCTTCTCCTTGGCAAAGGTTCCTCTTGAATCCCAGCAGTAATCTTTGAAGTCTTTTCTATCCCTGAGACTTCCAACAGGAGGCAAGCTCTACTTCAAGCCCTTGGAGAAAACTCTAACAGCAGGATGATGAAAGCACCGTCCAGTCCTTTCCCTGCCCAAGACAGAAGCAACCACTGCAGGCCAACCCCAACAGCACACAGCACAGGGGCAGTACTCCTCCTCCAGCTTTTCCGGTTCTTCTGCCTTGCAGGTTCCTTAGTTGAGCAGTAATCTAATCTTCAGGGGTCTGGGCCCCACTTTTTTACAGCACAAATTCCTTTGTTCTCTGGTGGCAGAGAAGCTCTTTGCCCAGCCAAAACCAGTTCTGTCCTATCTGGTGCAGCTGCCCGGCAGGCGGTTGAAGGAAGTGGCCCGATTAGGGTCACCCGGGTTACTAATGACCACCTCTCAGCCTTCCATACTAAATGAAGAGTTGGTTAGACAGTAGAGAATACAAACCAATAACTGTTTATTAGATAGACTCAGAGTGGAGCCCGGTCTGCCCAGTCTCTAGGAGTGCTGCAGAGGGACTGAAATCAACAAGCATAAAGACACACTATTTACACTTCGTAACTTGGGCTAGGACACGCCCATAGTGGAATTTTCCAAGCAGATGCAGCTGGACAGTGAAATACAAAAAATAACTTTTGGTTCTCATATCTCACACCTCCCAATTACTGCCCAAGGTCGTTTCACCCTGCTCCCACCATCAGACAAGTGGGAGAGGGCCTCTATCTAGAGAGAAAGCAATGCGCTAATAAGAACAGTCTATTTATTAGTGTAGCAAAACCTAACATTTCATAAACAAAACATATCTGAGGCCTTTTCTCGGAAATAGCAAGGAATTAGTTTCGATCATGGTTCAAGATGGCATCTAAATAGAAAATGGTGCCGTGAATGCTAACTTACATAAAGCAATACACGAACATGAATATTTCTAGTCTAACAGACCCTCGTTTTAGCATGAGCTAAAACATTTTCTAACAATTATAAGGGAACATGAAACCAAGGAAACAGGAAACCATAATAACAATAAATCCTTATGAGCATTTCATGTTTTCAGAATCCGGGAAGGTAACTGTGAGGAGGGAAGATGTCTCAAAAATACCCTCATTAATGTTTATAATGTCATCTATTTCTTTCTGCACCATAATGGCGGCATTAGTAGTATCATGAATTGATATTTTCCGTTTGGGGGTGAGAATGGTGGTGCAATAGGAACAATGGAAGGGGAGGGACTGAATAAGAGCACAACAGAGCACTAATACCACAATCAGATAAATCACTTTTTCAAGAATCCAGCCCCAGCTGCCAAAGAGAGACCAACTCCAATTCCCACTTTCCATTCCCTTGACATTAACAAGAATATCTCAAATGTGTTGGGTAATATTCTTTTCCATATTTGTTATCCCGATGACACACTGATCGCCAATTACCGCGCATACACCACCTCTCTTAGCCAGAATGAAATCCACTGCGTATCTAGTCGGTTCAGAATAAATCTGCATACTCTCCAACTGAGTGGTAATGTTGCGTAAAGCTGCCACGGTAGTATTGGATAAAATTTGGAGCTTGCATCCGAAATATTCTCTAGCTTTCTCACCTCTAGCCATAGAGGTACCACCCAATGTAAAAATAGAGGAAAGACCTCTTTAAGTTTAATAAAGAGGTCTTGGGAAGAAAGTGTAAAGCCTTAGACGAGACCACACCTACAGAGTTATGGGCCTCCAGTAATAGGTCTACTATCAAAATCAAAGCCTGTCTAATCAATTGTAGATCTCTTCCTAAGCACGCAGATAACATTTGGCTACTGCTAGAATCAAAGACTTGGGATCTCATTTTCCTAACGGAAACTTGTCTGAGAGAGAGCTCTAAACCCGACATTACAATGGCTATCCCTAAAGGCTACAAAATAGTTTCGGAAAACCGGGAGGGTAATAGAGTGGGGGGTGGACTTGCGGTGATTGTAAGAAATGATTGGGAGATATCACACAAAAGGGTCGAACACACTGACCTGATGGAAGCATTGTCCTTTAACATCACAATTTCCCATACTCTTACCATTGCGGGAATGCTGATCTACAGGCCACCAGCATCTAAGCCCGCTGAGTTCTGGGAAATTTGCGACCGGATCGCTGAGCTCTCACTAAAATATACCAACTTCATAGTTTTGGGTGACTTCAATGTCCACATGGGCAACGATCTATGTCCCATGGCCACCCAACTAGCGGAGACATTGACAGGACTGAACCTTAAACAACTGGTTCACAAGCCCACACACGTGGCTGGCCACACTTTGGATCTCATTTTTACTAATATTCCCACCCTAACAACTGAGGATCCAATTCCCTTCATATGGTCAGACCATAGTCTTATTCCTTTCTATCTAACTATCTCCATAAACCATAACGTTAGGAAACCCGAACACGAAGTGAGAAGAATTTGGAGGAAAGTTACCCCCGAAGCACTAGGCCCGGTATTAACAAACACCCCCCTGCTACCTACCGGAGACCCGAACAGCGACGCCGTAACCTTCAACCACTGGGTCACTTCGGCCCTAGACAAAATAGCTCCCATGAAAATAATGAAACAGACCAGGAATAAACCCTCTGCTCCTTGGTTTACGCCAGAACTCCGATCAGAAAAAAGCAGCTGCAAGAAACTTGAGCGGGTCTGGCGCCAAACCTACGACCCTAAGGCGAAAAATATATACAGAAAGGCAATAAAACAATTTCACAAAGTAAAACGCAATACTATTAGGGACCACATTGCCAATCAAATAAAATCAGCTGACAATTCCATTAGGGAAGTCTTTAAAATTATTCAAGGGATTCTTAAAACAGAG
The DNA here is from genome assembly GCA_963921515.1 of Calotriton arnoldi. Classification (NCBI taxonomy): domain Eukaryota; kingdom Metazoa; phylum Chordata; class Amphibia; order Caudata; family Salamandridae; genus Calotriton; species Calotriton arnoldi. Next base: position 620,496 of record CAWUFW010006078.1, read on the forward strand.
ACAATGAAAAGCAATATAGTCCCCTCTGCCACACTCTGTGAAGATCTCTCGGTCTTCTTCCAGGAGAAGATCCAAGACATCTACGCCGCATTTCCTGAGACGGAACCATCAAACACACCACCGTCTCTCCCCTCCCCGACAAAACCATGGTCAGAATTTAGCCGTCTTGACCTGGATTCGTCCCTTAAGCAGTTGGAAAAAACTAAATCAGGGTCTCCACTTGACCCATGCCCGGCCAGGTTTTTCAAAATTTTAGCACCACTACTCAACCCTGCTCTAAACCAGCTCTGGAACACCTCCTTGGAAACTGGCATCTATCCATCTATCTGGAAAACCGCTGTAGTTCAACCTATTCTCAAAAAGGAGAATGCAGATCCTGCAATACTATTTTTTTTTAGACCTATCTCCCTTCTGCCAGCACCAGCTAAGATTCTTGAAAAAGAAGTGCAGAAACAATTATCCAAGTTTCTTGAATCCAATAAACTACTCCATGACTCTCAGTCGGGATTCAGAGCGGGATACAGCACTGAGACAGCACTACTCGAAGTAGCAGAAACTGTCCGAGAGACGATGGATAAGGGGAACTATGCTATGCTGGTGCTATTGGACCTGTCGGCGGCATTCGACACAGTGTCTCATAAGATCCTCTTAGACAGGCTTAGACAGTTGGGAGTGATGGGGACCACCTTAGCTTGGTTCAGCTCCTTTCTAGAAGGCCGCTCCCAGAGAATTCGGTTGCATCCTTACACTTCCAATTCTCGCCCTCTGATCTGTGGAGTACCTCAGGGTTCGGCCCTCAGCCCGACCCTTTTTAATGTCTACCTTGCCCCCCTCGCCCCTCTGTTAAAGCAACATGGTGTCGATGTTATCTCATATGCTGATGACACGCAGCTCGTGTTTTCTTTCCAAGATCGCTCTGAGGCCGCTTTCTCAAACTTTAGGCAGTGTCTTATGGACATTTCAGCATGGATGACAGCTAATTGCCTAAAGTTGAATACGGATAAAACAGAGGTACTGTTCTTCAATCAGCCCTCCTCCCCGTTACCCGACCTCTGGTGACCCGCAGAGCTCAACCCCCCTCCCCTCCCAGTCCCGTCTGCAAGGAATCTGGGTTTCAAACTGGATACCACCTTGTCATGCAAGACCCAGATAGGCCATGTTTCCTCGTCCTGCTTTTGGAAGATGAAGGCCCTACGGAGATTCCTCCACTTCCTACCCATGGACTGCAGGAAAACAATAGTCCATGCGTTGATCACGTCGCAACTTGACTACGCTAACAGTTTGTATTTGGGTCTGCCAGCATACCTGTTCAGGAAACTGCAAACTGTGCAGAACGCAGCAGCCAGGCTTATTAGAAACGTCCCGCTGAGGCACCACATTTCCCCCCATCTGCGCAGCCTCCACTGGCTGCCCGTCAGAAGGAGAACTGAATTCAAGGCACTGACTCTGCCTACAGGGCACTCAACAATATTGGCCCTCAATATCTAAAGAAGAGAGTCCGCAAATACCATCAGTCAAGGACCCTAAGATCAAATCATCTTGAGCGCCTTCTCACCCCCCGTTTTTCAAAGTCCAGAATAGGAGGACGGTCCTTCTCCGTCAAAACTGCGACCTTGTGGAACTCCATGCCTGAACACATCAGAAAAGCCAAATCGGAATCAATCTTCCCGGAAGACCTTGAAGACCTGGCTCTTCAGCCTCCACAGCACACTGTGGCTCGACAACTCTAACTCACCCTCACCTCCCTCTGTCTACGCTAGCGCCGGGACACCTCCGATGGGGGTAGCTGTGCGCTTTAGAAGCTTAAATACATACATACATACATACATACATACATACATACATACATACAGATGTATCCAAAAGTAATACCATTGCTGTAATTATTGACCTCTATATCCATCACCCCCTCACAGAACTCTTTGGTCAGAGTTCTTTTAATCCATCTTACTTTAGGCTTTGCACGTTTACAAGGTACACCCAAAGGCAGTACCATCCCAAGGGTACCATTATGGACATTAGAATAAGTCCCATTAGACAAAAAGAAAAACCCTGGGTGTGCATAAATCGGTCGATCATAATCCACTGCAGAATATCGGGAATTCATCACAAAGGTACTGGGATCTTCTGAATTCACTAAAGGGAACGAGGTCTTATGCAATACATGTCCTGTCCAAGTGCCAACACACGAGTGCGGTCCGACCATCTGTTTGCGGGAAATGTTCATGGCATAAGGACAGCAATTGGGCCCCCAAACTTGAATACACCACATCGCTGGATAGTGTGGTGGCCCTATTCATATTTTATTATCTTTATTTGGAAGTTACATTGTCAGACACTATATTTTCTTCCCTTTAAATTCAGATTACATTAGGACACCATATTTCTTCTCGGGACTCAAAATTTCGGTCCAGGCACATAAGTTTCTACCTGTTGCCCTATGGTACTCCTCCATTGAATCACGTCACTCTGATGCCTTCATGTTAGCTGAGGATACCTTTTTAGCATTTCATATCTAAACAATTGTGTGGCTTTCCTGATGAAGGCGCAGCGTGCGCCGAAACGCGCGTAGAAGACTCGGTCTATGCCACCTGTTTATTTACATATATGTTGTCTTGATATCATGTAATTTTGTAGATGTATTGTAGGTACATGTTTGTCTTGTATTTGTTATTGTCAATTGTTTGCTATATATTCATATGTGTATTTTATGGTAACAGATGTATCTGCTATATCACGTTCATGATACATGGCTCACAATAATTTTTAATGATTTTGAAATAAAGTAATGAAAACCTTTTAATTAAATTGTCTGGGTATAGTTACACTGAGCTCACAACATCATGTTATTTGAAATAATGGTCTAGTCACAGTCAGACAGTGTTATTGCCTAGGGGTTTTTCTTTTCAATTGCTTATGCAATACTATCCCTGAACAATTTATATACAATGAAGTATCAGTACTGTTGATAATTGGACAACAAGCAGGATAATAACCAGCTTCGCGGGGAACTGTCAATTCCTTATAATGCCAACCCACCAATGTTATATTCTGTTTATCCATATAAAAATTATCACAGTACGTATTATTATCGCAACCGGGGTAACCCTCCCCCAATGGTTTTCAATGGTAAAGACATGGCCCGAGTAACCAAACCCAAACACTCCTTTTACTTCTACAAAATCAGGTGGCCGAGTATACATATAATTCACGAGTGATAAAGGGTATGCAGTCCATAGACTAGTGACAGATTGAGTGGGGTAACAAGCTGTCCCTTCACCAAAGAACCTCTTTTGTGTCTCTAAAAATACATTGCTCGGGGCTGCTCTTCTGTTTCTTGTTGGGGAGATAACCTTACCCTTACTATGTAAAGGTACACTTTGATCATTTTCCAAAACCCATGATACACCACACAATATTTTTATCAACAAAATCACAAGAGCAACATATGTTATTTTCTGTTTGCGGGTCCACACCATTTTATGCTGGGCAACAAGAATCACTGGCTGCTCTTCCTCAGCAACCATTCTACCAAAGGGATGCATAACGAATGATAAAAAGGGAGTAAAATGCGAAAGAAATATACAAGTTCCCAGTGTCCGTCAGATCCTCACTGGTATAGGCTCCTATTGTCCATCAAATACGTTGGCACTCTTGACCACCGACGGTAGAGCTTGCTCTGTCATAAGCTCGTATCCCACGTCAATCAAGATGGTATACCTTCAGGGTATACTTCAGTCTTCCCAATCTAATGTTCAAACAACTAAGATAAAGTGAGCAAAACGTTCTACACTAGTTTCAGCTAGTTCCGTTGGTACTACAACTCAGTATAACCTATCTTACGCAGTCCATCCCTGATCTCTTTCCTCCTTTGATGCAGTTTCCCTCAGCCGAAGGCACAAATTGTACCTGGTAACCCCAGGCACTGTGTGATCAGTGAACAGAGGCTCATGAATAGCTCATATTTTTGGAGGAACAGCCTCGTTCAACACATTTGCATTCTCTTTATCCGTCTGCGTCCATGTTAGCTGGGCATCGCTAAATGGGACAAACCAAGGCACCTGCTCGCACTCGGAGTCCCCGACGCCGTCCTTGACCCCCTGATCATAGGGTAGAGGTAAAGGAACCCTCCGACAGTGGGTTGCATGAACCCAGTTCTTACGGCCAGCAACCTTCACAGCAGTACGTGTCACCAATAAAACCTGTTCAGGCTCCTTCTAGCGCAGCTCTAAGCTCTTTTTCCTCTGAAAATTCTTTATTAGTATGTAGTCTCCAGGCTGAATGTCATGGCCGGGCCCCTCTGGTATTGGCTGAAGGGAGTCCCGCACCTGTTGGTGAATAGAACACAAACTCTCAGTTAACTGGCCAAGATAATCAAGCAATACAGGGTACTCAATGTCAGAAAATCTATGAGAACGCAGGACGCCCCAGACATTTGACGGGCGCCCAAACACGACCTCGTAGGGAGACAATTCTGTCCTAGAATGAGCTGTTGTTATTGTTGACAAAAGAGCTAACGGTAAAGCATCTGGTCACTTTAACCCTGTAGTCTCTTGTATTTTTGCCAATTTCAGTTTGAGAGTACCATTGTACTTCTCAACCAAACCTGCTGACTGTGGATGATTAGCAACATGACATTTCTGCTTCACATGAAGACCCTCACAAATTAATTGAATCACTTTTGCATTAAAATGACTTCCGTTGTCCCGCCAGATAACTCGGGGCAAGCCGAAACGAGGAAAGAACTCCTTCAGAAGTGCCATTGTAGTCGTAATGGCTGTATTATCTTTAGTGGGATAAGCCTCAACCCATTTACTGAATGCACATACAACCACCAAAACATATTTCAGATTATTGCATCTCTTCAACTTGATATAGTCCATTTGAAGGACTTCAAAAGGAAAAGTGGGTGGTGCAAAATTGCCGGGTGGTGTGGGGGTACCCTTCCCTGGATTATGCAAATTGCAGACCATACAGTATTTCACCAAATGTGCAGCTATCTTGGAAATATTGTCATTCTGCCATACAGGGTCTAACAACTTACAAATGCCTTTTGCACTAATATGAGCTGGACCATGTGCCATAGTAACCACAGGAAGAACATATGCATCTGGTAACATCCATCTCTGCTTCCCTGATTTATCAATCCAACATCCTTCCTAATTTAACTGTGCTGTACTTTCCTGCCATTTCGTTAATTCTTCCATAGTGGCTTTACTTTGTATCTCCTTTACACTTTCAAGAGTATCCTCAAACATGACAACATCAGGGACCCACCTAGCTGGACCTGCTACAAACATGCTTTTCATCTTTGTCCGGGCTGTTTCCTTAGCTGTCTGATCTGCAAAAGCATTTCCTCTACCCACGTCATCAGTAACCTTCCTGTGGGCACTACACTTGATTATGGCTAATTTCTTAGGAAGTGTTAAAGCGGACAAAAGCCTCAATATGAGGTGCCCATGCTGAATTTTGGTGCCATTTATTTATTTTTTTATTTATATAGCGCTACATTCATCCCAACGGGATATCACGGCGCTGAGGAGGCGAGGTCTGGTACTGAAAAGAAGGACAGGAGGAAGTAAGGATCTGCTTAGGTGGGAAATAAATGTGTTTTTAGTTTTTTTCTGAAGGTATTATAGTCATTGATAAGTCGAAGCTCGACTGGCAGCCCATTCCAGTGTAAGGCCGCGAGGTGCGAAAAGGTGCGTCCCCCGGTTTTAACCTTTTTGATCCTTTTGATTCTGCAAGCGCAAGATGCTGTGACCGTAAGCATCTGGAAGGGGTGTAGAATCGGATTTTATCTTGGAGAATTTTAGGACCAATGCGGTGTAATGCCTTAAAAGTATGCCCCAGGAGCTTAAATCGTGCTCTTTGGCGCACCGGCAGCCAATGAAGTTGCTTCAGGCATTCAGTAGCTGAGCTTAGTCTGCCCTTATTGCAGACCAATTTAGCTGCAGCGTTTTGTACCACCTGGAGATGTTTAAACAGGTAGTCTGGCATGCCCACAAACAGGGCATTACCGTAGTCCATTCTGCTAACAAGCAGTGCTTGGGTAACTGTCCTCCTATCGTCCAAAGGGATCCAAGGAAAAAGCCTTTTTAGGAGTTTTAGCAAAGCGAAACTTTTCCCGCAGAGGGTCCGTACGTGATCCTGCATGGATAGTTTGTCATCCATAAGGACGCCCAAGTTCTTAGCACACCTCTTGGACTCTGGAGCGTGTCCTAAAGAATGGGGCCACCATGAAGCGTCCCAAATGTGGTGAGCTCCACCGAAAAGCAGGATCTCAGATTTGTCTGCATTGAGCTTGAGACAGTGATCGGACATCCAGGCTGCCATTTCAGTAAGGCAGTCATTAAGCTTGGTCCTTGTGCTCACGTGGTCATTACCAATGGCTATTGTTAATTGCGTATCATCCGCATATGAGCAAATATCAAAGCCCCATTTAGAGACAATTTTTGCCAGTGGTGAAACATAAGCATTAAAAAGGGTGGGGCTAAGAGAAGCTCCCTGTGGGACACCACAACTCAGAGTTTTTGGTTTGGAAGAAAAAGCGCCCAGTTGTACTGTTTGTTTCCTATTGCTGAGGAATGAATTGAGCCATTGGAGTGCTTTGGCATGTATTCCTTTTCCGTAGAGGTTGCGAAGTAAGAGCTGATGGGAGACCGTGTCGAATGCTGCCGACAGGTCCAATAGGATCAGGGCAACTACCTTGCCTTGATCCAGAAGTGCTCTTATATTGTCAAACACGGCCATCAGGGTTGTCTCCGTGCTATTTGTAGCCCTGAAGCCTGTTTGAGATGGGTCCAGAAGGCCATTAGATTCCAGATAGACAGACAGCTGTCTGTTGATCACTTTCTCCATTACTTTAGAGAGAAATGGGAGTAGAGATATTGGCCTATAGTTTGCTGGATTTGTCACATCTACACCTGCTTTTTAAGCAGGGGAGTGACTATTGCATGTTTCCAGGCCTCCGGGAATACTGCTGTCTCAAGTGATCTATTGAAGAGTTCCGTAACATAGGGGCAGAGGGTGGGAATAATTTGTGAAAAGATGAAGTGTGGGCAGGGGTCGAGGGGAGAGCCAGACTTGACTTCCCCATAGTTTTGGCTACTTCATCTTGAGAGAAAGGGACGAAACTGCCCAACTGTGCTGTGGTATTAGGACAAGGATCCGTGTTTACCCAGCTGTTAAAGTCAGTTGGGTCATTTGTGTTAAAAGATGAGTAGATAGAATTTATTTTATCTATAAAAAAATCACTGATAATCTCACAGCAGTCTGGGGAGGGATGTAAAGTTTGCGACATGCATGCAGGTTTGCATAAGTCGTGTATGATTTTATACAATTCTTTCACTGAATTCTTGCTTTCAGTTATTCTGTGTGCGAAGTAGGTACGTTTCGCTCCTTTGATTGCATTATGGTATTTCTTGAGCATGGATTTGAATAAAAGTTTGTCCGTCTCGGATCTGGACATTCTCCAATTATGTTCCAGTGTTTTACATTGCTTTTTAAATGCTTTAAGTTCAATCGAATACCATTTTTCTGATACACGTCTTTCCGTAGGCTTAGACCTGCGTTTGGGGGCGCAGTGATCTAAGGAATTGTAGATTTATTTTTCGAGACATGCTGCTCCCGCATCCGTGGGGAGTAAATCTAACGCCTCCAGGCTGTTAGAGGAAAAATGGAGTCGGAAGAGGTCGGGCGTGATAGATTTCCAAACGCGGTAAAATTCATGTGTTGGTGCATAAGTTGTAATAGAAGCTGCAGGTTGAGTAAATGAAAAGATGATGAGCGAGTGATCAGTCCAAGTGACAGCTTTAATCTCCTCAATAGTGATAGATGCTATATTGGAGAATAAAAGATCCAGAGTGTGGCCTGCAGAATGAGTGGGTCCCTCAATCCATTGTCTAAGTTGGAGAATCTGCATGTCATTGTGTAGGTGTTTAATCTCCGTGTGGTCTAGTTTTTCAAAGTGCACATTAAAATCTCCCACCATTAGAAAGTGTCTGTATTTTAGACAGGCGGGGAAGAATTGTGTGAGTAACTTCGCACTTAATTCAACATGGTAGCCCGGGGGATTGTAGATTACAGCTCCTCCCAGTATGGTGTGGTTTCCTCTGGATACTTGAAAAGGGAGTATTTCATGCTCCCCTAGCTGTGCTACAGAGAACTGTGAACAGGTTAGGTGGTCTTTGAATAAGATAACAAGTCCCCCACCCTTTCTCCCCTGTCTATCTTGTCTCAGGATTTTATACTCTGGGGGTAGGGAGTGGGCAATGTCGGGGCAGTTGTTATCTCCCAGCCAGGTTTCAGTAATAAAAACCATGTCGGGGTGAGACTCATTAATAGTGTCCCAAATTTCAAAAGAATGTTTGGGCACTGGTCTAGCATTCATGTATAAACATTTAAGCTTAACATGGTCCCCCGTGTCAATATGTGGCATCTCAGCCTTAGGTAGGCTGCACCACTTGCAGTTAAGGCAGGAGAATGGTCCTTCTGCAAGTTCTGGAGACATCTTTGAGCAGGCACTGAGCCATGAGAAGTAAGGAACCCCCTCTCTGCCCAGAGTCGCCCAAAATTATGTGTGACCCCGAAGGCATACTGGCTGTCAGTATAGATGTTGACACCCAGTCCCTCACACAATTTGCAAGCTTGGATAAGAGCAACAAGCTCAGCAGCTTGAGCTGACTGATAGGGGACCCTTGATGTCTCTACCACTGTGCGTAGCATGATGACAGCATAAACTGCCGTCGTGGTGCCATCTGGTAATTTAAAACAAGAGCCATCGACATATACTTCTCCTTGGGGGTCAGATGAGGGAACATCAGTCAGGTCTACCCGTCCCTTCGTCTCTTCTTCCATCCGGTAGATACAATCATGCTTGTTGTTAGAAATGGGGGTCTCTAGTTGGCAGAGATAGGTACTTTTGTCCAAATAAGGACCCTTGCTTCTAGTCAGGGTAAGGGGGATACACACTCTAGATAACCCCTGCTCACCCCCTTGGTAGCTTGGCACGAGCAGACAGGCTTATCTCAAAGGCTATGTGTAAAGTATTTGTACCAACACTCACAGTAACACAGTGAAAAGACCACAAATGGACACCACACCAGTTTAGAAAAATAAAATACCTTTATCTAAACTCAACAAGACCAAAACGACAAAAATCCAACATACACAGTTAAAAATATGACTTTCAAAAGGTTTCAAGAACTTGTACCATAGAAAACTATGAATGCGTGACTTTTCACCAAAGTACCTGTAGATGCGTCAAAGTACAGAAGCCAAACAGCCGCAGCGTCGGAAAACAAAGAGATGCGACACTCCTGAGACCTTGGGGAGGCGATGCGACAGTCCCGCTGCACACAGAGGAAGGGTTGCGTCGAATCCGGTCTGTACGGGAGTGATGCTTCGATTCTTCATGACGGTTCCGGACCGTGGGTGTTGCGTCGGAAGAACTTGCCGCACAGGTACGATGCGTGGAAATTCAGGATGCATCGGCGATCGATGCAGCGGCAGCGATCGGCGCTGCGTCGGTCCTTCTCAGCCGCGATCCCTCTATGTGTCGATTTCTGTTGTTCTTTGAGTTTCTTCTTGCTTCCAGCTCCCAAACAGCAGCAACAACCTCCAGAGGCCCAAAACTGGCACAGGCACCTCAAGGCAGGTCAGAATTCACAACAGCAGAGTTCAGGGGAGCTGGGGTGAAGTCTTTGTGTCCCTGAGACTTCTGAACAGGAGGCCAGCTCACTTCAGCCCCTTGGAGATCTCCTTCAAGCAGGGGACACAACACACAGCAAAGTCCTTCTCCTTTCCTTGGCAGAAACAGCAACTGCAGGCCAACCCCAGACACACAGCAAGGGCAGTACTTCTCCTCAGTCTCTCCAGCTCTTCTCCTTGGCAAAGGTTTCTCTTGAATTCCAGGAATAATCTAAAGTCTGGGGTTTTGGGTCTGATATTTATACCCCAAAATGTCTTTGTTCTCTTTGTGCAAGGGGCTCTGAGCCCAGTTCAAACCAGTTCTGGGGGCACTCTGCAAGTGCACTAACAACATCCAGTGTCAGTGTGAGCCTTGGCTCTATACACACCACAGGGGGGCGGAGCCAGCATTGTGGAATGCAGGCACAGCCCTATTCAGGTACAGGTGCTACTCCTCCCACCACTCCAAATGCAGATCAGGCCTATTCAGCCTAGTGCTGACTCATCCAGACTCCTGGAGCCACTGCACCTCCCCAGCCCCTGTCACTCCAATCCACAAACAGGCAGAGGCACACAGGAAGGTTGAACAAGAAAATAGACACTTTCTAAAAGTGCTATTTTCAAACACATAATTTAAAGAAACATCTTCACTAAAAGATGTGTTATTAAATCCTGAGTTCAGGGATACCAAACTCCAATTTTCCTTCTTATCCCTATGGGAAGATATGTTTGTAAAATGTTACAAAGCATTCCCCATTCTGTCATATGGGGCAAGATAGCCTTTCAATAGTGAAAAACGAAATTGGCAGTATTTCACTATCAGGCTATGTTACATACACCAGTAGATGTCCTACCTTTCACATTCACTACACCCTGCCCAGAGGGGTACCTTGGGCCTACCATAGGGGTGTCTTATGTGTAAGAAAAGGGAAGGTTAGGGCCTGGCAAGTGGGCGCACTTGCCAAGTCGACATGGCAGTTAACAAACTGCGCACAGGCACTGCAGAGGCAGGCCTGGGACCTCTTTTCAGGGCTACTCATGTGGGTGGCACAATCAGTGCTGCAAGCCCACTAGTAGCATTTGATTTACCAGCCCTGACACACTCAGTGCACTTTACTAGGGACCTACTGGTAAAACAAATATGCCAATCAGGGAGAACCAATCACAATAACAATTTACACAGAGAGCATATGCACTTTAGCACTGATCAGCAGTGGAAAAGTGCCCAGAGTCCTATAGCCAACAAACACAGGTCAGGAAAAAATAGGAGGAAGAAGCAAAAAGTTTGGGGATAACCCTGCAAAAAGGGCCATTTCCAACACAACCCCCTTCCAGCCTAAACACAGGGTAGACCAATCAATACCTCGATGGGCTTCCCAGCTTGGGGCGACAGAACCTGGAACCTGGCCCGAACAGCAGGGGTCTATTCCTGTTCTATGCCTTCCTGAACCCAATTGGATCCCTCATCCATACTCTCAGGGCCCACGAAGCTAAACCATGGGGGACCCTTCTCCTCACCTGGGGACACCATCAGTGCAGCGCCTAAGCTTACCTTGCTCACAGATATGTCCCAGCAACCAGACAGCACACACAAGGCCAACACAGTAGTGTGGCCCAGTCCGCCCACAGGGTGAGACTCCTGTCCCACTCCCAGGGACAACTCTGTCCACCAGAACAGCAAACCATAGTGGCCACTGACACCTGTCAGTGATGAGAGCCAGGCCTCATGCCCCTCAAGGCTCTCTAACCTCTGTGTCATCAGAGAGTGGGGGGCGATAGCCCCAGGTGACTGGCACCCTTTGTCCACTCTCCCGCCTCCCCGGTCAGGGATGGCATCCTAACACTGAACCACCAGCTCGGGGTTTGTACCCTGCAGCTGTGCAGGAGACTGGGGTGGGCTCTCCCACACCCTGTCCTACTCCCTGGGGCTCTGTACCCTCCCGCCTGGAGCGATACCCCCAGAAAACAAACTGGTAGGGGCACTGTTAGCAGTCCCCCCTTCCTCCAGGTCAGGGGGGACACCCTGACCCTGGTCCTCCAACCCAGGGTCTGTACCCTTAGGCTGGACCTATGCCTGGCAACCCAGGACTTCTGGGGAAGTACGCCAACCCCCCCCCAAGGGAAACACACTCCTCGTGAGGTGTGCCAGAGTCTGCCTGGTGCATATCTCTAGCCTCCTGTCCACTGGACAGAGCATGAAGACCCCCCCAGGCCAGAAGTGGCCTCACCAGGGTCAGTCCTGGGGTGCTCTGACCTCAGAGCGGGTAACCCCTGACCCACTGGTCCTCCCATTGCTGACTGTTTCCCCCTCTTTCCTCTTTCTCTGGACTCATGCACCCTCCCAACTGGAGCGATGCTGCCTGACACCAGACCTGGGAGAACGCTAGTTACAGCAGTCTCACCCAGTTCACCTAATACCTTGGGATCCCCCTCAGGAAATGGCCTCCCTGTACTGACTAGGCTCCCCTCCTGGTGTTCACTCATGGAACCAACCAGGCCCTGGAACTGGGCCTCGGACACCTTGGGACTCAGTCCACCACCACTCCCTCTACACAGGGACAGGACATGGGGTTCCTCACCCATTCCACTACACTGGTAACCTATCTGGGTTACTCTAAACCTCCCCTACCTCACATGGTTGGGGAAAACCTGAGCCACCTCCTTCAGGATCACTTCCAAAAAGCCTCATCAGACCCTTCGGACTCCACTAAAAGGTCTGCCTCCAGCGCAAGCTCCCTGGAATCAGAGAACTCACACTCCACTGGGTGTTGGCATAGCTCCGGAAAACAAGGACTTAAAATATGCTCTCCAACAATTGAATCACACAGCCCCCCACAGTTGTTAACCAAGCTACCCTTTACCCCACCATCCAGTGCCTCACACAAATACCCCACACCACTCTCCTGAGATTGGCAAGACAGTGTCTGACTGTCTCTGTCACTCAACCCACACTCTTCTGGGCAGTCTCCACACTCACACACCAAGACATCTACAATGGGGGAGCCCCTCTCCCTCCACCTCTCATCTAGAGTCAGTAGAGTGTCCCTCCCACCATGAGGATATGATCCCCTGTGTCAGTTCCCCAATCCACTTCAGGTACACTGCACACCACAGGAGCTACCTCACAAACCTGAATCCCCTGGTGTATGTTAACCCCCTCCCTCAAGTCAGGTGCCACATCTCTGGGTATGTGTACTTCTCCCTCAGCACTAGATAACACAATTGTGCTGCCACCATCTGAGCTGGACTCCACCTCCAACCCGGCCAAGCTCACTTCCTGAGCTACACACATCTCTTTTTGCTTGGTTGAGACACTCAGGGCCTCAAGCCTCGTGAACTCCTCATCGAGCTCTCTTATTCTCAGCTCACATGCCAAGATCAATTTCTTTTCTTCCAAGGCATAAGCTCTCCTGCTCTCCTCTGCCTTGGCCTGGAGCCTCATGACCTCCAGCTCATGCTCTCTGACCCTCTGGTTCTCCTCCCGCTCCTCTGGGGAAAGACTTCCAGCGGAATGGTTGCTGCCAGCCCAAGAGGCTACTCTTGACACAGGCAGATCCTGTGACCTGAAACCATCCCCTTGTGCATCCTCATCCACCTTGGCATCACCTGCCTCCCCAGCCTCTTTGGCCTCCCACCGGGCCCTTAAGGCTTTCTGTAGCTCCTCCTTCCTGGAGCTGCACTTCATGGGATATCCAAAGTTCCTGCAGAACTGCTTGAGTTGACCTACTTTGTAACTACTTAACATTTTGATATCAAACTCCAGTTCTGCAACATCACTTGCTGGTTTACCCTTCTGAGACATGATGCATGGATACTTTAAGGGCCACTCAAAAATAGAACCTAAAACAAAACACACTATGTGGTTGTGTAGTGGTCTGCAATAAACTAGTGATGTACGCCAATCACTGTGGGTCAAGTACAAATACAGGTTCAAATCCTCACCGCTGACCACCAATGTTAGAAATGGGGGTCTCTAGTTGGCAGAGGTAGGTACCTTTGTCCAAATAGGGACCCTTGCTTCTAGTCAGGGTAAGGGGGATACACACTCTAGATAACCCCTGCTCACCCCCTTGGTAGCTTGGCACGAGCAGACAGGCTTATCTCAAAGGCAATGTGCAAAGTATTTGTACCAACACTCACAGTAACACAGTGAAACCACCACAAATGGACACCACACCAGTTTAGAAAAATAAAATACCTTCCTCTAAACTAAACAAGACCAAAACGACAAAAATTCAACATACACAGTTAAAAATATGACTTTCAAAAGGTTTCAAGAACTTGTAACATAAAAAACTATGGATGCGTGACTTTTCACCAAAGTACCTGTAGATGCGGCAAAGTTCACAAGCCAAACAGCCGCAGCATCGGAAAACAAAGAGATGCGACACTCCTGAGACCTTGGGGAGGCGATGCAACAGTCTCCCTGCACAGAGAGGAAGGGCTGCGTCGGAAGAACTTGCCGCACAGGTACGATGCGTGGAAATCTGGGATGCATCGGCGATCAATGCGGCGGCGTCGAGCGGCGGTGCGTCAGTCCTTCTCAGCCGCGATCCCTCTATGCTTCGATTTCTGTTGTTCTTTGAGTTTCTTCTTGCTTCCAGCTCCCAAACAGCAGCAACAACCTCCAGAGGCCCAAAACTGGCACAGACACCTCAAGGCAGGTCAGAACTCAAACAGCAGAGTTCAAGGGAGCTGGGGTGAAGTCTTTGTGTCCCTGAGACTTCTGAACAGGAGGCCAGCTCACTTCAGGCCCTTGGAGATCTCCTTCAAGCAGGGGGCACAGCACACAGCAAAGTCCTTCTCCTTTCCTTGGCAGAAACGGCAACTGCAGGCCAACCCCAGACACACAGCAAGGGCAGTACTTCTCCTCAGTTTCTCCAGCTCTTCTCCTTGGCAAAGGTTCCACTTGAATTCCAGGAATGATCTAAAGTCTGGGGTTTTGGGTCTGATACTTATACCCCAAAATGTCTTTGTGCAAGGGGCTCTGAGCCTAGTTAAAACCAGTTCTGGGGGCACTCTGCAAGTGCACAAACAACATCCATTGTCAGTGTGAGCCTTGGCTCTATACACACCACAGGGGGGTGGAGCCAGCATTGTGGAAGGCAGGCACAGCCCTATTCAGGTACAGGTGCTACTCCTCCCACCACTCCAAATGCAGATCAGGCCTATTCAGCCTAGTGCTGACTCATCCAGACTCCTGGAGCCACTGCACCTCCCCAGCCCCTGTCACTCCAAAGCCAGACAGTCAATCCACAAACAGGCAGAGGCACACAGGAAGGTTGAACAAGCAAATAGCCACTTTCTATAAGTGCTATTTTCAAACACATAATTTAAAAAAACATTTTTACTAAAAGATGTGTTATTAAATCCTGAGTTCAGGGATACCAAACTCCAGTTTTCTATCTTATCCCTATGGGAAGATATGTTTGTAAAATGTTACAAAGCATTCCCCATTCTGTCCTATGGGGCAAGATAGCCTTTCAATAGTGAGAAACAAAACTGGCAGTATTTCACTATCAGGACATGTTACACACACCAGTACACGTCCTACCTTTCACATACACTGCACCCTGCCCAGGGGGGTACCTTGGGCCTACCATAGGGGTGTCTTATGTGTAAGAAAAGGAAAGGGTAGGGCCTGGCAAGTGGGTGCACTTGCCAAGTTGACATGTCAGTTAACAAACTGCGCACAGGCACTGCGGAGGCAGGCCTGAGACCTCTTCTCAGGGCTACTCATGTGGGTGGAACAATCAGTGCTGCAAGCCCACTAGTAGCATTTGATTTACCAGCCCTGGCACACTCATTGCACTTTACTAGGGACCTACTGGTAAAACAAATATGCCAATCAGGGAGAACCAATAACAATAACAATTTACACAGAGAGCATATGCACTTTAGCACTGATCAGCAGTGGAAAAGTGCCCAGAGTCCTATAGCCAACAAACACAGGTCAGGACAAAATAGGAGGAAGAAGCAAAAAGTTTGGGGATAACCCTGCAAAAAGGGCCATTTCCAACACTTGTCGACTGCATCACTCTCAGAAGGGAGGGTTAGTGACGTGGCTGGATTCAGAGTAGCACATCTTTTAATTGTAATGTGTTTAGCAAACAATGTCAGTTCATAGCTAGTAAGACGTACACTGGTGTGGTGCTGTGTCTTTGTCTTATTCAAAAGTGTATCCACAGCATGGGGTACCATAACTGTGAGGTCAGTATCAAGCACAAGTCCAGACGATTGTCGGATTGAAGTGGCCACAGCCGCGGCCGCTCTTAGACTACTCGGGAGGGCCCTTGTGACGGGATCAAGCACAGCAGAGGAATAAGCACACGGACGTTGCTTATCCCCAAATGTTTGTGTTAGGACAAAAAGCACGCAACCAGCCATCTCTTGGACATAGACCACAAACGGTTTGCCATAGTTAGGTGTACCAAGCACTGGAGCCGAACAAAGCGCAGTTTTCAATTGCTCAAAAGACTGCTGACATTCAAGCGTCCAAGTAGAGAATAGTTAGGTATTCATTGACGACAGTAGGAAGTGATACCTATAAAAGCGCGCACATCTTTTTGAGTTTGTGGAATGGGCATTTTAACAATGGTACTGATGCGCTCAGGGGTCAATCTGCTATCCTCCTTCGACAGTAGGTGACCTTAATAGGTGACCTCCTGTCGAAAATACTGAAATTTAGAAAGGGAAACCTTGTGTCCATGATGGGCTAAATGTAACAACAATTTAACTGTACTATCTCTATAACCCTGTTCCATATCAGAAGCTATAAGTAGATCATCAACATACTGCACCAATACATTACCTGAGGGAAGCGACAAGGAACCCAACTGCCCTGTTAATGCTTGACTATAAATACTGGGACTTTTCGTATAGCCCTGAGGAGCGCGACAGAATCTAAAGCTCCTACCACCCAGTGTGAACCCAAACAAATATCTACTGTCTGGATGGATAGTAACCCTGGGTGGAGTTCGCGGAGTTGCGCTACGCGAAACTCCGCGAAGTGGAAAAAGAAATCTGCTGCGCTACGCAGTCTGCAATCGGCGGACTGTGATAGAAAAATGCCGTTTGCGGTGATTTTCAGTGCCGGATGCTTGTCCGCACTGTGCAATCATCGTGAATGGCACCATACACAGCGCAAGCGGGCGCTGCTTTCCTTTCCGCCGCTAAAGTAGATTTTTACTCGAGCGGCAGCTTTCTCAACGCAAACGGACAGTTTCTCAATGCGAGGTCGCAAGCATACGCGACCACTCGCAATGAGAAACCTGACCCCACCG
The DNA here is from genome assembly GCA_963921515.1 of Calotriton arnoldi. NCBI lineage: Eukaryota > Metazoa > Chordata > Amphibia > Caudata > Salamandridae > Calotriton > Calotriton arnoldi. Next base: position 637,469 of record CAWUFW010006078.1, read on the forward strand.
CGTTGAGAAATCTCGCCAGGAGGTTTATTTTCCACCCTCACGCTCGCCAACTTGATGTTGATGATTGCGAATGAGGAAAAATGTCGCCGGGAGGTGTATTTTCCTCGCTCGCGCTCGCCAACTTGACGTTGACAAACGCGAGTGAGGAAAAAAACTCCGCTACGCGGGGCGGAGTTTTTCAGATCTCCACGAGCTCCGTGTAACGCGGAGTTCTGAAAACTCCGCAAACTCCGTGAGCGGAGCGGAGTTCACCGCCCAGGCCTAATGGATAGGAATGATAAAGAAAGCATTTTTCAAATCAATAACAGAGAAGAATTTAGCAGTAGAAGGAATCATCATCAAAAGCGCAGTAATATCAGGAACCACAGGAAACTGTGGGACCACTATTTTATTAACCTCGCGCAGATCAATCACAAAACAATAAACATCATCAACGTCCTCAGAGGAGCCTCAGTGTGCCCTTTGAAGAATCGGAAGAATAGAACTATTACAAATATAGCCAGATGTCTCCTCAACACACTTCTTTTTGTATCAAATCCTGCATAATCTGAAGAAGATCCTGTTCTCCTGCCTGCAGTATTTTATACTGGGGAATACGAGGCAAAACAACATTCTCTTTAACTTGTATAGAAACTGATGGTATATGCAACAGCCCTACATCCGTGTCACCTGTAGCCCATATAGTGGGTGGGACATCAGCAAACCCAACCGGAAGGGGTGTATCCTGAGACAAACATTGTTTAGTACTTGCATCCGGACCCAGGGTGATATAGACACCCGCAGGAGAGCAATAAATTGTAGCATACAACTTCTTCAACAAATCCAAACCCATCAGATTCTCACTAGGCCTGGGCGGAAAACTACGCTACGCTCGCGTAATTTGCGAAGTTTGCGCTACTTCGCGCTACGCGAATTGCACGTAGCACAGTGCGAACACGTGTAGCGTAGCGTAGCGTAGTGCAGCGGTCATTTTTTGCTTGCTCGCGGTCCTCAACGTCAAGTTGGCGACCGCGAGCAAGCAAAATGACATCCCGGCGAGACTTTTTCCTCGTTCGCGATCAGCAACATCAAGTTGCCGATCGCGAGCGTGGAAAATAAACCTCCCGGCGAGATTCTCAACGCGGGAGGTCAGGTTTCTCATTGCGAGTGGTCGCGTATGCTCGCGACCGCTCACGATGAGAAACTACCAGTCCGCGTTGAGAAGCTGCCGCTCGAGTAAAAATCTACTCGAGCGGCAGTAAAAGACAGCTCGCACTGTGCAAGATGCCGTTTTCAATGATTGCACAGTGCGGACAAGCATCCGGCACTGTGCAATCATTGCGAACACGCACTACGCAGTTCGCGTAGGGCTACGCGTAGCTCGCGTAGTGCGAACTGCACTTTGCGTAGCTTCGCGAAGCGTTACTTCGCGAACTACGCCCAGGGTTAATTCTCACCACAATTGGATGTCAACAAAAACAGAGAATCCACAGTGAAAGGACCAATAGTTAATGCAAGGGGGCGTGAAATGGGACTAAAACCGGTACACCTGAAAAACCTACCGAAACATTATTATGGCCAGACAGGGCTGCCCCAGGGACCATATGTCGAGAAATAGAACTTTTCATCGCACCTGTCTCCACCAAATATTCCTTAGTTGAGCCTTGCAATTCTGCTGTGACATAAGGACCACGCTGATCTACAGGTTTTGGAACTGGGCCCTCTCCCTGTCCTTGGCTGGCCTAGCTATAGGACATACCAGTCGCCTCATCCATATCATAATCATCATGATAGTACTGGCCATCACGAGGGTCATCAAAGTAATTATTATCAGAACGACCCTGTGAAGCGATAGCAGTCTGAGCTCTCTCTGTCCCACGACCCCTCCCACCTTCACCCCATCCTCTAGGAGCTGTAACTCTCTGTAAAAGCACAGGGCACTGGCTACGCCAATGACCCTTCTCCTTACAATAAGCACACTGATTTGGACCCAAAGGTGTCGTTGAAGGCTGTCTACTGGTACGTGAAAGCTGTCTAGAAAGACCACCCGTCCCCTACTATTTCCCCGAAACGCTTGCTGTAACAACACCTTTGTTTTTAAATCCTTGTGTTTCTTATCAGTCCTATCCTTTTCCTCCTGGTCTCGATGTTCATAGTTCTGAGCCATATTCAAAATAACAGAGGGTGAAGAGGTGGACCAAGTACTCTCAGACACCTGTAAACGAGTCGCAATTTCAGGAAGAAGATTAGAAACAAATCTGTCGACAAACAACCGAACTACTCCCTCAACAGACATATCCTGCCCACTATAGTCCAAAAACGTATCTTCGAACTGGGTAAAGAAATCAGACACACTTTCATCCTTCTTCTGTCGACAAGCCGTCAATTTATCCCAGCTGACCTTCCTGGGCAGAATAAGGGAATGCATATATGTAATAATGCGGCCTGGCAAAGCTAATATCTCGGCTCGGGCTTATCACCTGACTACCTCTCCTGATCCCATCCTTTAATCACATCCCATGTACCACCTAACTCTGCGATATGGTCTTGTGTATGCACCTGTCTCCAAACGTCAACCGGAACGAGAAGCCCAAAGAACATTTCAATATCAGCAAGAGTCATTACAGTAGAAGAGGCGGCCTCTGTCAATTCTTTAAAATAAGCTGTAGGATTTTTCCTGGGATCGGGCAAATGAGGCTTAAGGGCCAGAACCTCACTTCTTTTCCATGGAGTATAAACCCAGTGCTCCTGAAAACGGGCCGCCACAGCTGGTCTAGTAATATTTCCCTGCTGGTCCGTTATCGCAGGTATTTCTGGAAGATATATATGATGAACCTCCAGCATCAGAAACTGAGATACCGGAGTAGGGTTCTTCTCATGTAATCTACCTCTGTAAGCAATCAAGGTTGTAATATTTCCAAATACTTGACCTGGCTCTAAGTCAGCAGCATACACACGATCTCTAATATAAAACAAATTTTGAGGCGCTTCTGTCCCAATGTGTTGCTGCCAAAGACTAATCAATGTAGCAGACATATGCTTGAGGGCATGTTGCTGTATAAAAGGTTCAAAATCCCACATGACTTCCCAAACATCTTCCACACTATAAATTGCATTACAAGCCCACCGCGCAGCCTGGTCAGCTATTACTTGTTTCTCTTCATCCCCCACTCCAGACCACACTAACGGGCCTATTCGCTCCTTAAATTTCATCCAATCTCTATCCTCAAATCCACATACTGGTGTCTCATCATTCAAAGGTATCGGAGGATGAAAGACCATGGAAGGAGAAACAACAAAAGTAACAGGTACAATTGTTGCTGGTGCTTGCACCGGAGGAGAAAGAACGGAAGATACAGGAGTCGAAACCGTAGGTGTGCTGAGGGTCACAGTTGCCAAAGACGGCGAGGGTAAAGAAGGAGCGGGAGATGCTGTAGCCACAGCCGTCGAAACAACAGCCGTGGATACAGGAACAGCCGGAGCAGATATAACAGGGGGCGGGGGTTGAGTATCTAGCAACTGATCTACAAAAGTATCGTCTTCCTCTTTTGTCAAATAAGACTTATCGATATGCAATCAAAATCTCCTATCCTCACATTCAATTACAGACTCTTGCTTCTCTCTATCATATGCCACAGCTTTCTGTGTCAATGTTTGCATTTTCCCTTTCCGTGCATCTCCCTCTATCTTTAACCGTCTCTCTCTAGCCTCCATCCGCCAAGTTCTGAGGGAATCAAACATAGACTGTCTACTTCTTTTCTTAAATAATTGCTCCTGTAAAAACTCAATTCTTTGTTCATCAAAAGTGCCCGTCAACGGCCACTGCAGCTCAGCATTGTCCCTCGTATATTTGTGCCATAGTGGACTAAACATATTAGGTCCAAGGCCATGTTTCACATACATATCAAAGTTAAGGCTGCCTTCAGGAGGCGCCAGCTGAGCTTCTTCCAATCGAGCATCTGCAGAACAACAACAACAACACCAATACAAAATTTTACTAAGACTAGGCATTTTAAAAGGAAAACAAGTTAGTTGTTTTTATCTAGCAAAGTAATTGCAAATACTTTTATCAAAAACTGTCTTCTGACCGTACCAAACTCAAACCACAATGGTACCATATCCACAAAGAATAAAAACAAACTCACCTGATATCAGTAGCACAAACAAACCAATTCTCCACTGCCGACTCTTCAGACCAAACAGCCAGATCCAAAGGTTTCGCCGTTAAGGACTCCAGTCGGGATGACCACTGGGCGAGGGCGAGGCACCATCCGGCAGGACAGAAGGGGCAGCTGCGAGAAAATAATACTCTTCGTGCAGGGATCCCTGAGCCGTCAGTCCGACCCGACGATCTACTCGGCCTCCCCTCCTTCTGCGGAAAGGGGATGGATCAATCACCCGAAGGAGTTCCTGTTAGGGTGCCAACTGAAGGAAGTGGCCCGATTAGGGTCACCTGGGTCACTAATGACCACCTCTCAGCCTTCCATACTAAATGAAGAGTCGGTTAGACAGTAGAGAATACCAACCAATAACTGTTTATTAGATACACGGGGCGTGGCTAACCACCAAACATGGCGGACGCAATGTGAACGAGTTCCGTGCCCGGACCAACTGATCCTGATTAATCCCATGAAGCCGGGTCCCATCCACAACTGAAACGTCAGCCGTGAGTCTGTGGTGTGGCTGAGGAGTGGCTTGGCCGTATTTGCGACGACCGGCGACCCCCTTACAATCGTACAACGCCGGGGACCAGGCGCCGGAAGAGAACCACATGTGCTGCCGGACTCAGGAGGCGGCATGCTGGCACTGGGCTGCAGTGGTGACACGCTATTGATGTGGCGGAACGTGCTTGCAGAGCCTCGCCCCATAACTACCCTCCTGCGGCTGAGACTGGCCAGCCGCCGAGATTCAGTGATCGAGTGGAGGCCGGGGGTGGTGGCTTGCCCCAGGCCCTTGGTGCAGTGTGCAGACTGGCCGCTCACTCCGATTATTCCTCCTCCACATGCAGCGAATCACCAGAGGGCCCCTACTTCATCTGACAGGCAACCCCCTGGAGCACAGGCGGTGAGTGTAGAGCGTGCGACTGGCGCACTAGTGCATTGGGCCGGGCTCAACCTGGGAAGCGGGCGGCCACTGAGTGCTGGCCAGACCGGGCAGAGCGCACTACCCTGCTGGAGACATCTGGCGTCAGATACCAGCCCTGGTGATACCACTACGATATTTGGGACCCCCTGGGACGCCCGGGCTGACAGCTGGGCCTTCTATCAGACGTGCACCTGAAGGGCGGTAAACGAGTGGAGAACCACTGCAGAGGCAATCCGATGCAGCCTGGGCCTACCTTCGGAGGCGAACCGTCACCTATTGGGGGCTGATCGGGTGAGACGCAGAGACACTGTGTACGCCAGGCCCAGTTGTCGCGACGTGATCGGAGCGGGCCCCAACTTTGAACCAGGCAGGACCGCCCAACACAACTGTGGACCTGACGGCAGGCTGAGACGGCACGGGGCACCACGCCCACTATCCACACCACTGTGAAGCCCGATGGACGTTGCCAGGGTCCCCGCCTCCCCTCCTGGCCCCTGTGTTCCTAAAAGTGCCTTGGGTCCCCAATGCGGAGATAGAGGGGAACGACGACACAGGTGCATCACGACAACACAGGCGGCCTGTGGCCTCGCACCGGGAATGGCGCCTCTATTGAGCATCACGTTACACCAGTAGTGAAAGAGGGCCTCACCCCCATGGAGCACCTGTGATCATTAACCCACGCGGGGTGTACTACAAGATAAGAATGGTAAAAATAAGCACCAACTGGCATACTCACTCTGCAGGTACAGCGGACCACGCTCTAGCACTCTACGGGTACATACCGCGAAATGGGGCGCCCCAAGGGCAAAGTACCTGATGCCACCACTTCCAGCAGGCAACAACTGGAGGAAACAGACGCCCTCACCCAGTCATCCTTACTGAACTGTGTCCCACCCGCTAATATGCAGACACCCCCGGACAAGTTAGACCTAATCCTACAGGAGCTGCGAGACTCAAGAAAACCCATTGAGCAGTAAATTGGGTCCCTAACAACCGGCTTCACTCTACTGAAGGCAGATCACGCTAAACTGGCTACCACTGTCAAGGAAAACAAACTCACCCTGGCAGAGATGGTACCGCAGCATAAGTAACACGCAGAGCAAATAGCACAACTGTAACGGCAGGTGTCGGGGCTACAGTATAGAGTTGATGATGCTGAAGGGAGGACCCGACGGAACAATGTCCGAGTCATAGGTCTGCCAGAACGCTGTGAAGGCCCAAACGCCACTAAATTCATGGAGCAGTGGTTTCGCGAACATGTGGCCTCTGAGGGCCTTTCGGATTTCTTCTGTGTAGAGAGGGCGCACAGAATCCCCACCGGTAGGCTGACGGCTGGAGCTACTCCTCGCCCTATGATTGCCAGGATATTAAACTTCAGGGACCGGGTCATGTTGCTACAGAAAGCCAGGGAACGGTCTCAAATTCACTACGAGAACCAACGGGTGTCGTTATACCCCGATTACACTGTGCTGGTACAACGCAGACGATCTCTTTACCAAGAGATCAAAAAGAAGCTCAGATCCCTAGACCTTAAGTATGCACTGTTGTTCCCAGCCCGATTGAAGGTCATCCATGACCAAAAAACTCAATTCTTTGACACCCCGGAAGAGGAAGACGAATGGATGGAGGTCATGTTCCCCCCGACGGCGTCTGGGACCTCCTTGCAAAGCATCCCTCGGAGCCCAAGGACTATTCGGAACCGACGTTCCTGCCGCAACAAACCGGTCAACAAATCTCAGGCCAGGAACCCCACCCTGGGGCAGGCCATGCAGGGGCGCCCAGAGGTGATAGCAACAGTAAGTACGCTCAGGTACTGCAATCATCACTCAACCTCTGACTCCTCAGAGGATAACCCTGTGCACTCTTACTCGGAGAACAGCCTAGCCCTATTCAGAACTGTGACCCCCCAGACTGCAGATGACTTCCTGGGATAGCGAGGTACCAGGCGGAAGGACCTGGAGAGCACAGACTGAATACTCTGCAAGGTAACCCAAGGGTGACTACCGGTAGCGGCGCGCATATCCTTTCCCAGTATCGACCTGAACGCATTGGTAAACAGACTTAGTCCGGGCCACTATGGGCTCGCACGCTTCTCCAACTGAATATAAGTCAATCAGACTTATTCCACTGCGCACTGTAGCTGAATGCTATTGCAAAATAATCCTGCAATCTAATTACAATCTTTACAATGCATTTGTATTTTCAAACCCCAATTACACTTAGGATATTGTAACATAAACAAATAATAAACATATACAAGTTGTTTAATTCAAAACATAATTTTTATCATTTGATACTGTTGATTTCACAGAAGATTCTTGGCATTTTTACGGTCTTGAAACACTTTTCAATTATACAATCGTGCCCAATGCATTTCGGGCCCCTTGGCCCTTCTTCAGGGGCTTATGTCTATGAATAAATAAAAACACCAACCATTATAAACACATTCAATGTTCAGAGAGCTTTCCAACCAATTCAATAGATGGCATGATTTACTTATTTCCCATTCTTATATGCCCAAGTACTGTCCAAAATATACCGTCCAAAGAGTGAGATGAAAACTTGTGCAAAGAGGTTCACCAAAAACCGAAAGTGCAAAATACAGAAGAAAAGTGATAGAATAAAAAAATTCCAAAGAAAGTCATGCCTCCTCAACCCCAAATATTGAACCTGCGAATATCAAAACCACACGGGTGGTGTACATAAAGCCCACGTGTGCTCATGCCCTCGATGTCAAGAAAACAACTTACTCAATATTCTATCCTCCGAGAATGAACTGTAAATGAAATACACAGCTTCAATAGAATCAACCTCTAAAATCCGTATGCGTATAGTCGGTCGAAGAATCTTAAAGAACTTTTGATGACAACTCCTAAAAAGCTAATCACCGAATTTCAAGGCACCAAAAAATGTTATAATTGCATTCATTGCAATAATGTCATAATTGGCAATAAAATGCATCATCCACATACTGGAGAAACAATCGTGTTGAGACACAATTCAGACTGTAACTCTAGGAACCTGATTTATGGAACTAAATGTCCATGTGGGCTGTTGCATATCGGAAAAACCGAGAGAAAGATCAAAATACGCATTTCCGAGCACAAAAGTACAATTAGGACACAGAACACCACTGGTAGCTTAGCCATGCATTGGGCAGAAGCTAGACACACTATAGCACAGATTACATTTCAAGTAATTGAGGTAGTAGAACCTATCCCTGGTAAAGATCTGACTAGATCCATATTACAAACAGAGATATTTTGGATTAAAAAATTGGGTACCCAATATCCCAAGGGTCTTAATGAAAAAATAGATTTAGGCTGTTTTCTATAAAACAAGTGTCTGTATATGTCTGTTATATTGAGAGTTGTTATGCATTCGATATAGCAGGACACTGTTTTACACTTGACGCACCAGACCGGACCTGACAGATTCTTTCTGTGCACTCCTTGCTTTCCCGTGTCTATGCCTGACGGTATTTTAATTTTTGGGATTATGTGTTGGTGGAGTATTTCTATACCAATCGCTAATTGTTGTGATTTCACTTAGTATTTAGGTTATTTGTCTCCATTGTTTTGGTCTCACTCTTTACCAAGGTTCTCGGTTATGATACATTCTCCGCGTTTTTTTAACAATGCTACATTTCTTGTTTACCACGGTGGCAGTCATATCTCTATACCACCAAAATGGCGACAGAGAATGAGGGTTTTGCTAACCTGATGTGTTGAGTAGTCCGTTTTTAGTGTTTAAGAGAAGTATCTTACAGGGTGTTTCCATATTCGGCATATCACTTCCTGAGCGAAGAAGGTTGAAGTTGGTCGAGCGGCAGTTTGCTATTATAACGAGGTGAGGCGGGTTGGCCATTTTTTGAAATGAGTAACTGGGCATTGTATTTTTAATACGGAGAGCAGTTATAGTGTTTCGATTTTACTCGTAGGTACCGGGAATCCCGTTGAGCCGCTGCGTGCCAAGAGAGTTACATTATATGATCTTATCACGAGCCATTTCAGGACGCTAAAGGTCAGTTTCATTGAGGTGGCCTCCGGGTCCGGAGGAATTGGTTTAAATCGGATTTTAGAGGTTGATTCTAATGAAGCTGTGTATTTCATTTACAGTTCATTCTCGGAGGATAGAATATTGAGTAAGTTGTTTTCTTGACATCGAGGGCATGAGCACACGTGGGCTTTATGTACACCACCCGTGTGGTTTTGATATTCGCAGGTTCAATATTTGGGGTTGAGGAGGCATGACTTTCTTTGGAATTTTTTAATTCTATCACTTTTCTTCCGTATTTTGCACTTTCGGTTTTTGGTGAACCTCTTTGCACAAGTTTTCATCTCACTCTTTGGACGGTATATTTTGGACAGTACTTGGGCATATAAGTATGGGAAATAAGTAAATCATGCCATCTATTGAATTGGTTGGAAAGCTCTCTGAACATTGAATGTGTTTATAATGGTTGGTGTTTTTATTTATTCATAGACATAAGCCCCTGAAGAAGGGCCAAGGGGCCCGAAATGCATTGGGCACGATTGTATAATTGAAAAGTGTTTCAAGACTGTAAAAATGACAAGAATCTTCTGTGAAATCAACAGTATCAAATGATAAAAATTATGTTTTGAATCAAACAACTTGTATATGTTTATTATTTGTTTATGTTACAATATCCTAAATGTAATTGGGGTTTGAAAATACAAATGCATTGTAAAGATTGTAATTAGATTGCAGGATTATTTTGCAATAGCATCAGCTACAGTGCGCAGTGGAATAAGTCTGATTGACTTATATTCAGTTGGTGTTCATCTATTAGGCATGTTGAGACAGCGTGTCTCCACTGCAGCACGCTAAAATAACAGTCAGAGAAGAAGGTAGAATAAGTGAAGGTAGAATATTAGAAGGAGTGCTCCACTATCGTATCAAAGCTCGTACGCTACTCACCTCACCATTCAGGTCATAAGCAACCACCCCCTTATGGCGAAAGCAACTTATAACCTGTTAAATGTTCACACTGTGGTGATTTCAGCTTGGACCTCACAGTTCCAGTGCTGGACCGTGTATTCAATGTTATAGTAAAGGGGTTTTTTGGAAACTGGCTCACCCCACATACCAAATTGTATGCCGTCGACCCTACACATCAAATGCCTAAGCGAAGCATACACAAATACACGAAAACATGCTGGGCACATATAACAGAATCACCTGGAATGTGCGGGGGCTGGGCTCAATACATAAGCGCCACAGAATACATGCGCAGCTGAACAGACGCAAGGCGCACGTGGTGTTTCTACAGGAGTCCCACCTCACCGGATCTGAAGCAATTAAACTGCGTAAGAAATGGAGGGGCCAGGTATTTTCCACATCATACTCAGCCTTTGCCAGGGGGGGGCGACAATCTGGGTCAGGAATGGGGTCCCGTTTAAGGCACTAGAACAACAAACTGATTCACTGGGGAGGTATATTCTAGTACGAGGCACACTGGACGGTGCACAGGTGGGACTGGGCAGCCTTTATGCCCCTAATTTTGAGCAAGATAAGTTCCTCATGGGTCTCAACTCAGTATTGGCGGACTGGGCAGTTTATCCATGGAATTAGGTGGGGATTACAACGCTGTCATGGACATTAGCGTAGACCGCTCACATCCCCCGGTTCAGGGCACGGGATCCATTAAACAAGCAGAGGCACTATGTAGATGGTCAGATGGATGGGCAGTGGGGGACATATGGCGCCTGAAAAACCAGAACAGCTGAGAGTACTCGTTCTTCTCCCCGACCCACCAACTCCACACCCGGATAGACAGGATACTCTGCTCTATTTCCCTTACCGCACAGGTCACACATACCACATACCTAGGGAAGACTTTTTCTGATCACAACCTCCTAGAGATCACCCTAGCCTGGGTAGAATTCCCACCCCGGTCCCCACTTGGAAATTATGGCCACAAATGCTGGAAGACTCTGTCTTCCGGAACATGCTGGCAGAGGGCATCACAAATTACTTCACAGAGAACGCTAACTCGGCCTCCACACGTCACATAGAATGGGACACGTTCAAAACTGTGATACGTGGAATAGCCATTAGCACCACAGTAGGGGCCAGGCAGGAAATACATAATAACCTCAGAGCAGTTGAGGATACCACGAACAAATTTGAACAAGTAGCAGTAAGTGATCCCACGCAGTCAATGTCACTGCAGGAGGCTCGCATTAAGCACGCCGAACTGCTGGAAACCCTTAGACAAATAGATTATAAATCATACACCCAGATAAAACACACTGAGGCTGACAAGTCAGGCACCTTCTGGCGCGTATGATACGAGATTCGCCCCCTACTACAACAGTATATGAAATAACCACACCGAGGGGGAACATTGTGAACACCCAACAAGAAATTAACGAGGCATTTTGTACATATTACGAAACGCTATATCAGCCTCCCTCACAGGTAGCGGACAAATCATTAAACGCTTTTTTGGATGACCTAACACTCCCCCCAACTGGATAAGGCAGCCCAGGACGACCTATCAGGCCATACAAGAACTGCCACAAAACAAGGCTCCAGGCCTTGATGGCCTACCGATAGAATTCTTTGCCACTTTTTCGGACGCTCTGATCCTTCAACTAGAACAACTGTACCAATCTGCACTGGATGCAGGGACCCTCCCCTCGCCCACAATGCAGGCCCTGGTAGTGTCCCTCCCCAAACCGGGTCGATCAGCCACGGACGTTTCAGGGTATCGCCCTCTATCACTCCTTACAACAGAATATAAAATATTGAGCAAAATTTTATCACGTCGCCTAATGCCATACTTGCACAAATTAATCCACCCAGACCAATGCGGCTTTGTGCAGGCGTGCAGCACCTCACTGTATATTTGAAGACTTTACCATATCATGGAGACAACCCCCGTAGAAAATCATAATGCGGGCTGCATCACGCTAGATCTAAGACAGGCATTAGGTGGAGGCACTTGAAAAGTTTGGTATACCACCATCATACCTGAAGTGGGCACAACTCCTATACACTGCCCCTACAGCACGGGCCTGCACTGGAAATGACATCTCGCGAGCGTACCCGGTTGGCAGAGGTACACGGCAAGGATGCCCCTTGTCGCCCCTATTATTTGTGCTTGCATTAGAACCCCAAGCTATCAGATTAAGGGCAATCGCAGAACACGTAGGAATTAGGCTGGGAAACTCCACACATGTGATATCAGCATATGCAGATGACATAATCATTTATGCCAAGGACCTGACTAATGATTTAGACCCAGTGCCGGGGGTTTTCCTACAATTCGAACAAGTCTCAGGCCTAGCCATAAATGAGGTAAAGTCCCAAGCCTTTTTCTTCTGCCCCGGAGAACACCCAGATGGGATCCAGTTTGGACAGCTCTCCCTCTCTGTAGCGCAGCACACCTTCAAATACCTAGGCATCCAAATCTATAGAACCCCGCAAGATTTAATAGAGGGCAACCTAACCAAAGTAATAAGGGCACTTCGCTCCGAGACCACCTTCTGGATCTCACTACCGCTATCTGTGATGGGACGCGTGGCTATATCAAAGATGGTGGTCGTCCCGTGGCTCGTGTACTTTTTTACAAACCTACCAGTGCTAATCCCTACCCCCTTATTTTAATCACTAGATACACTACTATCAGATCTGATCTGGGGGTCTGGCCGCCGAAGGGTGGGTCTAGCCAAATTACAACTAGAAACAGAAAAAGGGGGACTATGAGTGCTTGATCTTCATGCATAGTGTTATGCGACCCAACTCCAATGGCTATCGTATTGGCTGGTTGGACGCAACTTACACGAGCTAGGATACACGGCCCAAGACGTTCACCATGGAATTTTGCACACACTACTACTACCTCGTGCCACGATCCCCCCTGGTTCCCCGACAACACTGCGCACGGCGCTTGCGTACTGGAAAAAGACACTACACTACACATGCCAGTGTTCTCCATACGCAGATAACACACCGCTACTGGGTATTCCTACACCCACTGGCCTAATCACAAAACGGAACACCCTCAGCTGGTCTGAGGGGGGAGTCACCACAGTAGGGGTGCTGTTCAACAACAGAGCCCTTATGGATCATGAGAACTTTATTAGGGCAAATGGGGTACCAGGTAACCTATATATGACATATGCTGCAATACTTCATTACATCAAAAAACACTGGGCCCCAACCAGAGAAGAACCCCCTACACACGAGTTGGTGTAGGTGATCTACTTAATGGGGGAAGGGCGCCACCTCACGAAATGGCTGTATAAAGGCATTAGGGCACAAGCAGGGGACCCCCTTTCCGAGCTATGCAACAAATGGTCTGGGAATCTCGAGAAGGATTTAACCGATAAAGAATGGCTTGCTAGGTTAGAATACCCCAAAATGGTATCCTGCAATGCCAAATTTAAGTTAATCCAATACATGATTTTACATAGGGCCTACCTTACCCCACATCGCCTGCAGCGCATGTTCCCGGACACACAGCACCATTGCCCTAGATGCAGGGTGACAGAAGCTGATATCCTACATATGCTATGGTTCTGCCCGGTGCTCACTGAGTTTTGGGCAGGTGTAGTCTTGACTATCAGAACAGCGACAGGTCTACCTATAGGGGAAACAGCCTGCAGCTGAGGGCTGGGTATGCACCGGCGCTCAAAATTACAAAAAGTACAACTACGTTTCAACGACCTAGCACTACTTATAGCTAAGCGCTCCATAACAATGCGGTGGAAGTCAGCAAGGCCCCCAACAGTCTACATGTGGCATGGGGAAGTGGTGAGGTGGGGGAGTGCGGAGAGCGCCGCCATAAGACGGGAGGAAGCCCGAGGTCTACGTAAGAATCTCATATCGATGGACTGGGACCTTATAGTGGAGGCGTTCAGGGCCCTTGAACCTGTACCTGTACCTGTAGTACAGGACACATAGTGGAGACTAGTATGCCAGCCTCTGCATAATTAATCTAGACCCAGGAACAGTCTCGATGCACAGCACTATCGCACATACATATAATCTCCCTACGCGCAATATCAGGGAGACTCAGGCAAAATCAACCTATAACAATACAAGCCGGGGTAGAGCCAGCAGAGATGGGTGGGGGGGGGAGTTTGGAAGTTCAAGAGTTACATTAATGCACTTGCAGCTGTACCTAGTTCTGGTGTTGCAGATACTTACGGAATGTACAGGCATTGTGTAATACGCCAGAAGATACGCTTAGCTTGACAACTAAAACGCATTGACCAAACATATAATGTATCTGTAATGCATTCTATTATAACAAATGCACCAAATGTACCTATGTTTGTATAAGACCCAAGAAACTTAAAAAACCAAATAAAGTGTTTTTTTTTTTTTAAAAGCCGTTTATTAGACACACTCAGAGTGGAGCCCAGTCTGCCCAGTCTCTAGGAGTGCTGCAGAGGGACTGAAATCAACAAGCATAAAGACACATTATGTACACTTCGTAACTTGGGCTAGAGCACGCCCATAGTGGAATTTTCCAAGCAGATGTAGCTGGACAGTGAAATACAAAAAATAAGTTTCGGTTCTCATATCTCACTCCTCCCAATTACTGCCCAAGGTCGTTTTACCCTGCTCCCGCCATCAGACAAGTGTGAGAGGGCTTCTATCTAGAGAGAGAGGTATGCGCTAATAAGAACAGTCTATTTATTAGTGTAGCAAAACCTAACATTTCATAAAAGAAACATTACTAAGGCCTTTTCTCGTAAATAGCAAGGAATTAGTTTTGATCGTGGTTCAAGATGGCGTCTAAATAGAAAATGGTGCCGCGAATTCTAACTTAGATAAAGCAATACACGAACATGAATATTTCTAGTCTAACAGTCCGTCGCAAGGCATAAAAACTGAACCATTAAACATAAATGACTTACCAAAAAAACCCAGACGTAAGCAAAAAAGGAAAGGCAGTCCAACAGTCCAAGTCCAACATTCGGCCATCTATCTCCAGCCTGGCCCAGTCACAATTGAATCAACAAGCAATGAAACATCAAACACAGCAGTGCCAGTTCAGGCAAAATGCACGAGGGCCTTGATCACAACACCCAATCCCTCAAAGCCGCAGCAAAGGTGTTCTTGCCCCCCAGACAGTGTTAGCAAAAAACGAGAGGATGAGATTGAATTATCAGGGAAACCGTCTGGCAGTATCTCTCGCTTAAGTCCCTCTACTCAGAAGAAGACTCTGGCAAGCACTAACCCAAGGCAAGAGCCACCTACAACTATCTCGGATAGAAAGGTGCCTACTGAAGGAACACAAGTAAGTACACCAAAATTAGGCTTAGACTCGCGGGACGCACAGAAAGAGCATCCACTACTCTCTACTCAAAACCAAGAGCAAGACGCAAGAGCGCATGACACGGCTCGGTTTACATCTGACCAACTGATATTTCCACATAACAACCACAACCCAGAAACAACCAAAGCGCACTTTCCTCACCAAGGGCCTTTTGTCTACACCGCAAATAACAGCATAGGTTCACCGTACCAAAATGGGATTTCACTTCCCCACACAGCAATTAGCATTGATAACACACAGCCTCAAGATCAGGACTCAACTGAAGCAGAAGAGGCCGACACTATAATATTCCATCCTCATTATAAATCACGAGGTCATGTGGATATATTGAATAGAGGGAATATTTTACGGCTCTTACAATCCATCAAATCCCTAGCCAACATCGAAAGTTTTGACTTACTGTCAATAGAATTCTCGCCATCTAGCACTAGCCAGAGCCCTGAAGAGACCAGAACAAGATGGCGAACCTCGGAGGTTGCAGGCAGGATCTTACGGGAAAGAAACAGATTTCAAAATTGGGGGATAACCCTGAAATCAATCCAGAAGCCATTATATCCAACTCCCTTTCTTAGCACAGATGCAAATAACCCAAGTCGGATGACCTTTTCAGTTTTGAAAGGAGCAAGTCACCAGGTACAACAACTGAGGCCAACCTGAGAATCGCCCTGTTACCAACTCAAGGTCTCCCCGACACATCGCATTCCTCAATAAGTAACAACTGGACAGACACACATCGGCTAATAACATCTGCATGTCTAAACTGACAGGCGACGGTCGCAGCACAGCCACCGCAAACAGAGCGAGCCGGAACCTCCATATGTGTCTGGAACATCAATGGCTTAGCCTCTAAAATGTACGATCAGGAGATCCTAAACTATCTGAAAACTTTTGACATAATTCTCCTTCAGGAGACCTGGGAAGACAAGCCCTTTGATATGCAAGGTTACACCTCCAACTCACTTCCGGTGACCAAGGGATCCGTCTTTGGTCGCCGTTCGGGAGGCTTACTATTCCTGGCCTCAATAACTGAAATAGGAGAGTTTCTTCCTGTAACAATACACTTAACACCTCCAAGCTGCATCCAGGCTGCAAAAGTAACGCTCATGCTCAATCAGCTCAAACAGGAAATGATAATAATAAATGTTTATATGCACCCTAAACAAAAATCAAAAGCAGTGAAGGAGCTGCTAACGGAACTACATAGAGTAATGGAAGAGGAGGCAACTTACCTCATCATCCTGGCTGGAGATTTTAACATGCATCTCCTAGGGTTTACTCAGGATGACGATCCAACGCAGGAGCTCTCAGGCGCATGGGGTATCCCAACGCAAGGCCTAATAGAGCCCATTAAGCCTTCAAGGATTGCGATGAACCTGCTCCGGGAATTGGATCACTTAAATATGAGAGCTATAAACGGTCGGCTTAAAGACGACAACCCTCCAGTAGCCACGTACCACTCGACTACAGCATCATCTCATTTAGATTACACCGTTACGACACTGACTCTGTTTAACAACATTGCTACCTTTAAGATTGGCCACAATGAATTTATCGATCACTTGCCACAAGAGTTGTGTCTTCAAACAAGACCTTGCCAAATACCAGAAACTAGCAACTCTATTGTGCTGGTTGAAACCAGTAATCTTAAAAAAAATAAGGTGCAATTCTAACAATATAGAGGAAATAACATCAACTGCTAAAGCTCTATACAGCCAAGGAAGAGTTAATCTAGCCCAGCCCTTGGAAAGCTGGGAAATGTTTGTTACATCCCTAGGAGAAAAATTCTCAAATAGCCAAGGCCTGACAAAAAGGAAAGTAATTCCCACACAAACCAACGCAGCAAAGAGCCCAGTATCAAAAACATTAAAGCGAACCATAAACTGAACTTTAAAGCAACAACGTAAATCTCCAAATAACCAGACTCTGCAAGGAACCCTCCGCGAACTAAAGACATCATTACAACGGAGGAGATGGGTAAATAAAAGAGCAAAGGAAAATGAATTATGGGCAAAACTTCTCCACGATGCAAACCAGAAAAACAGTGCCAAATTCTGGCAATCAGTTAACAAACTGCAGCGCCCTAATCACTCTGGCATAGACTCTAATATCACTGAAGCTACCTGGGCTGACTATCTCTTCAATCACTTTAATGATCAGGAACCAGAAACAGCCACTACCCCAGTCTATTCGGGCAACGTCTATCAGCACCGCCCAAGCGATGTCGACAGTGGACAGCTTAAACCGACAAAACTAGAGACGGCACTACCATCAAGCCCACCCTGCCAACTAAGTGCAACAGACGAGCATAACGGACCCTTGGCTACAGCAATAAGGAAACAAATATCCAGAGGTAGACGGGCGGGAGCACCCGGCCCAAACGGCATACCACCAATGCTGTACAAACAGGATCCTGAATTTTGGTGCAACGCACTAGCTCCTGTGATAGGTCATACCCTAAGAACCACAGCATTACCAGAGTCATGGAGAGGTTCAATAATTAGCCCTATACATAAGCAAGGAGCGAGGTCTGCCCCAAACAACTACCGCCTGATAGCCCTTATAGATACT
This sequence comes from Calotriton arnoldi, assembly GCA_963921515.1. NCBI lineage: Eukaryota > Metazoa > Chordata > Amphibia > Caudata > Salamandridae > Calotriton > Calotriton arnoldi. The sequence continues at coordinate 655,419 of CAWUFW010006078.1, forward strand.
GAGGCCAAATCCTATGCGGGGATTGTATTAAATGATCTGATTAGCTGGTCTTCCACGAATCTCGTTATACCAATAACTCAATCAGGTTTCCGTCAAGGGCATGGAACTACAACTAATATTATGGCCTTAACAATGCTTATGGATGCCCCGAAGCAGGGCAAATACCCCTTATACCTCTGCTTCATAGACTACTCAGCAGCCTTCGACCACGTTGACCGCGCCAGGCTCTGGCAGAAGCTGAACAGATGGGAGATACCATCAACCCTCCTAGACCAACTCATACAACTCCATACTAACACCTGGATCAGAATCAAACTAGGTGCAGGGAAGCATCTTTCAAGTAGAATCACCACAACAAAAGGGCTAAAGCAAGGATGCATTTTAGCCCCCTTGTTATTTAGCCTTTTTCTGGCGGACTTACCGGCAGAACTGGACAGCTGCTCTTCACATGCCCCGAAGCTAGGTGGCATGACATTGACTAACCTGCTATATGCTGACGACCTAGTCCTGATTAGTCAAACTCCTATTGGACTGCAGCGCCTCCTAGATGCAACCTGCAAAATCTCGCAACAGAATGCTCTAAAAATACATTTTCAAAAATCCAAAATTATGGCAGTAAACCATCACAAGAAGGCGAACCCTAGCTGGTATTTGACTGGTAAATGTCTAGACCAAGTAACAAACTATAAATATCTGGGCGTGCTCTTAGATCAAAACAACTCTTTTAAGCCGCAGTTGGAATCTCTACGAAGGAAGGGAGCTATGACTTATTTAGCACAAAGACCTTTAAAGAAGTTGCTACCCGATTTAACACTAGACCCCTTCCTAAAAGTCCTGCAAGCCAAATTGCAGCCTACGATCACCTATGTGAGCGAATCTCTGACTGGAAGAGACGCAGCAATCCTCGATAGCGTAATAGCAACCGCCTACCGAACAATTTTCCAGCTTCCCAAATACGTCTCACTGGCCCAAATTAGGCTAGAATTTGGCCTCCAAAATCAGGCGATAGAAAGAAAGGGAGCCTTTGTAAAAAGCTGGCACAAAATTAGAGCTGCTTACATAGGGTCCTTGAACAATCATCTCTGGGTTGAGTTGACCTGCACTGGAAAACTGCCAGCTAACGTGTACCTTCAGGAATCAATTTACACTCTAGGTCTGACAGACGCCTGGAACACCTCAATGGGCCATCCGGTTTGTAAAAAACTAGTAACAAAGTCAACAAGACTCTTATCAGTCATAGAGGACAAGAAAGCATTTTCTAAACGAGCTCATGGATGGGTTGTCCTCAATAACTATGATGTCCTCAAACTCCAACCCTATCTCAAGGCCGGAACTAAGATTGCGACTAAGGAAAAATTCTTAAGGCTCCGCTTGGGAGTCGGCTCAATCAGTACGTTTTTACCGCCTTGGGAAAGAAGAGGAGGAGACCAGCCTTGTCGTCTGTGTGCTTGCGACACGGAGAACCTTACTCACATTATATGTATTTGCAATAAGCTAATGGACATACAGAAAACCTTGTTAAAACCATTTTTTAACCAGCACGGAGTAAGGTCCTGCAGGCAGGCGGTGATGCTGTGCTTTAACCCCACTTTAGTACAGCTCAGCTGCCGCCTCACAACATTTTTTGACTTAAAAGCATTACGACTAAAAAACTCTACGCTCAGCAGTTAAGATCAAACCCCGGCTTGGGCATTATCCAAGCAAGCCCCGCAATGCTAAACAATGGCACTGTATATTGGCATTAGGATGTTACAACCAGGGGCAACAGGGTGCCGTTATTTGCTGTACGGGAACATCTTGTCAATTTAAACAGGCAGCTCTTATCAAACAGACTTTTTAACAGACTGAGCATTAACTGTGTCAATGTAGCAATGTATTTCCGAGAGCAATTTTAACTTTTATGCACAAAACAAAGCAACTTATTTTAAATTTTGTAATTCTTATACTAGTGCAATGTTCTTTGATTTTATCATTAATGTACAGTATGCAATGGTTTTAGCTAATCACGCATAATAAAAATTTACTTACTTACTTAGTCTAACACGGTGGAGACAGTATTGTCCAAGGCAGACCAGGCCCATTCAGGTGTGAAAGAAATCTCCTCCCCCTACTCTAAATGCAGCCCAGCCCTGTCTCATCAAGGAAAGGCAGGACAGACATCAATCCCCCCCCAGTGGTAGTCTGAGAGAATGCACATCCCCAGCCCCTGTCAATCCACACACCAGCAGAGGCACACAGGATGGCTAAGGAAGAAAACACCCACTTTCTAAAAGTGGTATTTTCAAACACACAATATAAAAATCATCTTTACTAGAAGATGCATTTTTATATTCTGAGTTCAGGCATACTAAACTCCAACTTTCTATCTTGTCCCAATGGGAAGTTAGATTTATAAGATGTTATAAATAAACTCCCATTCTATCGTACGGGACAGATAACCTTTCAATAGTGAAAAACGAAATTGGCAGTATTTCACTACCAGGACATGCCCACACATCAGGACATGTCCTACCTTTCACATACACTGCACCCTGCCCACAGGGGTACCTTGGGGCTACCTTAGGGGTGGCTCACATGTAAGAAAAGGGAAGGTTAGGGCCTGGCAAGTGGGTGCACTTGCCAGGTCGACATGGAAGTACCAAACTGCACACAGACACTGCAGTGGCAGGTCTGAGTTACCTTTGAAAGGCTGCTGGTGTGGGTGGCACAGTCAGTGCTGCAGGCCCACTAGCAGCATTTGATTTACAGGCCCTGGGCACATACAGTGCACTGCACTAGTGACTTAGTAGTAAATCAAATAACCAATCATGGAAACACCAATCCATCAGAACAATTTACATGGAGAGCATATGCACTTTAGCACTGATCAGCAGTGGTAAAGTACCCAGAGTCATAAAACCAACAAAAACAGGGTCCAAAACAGGAGGCCAAAAAGCAGAAAGTATGGGGATAAACACGCTGGACAAGCCAGGTCTAACAGTGAGCCAATAGACAACCTTGTTCTCCGGGTCCCCCCATGTTTCTTTAACCTTATCTGTCAACTTTGGAAAAAATTTCAGGACAATTGTATATGGTGTTGCCTGGGGTGGTAAATGCAAGGAGTCCTGATGATTTCTCGTTGATCTATAAATTGTATCACATTTGGCCCCATTGGTATTGTTTATTGTTTTTTTAATCATGTTTATGTTAACAGAATCGGAAGACCATATATGTGTAGTTATATTCGCTTTTACTTGGCGAGGGGTGACTGAATTCGATGAAATGTCATTGGTCACTACTTGTAGGAGATGTCCTGTAGGCTTCCTGCTAGCTAGATCCTTAGAATGAATTGCACTAGAAGTCTTATCTAAAGGTTATATGTCTTTGATCATTTTCACAATCTGGTCAACATCACTTTTAACTGTTTTTATCTCAGCCAGTAATCTCCTTTCAATGGTGTCAATTTTACCATGCAGTTTTTTAAAATAAACTTTCCAAAATTTTGTGAGTTATTTGATATTGGGACTTCATCAATCCCATGTAATGATTTTTTTTTGTCTTCATCATTTTGGTCTGCTGAGTCCAGTTGTTATTGTTTTAGTTAGTTGTTTGCTCTTTTTAGCGAGAGGAGATATCAAATCTGTGCAATTTGATAAAACGGATATCCCTAATGGCGAAGTCGAAATACATGGTGCTTTTTTTGTGTTTTGCCGAGTTGGCGTGCTGTCCCCTGAGGAGTTAACAATATTTGTTCCAGACTCTAGAGTCACTACGTCAGTCCTAGTTTCTTTTATAGCTGCATTCAGTGTTGTTTTGGTGGCAGCTAAATCTTCCTCTGCATTCATAATTTCATTATTGATTAACCCCATCGCATTAGTTAGGTGATTTGTTATTGGGATACTAACTCCAGCAGTTTTTTTCCCCTTTCCCGCAGAATTTGGTGCTAGTTTCCGTTTCCCCATGTTTATTATTAATATTTCATGGGGATAGCACTACTAGGAAATCAAATTAAATAGTTTCTCTTACTGTAACTTCAAAGAAGGAAACCAAGGGTGGCGGCCCAGCCCAGCCTCTTCAGGCCATGGACGGGTTCAGACGGGCTTGCTCTTGGCCCGGTCTTCGCCCAGGCACGCACCCGGGCATGACCCGTGTGCGTCCCGCACCGCGGGATGTTAGATGCTTTGTGGGAGAATAAAATTGCAAACAAGTCATGCCTAGAAGTAAAACACGTCCCCATGCTCAACACATTCACCTGCTGAGCTCAACAGGACTGAAACTGTCCAGTTTTGCTGACCATAAATGTATTTACTACTATAAAAAGTAAAAGGTTTTGCATATGTAAAATACTCTTGATTCATACAGCCAAATATAAAGAAGGCATTGGTAAGTGTATGCCACATGTATGAAAAGTGCACCACGAATACCTAATGCTTATTTGTAGATTGTAATTAGGAGTAAATGTTGAGAGCTGGGCTTCTCTAGAGATGTAAATTTATGGTATGGGGGGTTTGGAGGGTCACTAAAAAGGTCAAAGACGTGTAATTAGAATTAGGGTGATAGCCAAAGAATCACATTCTTAAGGAGATTCACAAATGCCCTTTTGTGCACTTCTCAAACTTGGGCAGTAGTGTCTGATGTTTTGTGCAATGTATTTGTAAGGTATGCGTGGTTGCCCCATAGCCTAGCAATGTACCACTCAATATGCTCCCCATTGCTATCTAACTAACCCATCTATCACCATGTATTATTACAATTTTCAATGCTGAAGCCCATATGTACTGTGGCTTAAATGTTATATCATTTTAACTTTCAGCAAAATTACAATACCATATTTTCAATATTATGCATCAGCAATGTCCTGTAACACGTTTATTACAAACAAATATCAATCTCTCACTCTCTTTCTCTCTCTCTCTATATATATATATATATATATATATATCCATCCCAAACCTTGAAAAGGGAATAGGATCACACTCACGAGTACCTTGATTAATTTTATTTATTTTCTCTTACAGAGACCAGCGACTGCCTACGCGTTTCGGTCTAGCTTAGACCTTGGTCACGTTATCTAATGTATTGACTTTTATCCTACATAATACACTCAATTTGATCATAAAAATATTGTCAATGTCATGTTTTTGTGGTTTTGTAGTCTTTTCCACCAAAGGAGAAAAAGCAGACACATCGACCTTTGTTTTTTACAAAGGGGTCACATCTTTTCCCTGTACACACAAGGAGCAATAAATTGTAACAAATTAAAATACAGGTATAAATACACATTAGACTATGGCTGGTGCAAAACTGTTACAGTTACAAATGCATTTTTACTGAACATTTACGGTCTTATTTCGATATCGGGTGGGACACCATTGCGGATACGGGCTAACCGACCACCGGTCGGCGGTCCCGACCGCTGAATTTTGATGTGACCGCACATGGTGCGGTCGCCACTCCCTTTTCTGTATGGGAGCTTGTGCTGCAGTCAGAAACTGGCCGCAGCACAAACTACCATACAGAAACGGGAGTTTGTGTTCATCCATGCACCGTGTGGCAGGCACCTCACAGTGCCTGCCACACACAGGGATGAACAGGGGGGCACCACAGGTGCCCCCTCGGCCCCCAACCAGAGGGCGATGGCTGAAGGGGGCCCTGCCAGGGGCCCCCAAAGTTGCTTTCCGACAGGGTTACCATGTCGGAAAGCCCAGCATGGAAACTCTGCCGGAAACCGACATCGTATTCCAGACGGCATAAAACGTCGTCCATAGGGATCACGTGCCGGTTCTGACTGGCAAACGGGCTCCTTGAGCCCATCGGAAGCCAACTGGAATGTCCGGCTGCTTTCAAAACTGACAACCTCCATTGTAATGAGGCTGTCGGTTTTGAAACTGCGATGAGGCCCTTATTGTGTTCCAAAAAGTTCCTCTACTTTATTCCTTCATGGGTGACTTGTCTTCATAATTGACTTTAATAAATATGCAATCACATTACATTATCACAGGTATTCTCTATTATTTATCCATGTTGGTTAATCAATTTTCATGCAGCTTATTCACAGCCCATCCATATACATACCTTGCAAACATTTATTGTATATGAAAACCAAGATAATTACATATTCTTCTAAAAAAATTCTAGATGCTTTTTTAATTCCTTAGTTTTAAAGATTTTTTTTTATAATCCAGGTATATTCTTTACTCACAATATATTTGTACATTAGTGAACTTATTATTTATCACACCCACATATAATTTTAAACAAAACTTCCTTCTACTATATTCCGAATATGTATCATCTACAGCCTAGTGTCTCTCTTCACAAGGACAAAAAGAAAAACATTCCTCCTAAATAATATAGTGTGTGGGAAAAGTGTTAGTGCCCGATTTAGGTCTTGGCGGTCTTACTGCTGTTCCGCTGCTGTAGTGGTCCCTAGTACTCCGCCCGCTGTATTTTGATGCATGCAGGCTGCCTCGCCATCTGTGTCGACAGAGTGTTTCCTTCCGCAGTCACTGCACACTGCCACAGATGTGGGGGACTCCAATGCTGGCAAATACTACTCTGTCACTGAGCAGATATAGATTTCATAGTTGTGCTGGCGGTCTACTAGCGGCAGTTCACAGGTGGAGGGAGTCCGTCGCGGTACACGCTCAACAATGCACCATCACTGTGGCCATTGGATGGATGCTGGTAGAACACACCTGATGTCTATTGGCCAAAGGAAAACACCTGCATACCACACTATAAAACACACACCATTTTAGACCATAATCCTTTGACATTCCAGCTCCACCACGACTTTTGCTACCAGAGGCTTTACCAGTCAAGTCAATGCTTTTTGTTCATTCTCCCTGTTTCCTGTCCCATTATACCTTTTCATTTAGTACCTTGTGGTCAAATATTTAATTTAATCTTATTTTTTGCACAATGCTAGGCCCCAAGAAATCCACGTTTTACTGAGGGACAATTGTCAGTCATTATGGATGAAATCCTAAGAGTAGAGCCACAATTGTTTGGAGTCCAAGTCCAGAATACACCCCTATCCCAGAAAAGGCAAATGTGGTCCAGAACAGTTGGCAGAGTGAATGCTGTAGCAAACAACCTGTGCACACAGAAGGAAATTAGGAAGTGGTTGAATGACTTGCGGGGGAGGGTGCAATCCCTGGCCTCCAAGTGTTCAATGGAGGCCAACAGGAATGGTGGTGATTCTCCCAGGCCACCAATACCATTCATGCCCTGGGAGGAGCAGGTCTTGCAGATCCTACATACCGAAGGTGTGACAGGAATACCTGGGGGACAATTTGCAAAGTTTCAATAAACCTCAAAGTCCTGTTTGTGCTCAGCTCATCTGTTCCCAATGTGTTCTGCACATATTTACATTACACCGAAACCTCAAACTATCAGTATCACATTATTTAGATTGTTTGTGTGAATGTATAGTGTTGCATCTAAGATTACAGGTGTCAATATCCATTATCTGTCACATGATGGTATGATGACTGTAAGTGTTACTACAGCAAATACCCCATTACCCATATGTGTGTCATATTGTAAGTGTCTGGCCCATTTCTACTTCATATTCTGGTCAGGTACATTCCACTAACTATTTTGCAAATGTTGGTAAGTTGTCTTTGAAATGACTACAACTACCATGAGGACCGGTTTCTGTTTCTCAAAAGAATATTGCTATCTAATATTGATCATTCACTCTTGTCTAACAGATTTTAGCCTATGGTAAAGTGTCATTTAGTGAGCAATCCCGATTTAATGCTTGCTTCTAAAAATAGTTTCATGTTGTTTTCTGAATGTTCTGCTGTTCTTCTCAGACAATTGAATTGATGTCATGAGTTTCACAAATCAAACTGTGTTGACACAAAAAATTAACGGTATGGAATTTACTATGCTGGATATAAGTGTTACTTGCAAAAATGGACTCTGCACTGTTCACATGATGAATAATGCCAAACATCCATTCTAGTTGTGGAAATGTCTGTTTTGAAGTCAGCTAGGCCTTGGAATTGTCAATTACACATTTCACCTCTCCACTGTGTTGGGCTGAATGGCTGGAAGATGTTAGGTCTACTTCCTAACCACATCACGAACATTTCAGAACATCTTATTACCTACTTATTTGAAGTTGTACTGTTTGAAATTGCTAAAAGTTAGAGTAATATGTGCTATACCACTGAAAGCTCTCATTACAATAATCTTCACCTATCTTGTCTTCTAGGTGTCTACATTCTTTTGTCTCAAAATATGCAAATGTACAATACACACTATTACTAATAAAAATAATCTCAATTTTTCTAAAGGTCCAACTGGCAGACCACATGGCCAGGAATCTGCCAATGAAGAGACCTATACTCCAACCCAGGATCAAGCCTTCAATGACAGCAACATTCCTGGGACTATGGAGGACTATGAGGAGGCTAGCCCATGATCAGTATGGGCAGACGGCTCCGGTGACACTGACTGCACCCACACCGACACCTACTACCCAAGCTGTTACACCTCAGCAAACCGAAGCCTCCACTTCCTGTTTGTCTACCACCAGTTCTGGGTGATGTTGAAACCACACCACTACTAGCTCCAGCTCAGCCAAGAACCAGTCGGATGGGGCATACTGGGCCAAAGGCACAGGGAAGTGGGGTCAGGGGTCATGGGAGGGTGTCTCCGGACCAGCAAAGTGAGGCCACTGGTGTCCCCATCACCCAGACCACCATTTCCCAAGTCTTGGGAGCCTACCATCAGTAACAAGACATGTTGGGCCAGGTACTCACCAAGCTCTGGAAGATGAAGCAGTTTCAGAGGGAGCTCAGTCATCAGGTGGAGGCCCACAACTTAAATATGGGCTCCATGATTGGGGTGCTGCAGGATATTTACACCCATATGTACAGGGCTTTCCCAGCACCATTTACCCCTTCCTGTGGTTCTACAACATCTGGGCCATCTACATCTGCCACAGCCAGAGGAAGGGAGGCCATGCAACCGGAAGAACCACTTGCAGCCACTCTAGCCCTTGCAACTGTGGGCCCCCCACCCACAGGAGGTGATGTATTTGCATATTCCAAGGAGGTGAGGATGGCAAGACCTCTGCCACCACCAACATGAAACCCAGACACTAATTTCCTCCAGTGTGTGCCTAACATTCATTCTGTGGACTATTCCTGGACACATATTTTTTTTTTTTTGTTTTTAGAGTTTTATATAGCGCGAACTAGACCCGAGACATAGCACCAGTTTTGTTACAGAAGGACACATTCATTTTTGTTAGGCACGGGGAGATTAAGTGATTTGCCCAGAATCACAGGATGTTGAGCGTCGTTGCCGAGACTCGAACCCGGTTCCCCAGCTTCGAGGTCGACCGCTCTAGCCGTAAGGCTACATCCTCTCCCCCATATGCCTTTCTGATGCCAGTAGTATTTTGGGCATTGGACTTCAAACAATTTTGACTCTGCAACTATGGTTTCATTCACCATGACTGACATCTTCACTTTTTGGTTTGCTTTTGTTATGTTCGCACTCTTTAATTTTATCACATTTTGTACAATACATTTACAAGTCAAAAACTCATAGACTGGTGTTCTATATCTCGACTCTAGCAATGCACTTGTTTTCTTCCATCATAATTTGATGATGACAAAAATTGAAAGATTGTGTAAACATAGATGATTTGTAAGTAGGTACTGTTTATCTCAAGATCCCAATCATAAGTCCCAAAAACGTCAGACCAATCAATCATCTATATTTATGTTGATTCCATTTGACCAATATTTCTCTGTCAACGTTTGCACTAACATAACAATGCATATATTATACTAATACTCAGTGCCATTTTGCATATTTCCAGTTCAAGATCTTGCCAACATGAAAGAAGGATATGTCTAAAACAATAAGATAGCATAGGCAATTTATCATTGACTCATGTCATCAGCTGCAGCCAGATCTTCTGGCTCACATAAGGCATCTCACATCAATAATACGAACAGTCAAAACCTGGGCAGCACTACATTTTGTAGACAATGGATCATTCCAAACCATTGCTCCAGTATCTGGTTGAATGTCACAACCAAGTTTCAGTGTTGTGACACAAGAGGTAGGTCCCACAAAGATGTGACATATCAACTGCTACATACACTTTACACACAATGAGGATTTTGCCAATGTGAAGGGAGATGAGCATGATTTGGCTACACTACCACATGTATGTTGAGCAAATGATAGCGCACATATTGCTTTAGTGCAAGCACACAACAGAGAACAAGTCCAATGTAATCTTCAAATCTTCCATTCAATCACAGTGCAAGTTGCCTTGGTACAAGATTTGAACACCCAAAGTCTTTGTCTGTCTTTCCCAGGATAAACCCAGGTTCCCTTTGTACTTCTAAATAGCACCATATACCAGCAAATGTCACAACTCTGAAATGTTGAAATGGAGATGACATGGTGAAGGAACCTAAAAAAAAAATCGAAAGAAAAAAGATTACCATTCACACTGAAAATGATGGCCACATTACAAAGTGAACTTTTGGAGTACACAGATTCAAAAAGTAATCTGAGATGAACAATGTAACTGAACACAGTAGTCAATGTGTCCAAACTTTGATACCAACAAAATGGGAACCCAGCCTTGCAAAAATAGACTAACCCCCCACTGGAGAAGAAATACATTTTCTTATAAAACCCTCACCCATCATGTTTACCCCTTGGTGGCATGCTTCATCATTGGGTACATCCCATTCCACTACGGAACAGGGCATGCTGCGACCTACGGATTATGCGGTAGCACCTAAGGTGAATCTATAATGATAAAGAAAATGATGTTAAAAGTGGAGTGAGGGCTATTGTGTAGTGGGGTGTGTTGGACAATTGAGAATGAGAGAGTTTGATATGGAGCTCGAGAGGCTTGAGGCCATGAGTGTCTTAGCCAAGAAAAAGGAAAAGTGTTTAGCTCATGAAGTGAGCTTGGCTGGGTTGGATGTGGAGTCCAGCTCAGATGGTGGCAGCACAAATGTAGTGTCTAGTGCTGAGAGAGTAGTACACACACCCAGAGATGTGGCGCCTGACTTGAAGGAGGGGGTTGACATACACCAAGGGGTTCAGGGTTATGAGGTAGCTCCAGTGGTGCACAGTGTCCCAAAGGTGGATTGGGGAACTGGCACAGGGGTTCATATTCCTAGTGGTGGGAGGGACACTCTACTGACTCTAGATGAGAGGTGCAGGGAGAGGGGTTCCCCCATGGTAGAAGCCTTGGTATGTGAGTATGGTGACTGCCTAGAAGAGTGTGGGTTGAGTGACAGAAACAGTCATACACTGTTTTGCCAGTCTCAGGAGGTTGATGTGACGTACTTGTGTGAGGCACTGGATGGTGAGGCAAAGAGTAGCTTGGTCAACACTTGTGTGGGGCTGTGTGATTCAGTTGTAGGAGAGCATATTTTAAGTCCCTGTTTTCCAGGGCTATGCCAATAGCCTGTGGAGTGTGAGTGTGAGTTCTCTGACCCCAGGGAGTGTGCACTGGAGGTAGACCTTTGGGTGCTTCCAGAGGGTCTGAAGAAGCTTTTGGGAGTGATCCTGAAGGGGGTGGCTCAGGTTTTCCCCAACCAAGTGAGGAAGGGGAGGTTTGTGGTAGTCCAGATAGGTCCTGGAGTAGTGGGAGGGGTGTAGAGTCCCACGTCCTGTCTCAGAGGAGAAGGAGTGGGCCGTGTCCCAAGGTGCCTGAAACCAGTCCCTGGGCCTGGTTGGTTCCTTGAGGGAACACCAGGAGGGGGGGCTAGTCTGTACCGAGAGGCCATCCCCTGAGGGGGATCCCAAAGTGTCAGGTGGACTGGGGGGACTACTGTAGCAAGCATCCCACCAGCTCTGGTGTCTGGCTGTACCGCTCCAGTGGGGAGGGTGCATGAGTCCAGAGAAAAGGGCGAGGGGGGGCACTGTACCCAGTGGAAGGACCAGTGGGTCAGGGGTCAGAGCATCCCAGGACTGACCCTAGTGAGGCCACTTCTGGCCTGGGGGTCTTCATGCTCTGTCAGATGGACAGGAGGCTGGAGACCTGCACCAGGCAGACTCTCACACAACTCATGAGGAGTGTGTTTCCCTTGGGGGGGTCGGTGTACTCTCCCAGAAGTCCTGGGTTGCCATCCACAGGTCCAGCCCAAGGGTACAGACCCTGGGTTGGAGGACCAGGTTCAGGGTGTCCCCCCTGACCTGGAGGAAAGGGCAACTGCTAACAGTGCCCCTACCAGTTTGTCTTCTTGGGGTATCGCTCCAGGTGGGAGGGTGCAGAGCCCCAGGGAGGAGGACCGAGAGTGGGAGAGCCCACCCCAGTCCTGTGTCCAGCCGCAGGGTACAGACCCTGGGCTGGTGTACCAGTTGCAGGATAGCACCCCTGAACTGGTGGGAGAATTGTGCAGAACACCTGCCACAGGTGCCCTGACAATTCTGGAATTGAGGGGGATTGCTCCCAGTGGGGGGATGCAGAGCCCCGGGGAGGGTGTCGGAAAGCCCACCCCAGTCTCTTGTCCAGCCGCAGGGTATAGACCCTGGGCTGGTGGGCCAGTGTCAGGATGCCATACCTGACTTGGCAGGAAGGAGAGTGGAGAGAGGGTGCCAGGCACCTGGGGCTACCGCCCCCCACTTCCTGATGCCACAGAGGTTAGAGAGGCCTGAAAGGCATGAGGAATGGCTCTCATCACTGACAGTTGTCAGTGGCCACTGTGGCTTGCTGTCCTGGTGGACAGAATTGCCCCTGGGAGGGGGACAGGAGTCATACCCCGGGGGTGGACTGGGCCACACCACTGTGTTGGCCATGTGGGTACTGTCTGCCTGTTGGGACACATCTGTGAGCAAAGTAAGTTTAGGCACTGCACAGATGGGGTCCACATGTGAGGAGAAGGGTTCCCCATGGGTCAGCTTAGTGGGTCCTGAGAGTATGGATAGAGGGATCCAACTGGGTTCAGGAAGGCATAGAGCGGGAATAGACCCCTGCTGTTGCGGGCCAGGTTCCATGTTCTATCGCCCCAAGCAGGGAAGCCCATCAAGGTATGGATTGGTCTACCCTGGCTTTAGGCTGGAAGGGGGTTGTGTTGGACTTGGCCCTTTTTGGAGGGTTATCCCCAAACTTTTTGCTTCTTCCTCCTATTTTTTCCTGACCTGTGTTTGTTGGTTTTAGGACTCTGGGCACTTTACCACAGCTAATCAGTGCTGAAGTGCATATGCTCTCTGTGAAATTGTTATTGTGATTGGTTATCCCTGATTGGCATTTTTGTTTTACCAGTAGGTTCCTAGTAAAGTGCACTGAGTGTGCCAGGGCTGGTAAATCAAATGCTACTAGTGGGCTTGCAGCACTGATTGTGCCACCCACATGAGTAGCCCTGAAAAGATGTCTCAGGCCTGCCACTGCGGTGCCTGCACGCAGTTTGGCAACTGCCATGTCGACTTTGCAAGTGCACCCACTTGCCAGGCCTTAACCTTCCCTTTTCTTACATATAGGGCACCCCTATAGTAGGCCCAAGGAACACCCTGGGCAGGATGCAGTGTATGTGAAAGGTAGGACATGTACTGGTGTGTGTAACATGTCCTGATAGTGAAATACTGCCAATTTCGTTTTCTCTATTGAAAGGCTATCTTGCCCCATAGGACAGAATGGGGAATGCTATGTAACCTTTTACAAGCATATCTTCCCATAGGGATAAGATCGAAAAATGGAGTTTGGTATCCCTGAACTCAGGATTTAATAACACATCTTTTAGCAAAGATGGTTTTTAAATTGTGTGTTTAAAAATAAATCTTTTAGAAATTGGCTATTTTCTTGTTCAACCATCCTGCGTGCCTCTGCCTGTTTGTGGATTGACTGTCTGGCTTTGGAGTGACAGGGTCTGGGGAGGTGCAGTGGCTCCAGGAGTCTGGATGAGTCAGCACTAGGCTGAATAGGCCTGATCTGCATTTGGAGTGGTGGGAGGAGTAGCACCTATACCTGAATAGGACTGTGCCTGCCTTCCACAATGCTGGCTCCGCCCCCCTGTGGTGTGTCTAGAGCCAAGGCTCACAGTGACAATGGATGTTTTTGTGCACTTGCAGAGTGCCCCGAGAACTGGTTTGAACTAGGCTTAGAGCCCCTTGCACAAAGAGAACAAAGACATTTTGGGGTATAAGTATTAGACCTAAAACCCCTAAACTTTAGACTACGTCTGGAATCAAGAGGAACCTTTGCCAAGGAGAAGAGCTGGAGAAACTGAGGAGAAGTACTGCCCTTGCTGTGTGTCTGGGGTTGGCCTGCAGCTGCCGTTTCTGCCAAGAAAAGGAGGAGGACTTTGCTGTGTGCTGTGTCCCCTGCTTGAGGAAAGTCTCCAAGGGCTTGAGTAGAGCTTCCTGTTTTGAAGTCTCAGGAACACAAATACTTCACCCCCAGCTCCCCTGAACTTCCTTGCTGGGAGTTCTGACCTGCCAGGAGTGCCTGTGGCTGTGTGTGGCCTCTGGAGGTTGTTTCTGCTACTGGGAGCTGGAAAGCAACGCAACAACAAGAAAATCGTTGCATCGCTCTTCTTGCGACAGTTTTTCCGACGCAACGCCGTGGTGCGAGAAGGATCTCCCCGCACCACCGCGCTGCTGCTGAAACCGATGCAATGCCTGTCGCCGTGGCAAGAATCGACGCGTCAAGGGATCGCAGCTGAAAAGGTCGCCGCCGCTCGCCGCCGCATCGTTCACCGACGCATCCCGGATTTCCACGCATCGTCCTTGTGCGGCAAGTTTTCCCCGACGCATCACCCGCAGATCGGAGTCGTCTCAGAATCGACACATCGCTTCCCCCTACAGACCGGACCCGACGCATCGCTCCCCTGTGTACAGCGGAACTGTCGCATCGCATCCACGAAGGTCTCAGAAACAACGCATCTCTTTGTTTTTCCACGCTTCTCATTGCTGCGGCTGTTTGGCTTGGTGAATTTTGTCGCAACAACAGGTACTTTGCAAGAAATCACGCATCCATAGTTTTCTATGGACTCATTTGCTAAAACCTTTTGAAAGTCATTTTTCTTAATACTTGTATGTTGGATTTTTGTAGTTTTGGTCTTGTTAAGTTTAGATAAAGATACTTTATTTTCCTAAACCGGTGTGGTGTCCATTTGTGGTGTTATCAATGTGTTACTGTGAGTGTTGGTACAAATACTTTACACATTGCCTTTGGGATAAGCCTGTCTGCTCGTGCCAAGCTACCAAGGGGGTGAGCAGGGGTTATCTAAAGTGTGTATCCCCCTTACCCTGACTAGAAGCAAGGGTCCCTAATTGGACAAAGGCACCTACCTCTGCCAACTAGAGACCCCCATTTCTAACAGGGTGTATCTTAAAAATACCTGGCTGGTTGGTCTGTTCTATTTATTCTGACCACCAGTCGATTAAAAAGGGGCACATTAGGAAACTAAGTTGTTATGTTCCTAGTGTCCTAAAAGGCCAACAAGCCCCTATTGGCTATTCATCAGGACCTAGGGAACTAAACTGTCTGGTTCCACTCCTATTGTCACACTGGACGCATACTTATTATAAGTGGAAAAGTGTACATACAGTTACCACTTGTTTTGAGATTGCTTTCTCTGTTTATGTCAAACGTTTTGATATTTCATCATGGTTCCACCAAGGGAGAGGAAAACCTGTAGTCACACTCACTCCAAGGCTTCTCCTCCGCTCAGTCACCTATCCGGTCTGCCGCCGGAGACCGCATATTTTGATCAACAAACACCTCTAGCCTGATTTTCCCAGAACTTGCCCTTCTTAACAAAGTACCACCACATACTTCTCTCATCACCCTATCAATAGTTAGTGTAACAGTGAAAGAGATAACATATAATGATATACTTACACTCATGAGAAAAAGTTGTCAACAACATCTTGACGTAAGTCTACTCCTTCCTCGTCACCACTATCATCTTCATTTGGCAAATGAGGATCCTCAACCAGTGGCTCTTCATAGTCTCCAACCTCTGAAGTGTAAGGGATGTTCCACCGCAGGGCAATGCTGTGGAGCATGCAGCAGGCCATGGTGATTTGGCACACCTTATCAGGTGAGTAGAGGAGGACTCCACCAGTTTTGTCCAGACAATGAAATCTGGCCTTCAGGAGCCAAAAAGCCCACCCCACTGGCCACCATTTTCTTCCATGGGCCTCATTGAAGCGGACTTCCCCTGGTGTTGTTGGATTCCTCAGCAGTGCCAACAACCATGGTCAGTTGGGATGAGCTGAGTTTCCTAGATGGAGGACAAAAAAGGGTCAAAATAATGTAACACAATTCCAGATTATGCAACTATAAATACCCCAAACAATGTAATGAAAGATTGAACTGGCCAACAAGCCAGGCCCTCTCAGGTTCAATTTGAGACATTTGCAGGGGTATGGGGCTGTTCCATAGTACAAAGGAATCATTGGCAGAACATATATCCTTTGCAGCACTGATGCTTGTGATGTACAAATCCCATAAGCCGACAACTTGCACGTTGATTGAATGGACATGAGTCTGATTCCGGTAGACCTGTTCTCTGGCATGTGGTGGCACTAAGGCAATATGTGTGCCATCAATTGCTTCAACCACATGTGGTAGGCGACCCAAACCATAAAAGTCATCCTTCACATTGGCTAAATCCTGCTACTGTGGAAACTGGAAAAAGCTGTTGATGTGTCTCATCATTGAAGATAGAACTTCTTGTAGCACACCACTGAAAGTTGGTTGTGACATACCACCAGATACTGCCACAGTGTATTGGAAGGATCCTGTGGACACAAAATGAAGTACAGACATGATTTTGACAATTGGTGTAATAGGTGTGGGATTTCTGTTGGGATGCTGAAGATGTGGCTCCTGCTGATGGCCTAAATCCAGTATAGTTTGCCTATTCAACCTGAACTTCTTGAATATATCCCTTTCTTCCATGGTGGCAAGGTCTGGAAATGGGAGATACACCGGAGGCTCCCATTTCCTTGCTCTCCCAGGGTTCATATGTCTGCATTGGAAAAACCTGAACATTTTCTACATCATCCACAGCAACATATTTGAAGAGTAATACAAAAGTCATGTATTTTGACAAAATGTATATGGTGTAATACATATTTTGGACCAACATTTGCTTCTTGTCCCTTACTCATCACAAATGGCATTTGTGGCCTTGATTTAAATCGTAAAAATAAATGTGTAAATAATACATTTGAAATGTATTATTTACGCAGTTTATATATTTTTTCATTATTTTTCCTCTAAATTACCGTCAGCCGAGGTGTACACAATAGCACACTAATATCGCATTTCAGCACAATAACGCATTACACATAAATGTTTCTTTTAAAAAAGTAAGTGTCCATCGAAGTGTGATTATATGAACAAACTAGCCCCCATTTGGAATGGTGGTAATGCACTTAACAGTCACTAACACTATAGTTTAAACTTCTAAAATGGCGGGTTCCTGACCTCAACTGCGAAGTGGGCAATAAACTCCACGATTGAGACAGCCATAGGCTAATGTTGGTGAATGCAACGGTAGAAGGCCAATGGCTGTGTCTATCATCCCTGAAGATTGTGTACGCCGCATACATGTATCCGGCGGTTGGAAAAATACTCACTTGCCTCCTAACACTGCTGCTACTAAGACCTCCTCAACTTTTGCTGCTGTTTGTCACCTCTGGGAGCAACCATGCTGGGTCAAGCAGGTGAGAGGGCCCCTTCCTTCATGCCAGAGGAGCTAGAGTCACTGGCAAAGGAGGTTTGTTCCCTGTATGGCCAGCTCTACGGCTCACCAGAGGAACAGGTACATGTCTGGAATTAATATGTGAATCTGTATAACTGACTCTTTTCCATTTACAAAAGCTACAATGTCCCTTTGAGTTGCAGAGTGAAGTGTAGTTTGTGATGTTAAGTGTCACATAATGTGGCCCTTACATAGGACAATGATGTAAGGGATTTGTAAGCACTCTACAATGTCAAACAAACAACACCATCACAATGTTTAAAGCCCTATATTATTTTGGTGTGTATGTAGAGATCTATGCATATATATGTTTGATGTACTTGTGATAAGTTGCCAAATAACATCATGGTAAATGTTAAACACATTATACACTCTTGACACCTGGAGATATGTACGTACTGTGTAAAGATCTATTGAAAATGATGTTAGCTATGTGTATAGTCCCACAAATGATTTAGCCTAGATCAGGGTTCAGCCTTGAGGTCACTAATAAGTGACCTCAAGGCTGTGTGCTACTCTGAAGGGGTCTCCCAGACCCCTTCAGAGTAGCACACAGCCTGAGGTCACTTATTGGATGGGCACAAGGTGACCCCTGTAATGTAAAAGTTGAGGAAAGGCGGTGTTCATGTGACATCATGATCATCAGGCTGCCGATAGCATGGCCTGTCATTGAGCAGTGCTCATTCAGAATCATGGACCAGGTGGAGTCTGAGTCACAGGGTCATACAACTGAAGCACTGAGGTACAGCTGTCAAGAACATATATCCTTTGCATCTCAGAATTTGAGGTGTGCTTAAAATGTGCCTCTGAACGCTTTTAAATGGACACCAGTTGAAAGGGAGAGGTCCCTGACTTCTTGGGCTAACACTTCTGTGCGGGCCAGAACCCCTGGCCCGCACATTATATATACGGCTGACCAAATCTTGGCCTTAGCCCCCAGGTCCGCCTTTCTAAACAACAATGTAGCAGACATTTTAAGAGCGGAAGGCTTATTGTCCAGTCCATATGTAGTGGGGAAAGCTGGTGTTATACACCACCCCCAGGGAAAGTTTGTTAGCCCACATGAATTACGGGTAGCAGTTTTAAATACCCGCTCTCTGCAAAAACACAACTTGGAGGTTTTTTCTCTCCTCCAAGACAACTCTAGAGACATCTTGGGGATCACGGAAACATGGCTTAAAGATTCCTCAATATCAGACATGACAGCAGCCCTGCCTCCAGACTACACAGCCCTATGGCATAACAGACTGGGAGACACAAGAGGTGGGGGGGTTGCTCTGTTATATAACAAACAACTTACGCTGAACACAATAGTCACTGATAACATTGAGGGTGCAGACATTTTGGGAGCTAAGATTCTCTTCAAGACATCCTGCCTAGTCCTAGTGGTGGTCTATCGCCCCCCTCAAACCTCTACTAAATTCCTTGAGCGCTTTATAGAGTTAGTGAGTGACCTTCGTTCTCGGTACCAAAATGTTATGGTAATAGGAGACTTTAACCTACATTGGAACCTTGTACCTAGAGATACCCATGCCATACAATTGGAAGAGGCTCTGACCACCTTGGAACTTAGACAACTTATTAAGGCCCCCACCCATGAAAAAGGTCACACCCTTGATCTAGTTTGGACCACTGACCCCTCTACCAGTTTAGTAGATATCAGTCCCTGTGTTTGGTCTGACCACTTTTTGATCAGGTGCGTAATTCCCCTTGCTGGTAGGACCCTCCCCCCCCCCCAGAATGGAAAGTCTTACGTGGGTGGAAGAAAATAAAAAAAGATGTCCTAGTTACAATCCTGCGTAATTCAGCTTCAGAAAACTTAGTGCAGGGCACCCTTGACCAGGAAAGTGAGTCCCTCGCATTTAGGATGAGGAATGCCATTGACAAAGTTGCTCCTGCTCGTAGAGAGAGTGAGGCACAAGGGCAAAGGGGCGCCCTGGTTTAATGCGGCACTCAGGAGGAAAAACAAATGCTACGTCGGTTTGAGAGAGCCTGGCGTAAAACATACGATCCAGGCGCACTCGCCGAATACAAAGCTAAGTTTGGCACCTATAAAAAAGCCATCATAGCCACGAAGGCGGAATTCTATGAATCCAGGATCTTGGCCGCCGAGAATAAACAGAAGGAGACCTTTCGGATTATAACTGAGCTAAGACAGTCACCTGAACAGAGTCCTTTAGGCTGCCTTACAGATTGCAATACATTTCAGACTTATTTTTTGCACAAAGTTAATGACCTCTTGGCAGTCATCCATCAAACCCCTGCTGTCCAGATCCCTTCTGTGGCGGCTCCTACGCTTCCTGCCTATGTTACACCTCTTTTAACCTTCCCTGAATTAGATCACGACTCTCTGTGCTTTCTCATGGCACGGACCAAGTCAGGTTCACCTGCGGACCCTTGTCCACCTATGGTGTTTCGCTTGGCACTTCCTGCTGTGGAAAAGGAGGTCCTCAATTTATTAAACCGATCCCTTAAAACCGGCCTTGTCCCAACCAGTTTTAAAGAGGCTAGAGTTAGACCTCTACTGAAAAAACCTGGGGCTGATGCAGCAAATCTTAAAAACTTTAGGCCTATCTCTCAGCTCCCTTTCTTGGCAAAGGTGTTGGAGCAACATGTGCTGAAAACCCTCACTCACCATCTAGAGAGCAATCGGCTACTTCATACAAACAGGCTGGTTTTAGGGCTCACCACAGTACAGAGCTAGTGATGTTGGCAGTCCTGGATGAACTTAGGCTGATGGCAGATACAAAAAAAACATGTGCCTTGGTTCTGCTGGACCTGTCCGCGGCATTTGATACGGTCAACCATGGCCTACTCTTGTCGCGGATGGGGGAACTAGGAGTTCAGGGGGTAGCACTTCAATGGCTCACTTCTTATTTATCAGACCGATCGCAAAGGATCCAACTTGCCGATCAGGTTTCCGATTCTGGTGAGCTGACGTGCGGCGTCCCTCAGGGATCGGCACTGTCTCCCCTTCTCTTTAATGCCTACCTCTACCCCCTAGTGGCAGCTCTATCCGGCATGGAGTGCCAAGTCTTTAACTATGCAGATGATACCCAAATTATCATCCAGATTGCTAACTCCCCCTCGGCCCATGTTCGAATACAGAACATTTTGAAGTTTACAATAAACTGGATGACAGCCAATTCCCACAAAATAAACCCCGATAAAACTGAGGTTTTGGCTGTCACCACAGATACTAACTCCTGGAGTGACCAATTCTGGCCTCAAGAGCTGGGCCCTACTCCAAAGCCAGCCTCAGTTGTAAAGAGCCTAGGGATAAAATTGGATGCCAAACTTTCCATGTCCCACCAAGTTTCTGCTGTGGTGGGAACATGTGTGGGGCTGTTAAGACTGTTACGCAAACTTGCCCCCTTCTGTCGTTTACCGCACTTCGCATGGCAGTGACTGCACTGATTATCTCTCGTTTAGATTACGGGAATTCACTGTATGTTGGCCTTCCAGAGAAGGAGCTAACAAAACTCCAGGTAGTCATGAACGATGCTGCCAGACTGATTTTCAGGCTTCCTAGGAGGGCCCACGCTACCGTGTTACTACAGCAGCTACACTGGCTCCCAGTGAAGCTGAGATCTAGATTCAAGGGGCTATGTATAGCCCATAAAGCAATCTATGGACAGGCCCCAGCATATATTAAAGAACGCTTGGTAACTTATGTACCAGGGCGCTCCCTGCGATCTTCAGATGCTGGGTTATTATCCTGTGCTCGCTTCTTGAGCTCCTCCAAGGGGGCAGAGCTTTCTCTACATTGATCCCCCAGCTCTGGAATAAGTTGCCAGAAGGCCTCCGCAAAGAACCAGCACTTCTCCCTTTTAGGAAAAAATTAAAAACCATCCTCTTCATAGAAGCCTGGGGCACAAATTTGGCCTAAGCTAGGGCGCACTACTCAGCAGAGCCGCTATGGTGCCTTCTCTCACCGCGCTTAGAGACCAGTTGGTGATATGCGCTTTAGAAGCTCCAATTAACATTAACATTAACATTAACATTAACATTAACTTCTTTTCAATTCACTCCTATTTCAAAGAATGTCATGTCCAGACTTCAGGCCCCTTATTCACTGTGGCCAATATTCACTGTGCCATGATTATTAATATTTAGGCTTCAGAAGTTCACAATCTTTTGCTCCGATCAGAAGTAGGTCACATCACATATTATGTACAGGACCCTGGGCTAGATTATGTCACACGCCTGGATTTGTGTGTTTAAACCATGATATGGGATGAGGATGGACCTATTAAAGTGTGTATGAGGATATTGGTTTAGGTCAGTATGTGTCAATAAACATGTTGTATGCTACCTTATGAGTTATGCTGCTGATAGCTGTAGACAATTTTTGTGACAGCAATACAGACAAACAAAAAGTCACAATACCATTGTTTGTTCTTTCCTTTCATGTATCCATATAGGTCAATGCCCATCAGAAGCGCAACAAATGGAAGGCCATCACCAGGAAGGTGTGGACCTTTGGGGTCTACGAGTGGTGCAGCGTCCATTGCCGCAAGAGGTGGGAGGACCTAAGATTATGGACCCGTAACATCGCTGAAGTCCAGCTTGGCAAGTCCTCCCAACATGTGAGGGGCGCATGCTGCACCCTGACCCCCTTAATGGCCTGCATTCTCATGGTAGTCTATCCGGAGCTTGACGGGCAGTTGATGGCCCAACAGCACCAATAAGGGAGTAAGTTCTTATCAGAGTTATACATGCTACATGACCCATTTTTTGTTACAGCCAGGATTTTTGCCATCAACATTCAGGGTGACCAATGCCGAATGCTCAAGAAGAGTTCCTGAAGGTGTAAATATTGTACAAGTCATATGATGATGTGCTTTGTCTATTTTTTTTATAATGATCCCACCTGGTTCCTGTCCACAACCAATGGACTGTTCTGAGCAGATACATGGCTGCCTAAACTCCAGATGCACATCATGTTGTTTGATGTCATGAGGGACAGTTATACCAAACAGGCAAATAGTCTTTATTGTGTCAGGTGTGATGCTCCTTCACTGATGTGGATGAAATTATGGTAGCCCTATTACAGGTTAAATAGCATACTAGGCACCTATTATACAGTGGATATACCAACCGTCACATTGGTAAGTTGGGATTCTACACAAACCAGAGTGAGCATGTGATCCAAAATGACTAGTGACCGCAGAATTGCTGGCTATATATTGGTATAAAGACATATCCAAATTGTGTTCAGCATCAGAAACACTGTTTCATACATGTTAAACAGTGACAGATATGCATGATGCCTTAATGCTTCACAAATGTGTGTGTAAGGCAGTCTGCTTTGGCCAAGTAATTGAAATAGCTATATAATTTTTGATGAAACACAGACAGGAATGTGTACATAATGGTGACAGAGTAACAAATACCCCAAACCATTCCTCAATGTCCTTTGTCATGTCCAGATGAACAATCAATGATGGAGTAAAATTGGAAACCTGAAGGTATTTTGGAAGATGGAATGTTCCATCACATATATGTATGAGTATCCCATCAGGAAAACTCAGATTCAGGCCAAATTCATGACTCGTTAGGCAAATGTTGAAATGCATTAAGGTGTATTATGTAGCATATTGTGATTCACATTTCAATCATTGAAGTAGATATCATATTCAAATCATTGCATGTAATGATTAGTGTGATGTTCTACAACGTTTTGACTACAGTGAAAGCCAGCACATGTAGTGAAACCATTTCACAAATATACAACAAAGTCAAATGTGAAGATGCTTTTGTTCTGTACTTAAGATTAGAAGTGTTTCAAGGGCTATGCCTTTACTTATCTTGTAGAAGTAATTTGTCAATCCACACAAATATTAGTTTTAGACTGTCTTCAACACCATAGGTATGTACATCGTATGTGATACATTGCTAAGCTACTTCAGTGTATAATTTTTGACACGTAACATATACTTTAGTGACTTGAAATGAGTGTTACTATCGTGAAATGTCCAAACAAAGGTAACCTGCTTTCAGTTTATGCTAATAATGGTAAAACATTGCAGTATATGTTGACAGACATTGATTCATATTTTACTTAATGATAATGATAAATATGCCGATTTTAGGGCCTAGTGAACACGCAGTACAAAGGTATTGCTGCTGTATATCCTTTTTGGTGACAGCAGTTCACTATTCTGAACAACAAAGGCCAACCATTCTGAGGTGTGAAACAGTTCTGGAGAGACCTAATAATGGATAAGTGACAATCTCATACATGATATAGGAGCTATCGTGGGGAACGACATAACTGTGACCAAGTGTCTTCTGAAAATGTTGTCTACATGCATTTGCTTATGCTAATGTTGAACCACAGTTTGAGAGGCTTGAAGCAAGAGAAATCTGAAAACTTTGTAACTGTTTTGTGGTCAAAGTTCATGATCTGTTATGTTTGCACAGATCCAATAACCCTATTGTATATGTTACTTCCACATCATCCGGGTCAGGTGAAGGAGAAGTTGCCACATAGGTGGGTAAGCAGCTGTCCACTGTGTTTCCGGTGCTGACACCACCAACAGCGAGGGACACATTGGCCCGAGAGTGAGGGTAGTGCAACAGAGGCCACCAGCAACTTGACATCTTCTTGAGAAGCCTCTTCCAGTGAGCACTCCCTAGTGGTGGTGGACCCTACTGCTCCAGTTACACACGCATCCTTGTCCGCCACCCAGAGTCCCATTTCCACCCTCCCTCTTGCTCCCCCCAGTTAGCCTACCCAAGGTCACTAAAAGGCCTGGGATCTCCTTTGCTGCAGGCTCCTAATCCCCTGTCCTTGTCCCTGGCTATGCTGAACGAGGAGTCTTTTGACGTCCTCTGGAGCATCACTGTAGACCAGACTGTCCTGCTGAATGCCATCCAGGGGCTTAGCTGCCATATGAAACAAATGGTAGTTTACCTGGAAGGTATTCACAGTGGTTATCTGGTCTACAGTGGTCATTTCAAACTCTGGCTTGCTCATTCACCGCAGCCTCCCAGCCATCCCAACCTTCTGCCCCACATCCTGCCAATTCCTCATCCCCATCCCAATTCCCGATTTCTAGCCCTATCCAAAGCACACTCACACCTTTTCATGCACCCACCCAAAACAGGCATAAGCAGCACACACACAAACAGAAACACCACAAAAAAACTCAGGCACTCATCCAAACATACAGACAGCACACCCACCACCACACACACATGCACCACACCCACAGATAGCAAACTGACAGACAGCACAACCACCACCACACACGCATACCTCACCCACAGCCAGCACACTGACAGACCGCACATCCATGACCACACACACATGCACCATACCCTCCATATGCACCATAACCACACACAGAACCTCCACAGCACACACATCCACACACACACCTACCTTAGGATACATACCCAAAAAACACAAATGCTCACAATCAAACTCACAACAGACACCAATAACACAAGACACAACCAAACATGCACAACATACACCAGACACACAGGCACCTCTACCCTCAACAGACACATGCACATCAGACACTGCCTCTCCCTCTACCCCCCAAGACCCACTCTCTCCCCAACAGCCTACCAGGTTTCCCATTGAATATGTCAATTTTACCCTTGCCCTAACCCCTTCCTCACAACAACCCACCCCTAGCAAACACCAATCTACCCCTTGCGCTCCCCCAACCCAACCCACCCCTTCACCATCCCATTCCACTCCTGCCAAACAGAAATCCACACCTTCAACATCCCAACCCAACCCACCCCTTCCACATTCCATTCTACCCCTGCTAAATAGAAATTCACACCTTCAACTTCCCAACCCACCCCTAAAAAATCCCAGGAGCACCCCTTCCAAAACCACAGCCCCCTCCAAAGCCCACGATCACACCTCCCAAGGACACTCCTCCCAAACCCAAACCACCCTCTCCCATGTAAGATCTTTAAGGTGTCTGTTCTGCCCACTAGATGCCCCTTCCTGAGGAGGTCCCCTTTGGCATTTATGTAGGAGGCAAGCTGAGTGCCACAGCACAACAGTCCCAAGGACATTTGGGACAATGAATAGCCTGCCATTTGGATTAATTTTGTTTTTGAGAGATTCTCCTTGGTATGAATAAATACCTATTTTTCGTTTCACCAAGTTTGTCCGGGCATTAATTTTCTTTAGCAATTGTTTTATTCCTAGCAATGTTTCTGAGTAAAAGTGAATTACTTCTTTATCTTTCCCATGATGGCAGGTAATAGAACTGATTTATTTAATGTCTGCTTTGTTAAGTGCATACACTGCTTTACATTGTATGTGATGGTCCTTTGAATTTAGATGCAGGCATTCATCATAGTAATGAGTTACACATTTTTTTGGGATTGTTACTACAGGTGTATTTGTTTCACCTCAGTAATGAATCAATTAACAAAAATTGTTACAAAACCATTGCGTGATCATGCTAAAATTATCACATTACTAATTGCCACATTTCATTTCAATTGGTGCATTTCATAATGCGGCTAAAAGAATTCATAAGACCACCACTAGAACTAAGGTTTTTATTCCAACTTGAGGCTACATTAAGTTCTTCAATGTTCGTCAGTATGTGCGGGGCTTCCCTTTAATAAGTTTTGAAGCTGATGTGCAAATTTGGCTAGCCTTGCCAATTCCATTGGAGTTTCTAAGTTAAAAAGAAGTTCCATTGCGTCTGTGCGGATGCGGGTGCCATACTTTAAAAACAGAGGTGTTAATAAAGTGTGGTGTGCGTTCATCAAGCTTGGACCGACGCAGAGGAAGTGGGCCGGAGATTCATCGTTTAATTTACACAGTCTGCAGGCGGTAACTCTCCAGGACTTTCCAGTGGACGTTTATATCTTTTATTGGCAGCGACATGAGCCGAATTATTAAAATTGGTTTTAAAATTGGTTTGTTCAGCACACTATTTAGGTATGGCTGGCATAATTTGTCCCTGTAGGAGTTGATTATTACCTGAATGTTACTTTCAGACGTTTCAATGAGTCTCATGTCATCTTGCCTGGATAAAAGTATGACTTGGTCCCTCAGCACTGTTTTTAGGATCCCAGGTTGATGGATAAACGTGCTCCAGTTTGTCATAACTAGGTGTAATTTACTACAGGCAGTCTGCAGGAACTCTGATCAGGGGTTTTTCTCTTCTATAAAGATTTCCTTCAGGATTTCCTTCGTAGTATTTGGGGGTGCTGCACAGATTCTGCGGTAGTATTGCACAATAGAAGCCCAGTTTTCATATGTTTGTTTATTTAATCCAAACTCCAGTCTTATCAGTGCGTTCCGGGTATGGCGGGGGATTTGAAAAATCCTTTTAAAAGCCCGACAATGTGCAGTTTCCAAGGCTTTTGCCAGCGCCCATGGAAAGGCCAGTTGTCCATATGAAATTGAGAGGAGTAGTTTGGCTTTTATCACTTTTCGTATTGCCACAGTAGATGGACTGCACATTTTTGGGTTTAGTTTGCACATGTCATAATTCAGCGCCTTGGCCTTTGTTTCTATGGAGGCGATATGATGGTTGGGCCTGCCCTTGCTCATGAAGCACACGCCCAGATAATTATAATTGGTGCTGTGCTTATTTTCACGTTGTCCAGCCTCCAATATTGCTTAAGTTTATTAGCGAAGGTTCCAAAAATCACCACCTTTGTTTTGTTGGCGTTCGCCACTAATTCGTTAGCAGTGTTGTACTTACTAAGCGTCTAGTGCTTTCTACAGCAGTCCCATTCATGTATGGTCCATGTCGTCTGCATACTGCATTAAGAACAGTTTGGACTGACCAATTTTTGGAATAAACAAGCTGGCAGCTGTTAAAGAATTGCCTAAATCAGTTGTATACAGGTTAAAAAGTAGAGGTGCCAGCACACAGCCTTGCTTGAGCCCTTGATCCATAAACACCTTTTTTGTCGCGGTGCTTGACGTGAGTTTAACCCGTACCCAAGTTTCTGTGTAAAGGCGGTGATGGCAATCAGCAACATACTCGGGATCCCCCAGTTTTGTAACTTTGCCCACAGTAGGTTTCTATTAACACAGATCAGTATGAGCACATATGCATGATACCTTACACATTCTATTGTGACTATTGATATTAGATACAGTACAGGACGTTCATTGGAAATGTACATGGATGCATATGTTAAATACTACTAATTTGTGACTGACATTCATTTTATTGTTAAAGTCTAAAGTAAAGTTAACACCTTGTTTAGTGCAATTTTGACATCATGTTACATTGCACTTATCCCTAAGATGTGTGCTGCATATGTGTTTAATGTTGAATTTTCCACATTTCTTTAAATACACTTGTATGGTGACTTTTAGATTATTATTTTGATATCCTATTTTTGTGAAAGTGTTCATTTTTTGGAAGGCACCTTGCACCAATTTCAAACATACAATGTGTTGATAAAGGTGTGTTTCTTAAAATTTCTAAGACGTCAGTATTACAGACATATGCATTGCACATTGGTATGCTATTAATGCACGAGTCTTGTGCAAATGTTTACAGACAAGTCAACGGGTAACAGTGGACGTTACTGTCAATTGGATCAACAACGGTGTTGGTTTTGATCATCATCAAGCAGCAGCAGAAGCGGCAGGACTTGGCAGGTTGCATCCATGGTGAAATAGAAAGTGTGAAATTGAGAAAAGGTGAGTTTCTGCCTTATGTCCCTTCCATTCCGCCAACTTAAGTGTGGAGGTTTGACCGCCACAGTCACGTTGGCGGGAAGGCACATCGTGCTTGGGCCAGCGGGGAAACTGGCTGTCCGCCCTACAACATCCTCTTTTGCCTATCCCGCTGTTGTGTAGTTCCTATATATAACCTATACAGAATCTGCGCGTTCGGATAACATGAACTGTGGGCTTGGTGACAGACTGACTCTGAGCACCCCCACCGAAAATGTTAGCCTGTTTGCATTAGCTAGCTAACAGTGCCACTAGTGTCTCCTCTTATCGGGGAGAGAATAGTTTCTGGCAACCTTAGAACATGACAACCCTGATCCCTCAGAATCGTGGAAACAATATACTACTTTTCGCTCAGTCACTCGTGCTCACTTATTCGGTCTCAGAGAGTTACACAGAAGAAACAGTCAGGCGTGTTACAGTAAGTATTTATTGCACAGTTGTTCTTCTAGTGTAAAATAGATGTGCTGCAATAATTGTAAGACAGTAGCAAATATATATAATCAGCAGTATAGTGAATACAAATGGATAGTACAGTTCTACCATTTTGCAATAATCATAAATGCATACATGGATATAAAATGCATGATAAAAGAAAGCGCGTACTCCTACGATGCCTATCTAGATGTACCTAAGTGTACCTAGCATGTGAGTAGGTGTGAAGCCAAGAATCCATCTAGGATTTAGTCTAACCCCATTACCTGAAGAGAGAGAGTGTGGAACCCCGTCCTGGTCTCGAGTTGGACACCACGCAAGGGATGTGTTTAGACCACTGTCAGCTGGAGCGTCTGCATGCAGGAGCCTCAGCGTCTCTGGTCAGTGTGACGGCCTGGAAGTCTCGGTTACCTCTAACTAACACTGGCAAGATGTGTGGTATTTATGCAGAAAGTATCTAGGGTTCCTTTGTCCCTTGTTTCTTGTGTTAGCCATTGTTGGGTTTAAGGATGACGCATGGGATGAACCTTATACGTAGATATTATGCAGGGGGTGTAGCCCCAGCCTGGTTTCCCAGAACCCTTATGAATATCCATTCATATTGTGTGAGTCTATTGATGAAGTTATAGGGCACT
The DNA here is from genome assembly GCA_963921515.1 of Calotriton arnoldi. Classification (NCBI taxonomy): domain Eukaryota; kingdom Metazoa; phylum Chordata; class Amphibia; order Caudata; family Salamandridae; genus Calotriton; species Calotriton arnoldi. The sequence continues at coordinate 684,875 of CAWUFW010006078.1, forward strand.
ATTGTTCAGGGAGAAACCCTCCTTCTGTGCCCAGGACTAGAACTAGGTAAAGGTTCAATCCTAAAAGGTCCGTTACTGTGTAGTATAGGGGGGAAATGTAGTTGAAGGTGTAAGATATTACCCGGGCCTATATTAGGGTACCTATATGAAACATAACACCCACTCCTCTTCCGAAAAGTCAACAATTATAAAAATGCCATCGAACTATTCTCTTTACAAGGTAAAAGCGCATAAAATTTATAAAAACTTTTTTCGTAAAATCATTTAAAAACAGTTTTAAGAGGTGGAAAAAGATGAAGATAGAAAAATCTTTTACTTCGAAAATCAGTTTTTTGGGATTGATACTTAGGCCGAAGTTGTAATTGAGTTCGTTTATATAAGTCGAACCACTACAAGCGTCAGAAGGCCATGCTTTTCCAGCGAAAGCGTCAATTTAAAGGAAATGTTGCAAATTTTACTCGAGTTTTGGAGAAAAAGAAAAACTGAATTCTTTCCCAGCACACGATGAGCCAATTATAGATTAAGTGTCCTGGCTGGGAGACGCAACATCGTCGTTGCTTGCTGCTGCGGGGGACGGTCCTTGCAACACCTCACAGAGTACGTCGATGGAGCATAAATGATATTCAGAGCTGCCAATAGCTGGTGTAGAGGCAGCCGGTGCTGTTGTTGAAACCTGAGTGCTAGTGGAGGAGCTGATGCTCAACCCAGTTGTAAAAGGCACCTGTGGATTCTCAAGGAATGCAGCCATTAATATAGGAATACGCTGGGGACATTGCCGAGCATGGGCCCTCAGAGGTTGCAGCCTAGTATTCAAGTCCGCAGGCGTGTCCGTTGCAAGTGTCAGACAGAGATCCAACACACATTCTCCACCTCAAAACAGGTATCGGAGAACAGGTAAGATGCAGGCCATCCAGACAGGTCTAAACGATAGGAACCAAGAGGCACTCAGTTCCCGTAGGCGAGGTGTGCCCAGATGCTGTACCATGCGCTCACGGTATTTGCGCTCCAGGAGCGCTTTTGCCATCTCATTGGTAATTGGGCCGTCCATTGCGGAGCAGAAAAATGACAATCAGGATTCCTGCGATAGAAAGCAGGATCAGCGGAAGACCTCCAAAAATGCTTCCCAATACGGAGTGTATAAAATTTGGAATAACTCCGAGGATTGTCTGAAAGGTGCTTAGGAATCCTGACCCTATGGTCTTAAATAGGTGTACAATACCACTCGTATCAGACATGTTAAAGATACGACCCACCATTTCTGCGAAATGAAAGGGGCAGTTTGTACGTATAAGTGCCTGTATATCAGTCGAGGTCCTTGATTTGAAGATCAAAGGTCTCTCGAGCGGAGCTTAAGGGTACGGTTTGTTGTAAAAGCATGGCTTTCAGTCTGCTCAAAGTATCAAACTGTATAAAGGAAACATTCAACGAAGGCCATAACGGCGCCTCCCTGACTGTATTTATTTGGGGAAACAATACTTGCATACAACAAGTAACCCTGGAGTTCACAGTGACCAGATAGGCAATGCTCGGAAGCATCCCACAGCAACCTTGATCGTTCAGCATCAAGTAACTCCCATTCGAGAGCAGCTCGAATACCGGTGTAATCACGGCTGCTGGAGTCCCTTTCATGTGGCAGGACAAGTTCGCCACTGAGCCATTACAAGCTCTGTGCAGGAAAATATCCTGGCACATGAGAGAACCGCTTAAAGCACTCTTGCAATTTGTACCGCTTAGAAACACTTCTCGATCCCCACTCCGGCATCGAAATCTGTATGGTAACTCCCAAGATTCCTTAATGTATTCCTTACTCATGTTCTCATATTTGCCTGCCTGCCTTTGCTCAAGGCAATATTGAACCTGAAAAGTAGTGACCGGTAGAGTTATATGGCCATGGATTAGCCATTCCATTGATGGTGATTCTGCTACCGTAAATGGTAATCTATCCAGTTTTTCAATGCGCAACATTGTATATTTAGCTCCCCTTTGTACCATTTCTATCTGTTTATCTGTTAGATTGTATTCAGAAAACAGAGACGTACTGTTGATAAAACGCCAAGGCACATAGCCTTCACGCAAAAATTGCAGCGTCCAGATTAACGACATAATAGAATGTAACTGAGATTGCCCGTGTTTTAACATGGCCAAATCTTGTTCCAGTATGTCTATTGCAGAAGATTCAATGTTGCCCAAGGAATATATCCTGGAGGTTAAAGTTGTTAACCCATTATCCACTACTGCTAATGCCTTTTCTAAGTTAATACGGTCTATTTCCCGTATCCTCTCTGCGGCCTCTTGTTGGGATATTTTCCAGTTTTCATTGTAGGCAACATAAATGCCAGCATATATGAAACGTTTTTGACGGGGTTTCCTGGGACCTAATAAAAAGTCCCTTAGATCCATGTCTTGTGTGAGGAAGGATAAGTGTTGTTTCACTTCTGTGAGTGTTGAGGTCTCTAGCCAATCAAGGCACAACTTCCCAACACTGTAGGATGTCACTACCCCTGGATGTTCTCTTTGGACATAGCGTGGGTCTAGCCTGTGGATATGAAACCCTTCGGTTATACCCCCGAATCTTCTCTGACATGTGTTCGTGTCTATGGGCCAAACCACCCATTTTTTCCAATCAGGATCTGTTCTATTGTACTGTAAAATGTAATCTAGTGTTGCCCCATCTTGTGAAGTTAAATTTTGCCACCCCTCCATCTGTGATGGTGTTGGAAACCGAGGTGTGTTCAGGTCCTTGTTTTTGGCTAGTCCAAGACAGGACATCTGTTGCACAGTGTCATTTAGGAATATCATCTGCTGTGGCATGAGGCATGCTCTAAATAGTGCTTCTGTTCCCTGGACTTGCCAGTCTCTAGAACCCCAGACTGATTTTAAGTCTATTGTGTCCTTCCATAGGTCAAAACCCTGTTCAGACAATTGGGTGATAAAGGAAGCAGAGTATATCTGTTTGGTGTTTGTTAACCCGTTTACCGCGGCGATAATTTCGCCGCAGTGCGGGGCGTTCCATTATGTGGGCGGGGCCGCGTCGGCCAACGGACATGCGCAGCACTACCGAGGTAGTGCTCGCGACGGCCGTTGGCCGACGGGCGCACTTAAGGGGTTAACATACTTTTCAGTGCCGATGTCGGTGTAACTTTATAATAATATGAGGTTGGGTCAGTGGTGTTAAACCCTGAAAAATATGAAAATTTCTGTGCAAATGTTTGCGAACTGCTTTTAGGTGGTGTAAAGCAATGTTCCCACTGTTGGTACTCAAACACATTTCTAGGTGATATAGATTTGTGTAGGAAATGATGACCATAATGTTGATAACAGTACAATGTGTCGTAGTCTGAAGTACCTTCTAACATTTCATTGTTCGGAAATGCAGCAGTTTTCTCTAAGTCAGACAACATGTTATTAACAGTTTCAGAGTCCCAATCATCAGAAAATGTACTGGAGGTAATGATATCACTTAATGACATTTTTAAAAGTTCAGTAGGACCGAATATTTCGAAATCAACCTTGTCCCAAACTATACCATCCGGTATAGGAACTGCTGTAATGTTCACTGATGTCAAGTCTCTCTGCTCACGATGGGACGATTGATGTGGCTTCAGAATCAAATTGACTTTTTGTGTTGCGGAGCTTTGTTGAAGATATCGTCCATTAATAAGCATGCTAAAAGTTATAACTAAGCCTAGACAGAAAAGAAAAAATAGTATCCCAGTAATTACCCATAGTTCTACCCAAGGCGATACCAGGTAAGTCTTTTTGAGAAAGTTCACAAAGTCTTTAGCTTGCTGTTTACGTGATTTTCGGGCTGGCATTGTTTCAGGTTCACTTGGATCCAAAGAAAACGTATCAAAGTTCATGAAGTAGCCAGAAGCAGTTCGATCAATTGTAGGAATTGCATCAGGATTTGTTGAAATTGCATTTTGCTCTTGTCGAGGCATGTTGACGTAGACGTCTGTATTTGGTCTAATTGCAACTTGTGTGTTATTTTGAATTGAATTTTGAAGATGAACTTCTGGTTCAAGGGGAACGAGTTCTATAGCATTGTTGCTTAGTCCTTCATTCCGTACAGGAGGCTCTTCAAACGTGATGAGTCTTTCTGTTTGAACTTCTTGGATTGTAGCTAGAGGAGGGCGTCTGCTACTGTGGAGTCCACAAGGCCTACTGTTCAGTATCTGCCACATAGTTTGGTTTGATTAAGTCGATTGAGACAAATCTTTTCTCCTTATTTCCGGCAAGAGGCGGCAAAAGTACAATTCTTGTTCCTTGAACTGCTAGGACAGGTACAGGCTTTCTGTATGATGGTCCAAATTCTTTTTTGTCCGCTATTTTTTCTCTGACCAGATCCCCGACCTTTGGGATCCAGACAGGTCTTGCCGTGTTTGCCTTGACTTCCCCAGTGGCAGTCTGTTTCAGGTGGACGTTACTTTGTTGTGTCATGGATTCATTTAGATCCTGTAAAACAGCCAAGCGATCATGGATATCAAATGGTTTCTCATCCGCCACTGTGCCTTCACAATCAAGATCAGGTACCCACATTCTTGTCCCAAATAGGACCTCTTAAGGAGTGACACCCCCTAGAGAACTTCTTGGCTGGTTATTGAGTGCTTGCTGTACCCCGTAGAGATGATTGACCCAACTACCACCCTTGCCTAATACCCTAGCTGTTAAAGATAGCTTTAAGTCCCGGTTTTTCCTCTCCACAACCGAATTTCCCTCAGGATGGTACGGAGAGGAGTACTGCAATGCTACGCCCATACTTTCCATGGCCTCTTTGTAAGCCCGAGAGCTACACGCCGAGCCACGGTCAGAATGTAACGTGCCAACTGCGTATGTTCCGATAAAGACTCGCAAATCTTTTATAACAGTTCGAGCATCAGCCGAGCGCTGAGGCCAAACCCATAGGAATCTTGAGCAGGAATCCACTGCAACCATGATATACTTGTAAACCCCATCAGATTGTAAGGGGCCGCAGTGGTCCAGATACACACAAGCGAGTGGTTTGTCTGATTTTAGTAACAGTGTCTGTTTCCGGGCGTGTTATGGTGGAGCCTTTCATCTGTTGGCAGATGTCACATTTCAAGACATAGTCCTTCGTTTGCTTTGTTAGACCTGGCCACCAGTAGCACTGTTTCAGCAATGAAATAGTCGCTGTAACGCCTGTATGCGCAGAGCCTAAACCCTCGTGTGCTGCTAGAATTAAACCTTGCCTACGATCCATATTTGGTATTACTCTGTCCCCCACTCCAGGAATCTGAGCATATGGAATGTTGTTCACATCTAACTTGTAGGAGTACTTGAGTGGAAATTTCTTTGGTACTGCTCCGCTGTTTTTGCTTGAAGCAATGACAGTGACCATAATCTCACCGTCTATCCTCGTTTTTTAATGAGTGATTGCAGCTACGGAAGCCGTTCGCACAGCCCCCTTCGCGGCTTCATCAGCCAATGAATTCCCTTCAACGTGAATGCCATCACGCTGATGACTCAGTGTATGTATCACGTGAGCCCTTGGTAGTTCGTTTCTCAACTCAACTACCTGTTCCCATAGCATTTTATGCTTAATTGTGCCACCTTTTGCGTCATTGAACCCGTTTAGTTCCCAATGATGTAAATATTCATTGTATGATTGTACAGAGTAAAAGGAATCACACACTATAAGTGTGGGGAATTCATGATCCGTATTCACCAGTGCTACTATTAGTGCTTTTAATTCTGCCAACTGAGCCGGGCAGGCTCCTAGAGATTGCGTTTTGGTGTAATTTGGATGGAATTTTCCATCCCGCATGCGACCTTTATCGATTGCACATGCTGCAAAGTATTGTTGCTTACTCCCTATGGCTGGTTGAGCAGATCCGTCAGTGTAAATAATATATTCATACTGATCTAGAGGCAAGATTTCGTTTGGTAGAGGATATTTTTGTTTGTATTGCAGGAATGCCTGTGTTTTTAGACTTGGATCAAACCTGTATTCAACATCCGTTGCAGTAAGGGAATTAGCCCATTGTATCCATCTCGGATGTAAGGCTTTAGCATTTGGAATGCTAGCTTTTGTAACAGCTTCTAAAGCTGGTACTGGGGTCACGACAATTATGCGTTTTCCCTGGGCCAGGGCTCTTTCTCTTGCTACAGCGGTCTGAACTGCTGTCAGGATTTTTTCTGTTGAAGTGAAATGCATTTCTGCGTTTGTGTACAGGTGTGATTTGTAAGCGATTGGTACCGTTTCGCCTTCATTGAAGGTTAAGTAGGTGTACCCGCATTGACCCGCTATTACACAGATCACTAGGTTGCGTACGTTTACTCTTGTCTGTAAGTGTTTTGAAGCTCTCATGTCTTCTTGTAGTGAACGTAGGATGTTTGTGTGTTCCTGTGTCCATTGTCTGACTAAAAAGTCAGGTTTTATTAAGTCGTAGAAAGGTTTTACTCTTTCCGCGTAATTCAAAATGTATGTTCTGCCGAAATTTAGGAATCCCAGTATTGATTGTAAATTTTTTAATGATTTTGGAGGTTGGAGCAGCGCACACTTTTCTAAAAAGTTAGCTGCCAGACTTTTTCCTTCACTTGACAGCTCATATCCTAAAAACAGGACATTGAGGTGGGCGATTTTTGATTTTTTTAAATTAAATTTGTAGCCCTCAGAGGCGAATCCCATAATTATGGTGCTCACCCTGGTCAAGTGCCTTTTTAAGTCATCGTCCGTCAGATAAATATCATCCACATAGGACAATGCTTCCTCCTCAACATTTTGGAGTAACTCAGTTACTCTTGCTGAAAATACCCCCGGGCTATTCTTATACCCTTGAGGGAGACAACAAAATTGTCGCTGGGACCCCAATGCTGAGAATGCGGTCAAATATCTGGTTTCAGGCGCTATATTTTGGCAGAAAAATCCATTTGAGATATCAAGTGTAGTTTTGTATTTTTTCCGCACAATGTTATTCATTAATGCGGCACTGTGTGCATTTTGGACAGCGAATGTCTTTGTGCATGTGTTTAAATGTCTGTAATCTAAAACTAGACGATATGAGTTGTCCGGTTTTGATACGGGAAACAAAGGATTGTTCATTGGTGAGGTGCATGTTTCAATCACCCCTTGGTATTCAAGTTGATCTAAGACCTCCCTGACCTGTTTTTTAGCTTCTTGCTTTATTGGATATTGTCTCTGTGCATTTGGTGAAACTTTTAATGGGATCACGTGGTGGGTTGAATCTTCATCCCATCCGGCATGATTTTGGTACAATGCTGGAGCTAGGGCAACTGCCCACTCCTGTGCATATGCATGTTTAAGATGAATGGGAACAAGGTCGGAAAATGCTGGAAAAATTACCGTTTCTCCCCTAGGGCACTCCATAACGAATGCTGGGTGCCAATCTTGTTCAGCTAACAGGATGTCATAACCAGATGATAGGTTTTCCCAAAAGAGACCTTTAATTTTCCTGGGCTTGTCCCCCTCCATTTGTAGTGTTATTTCGTGTAACTTATGTGGGATGCTCACCCTTGTATCTGGTGTTTCCACAGTGATGTAATCATTCAAGTCCGCTGTCACCAGAAATTCCATCAGGTTCTGGCGAGCTATTGTTACTTCTGCCACGCTGTCTAGCATCGTCTGAGCCCATTCCCCATTCAGAAGTTGCGTCCTCAGAATTCTGGGCATGTCTGATCTTTATGCCTGCAACTTTCTTCTTCTTAAACTGAGGTTTTGATTTGGGCTTTTCTTCTTTTTTGGAAGTATAGTCTTGAGCGTGATGCTTGTCTCTGGACTTTGTACGCTCTTCTTTGTGTTCTGACCGTCCTTCTCTCTCAGAGTTTTTCGTCGAGCCCTGAAAGGAATGAGAGGAACATGTATCAGTATCCTGATACCTGTCAGGTTTCCTAATATTATCCCTATTCCTGAGGTTGTACCTCTTTTCAGAGGGCTCCTGTGGAGGAGATCTACCTCTGGACTGAGATCTGTTTCCTTTAAAGCTTTGTTGTTTTTTATTATCCCACTTCTTTTTAGAAGAAGCCGGTGTCTGCTTGGAAGTGTCCTTTTCAGAACTGCCCATCAGTTGTGGTTTTAATGCTTTCCCACCTAAACTGACTCTGCCTAATTCTGCATATGCAGTTTCAATTATTTTGGGTAGTTCGTGTTGTTGGTCTATAGGACTGAACTCCCTTAGGCGTTGGAGGATTGCCACTGAAGCTGCTTCCCCTTTAATATTAGCTAGTATTATGGCTGATACCTGCTCATAGTTACCAAGTAACTTTATCCCTAAATTTAGGGCAGATTCTGCTCCGTACTCGTTTTGTATTTGTCTCAATATATCTGCTAATGACGGGATACCATGAGTTCCGGCATAAATGGCAGCAAAGACTGTACCCCAAGTGGTACAATCCTCAAATTGTGGTGTTATCCCCATGGGCAAGCAGATTGTTAGCATTCTGTGTTTTTCAAATGGGGTAGTATTCAGGAATACTGCCTCTAGCTGTGTTATTTACTGAGCTACCCAGAATGGTATTTGTTCACGTTTTGTGGGCATTTTACCCATTACCGCGTGTAATGTTTGTGGCGTGATTTTAGTTGCTGTACCCTGAGATTGAGTACCATTTGTTGCAACTGTTGCTGGTTGGACTGTGAAAGTCCTCATGACGAATTGTGTCAAGTTTCTGTAGATTTTAATTAAATCCTTGTGTTGTCCGAGTAAGTTTACCTGTGGCATTGTGTCAATGTCAGGATGTGGTGTGTAAGCCGCTAATATCGGCCATGTTGCCCCCTCTCCTCCGAGCGGGCCTAATCTTACTCTATTTCTTATGTGGGGTAGGGCGCCTTTAAACCAGTACAAGTGTTCCTGGTACGTGAATGGAACCTCTATGTCCTCGAACGGACCATATTCCACTGGTGCATCTCCTTCTGTATAGTAGTGAAATGTCTGTATTCTTGCATCTGCTGCTGGGAATGTAACTCACGAATAAAATACCTCTGTTTTGTTTGATTTGTGTGCCTCAATCACGAAGACTACTAAGCCACCCCTAGCTTGTGAACCATTGTCTAACAGTTTCAGGGTGATTGTACTTCTGAATTTAGGTGCAATTTCAATTGCGTTTAAATCTTCTTCTCCGTCTGAGATGTGTACATTTACTACTTGGTCATCTCCTGTCTCAGTCATTTTTGCAAAGAAGAAGTTTGTTCAAGGGAACTAAGATAAGGTGTTATGCACAATTTTAGGAACACTGTGTCCTTCAAGCTTGATTAACCAACAGCTAATAAATAGGATGTTTTTGCCTACTCAGCTGTGGCTGAATTTGTGCCTACCCACTCCAGACGTCTCTGGCGTTTTGTGAGTAGGGGTCTCTGAGAATTAGCACGACTGAACTACTCAGATTCTACTGTTAAATAAGTACCCAACCAACGTTGGGCACCATGTCGTGTAGTTCCTATATTTAACCTATACAGAATCTGCGCATTCGGATAACATGAACTGTGGGCTTGGTGGCAGACTGACTCTGAGCACCCCCACCGAAAATGTTAGCCTGTTTGCATTAGCTAGCTCACAGTGCCACTAGTGTGTCCTCTTATTGGGGAGAGAATAGTTTCTGGCAACCTTAGAACATGACAACCCTGATCCCTCAGAATCGTGGAAACAATATACTACTTTTCGCTCAGTCACTCGTGCTCACTTATTCGGTCTCAGAGAGTTACACAGAAGAAACAGTCTGGCGTGTTACAATAAGTATTTATTGCACAGTTGTTCTTCTAGTGTAAAATAGATGTGCTGCAATAATTGTAAGACAGTAGCAGATATATATAATCAGCAGTATAGTGAATACAAATGGATAGTACAGTTCTACCATTTTGCAATAATCATAAATGCATACATGGATATAAAATGCATGATAAAAGAAAGCGCGTACTCCTACGATGCCTATCTAGATGTACCTAAGTGTACCTAGCATGTGAGTAGGTGTGAAGCCAAGAATCCCTCTAGGATTTAGTCGAACCCCATTACCTGAAGAGAGAGAGTGTGAGACCCCGTCCTGGTCTCCAGTTGGACACCCCGCAAGGGATGTGTTTAGACCACTGTCAGCTGGAGCGTCTGCATGCAGGAGCCTCAGCGTCTCTGGTCAGTGTGTCGGCCTGGAAGTCTTGGTTCCCTCTAACTAACACTGGCAAGATGTGTGGTATTTATGCAGAAAGTATCTAGGGTTCCTTTGTCCCTTGTTTCTTGTGTTAGCCATTGTTGGGTTTAAAGATGACGTATGGGATGAACCTTGTACGTAGATATTATGCAGGTGGTGTAGCCCCAGCCTGGTTTCCCAGAATCCTTATGAATATCCATTCATACTGTGTGAGTCTATTGATGAAGTTATAGGGCACTATTGTTCAGGGAGAAACCCTCCTTCTGTGCCCAGGACTAGAACTAGGTAAAGCTTCAATCCTGAAAGGTCCGTTACTGTGTAGTATAGGGGGAAATGTAGGTGAAGGTGTAAGATATTACCCGGGCCTATATTAGGGTACCTATATGAAACATAACACCGCCATCAACGTGGTTAAGATTTCATGGTGGTGACGGTCGGACTGTGGCAGTCTTTAACCTATGGACCCGCTAACATCTAAATGGGGCGAGCGGACTGCCAAGTAGGCGAGTGGGAAGACTGTCCGAAAAAGCAATGGCAGAACCAGGCCTGTAGTATTTTAGTCCATGCACAAATATTGGTGTCAGAGTGCAAGTGTATGATAAACCCATTACAGCTGCCAACCAATGCGTCTGTAGTATGTAGCTTGACATGTTAGTCTGTGCCTTTTGGAAATGCAAATGGCTGAAAAACAATACTCTCAAAGGGAGAACGCTGTTGTTCTAGTCAATGCACTCTGTGGAACAGAGCAGGGAGAGACCCAGTTCTTAAGTGTTTTTCCATTAAGAGCTGTACAGGTGGAAGTGGTAGCTATGGCAGTTTTTTCCTTTCTGCTGACCTAGAGTCTGCGTCTTGTGATCTCTCAAGCAGATTTTGTGAAGGAGGTGAGCATAAGTCGGTTATCTCATAACGTTTATTCATATTTATTAATTAACTCAAATTACTTCCATAAACGTATTGTGTATAGACCTGAAAAAAAACTTTAGGTTGAACTCTGATAAAAGGCTCGAAAGGAAACTCTTTCTATCAAAGTATCAAAAGTGTGATTCATCCACAATTTGAAGAGGTAAGATTAATGTCAAAATAATAGAATACAATGTCACTGAGTGTTTCAGCAATATAGCAAATAACAAATAATTTTGTTAATTAATTTGCATTATAACTTTGGTATAGCTTGCAGCTGTAACAAGGGATGAATTCTGCAAGAGTCTTGATCTGAAATAAAATGCATTCTATAAAGTTCCTGCTGACCATACTTTCAAACACGATGAGCTCCTTGTCAGCATGAGATAACCTACTGAAATATTTGTATTTTGAGGACAGCATCAATAGTGAGATACAAATTTAAAAAAAGAATAATATACTCATAGGATCAATCCTTCCGGTTGCTTTACAATTAATATATTCCTACAGAAGACATTGGATTCTTACACTTACGGAAAAATATTAAAATAGGACACATAAGTGACAAAGTATATAGAAAAAGACAAAGCGAAAGACAGTTATTTAAAAAAAGAAACATTTTGATGAGGTTTGACAAACATAATTTGAAAGTAAATTATTTGTTTTTATCTTTGTGAAAAGCTGTTTGAGACACTGGATAGCAGACAATCCATGCTTGAAATATAGAAGAAGGAATTTAGCGACAAGAAGTGGTTGTATTGACTCAAAAGTTGACCAAGGGGTAATATATTTTAGTTATAAAACATGCAGGGGCTATACAATGTTTTTTTTAAAATTGAGGCTGAATTTGGAATTTTTATATATATATTTTTATGTTATTTTTTTATTGTTTATCTAAGAAGAGACATTTGAAAAAAGTGTTCATCCCTTAGGAATGCAAAAAGTGTATATGTGATTTTTATCCTGAGAAAGATGGAATACACTTCTGAAACACTAAAACATGGCATCAACAATATTTTTAGGATTACTATTTACAATCAAGATCTGATTGTATGTAATATGCAGGATACACAGTCAGTATCTTAAATAACATTGTAATGACAGGACTGTTTTTGTAACTAGTACAAGTTAGTATTTGTTGTTAAATACTTAGTAAGCAGGACATATTATTTGAGTAACTTTTTTCCAACCATGTTGCCTTATTTTTGAGGGATTGCTTTGTTGATAGTGCTTTCTATCTATGTGCTCCTCTTCAGCTTTCTATCCTTTGCCACTGGCCCTTTTTGAAGTCTGGCAAAAGACAGCTTTATCTGTCTATCAGAGCTAAAGTCATCAACATCACATAAATATATTAAGACAGGAGGCTTTTTATCAACCCCTTTCCACCATTGGTCACTTTGAGTCAGCACCTTTCAACAACTGCTTTATTGAAATGATTTCACATTCGTATCAGCCCAGAGGCATAAAACAAAATTGCACATTTTGCTTTGGTGATGTGGCAATTGGCATTGCTGTTAATGAGTCGCTTATCAGGCACCACGGTGGAGAAGGCTGCATTCAAGGTACTCAAACTAGGATGGAGTTTTCCATTCTGCCATTTGTGGACAGCAAGGGAGCAGGCTGTCAGTTGTGATGGCCAAGCATTTAAGAGAGAATTAAAAAGACGAGGACCAGATTTACTAATGTTTCACGCAATGTAATGCACCAAGGAAACTTGCTGCACTGGGTTGTGTGAAATGGGGAGAGCAGAAATGTGCCATATCTACTAAGATATAGCGCACTTCTGCTCCCTCCGTACGCTAAACACACTGTGTGCTGCCTAATGTCAACATAGGCACCCTTGCACAAAGGTGCAAAGATGTTGGTGTTACAACTGGATTGTTTTTGTGTAGAAAGCATTCCTTCCTACACAAAAACAATTCTAAGAGGCAATTTCTTCTTTCTATGTGTAATACAAAGTGCACCGCGCACAGCAAGAGGAAGCAACAAGGAAAAATTAAAATATTTCTCCTCGTTATGCGATGCTCTGGAGGTGCGACATTTTGGAGCAATACCAGGTTTACTGATTTTTGTAAATTTGGGATTGCATTAAATTCCATGAGTGAATGCAAAGGAACGACCATGCTCCACTCTTGGATCAACTAGCACTAAGAAATGTAACTCAATGCAGTGCAAGTCGCAGCATTGTGTTACATTTATTTATAAAGTCATACAAGGCGGTGCAAATCACTCCTTGTGTGGCTTAGTAAATATCAATTAAGGACTTGCCGCAAGTCCTTAGTAAATCCGGGTCATAGAGTGCTAATGATTGTGAAGGGAATCCCCTCATGTAAAAAGGCTGCCTTGACAAAGTAATGACTATCTTAAATAGCTAGCTTCAACTACTTTGGTGTAGCAGAAACAGCCTGCTGTTTTCTCCTGTGTTGCTGAGTAGAGCAGCTGCAGCAACACACAGTTGCTGATGAAGCTTGCCTCACTAAATGTGTTCCCAATTCTAACTCTAGACAGTTGCTCAACCTTTCCTACTTCCTGTCCACAACTGGAGCAAGAGGTCATTGTCTTGAGGTCAATCCATAGGTAAGCTGCAAGGTCCTATTGTCCTTTGCTTTTGTGCTACCTGACACCTTCCATCCACTTAAAGCAAAACCCACATGGCTGTCCTTCGCCTCTTCCTCTTTGTCTTGCACTGACACCACGTGCTTCATTGAGCTGACTTTGCCCTTGTTCAACTGTCCTCTGTGAGCCATTGGGTCCTGTGCACAGACCTAGAAAATCTTGAGGATCTAGGAGGCTTTACATGTGTTGTCTCATCATTTCCTGTTCGTGCCGCAAGACTATGGCTATGTCATAGGTTTCATATAAACAGATCTAATCCATGGATTCTGACAAAACCTTTCCCAATTAGCCAATAAGGCTTACAGCCTTTACAAATGGCTTTTCACCATAACCAACAAAGGTCTACAGAAATGTACATAAGCTGGCAACTATCATGCATGCAGTTATAAAATTGCAAACATACAAAATAACAGTTGCCAAAACAATTAATACCCCTCTCAAAAGATTTAGCAAAAATGATCACACTGTAAAATCTTCTAACCCCCCACCCCTAGGGTTGTTGAGAGGGGTGGATAAACACCAAAACCCTTACCAACTACGGTAATCTGTGAGATTTCATGTAATAAAATACCTGTCTGCGGCCTATAAACCAGTGTGATAACAATCCACCATTAAAGGTCTACTGGCTTTAACAAATGCTGTTCACAATAAATGAAAAAGGCATGCTGACTTGTCAATACCTTTCATAATAAATAGAATAGACCAAGGTCTCAGACATAACTTTCGCAGTGAGCCAATCATGCCTATTGCGTTTATCATTGAAATGTCACCAAAACAAACTTAGGCCTGCTGAATTGAGCACAAATGTTCCCTAAAGGCACACATATGACATACAGTAAAAAAATTACAAACAAACACTAAAGCCCAGATTCTGAAACAAATCAGAGAATGCAGTGCAGCACCCAAAGAGGTTGTGCTGTGTTGCATGATAGGGAGAGATCAGGAGAGCGCCATATTCACAGAGATATGGCACACTCCTCCCATCTACCCAGTGCCGGCGTTGATTTCAATTGCCATGCACCAGGCACACACCTTAGCACCATAGTGCTAGGGTGCATGCCTGAGTCTACCATAGGTTTTGTACAGGAAGCATACTCTTCCTGTACAAAATACTATGGTTAGACACGTTTAAAACTTTTCCTACTTTGCATGTGTGCTGTACAGTGCAGCACACATGCAAAGTCGGAAAAAAAGGAGAAATTAAAATATTTCTCATTTTAACGCCAGCTTTTCAGCTGTGTTCATTTTTGGCACTAAGCCCTGTCTACTAAAGTTAGTAGATAGGGTTTAGCATCAAAAAGCATGGGTGGTTGCATGGGAGTGCCCATGTACCACCATTGTAACGCCCCCTTGGCCCTAAGTAGTGTAAAGCAGTGTTTTGTGGTGCTTTGTGTTATTTTTGTGTACTTTCCAGCACAAAACAAGTTTTGCACTGGAAAGTGATTCAGGAAAAATCATTTTGGCTGGTTAATGTCACTTTTGTGATGCTAACCCAGCACAAAATGTTTGAGAATCTCCCCCTAAATTGTTTTTGACGAAGCACAATACTATCTCTCCTAAAAGGACCTAACAAGAACAGTTCAAATCTTCTATATCCATGGTGTTGCAGAAGGGGTGAACAACACCAAAACTCTTGCCTACTATGTAATTTGTGAGATTCCATGTACCAAAATACCCCTTAGCAAACTTTAATATAGAGTTATAACAATCCACCCTTAAAAGCCTGTTGACTTTAGCATATGCATTCTTTATAAATATGTTAGTCCTACTGCCTTTATCATAACATTTCATGCCACCACAACCAACACAGTCCTCCTGCATTGAATACAAGCCTTCCCAAATGTCTTAAATGCAATAGGAGCACTCTTTTGCAATGGGAGCACACAACTTCTTCACCCTCTGAAATGCTGTACTCAAGGAAATGAAGATGTGAGCGGAGCCTAAGCTCCTTTCTCAGTACCACATCTGAAAGCTCTTTTTCTGTTGATCACAGAAAGTCAGCCGACCTCTGCGCTGTTAAGCCAAACCTAATTATTTGCCAGTTCGACGTAATGTGGAAGAAATGGTGAAGAAAATGTTCAGGAGCGTCTGAGAGATAGAGCAAGAACACAACAAAGGCACGTCTGGGTTTCTCCCCCTGCATTAGGTGGGGCATAGTGCAAGCCCCTGATGCCCATGAGCTGCAGAGGAACCCTGTAGCTCAAGGTGGGCTTCTGCTCGACCCAAGGCTTTTTATACCTGTGAGATGCTCTGACTGAATGTTCTGTGCTGGCAAAATGCAGAGGTGCATATTTTAGGAGCCTCTCACCACATTTTACTGGGGTGATCCTGTTGTTATGAATTAGATTCCTACGCAAACAAATTGGGTGTTATGATAAAAACCTGACAAAATGTATCAGGCTGAAAGTCACAGTAAATAAGCAAAACATGTGGATTTCGGTGCAATAAATACCCTCCATACATACTGTAGTGTTGTTGACGAGCAGCGCCTATCATGTATGCTGTGTGGACCATTTGTTCTTCTCCTTCATCATCGTCCATATCACTATTTCCGCTTTGCACTTCAGGGATTAGGTTGACTGCAGGCCTGGGTCCTCGCTTCCTCCGCGAGTGGCACACTTGTTCAAAGTGGTTATTTTTTCCACATCCTGCGCACCTTTTCCCCTGTGCTGGACATTCGGTTGTGCTATGGGGGCTTCCTCCGCAGTACCCGCAGCTCCGGGCATTCACTTGTTCCTTCCGGATTGATTTGGCAGACGGTCGTGTCGCTACCGCATTGACCGATTCCACCTTTACTGGCGTTTGTAGGGCCGCTTCCATGTGGGCTTCCCTAGCCCGCGTCAGTCATTTAGGGTTAGAATGTCGGCCAGGGGCTTCCCCGACTCCTCTAATATTCTCTCTCTAAATTTTGCAGAGGCGCAGCCTTGTATGATTTGACCCCTTATCTCTTCGGCCTCATCATTGAACCCGCACGTGCTTGCTAGGTCCTTGAGGCGAGCGTGGAACGTGTCAATGGACTCATCCGCCTGTTGGTGCGCCTGGCGGAAGACAAAACGCTCATAATCTTGATTCGCCATAGGTTCAAAGTATGCTGAAAGGGCACCAATTAGTGTGAGATGTGTTTTGGGGGTCGCTTCATGTATTGACTTGGCAATCCTATAAATGTCTTTCCCCCATTGATGCAGGAGCATGGCTCTCTTTTGGTCGTTGTGCACTCGTGTGGCCTCGAAGAATAATAGAAGCCGCCCCACCCATTCCTTCCATTTGGGCGCCTGGACAGATGGTGGTCCCTCTACCAGGAATGGTTCATTGGGGGTTATCGTGGCCGCCATTCTGCTCTACTAGGATTCCTCCTAGCAACACCCGGACGTGTCGTGGCCCAGAGAGGTGTGCTCCTCTTCACTTTCGGCTACGTGTTAGTGCCACCCTCCAGTGTACTGTTGGCAGGCTCTTCCGTGCTATTGGATAGTGTCATCACCTCTTTGCCCTGAACACTGCCCACTGTCACTATGCCACGTGTCTTGACTCACCTCTGTGTAGGCGCTGTGGAAATGGCTCCTGGGGTGATGTACTGCTGAGGGCCACACTTGAAGTGATCTGCCAGAGTCAGGCACACGATGAGGGGCCGGTATGTTCGTCTGCACGCTCCGCGTCACGAGCACCGCGTGCTTTCACTCCGCACTCACAGCCGCCACGGAGCAGGTGTAGGAACTGTCTGCCCACACCCTCGTCACCAATGTAGTGTCATTGACGAGCAGTCCGCGTCCGATACTTCGGGGCCCAGGATCGTTCCGCGCCGCACGGCAAAGGGCCTCCGCAATTTTTACAAATGACGCAGAGCCAGGATTAGATTAACATGTGAGCTCACGCGTATGCACGCCACTGGCGTCACATCCGCGCGGGCTCGCTTTTATTGAACTGGTCACATGACACGCGACCATACCACTATTCTACCAGGTCTCGGGGGCCCGCATGAAATCCCCCTGGACCTGTTCTAAGAGTGAACTAACCCTGGTCGGGCCTATTGCGTCATAGGGCCGACATTACACATACCTCATCTTGGGGTATTGGTATTTACACCCCAGTTTTTGGTTACTGTACATATTACTATGCCTAAAAGTTATACACATTGTCCCATTCCTAATTGCGGAAGCAGCTAACATATTAAAAAGACATTTGCAAGAAGAATGTGTTCCATTTGTTGCCCTTTTTGAAAAACAAATATGTTAAATATCACAAGGTGAGATTAACACCTTGGGTGATATGAGTTGCTCAATCTTATCCTACATGATGATTAAAAGTGAGAGACCAATCCTATCCTCCCTCTTAATGAGCCATTCAATAAAAATCGTGTATCAAAACAGAAGGGCCTGATTGTAAAAGCCAATTGTGCATCTAAGTTGAAGTGAGATGCTCAAATAATGTGTTTTACAAGTGTAAAATCCCATTTTGCATTTAGAAAACATGAAAATACACTAACAAAGGAATTACTCACACGTAAATGACATCAGTGTGGTATCATTTTGCTGGTGAGCAAATCTCTTCAAAGGGGCAGGTATCTCAAGGCTGTAAATTCCATGGCAAGAAGGAGAACATCCACAAACGTCTGAGTTTGAGGGTATTCTCAAACTTTAGTTAAGCATGTTCCCACCCAGCATATAGTCTAACATGTACTCCTGTCAAATGCTGGAACAAGCCTTAACCAGGGTGTAGAGAAAGAGGTTTTTCCACATCAAAAATATTTTCCCCATAGAAAAGAGAAGAAAAAATGTATAAAATGTAAATGCACTTTTGCTAGAAATTCCTGCCCGTGTTAATATACACAGTCATGGATTTTATATAATAAGTTCATGCAGAGAATACTTGGATATTTTAGTGAGTTTCAAAAAATTGAAAATTTACTCCTAAAGAAAAAGTTAGCTTGTGTTGTTAATTCGATTTTAGTCCCAAAGAGAAAAAGCGTAGATAAGATGGCGCTCATGAGAAAAGAAAAGTTCCTTTAGCAAGTCATCAGTCTTGGTACACGAGTCGGAAGGTCCTCACTGAGGAAATTAAAATGAATTGCAAGTCCAGTGGATGGATTAGTCACAGTTTTAACTGACAGTACAACCCCTTTGCATTAGAGAATTTGACTTGAAAATGTTGATCATTTGTAAGGTTTATAATATAAGGATAAACCATGGTTGAGAATAATTACAACCCCTGGCTGAGACTAAAGCCAATTATTTATATTTGTATTATTAGTAAATAATTGAGGATGGATTGTGAGACTTGACTTTAGACTGAATGTGATTCAGATTCTCCTTTGGTACTCGTCAAATCTTGCTCATGTAAGTTGATGAAGATGCTTCTCTGGTGCCCCTCTTCCATGTAACATGCAAAAGAGCAAATGGATTGATTACAGTCATTCATCAACTCTTCCAGAACACATGGTACCACCTTTTTTGCTTGAATGGATTTATTGTACTAACACAAGTCAAGAACCCTAAATAAACATGAGTATGCCCATGCATACGAAGGAGGTGGGATCTGTTTTTCTTCTCCATACAAATCCTTGTTAGACCTGACTTTTTCAGCGGGCTTACCCACAGACCTTTTGCTTATTGGCCTCCTGTTTTTGACCCTGTTTTTGTTGGTTTTAGGACTCTGGGCACTTTACCACTGTTAGTCAGTGCTAACATGTATATGCTCTCTGTGTTAATTGTTATTATGGATTAGTGTTTCTATGGTTGGCTTATTGGATTTACTACTAAGTCCCTAGTACTGTGCACTATGTGTGCCCAGGGCCTGTACATCAAATGCTATTAGTGGGCCTGCAGCACTGATTGTGCTACCCACATGATTACCTGTAAATGTACCTCAGACCTACCACTGCAGTGTCTGCATGCAGTTTTTACTGCTGTCTCGACTTGGCAAGTGCACCCACTTGCCAAACCCTAACCTTATCATGTAAGTCACTCCTAAAGATAGGCCCAAGGTACTCCTATGGGCAGGGTGCAGTATATGTGAAAGGTAGGACATGTACTGGTGTGCGTGACGTCCTGATAGTGAAATACAGTGTATTTCATTTTTCACTATTGAAAGGCTTTCTGTCCCATAGGATAGTATGGGAGTTTATTTATAACATCCCATAAGTATAACTTCCTATTGGGACAGGGTAGAAAGATGGAGTTTAGTATGCCTGAACTCAGAATATAAAAATGCATCTTTTAGTAAAGCTGATTTTTATATTGTGTGTTTGAAAATACCACTTTTAGAAAGTGGGTATTTTCTTGCTTAGCCATTCTGTGTGCCTCTGCTGGTTTGTGGATTGGCTGTCTGGCTATGGAGGGACAGGGGTTGGGGATGTGCATTCACTGTAGACAGCCACTGGGGGGGGGGTTGAGGTGTGTCCTGCCTTTCCTGGAAGAGTCAGGGCAGGGCTGCATTTAGAGTAGGGGGAGGAGATTTCCTTTCACATGAATGGGCCTGGTCTGCCACAAGAGAACAAAGAGAAATGGAGTCTAAATATTTAGGGCCCAGACCCCTGAGCTTTAGAATACTTCTGGACTCAAGAGGGACCTCTGCCACGGAGAAAAGCTGCGAAAGCTGAAGGAGAAGTACTGCCCCTTTGCTGTGTGCTGTCTGGGGTTGGCCTGCAGTGGCTGTTTCTGCCAAGGAGAAGAACTGTGCGTGTATCCTGCTTGAAGAAGATCTCCAAGGGCTTGAAGTAGAGCTTGCTTCTGTTCTGAAGTCTCAGGGACACAAAGGGGCATATTCACAAGGACTTATCGCCGAGTTATCGCCACCTTAACGCATCAAAAGTGGAGATCGATTTAACGCCCCATTCACAAGCGGGTGCAAACTGCAGACATCGTCAGTATTCCCGCGATAACTGCCGCAAATTTTATCCCCACGGGTGACACCACCAACTAACCCTAATGAGATGCAGAGTAGGCGTTCCCGTGCAAAAACACACGAAAACACCACTACACCACTTTCACAACGAACTGCCAGATCTGCAATGCGAACCAAAACCACGCGATAAGCCGCGGTAGCAGCAGGTATTTAACACCTGCCTCTTGCTGGTGTTAAGCAGGACGACTACCTGCAGTAGGCAACGGAGCCCCGCACACAGCCACACCCGAAGAACAACCGACGCCATGGAGCTACTCATCATGCAGCTTGGAGCCCCAACAGGGCCACAACACCCACCGCCAACACCCCCAGGACCGCCACCATACCCAGGACCCGGACCGGCACCCCCCCGGACCACCACAGAGGCAGCGCAGAGTAAGACAGCGGACCTACCGAAAACGCACCAGTCTCACAGACCTAACGCCCGAGGAAGTCATTGCCCACTACAGGCTCAAAAGGACAACCATCCTCCACATCATGACCCACATCGGCCACAGGCTGACGGTCCCAACACAGCAGACAACCAACATCCCTCCGCAGACAAAGCTGCTGGCTGTGCTGCACACATTGGCCTCTGGGTACCTTCCAACCAACAACGGCCAGAGTCGGAGGAGTCTCACAGCCAGCCCTATCAAAGTTCCTCACACCTGTCCTGGATGCCATCATCAGCTTCATACCCCAGTACCTTCACTTCCCCCACACTGCGCAGGAACAGCTGGAGACCAAGCAAGGCTTCTACGCCATTGATAGATTCCCACACGTGTTGGGGGCCATTGACTGCACACATGTTCCACTTGTGCCCCCTGAGGACACTGCACACATCTACCGCAACAGAAAGCACACGCATTCCATCAATGTGCAGGCAATAGTGGACCACCGGGGAATGTTCACCAAAGTCGCAAACTACCCAGGCAGTGTGCACGATTCCTACATCTTCCGACAGTCTATCATCAACCGATACAAAAGGGGATGATGGACGGAACGTTGAGCCAATCAAACACTCACCCCCAGTCAACTGATCTGGGTTTAATCCATCATCATTCTTTAGCTCACTCCACCACCCCAGTTCAGACATGGCCATATGCAAATCAGTCTGACCCTGTGCCTCATGGGAACAGTCCAGCCCGAACTGCCAAGCCATGTCTTCCCTGGACCGGAAACAAGCATCCTAGGACCGGTTTCTGGCATTCCAGCCGTCATCAGCCAGGCTTGCTTGAATCCAGTGGCAAAGTGAGCAAGGGACCCACGTCTGGGCATACCCCCGCCAACTTAGGGCGAACAAAGCGATACAAAGGGATGATGGACGGAACGTTTGAGCCAATCAAACACTCACCCCAGTCAACTGATCTGGGTTTAATCCATCATCATTCTTTAGCTCACTCCACCACCCCAGTTCAGACATGGCCATATGCAAATCAGTCTGACCCTGTGCCTCATGGGAACAGTCCAGCCCGAACTGCCAAGCCATGTCTTCCTGGACCGGAAACAAGCATCCTAGGACCGGTTTCTGGCATTCCAGCCGTCATCAGCCAGGCTTGCTTGAATCCAGTGGCAAAGTGAGCAAGGGACCCACGTCTGGGCATACCCCGCCAACTTAGAGGCGAACAAGCGATACAAAGGGGATGATGGACGGAACGTTTGAGCCAATCAAACACTCACCCCAGTCAACTGATCTGGGTTTAATCCATCATCATTCTTTAGCTCACTCCACCACCCCAGTTCAGACATGGCCATATGCAAATCAGTCTGACCCTGTGCCTCATGGGAACAGTCCAGCCCGAACTGCCAAGCCATGTCTTCCCTGGACCGGAAACAAGCATCCTAGGACCGGTTTCTGGCATTCCAGCCGTCATCAGCCAGGCTTGCTTGAATCCAGTGGCAAAGTGAGCAAGGGACCCACGTCTGGGCATACCCCGCCAACTTAGGGCGAACAAAGCGATACAAAAGGGGATGATGGACGGAACGTTTGAGCCAATCAAACACTCACCCCCAGTCAACTGATCTGGGTTTAATCCATCATCATTCTTTAGCTCACTCCACCACCCCAGTTCAGACATGGCCATATGCAAATCAGTCTGACCCTGTGCCTCATGGGAACAGTCCAGCCCGAACTGCCAAGCCATGTCTTCCCTGGACCGGAAACAAGCATCCTAGGACCGGTTTCTGGCATTCCAGCCGTCATCAGCCAGGCTTGCTTGAATCCAGTGGCAAAGTGAGCAAGGGACCCACGTCTGGGCATACCCCGCCAACTTAGAGGCGAACAAGCGATACAAAGGGGATGATGGACGGAACGTTTGAGCCAATCAAACACTCACCCCAGTCAACTGATCTGGGTTTAATCCATCATCATTCTTTAGCTCACTCCACCACCCCAGTTCAGACATGGCCATATGCAAATCAGTCTGACCCTGTGCCTCATGGGAACAGTCCAGCCCGAACTGCCAAGCCATGTCTTCCCTGGACCGGAAACAAGCATCCTAGGACCGGTTTCTGGCATTCCAGCCGTCATCAGCCAGGCTTGCTTGAATCCAGTGGCAAAGTG
The DNA here is from genome assembly GCA_963921515.1 of Calotriton arnoldi. Taxonomy (NCBI): domain Eukaryota; kingdom Metazoa; phylum Chordata; class Amphibia; order Caudata; family Salamandridae; genus Calotriton; species Calotriton arnoldi. The sequence goes on from CAWUFW010006078.1 coordinate 707,943, forward strand.
AGCAAGGGACTGGACTGTTCCCATGAGGCACAGGGTCAGACTGATTTGCATATGGCCATGTCTGAACTGGGGTGGTGGAGTGAGCTAAAGAATGATGATGGATTAAACCCAGATCAGTTGACTGGGGTGAGTGTTTGATTGGCTCAAACGCTCCGTCCATCATCCCCTTTTGTATCGCTTTGTTCGCCCTAAGTTGGCGGGGTATGCCCAGACGTGGGTCCTTGCTCACTTTGCCACTGGATTCAAGCAAGCCTGGCTGATGACGGCTGGAATGCCAGAAACCGGTCCTAGGATGCTTGTTTCCGGTCCAGGAAGACATGGCTTGGCAGTTCGTGCTGGACTGTTCCCATGAGGCACAGGGTCAGACTGATTTGCATATGGCCATGTCTGAACTGGGGTGGTGGAGTGAGCTAAAGAATGATGATGGATTAAACCCAGATCAGTTGACTGGGGGTGAGTGTTTGATTGGCTCAAACGTTCCGTCCATCATCCCCTTTTGTATCGCTTTGTTCGCCCTAAGTTGGCGGGGGTATGCCAGACGTGGGTCCCTTGCTCACTTTGCCACTGGATTCAAGCAAGCCTGGCTGATGACGGCTGGAATGCCAGAAACCGGTCCTAGGATGCTTGTTTCCGGTCCAGGAAGACATGGCTTGGCAGTTCGTGCTGGACTGTTCCCATGAGGCACAGGGTCAGACTGATTTGCATATGGCCATGTCTGAACTGGGGTGGTGGAGTGAGCTAAAGAATGATGATGGATTAAACCCAGATCAGTTGACTGGGGGTGAGTGTTTGATTGGCTCAAACGTTCCGTCCATCATCCCCTTTTGTATCGCTTTGTTCGCCCTAAGTTGGCGGGGGTATGCCCAGACGTGGGTCCCTTGCTCACTTTGCCACTGGATTCAAGCAAGCCTGGCTGATGACGGCTGGAATGCCAGAAACCGGTCCTAGGATGCTTGTTTCCGGTCCAGGAAGACATGGCTTGGCAGTTCGTGCTGGACTGTTCCCATGAGGCACAGGGTCAGACTGATTTGCATATGGCCATGTCTGAACTGGGGTGGTGGAGTGAGCTAAAGAATGATGATGGATTAAACCCAGATCAGTTGACTGGGAGTGAGTGTTTGATTGGCTCAAGCGTTCCGTCCATCATCCCCTTTTGTATCGCTTTGTTCGCCCTAAGTTGGCGGGGTATGCCCAGACGTGGGTCCCTTGCTCACTTTGCCACTGGATTCAAGCAAGCCTGGCTGATGACGGCTGGAATGCCAGAAACCGGTCCTAGGATGCTTGTTTCCGGTCCAGGGAAGACATGGCTTGGCAGTTCGTGCTGGACTGTTCCCATGAGGCACAGGGTCAGACTGATTTGCATATGGCCATGTCTGAACTGGGGTGGTGGAGTGAGCTAAAGAATGATGATGGATTAAACCCAGATCAGTTGACTGGGGGTGAGTGTTTGATTGGCTCAAACGTTCCGTCCATCATCCCCTTTTGTATCGCTTTGTTCGCCCTAAGTTGGCGGGGGTATGCCCAGACGTGGGTCCCTTGCTCACTTTGCCACTGGATTCAAGCAAGCCTGGCTGATGACGGCTGGAATGCCAGAAACCGGTCCTAGGATGCTTGTTTCCGGTCCAGGGAAGACATGGCTTGGCAGTTCGTGCTGGACTGTTCCCATGAGGCACAGGGTCAGACTGATTTGCATATGGCCATGTCTGAACTGGGGTGGTGGAGTGAGCTAAAGAATGATGATGGATTAAACCCAGATCAGTTGACTGGGGGTGAGTGTTTGATTGGCTCAAACGTTCCGTCCATCATCCCCTTTTGTATCGCTTTGTTCGCCCTAAGTTGGCGGGGGTATGCCCAGACGTGGGTCCCTTGCTCACTTTGCCACTGGATTCAAGCAAGCCTGGCTGATGACGGCTGGAATGCCAGAAACCGGTCCTAGGATGCTTGTTTCCGGTCCAGGGAAGACATGGCTTGGCAGTTCGTGCTGGACTGTTCCCATGAGGCACAGGGTCAGACTGATTTGCATATGGCCATGTCTGAACTGGGGTGGTGGAGTGAGCTAAAGAATGATGATGGATTAAACCCAGATCAGTTGACTGGGGGTGAGTGTTTGATTGGCTCAAACGTTCCGTCCATCATCCCTTTTGTATCGCTTTGTTCGCCCTAAGTTGGCGGGGGTATGCCCAGACGTGGGTCCCTTGCTCACTTTGCCACTGGATTCAAGCAAGCCTGGCTGATGACGGCTGGAATGCCAGAAACCGGTCCTAGGATGCTTGTTTCCGGTCCAGGGAAGACATGGCTTGGCAGTTCGTGCTGGACTGTTCCCATGAGGCACAGGGTCAGACTGATTTGCATATGGCCATGTCTGAACTGGGGTGGTGGAGTGAGCTAAAGAATGATGATGGATTAAACCCAGATCAGTTGACTGGGGGTGAGTGTTTGATTGGCTCAAACGTTCCGTCCATCATCCCCTTTTGTATCGCTTTGTTCGCCCTAAGTTGGCGGGGGTATGCCCAGACGTGGGTCCCTTGCTCACTTTGCCACTGGATTCAAGCAAGCCTGGCTGATGACGGCTGGAATGCCAGAAACCGGTCCTAGGATGCTTGTTTCCGGTCCAGGGAAGACATGGCTTGGCAGTTCGTGCTGGACTGTTCCCATGAGGCACAGGGTCAGACTGATTTGCATATGGCCATGTCTGAACTGGGGTGGTGGAGTGAGCTAAAGAATGATGATGGATTAAACCCAGATCAGTTGACTGGGGGTGAGTGTTTGATTGGCTCAAACGTTCCGTCCATCATCCCCTTTTGTATCGCTTTGTTCGCCCTAAGTTGGCGGGGGTATGCCCAGACGTGGGTCCCTTGCTCACTTTGCCACTGGATTCAAGCAAGCCTGGCTGATGACGGCTGGAATGCCAGAAACCGGTCCTAGGATGCTTGTTTCCGGTCCAGGGAAGACATGGCTTGGCAGTTCGTGCTGGACTGTTCCCATGAGGCACAGGGTCAGACTGATTTGCATATGGCCATGTCTGAACTGGGGTGGTGGAGTGAGCTAAAGAATGATGATGGATTAAACCCAGATCAGTTGACTGGGGGTGAGTGTTTGATTGGCTCAAACGTTCCGTCCATCATCCCCTTTTGTATCGCTTTGTTCGCCCTAAGTTGGCGGGGGTATGCCCAGACGTGGGTCCCTTGCTCACTTTGCCACTGGATTCAAGCAAGCCTGGCTGATGACGGCTGGAATGCCAGAAACCGGTCCTAGGATGCTTGTTTCCGGTCCAGGGAAGACATGGCTTGGCAGTTCGTGCTGGACTGTTCCCATGAGGCACAGGGTCAGACTGATTTGCATATGGCCATGTCTGAACTGGGGTGGTGGAGTGAGCTAAAGAATGATGATGGATTAAACCCAGATCAGTTGACTGGGGGTGAGTGTTTGATTGGCTCAAACGTTCCGTCCATCATCCCCTTTTGTATCGCTTTGTTCGCCCTAAGTTGGCGGGGGTATGCCCAGACGTGGGTCCCTTGCTCACTTTGCCACTGGATTCAAGCAAGCCTGGCTGATGACGGCTGGAATGCCAGAAACCGGTCCTAGGATGCTTGTTTCCGGTCCAGGGAAGACATGGCTTGGCAGTTCGTGCTGGACTGTTCCCATGAGGCACAGGGTCAGACTGATTTGCATATGGCCATGTCTGAACTGGGGTGGTGGAGTGAGCTAAAGAATGATGATGGATTAAACCCAGATCAGTTGACTGGGGGTGAGTGTTTGATTGGCTCAAACGTTCCGTCCATCATCCCCTTTTGTATCGCTTTGTTCGCCCTAAGTTGGCGGGGGTATGCCCAGACGTGGGTCCCTTGCTCACTTTGCCACTGGATTCAAGCAAGCCTGGCTGATGACGGCTGGAATGCCAGAAACCGGTCCTAGGATGCTTGTTTCCGGTCCAGGGAAGACATGGCTTGGCAGTTCGTGCTGGACTGTTCCCATGAGGCACAGGGTCAGACTGATTTGCATATGGCCATGTCTGAACTGGGGTGGTGGAGTGAGCTAAAGAATGATGATGGATTAAACCCAGATCAGTTGACTGGGGGTGAGTGTTTGATTGGCTCAAACGTTCCGTCCATCATCCCCTTTTGTATCGCTTTGTTCGCCCTAAGTTGGCGGGGGTATGCCCAGACGTGGGTCCCTTGCTCACTTTGCCACTGGATTCAAGCAAGCCTGGCTGATGACGGCTGGAATGCCAGAAACCGGTCCTAGGATGCTTGTTTCCGGTCCAGGGAAGACATGGCTTGGCAGTTCGTGCTGGACTGTTCCCATGAGGCACAGGGTCAGACTGATTTGCATATGGCCATGTCTGAACTGGGGTGGTGGAGTGAGCTAAAGAATGATGATGGATTAAACCCAGATCAGTTGACTGGGGGTGAGTGTTTGATTGGCTCAAACGTTCCGTCCATCATCCCCTTTTGTATCGCGCAGTCTATCATCAACCAGCGCTTCCAGGATGGCATCTATGGAACTGGACTGCTCGTTGCTAAGTACCAAATCAACACACCACACACCTCAAAGCCGCCATCACACAGCGCACAACTGTGGGAATGCACACGTGACCAAACCACATACATGTCAATCAACATGCCCACCTACCAGACACGACAACACAACTCCATTGGGATCCTGGGCTTCCCATGTACACAAGCCAGCTATATCATGGCATCACAGCCACACAACAGTTGAACGTGTGGAGAGGCGGAAAGCAGGCATGTGCAAAGGATGCAAGTGACCCATGAATGGGAATGTACACAATGACAAGTGTGGCGTGAATGTGCTGGACAGATCTGGGTATGCAAACCACAGATATGTCCATGCAGACATTAACTGCTGGTGTCTGGAGAGTAGTGAACAGTGGACGCAACCATGTCACCCCAGACTGTGGGTTAGATCGCGGAAATGTTGCTCGCTGCGTCCCCCCCTGTGTGCGTGAGCGTAGCGGGTTGGCCCGGCTTACGCCAGGCCTGCGCAGGGGTGTGGATGAAAACACTGTTGCGCTGAGCGTGGTGCTCTCCCGGAATGGCCAACGTCACTGCCAGGGCGGCGCCTCTCAGCCCACCAGGAGGCCGATGCCGTGAGCAGTGGGCCAGCGAGCCTGTGCACCTGCTGCACCCCAGACCGCTGATACCCAGGCCCGGCTTGCCCGCCCCAGCGCTCCAAGGCCGCACTGCTCACCTGCCGACGCCGTCGGGTGTCAAAGAGGGCCCACCACGTGCCGGTGCTAGCTCCAAGACCCATGCCCGCGACCTTGGCAGCCTCCTCAGACCATCGCTGTCCTCCGTGACACAGGCCCCCAGGAGTCCTCATTCGTTGACATACCCCACCGCTGCAGCCGGCCTACACTGCAGTCCAGTATGTCCCACATCTAGAACTGAGTCTTCAGTAATCAATGGCAGAGTTCATGCCAGTGAACGTAGGGAGAGGAGTGAGACAAAGATGCGTTTCAGTCCGGTGGAAACACGGATCACCGTTACGGAGGAGGTCAACCATTAGCAAGGCCTGACCTGGTGCCACTAACCCTGTGTGCCGTGAGTCACCGACAGCCTCCGGCAGAACATTGTTGGTGTCTGAGCCTGTGGCCTGGGGGTTGTCATCAGCAACTGGCAGGTACGGACTTGGTGTTTCGCATGAGTCTGTGGCATTCATATCCGCCATGTTGCCGGACACAGCTGGTATGTGCCCTCTGCCTCATGCCCTGGGGGTACACCTCCCACTCTCCCCCGAGACACTCCGCGAAAACCACCTTTGATACATACGAGACCCTGCTCTGCCCTCATGACCCTACCCTAGTCTCCCGCAAGTCAGCGTCCCGTGGCGGTAGGCCCGTATCGGCCGCTGTGCATCCGGGGACACTAACTCTGTGCAACTCAAGTCATGCTCCCTTGCTGTTCGAACATTGCATTCCTGAGTGCCTGATGACTGTTGAAGTTGTTGCCAGCACCAGCTACTCCTTGAGGGCTGGCTTACACTCACCCCACACACAGCCAGCACAGGCGTCACTGGAATAGTGGGCCTGCCAACACATCATGCCGAACCAAGTATTGACTCTTTTCTCTCTGCACTGTCACAGGTGATCAAGGATATGCACTCTGCCCTTGGATGATGCCACCCCTCCGAGACCCGAACACACCCGCCCAGAGGCAGGACAATGTGGCCCACATACGCACCAGGGGCATCGTGGATCGCACATTTGGCGTGTTGAAGTCACGTTTCAGGTGAATGGACGTCACAGGTAGAAGGCTCCTGTACAGCCCAGACATCGTGTGCAAGATGATCGTTGCATGTTGTGTGTTGCACAACATCTGTGTACGCACCAATGCCCCATGGATCCAAGTTCCAGAAGTACTGGACGATGATGAAGACGATGGGGCAGGTGGCTCACATTCCACTGCAGCTGCGGCAGGAATAGCCCGTAGGAACACCCTCATTGCCAATTTCTTCTCATGAGCACGTCACATTGTGGCCGTCCCTGGCAATCATGGGACAGTACAAAATGTCCACAAGCACAGCATGTGTGAATAATAAATATTTGCAGGTTACAGGTTGTACTTGTACATTGTCATGTCACAGTTTCCTGCTGTGCCAGATGTGATTGGCCATGATGTGCACATATGCAGCACCAGTTGTGTCCTGTGTTCTGTTGTGGAGGTGTTGCTGTTTGTACCAGGATGTTGTCAATGTCGAGGTGCACTTATTCTTATGTGCGTATGCTGCACGGTGGGTGAGTAGCTCCTGCAGATCTGATTTGGCTGCCACTTATCCCTTTCATGCGGTGTGCCTTTCAGTTCTGTGCTTCCACAGTGCTGAGATGTTGCAGACTTGGGTAACTTGTGCTCTTTGTCGAGTTGTGACTCTTGGGCATGGTTTGTCCGCAGATGTGTCGTTGATGTCAGGGGTTGTTTGTGCAGGTGGTTGTGTCCGAGTGTGACCTGCTCCTTTCCAGCTGTGGTCCGCACTCAGCCACCTCAGTGTCGTGCCATGTACATTGTCATGATGATTGGACTGCAGCCATGCTACTCGTCATGTGGTGTCTCTTGCATTGTCAGTGTGGCTGACGTATATGCATGTTTGCTGTGTTTCGCACGTGTGCATGTGTTGGTTGTGTGATTGGTGATGTGTTGGGTGGGTGCCCCTTTGGGCACATGGTGTACGTGGGACTACTTGGTGTTTGTGTGTGTGCTGAAGTGTTCCCGTGGGATCAGGGACAGGATCCTGAGTCATTGTGGGTGTGCAGTGTGCTCTGCTTAATTGTGCATGTGTGCCATTGTGCCCATCTCCCCCCATCTCCCCACTCCCTGGTCGATACGCACCCTGTTGATGTAGTGTCGGGTCATGTTTGGCAGTGTCCGGATCCCCAACTCCTGTCACCGTCTCCTGACTGGTGACTGTGGCCACCATATTCTCCATGTCATTCAGCTCCTGGTGTTCTGCTGGCCCCCCTCCTCCGATGTGCGTTGCTGCTTTCGTGTTGGCAGCGAGTTTCTGCTTGGTTTTGCCATTCACATCAATCCAGCGCCTCTTGTCTCTTCCATTGTCCTCCTTGGCGCTGCGACAGCATTCACATGGTCCGAGATGGTGTGCCATCTTTGTCTCTTTGTTGCCAATGACACGTTGGAGGTGACGTACAGTTGGTGGTGGTGTTCTATCTCATCCGTGACGATAATCATGTTTTCCTGCAGACTGTACCCCGTCTTCCTCTTCCTCTTCTCATTGCCCTTCCACGACCCCTGGATTCCTGGGTGTTCCTCCGTGGGGATTGTGGGGTTCATGTTGTCCTCTGCAGTCGGTCAGGGTGCATCTGTGGTTCTCCGCAGTTCATTTCCTTTTTAGTGGCATTTTCCGTATGCTGTTCTTGTGCTTTTTCCCGCATTACGCGTGGGTATTGCTGGCCTCTCGCTGGTTATCACTGTTTTCTTATCGCGTTTGGGCCCATCGCGACTTTTTACGCGTTGGGGTTTGTGTTTTTATCGCCATCGCGGTGGTTGTATCGCGGACATTGGCTGTGGTATCAGGAGGCTATCGCATGGTACCGCCGTGTTGTGAATTCCACGTTAACACAGGGTTATTTTCCCGCGATAGACTGCGATGTGTGAAGTCGCGTTAACATTTTTTGGAGATGTTTAGCGCACGTTCTTGTGAATATACCCCAAAGACTTCACCACCTGCTCCCCTGGACTCTCTTGCTGGGAGTTTTGACCTGCTAAGTGGTGCCTGTTACTGTGTTGGGCCTCTGGGGGTTATTCCTGCTACTGGGACCTGGGAAAAGTAATGTAACTAAAGAAGCGCAATGCATCCGCACCCGTTTCTGACGCATCGCTGCCGTGCCGCTGAAGAAACCGATGCAGGGCCTGCTCGTGGCTGGAGAAATCGCCACACGCTGAATCTCGTGCACCGATATCCGAAGTCCGAGATCACTGCACCGATTCCGATGCAGGCCCTGCTGTGCGACTGCAAAAACCGATGCATCGTGGGACCACGGCTGGAGAGATCAATGCAGCGCAGTTGCCGCCACCGCCGCCTCGAGAACCGCCACATCCCCGAATCCCCACGCATCGCACCGGGGCGCCAAGTCTACAACAAAGTCGGGGCCGCAGTAAGAAACTGACGCATCACCTCCCCGCACAGTAAGAAACCGACGCATCACCTCCTCTTCAGTAAGGAACCGACGCCTCACCTCCCCTGAGTGGCAGTAAGGGACCGACGCATCAACTCCCCTGGAGTAAGGAACCGACGCATCACCTTCAGTATGCGTAAGGAACCGATGCATCACCTTCCCTGCGGCTGTTTTTGCTTATGATTTTGACGCATCCAAGGTACTTTGTGTTGAAAGGGTCGCATCTTTAGTTTGCTATGGACAGAACTGTTTTTACCTTTTAAAAGTCATATCTTGATAACTGTATGTTGGATTGTGTTTTGGTCTTTTTTGGTTTAGATAAAGATTACTTATTTTTCTAAACTGGTGTGGTGTCCATTTGTAGTGTTTTCACTGTATTACTGTATGTGTGCCCAAATGCTTAACACACTGCCTCTGAGATACGCGTATCTGCTCGTGCCAAGCTACCAAGGGGGTGAGCAGGGGTTATTTTAGAAGTGTATCCCCCTTGCCCTGACTAGGAAGGGTCCCTACTTGGACAAAGGTGCAGCCATTGCCAACTAGAGATCCCCATTTCTAACAATCCTGTATATTGTATTTCAACCTGTGATTACCAAAATTGCCTTTGCGTCAGCATCATGATCCAAATTTACAAAAAGCAGATCTGAAAATAGTTGTTTACCTTGACATTGTCGTAATGAGATGAAGAGTCTATGGTGTGCATCTAGCACATCCTAATTAAAATCAAATATGGGGCGGACATTGCCAGATAACTAACAGTTATTTATATGTACCGATGTATACTGCAACAAGCAGGTCCTAAGGACCCCATACAAGAATGATTGTATTGCAAACAAATAGCTTTTCAAGGGAGAAATAAATTAAACAGCAGTAGTATACATTTTTATTTAAGAGATAATTGTGTTGAAATGAGGTCTATCTTTCTATATCATTTTTCACGGCCTCCAGCCATCTGAGCATGGTGTCCCTGGAATTGCTGGTGAGTGCCACCGCCATCGTCAAAGCAGTGGGAAATTGTTTGAACAATAGTTTTAAAGATATTGGAGGATAGAAAAAAACATATCATAGTGGGCTAAAGAGCTCACCCATAGAAATTATTTGGTTTTAGGGGAAGGAGCCTCTATGAACATCACTTTTCATGGCTTCTTTTGATGGTGTCTATGCTCTTGCTATAGGGCCTGTCGGATATGCAAACTTCCAATTCTAAAACAATCCATTCCATTTTTGAACCCATTGCTTGCCTAGAATTATATCTTCATGCACCATCTGTTCAGGACTTATGTATGCTGTTCTGGAAAGACATATATGCACCTGGTTAACATCAAAGTACTGCTATATATTGCATTTCAGAGGATATAGCATTTCAAGATCTATATCAGCTTTTAAAAAGGATGAATTATAGGGTTGTTTTTTGATAATGCCGAACTTTAAAGTAGTCAAGTTTTAACAATTAGATCATAAGGCCATCTTCAGCTTTCAGTGTTGAAGGAACAGAGCAATCCAGCACTGTGGGAATTGTGAAATACTGCAGAAGAGCATAGAGTATTAGCTTTAACAGCTTGTCTAATCTACGCTAAGGTTCAAATGGTGAGTTTGAGGGATGGAGCCTAGGATACTATCTTTTTAGAAAACATTTTGTACAAGCAATCCCTAGTGTGTTTAAGATTGAGAGATACTACCCTCTATTTCTGACCACAGTGTGGTGACATACTTCTTCTGCCACACTGGTTAGTTCACAAATCCAACTATTTACATAACGCCAGGAGTACTACATTATTGCATGCTGGACACACTTTTAAAAATAAGACTGAGCTTCTAAAAAAATTGAGTAGATATCTCACAGGAGCAACTGGAAGTAGATAAATGAATCCAGCTACTGTGCCCTAGGCTTCTCATCATTGGTGTATTCCTTGTATATTCCCAGTGAATAAGGATACAGCCCTTTGAGGATGGGTATGCTTGCCCTATTACTAAGGTTAGTACTCTAAATCATGTGAAAAGCTGCAATAAAAGTGTGTGTATCCTCTATTTAATTTGTTGAAGTGATTTTCTCCTTTAAAAATGTGCCCCTCACAATGAAGAGCGTTTTATACTTCCTGGGAAATTGCGGTGGTCATAATCAGGAACACTGTTCAGTATGAGGGACCTACTTGCCATCAATATATAAGTCTGTGAACCCTTTATTATGTCAATATTTAGTGTTCTCAGGTCCTTATGAATCTGATAAAACCTTTTAGTAGTAAAACCTGTCAACACTTACACAACATAGGTTTAGACATTATATTATCCTTGAGGTTTTATTGATGCATAGATGGAAAAGGTCTGTTGCCTTGTTTTATTTATTTTTGGACTTCTTTATCTCCAGTCTGTTGTTGTCCTGGCTGGTGATGTGCTGAGAGCCATCGAAGTTGGTGAGGTTGTCAGCCAGGTAGGCAGGAGTGCCAGTCATGATGGCTTTGTAGATGACGCAGCTGGTTTTGAAGATAGTGAGAACTGGCAAGGGGAGTAAGTGAAGTTCCATCTGAATGTGGGGGTGATGTGGTCGTATTTCTCAGGTTCTTTGGGTGGCATGATGAAACATGGAGTATGCCCGTACGTGGGCCTATGTGGAGTTTGGGAGGTCATGGAGCAAAGCATTGCCTCCATCCAGATGCAAGAGTACATGGGTTTGAATGGCAATTCTGAAGTTGCTTTCTGGGGGGAATGGTTTCACTTTCTTAAGTAGAGAGAGCTGGTACCAGGCCATCTTGGTTTTGTTGGTTATGTGGTCCTTGAGAGTGAGATTGGTGTCCAAGGTGAATCCGAGTGGCATTTAGTGAAAGCTGGGGCTTAAATCCTTCCAGGTGCATGTCATTGAGCCAGGTTTTGGCAAGTTGTTGTTATTGAAGAATAGCAATAATTATTTTTGGGATTATTTGGATCCATTACAATTTTCAAAGAAGGAATTGCAAACTACCAGATAGAGACCATTTGAATAGTCTGCCTGCAACACGATGAGGGTGCCAGAGGCCCTTAGTTTCTGTGTTTAGCCCAGGTGAGGGAAGATGTGCTGAAATTATGTACTTGGTGCCTTGGTTTACTTAAGAAATCAGGGAAATGTTGCAGTCTATAATAAATGTAAAAATTCTTAACTTTGTTTGATGGTATGGTTTTCAGTTATGTAGCTAGATCATTGTTGGTTAGTAGTCTTTCCATTCTCTGAACATCCTACAATGATTGCCATAAAAATCCAGTTGGTAAAATACAGACCAGTCTCAATCCTTGCTAACAACAGTCAGGTAACATGATATGTTTTCTTTACCACACAGTAATTACTATGAGACACATTTGCCACTCAGTAATTACAATATATGGTCAGGGCCACTGGAATTACGTGGCAGGATAGGGCAAAATTATGCGACAGGGTTGAGTAAATTATGCAGCAAAAAAGGGCAAATTATGCTGCATAAAGCAGCAAATTTTGTAATAGTATTACTTCTTTATGTCATCATTTTTAAACTTGTTAACACACTCTGGGCATTGGTTCCACCTCATTAGTACCAGCTTAACATCCAAATGTAGCAATAAGCAACAGTAAGGTTTGCAGTCCAGCTTTGCAAAGGGCCTTCAACTGTGCTGCAACGTGTCATCGCATTTTTTGTAACTTTTGAACCGTTTGAGCTAGAAACAAAAAATGTTTGTAAAAATCTGTAGCTTATGCGGCAGATGATGCATTAAGTGGCAAATGTGGCAAATCTGTAATTATGCGAAAATCGCTGCAGATGCACAATCGCATAATTCCAGTGGCCCTGTATATGGTGCTTTTTAAAGCAAGAAGTTACCACAGGTTAAGTGTTTTCTGAAGTGCTTTGTAAGTGGGGTGAAAAGATCTAGAAGAGAGACACCTCTGGCCACTCCTAGGGTGCAAATACAAGGAGATGATGGATGGAGCGCTGAAACTTTTCAGACACTCGCCCCCAGTCAAGAATCTGGGTTAAATCCATCATTGTTCTTTAGCTCACTTCGCCACCCCAGTTCAGACACAGCTATATGCAAATCAGTCTTGACACTGATCCCAGGATGCTTGTTTCCGGTCCAGGGAAGATATGGCTTGGCAGTTCGGGCTGGGCTGTTCCCATGAGGCACAGGGTCAAGACTGATTTGCATATAGCTGTGACTGAAATGGGGTGGCGAAGTGAGCTAAAGAACGATGATGGATTCAACCCAGATCTTTGACTGGGGGTGAGTGTCTGAAAAGTTTCAGCGCTCCATCCATTATCTCCTTGTGTTTGCTTTGTTCGCCCTAAGTTGGAAGGGTATGTCCAGACGTGGGTCCCTTGCTCACTTTGCCACTGGATTCAAGCTAGCCTGGCTGATGAGGGCTGTTAGTCCGAAACCGGTCACAGGATGCTTGTTTCTGGTCCAGGGAAGATATGGCTTGGCAGTTCGGGCTGGACTGTTCCCATGAGGCACAGGGTCAAGACTGATTTGCATATAGCTGTGTCTGAACTGGGGTGGTGAAGTGAGCTAAAGAACGATGATGGATTCAACCCAGATCTGTGACTGGGGATGAGTGTCTGAAACGTTTCAGCGCTCCGTCCATCATCTCCTTGTGTTTGCTTTGTTCGCCCTAAGTTGGCAGGGTATGCCCAGACATGGGTCCCTTGCTCACTTTGCCACTGGATTCAAGCTAGCCTGGCTGATGAGGGCTATTAGCCCGAAACCGATCCCAGGATGCTTGTTTCCGGTCCAGGGAAGATATGGCTTGGCAGTTCGGGCTGGACTGTTCCCATGAGGCACAGGGTCAAGACTGATTTGCATATAGCTGTGTCTGAACTGGGGTGGCGAAGTGAGCTAAAGAACGATGATGGATTCAACCCAGATCTGTGACTGGGGGTGAGTGTCTGAAAAGTTTCAGCGCTCCGTCCATCATCTCCTTGTGTTTGCACCCTAGGAGTGGCCAGAGGTGTCTCTCTTCTAGATCTTTTCACCCCACTTACAAAGCACTTGAGAAAACACTTAACCTGGGGACGAGCCACTGCAATAATGCCCTGTTGGAGAGAAGAGGACCCCTGAACCTCTGCAAGGATGGACTGAAGGACATTGACTATAGTTAGCAGCCAAGACTAGGATGGGTCTTGCCTGGGCCAGTGGCACTGGCCCTTTATACCACCTGAGAAAGAGTTGGGGGGATGGACCTGCTGGGGGAGCCCGAATCATTCCCCTGGGTCATCCGTTAACTGGACTTTGATTCTGATGATAGGCAGGTTCCCTTCAAGTTGCAGTGGCATCTGGGGAGTGTGGCAGAGAGAGTGTTCAGCTTGCTGGCTGTGGAAAACCTCCCTAACCAGGAGAGACCATCAGGAGTCCAGGCAGAGAACAGGCCAGGCAACAGAGCAGTTGCATCAAACTTCCCAAACAAAGTACCCTTTAGAGGCCTGGAGAAACGTTCCTAATGGCTAGAGCTCACAACTAGGAGCACAACAAGAAGAAGATTGTGCAAATTGGCCCAATAGGTCCAGAGAAACTATCAAAAAGCAGCTCTCCCAGGGGGACCTGATGGGAAAAAGAGCGCATAGCGCTTCCCAACTACTCCTCAAATTCCCCGGGGGAGGGCCAAGCCCCTGGGGGTCAGAGCAATCTTTGATATTTACTTTTCAAAGGGAAGAGGGTATGCATGACCCCCCTCCCTGAGAGCAACTCCTGGCCCCAGGGACCCCCTCCTCTGCAGCCCAATGCAAGGCACAATGTCGCTGGAGACCCACACGCCCTACACATTGTGTCCTACTTAGGGGTAGGCAAAACTCGAAGAATTTCACTCCAGAGAATTCCACAGAGTTACATAAAAAGTCTGTGAGATTCCACAGAATTCTGCCAATGGGTGGAAATGTGCACGTCACACTGCTATTTAACACCGGTAGCGAGTTCTGTGCTGAAAAATCAGTGTGAATAGCACCATACAGTGTGCAAGAGCATGCAGCCATTCAATATGATTTTACTGTTGCTCAAGTAGAAAATCTACTCAAGAAGTAGCCCTCTGACTGTGCCAGTGACCGCTCGCAACTGCCCACATTGGAAAATCTCACCAAAAGTCTTCCTAGAGACCAAATATTGCACTAGGGGATGCCAAATCATGCTCTCGTTCACCCACTCACATTTCTCAAGCCTTGTTGGAGAACAATTTCTGCCATGCAGCGAATGGTGGAATTTGGCCTGAACTCCGTGTTAAAAGAGTAATACAAAATTGCTAAATTCTGCCAATTCCGTGAGTAGAATTAAATGTTCCTCCTGGGCCTAGTACTACACATGGCCAACACTGGCGAGAGAGGACAAAGTTGTGTACTGCCTCTGGGTGGGAGGCAAAAACTGGCTGTGGTGGGAGCAAAAGAGTGTTGCTGGCTCCTGGGTTGGCTCAACAAAGGTGAGGAGAGTTGTAAGAGGCTGTGTGTGCTTTGGAGTTTCGGTCGCTGCCCCCAACAATGACAAGCACCTAGGTGCATGAGTGGCACGGGCACCTGGTTTTAAAAAGAAGCATTTCCTGAAATCAGAGAAGACGCTAATCAATCATTCATTTTGCCAAGCTGAAGGGGCACCCCCTACACCCTGGTGAAGGCCTTCAAATTTGCATATCTTTTCTTTTAGTGCCCCAGATGGTCATGAAAAACCCTTAAATATTTCTCCAAGTCTCCCATGGCTTCAGGAAACTTGGTTTCAGTTTCAAGCAGTCCTGGAGCTTGTCCTTTGGCACAGAGGCTCTGCAGTACCAGCACAGTAAAGATAGAAATAAAACACCTGAACACATATTATTGAATATAATGGCTTATTGACAATGTTGATGATTGAGAATGCAAGTTTTTATATTACCATAAATAATATTGAATGTTGATACTGTCCCCATTGATTTCAATTGTTCTGTATAACATGTTTTCTGCTTTTACTATTGTGGTGACACCCTGACAAAGGCACCATGCTTGTCCTGTTGACACTGACACCCCCTTAAATTACGATATTGTGTCTAGTATAGGTGGGGTATTGTGATTATAGGGTTCAGGACCCCCTAAGGGTGTAACATGTTATGAGAGTGTCACCAAAGTATTTCCATCTATCTGATTGTATATGTTTTTATTTAATGCATAGCATTTAGTAGTGTGTGAAGAATAAAGGTGCTTTTCCTTTTTATAGGAAAAAATACTGACTGCACAATGATTTATTGAATGTTGTTGTTACGTAGCAGCCAGCAGGGGTTATAGTCCACACCTCTTCCCCAGGTAGGCATTAGCCTGCTCTGCTTCACTACCCTGAGAGAGTCAAGTGCTACAATGGGGTACTTGGTTCCTAGTAAACAGAAAGATGCAGCCTCATTACTTGTAAAGAACTCACATCCTTTGCAACTCATAACCCAATTTCTTACATATAGTATTAACTCTACTCTTTAAAACTATGCACACTCAAAACTGGAGGCACTGTTATATCCCGCATAGATGCCCTAATGTAGATCCGTTCGTACATGCCCTAAAATGGACGTCTTCATATTTACCCTAATATGGTCATATTCGTACTTGCCCAATTATGGTCACAACTGTACATGTCCTATTATAGTATGATTCCTTATATAGGCATGATCTTTCACCTACATTGGTCCCAGCTAGTACACAACGAGCTCTGAGGGCTGAACGTTATCTATCCTGTGGTTTTGAATGCAGCAGGGTGCTTCCAAACACAGGCCCACACTGTACTCATTAATTATGCATGGCTTTCTAAGAATACACCACCAGCATAATGTATGTACAAAGTTCACCCCTGACGTCTTCCTCATGTCCAATACAAACCATACTGAGGACTGAGACTCTTTAGGGTATAAATACACCACATCTTGCCCCGGTAAGCCAGAGGGAACCGAGACTTCCATGCTGACACACTGACCAGAGACGCTGAGGCTCCTGCATGCAGTCGCTCAAGCTGACAGTGGTCTGACACAACCCGGACGGGGTGTCCAACTCGAGACCAGGACGGGGTCCCACACTCTCTCTATTCAGGTATGGGGGTTCGACTAATTCCTAGAAGGATTCTTGTCTCTTAGCTTCTAAGACCTACACACATATGCTAGGTACACTCAGGTACATCTAGGTAGGCATCGTAGGAGTACGCGCACTTGCATAATGCTTTTATATTCATGTATGTACTCCTGATTATCGCAATATGGTAGAACTGTTCTATCCCTTTGCTTTTATCGTACTGCTGATCATATATCTCTGCTATTGTCTGCTGGTTACCGCAGCACATATATTTTACACTAGAATAACAACTGTTCAATAATTACTTATTGAAACGCCCGACTGTTTATTCTGTGTAACTCTCTGAGACAAACCGAATAAGTGAGCACGAGTGACTGAGTGAAAGGTAGTACATTGTTTCCACGATTCTGAGGGAATCAGGGTTGTCATGTTCTAAGGTTGCCAGAAACTAATCTCTCCCCGATAAGAGGAGGCACTAGTGGCACTGCGAGCTAGCTAATGCAAACCAGGCTAACATATACGTGGGGGTGCACGGAGTCAGTCTGCCACCAAGCCCGCAGTATATGTTATCCAAACGCGCAGGTCCTGCAGGGGTACTATAGGAGCTACACGACATGGAGCCCAACGTTGGTCTGGTACTTATTTGACAGTAGAATCTGAGTAGTTCAGTCGTGCTATTCTCAGAGAACCTACTCACAAAACCCCAGAGACGTCTGGAGTGGGTGGGCACAAAATCCGCCGCAGCTGAGTAGTACGAGAATACTATTTATTGGCTATTGGTTACTCAAGCTTGAAGGACATATAGTTCCTACAATTGTGCATTCACACCTTATCTTAAAAGCTCTTTAATCTCCCTTCTTCCAATTAAAAATGGTGGACGAAACAAGCGCAACAGGGAGAGTTACAACAAACCTCTTTGGTTTAGAAGAAGACCCTGAAGAAGCAATACAAATTGCACCAAATTTCAGAAGGGCAGTCATCATAAAACTTCTAGAACATGGCTTAAGAGCCAGGGGTGGTACAGTAATTTTCGTGATTGAGGCACACGAATCCAATAAAACAGAGGTGTTCTATTCTTGGGTTACACTCCCAGCAGTAAATGCAATTACAAATGTATTTCACTACTACCTAGAAGGTGAAACACCAGCGGACTATACTCCTTTTGAGGAAGAAAAGGTCCCGCTCACTTACCAGGAGCATAATTACTGGTTTAAAGGCGCCCTACCCCACGTACGAGGAAGAGCAAGATTAGGCCCGCTCGGAGGAGCAGGAGCCACATGGCCCATATTAGCGGCATACACACCGCATCCTGACATTGACACAATGCCACAGCCAGACTTACTCATACAACACAGAGATTTAATTAAAATCTACAGAAACATCACACAAATTGTGATGAGGACTTTAACAGTTCAGCCTGCACCAGCTGCAGCACAAGATTCTCCAGTCCAAGGTACAGTTAATAAAATAACTCCACAAACATTACACGCGATAATGGGCAAAATGCCAGCAAAACACGAACAAATCCCATTCTGGATAGCTCAGAAAATAACTCAGCTTGAAGCAGTATTCCCGAATACTACATCCAGTGATAAACACAGAATTCTAACAATCTGCTTGCCCATGGGTCTCACACCACAAGTAGAGGACTGCACCTCTTGGGGTTCAGTCTTTGCTGCCATATATACCAGAACACATTTTATCCCGTCCTTAGCAGTAGTACCTGACGTATTGAAACAGATACAAAATGAGTATGGAGCAGAGCCTGCCCTTAACTTAGGGATGAAGTTGCTAAACAACTTTGAACAGGTCTCAGCCATAATACTAGCTAACATTAAGGGGGAAGCAGCTTCAGTGGCGATCCGCCAACGCCTAAGGGAGTTCAGTCCAGTAGATCAACAACACGAACTACCCAAAATAATCGAAACTGCATATGCAGAATTAGGCAGAGACAGTCTAGGTGGGAAAGCATTAAAACCACAACTGGTGGGCAGTCCTGAAAAGGACACTACAAAGCAGACACCTACTTCTTCTAAAAAGAAGTGGGAAAATAAAAAACAACAAAAGTCTAAAGACACACAGATCTCAGTCCAGAGGTAGGTCTCCTCAACAGGAGCCCTCTGAAAAGAGGTATAACCTCAGGAATAGGGATAACATTAAAAAACCTGACAGGTATCAGGATACTGATACTCGTTCCTCTCGTTCCTTTCAGGGTTCATCACGAAACTCTGAGAGGGAAGGACGATCAAACAAGCGTACAAAGTCCAGAGACACGCAACACGCTGCGGACTACGCACCTAAAAAAGAGGATAAACAAAAATCAAAACCTCAGTTCAAAAAGAAGAAGGTAGCAGGTCTCAAGATCAGACATGCCCAGAATTCTGAGGACACAGCTTCTGAACGGGGAATGGGCTCTGACGATGCTAGACAGCGCGGCAGAAGTAACGATAGCTCGCCAGAACCTGAAGGAATTTCTGGTGACAGCGGAGTTGAGTGAGTATATCACGGTGGAAACACCTGATACTCGGGTAAGTGTCCCACATTAGTTACATGAGATAACACTCCGGATGGAGGGGGACAAGCCCAGAAAAGTTAAGGGTCTGTTTTGGAAAAATCTGTCATCTGGTTATAACATTCTATTAGCAGAACAAGACTGGCCGCCTGCATTTGTCATGGAGTGCCCTAGGGGAGAAACGATAATTTTTCCAGCCTTTTCCGACCTCGTTCCCATTCACCTAAAACATGCATAAGCGCAGGAGTGGGCGGTTGCCCTAGCTCCAGCATTGTACAAAAATCATGCTGGTTGGGATGAGGATTCAACCCACCACGTGATCCCGTTAAAAGTTTCCCAAATGCTCAAAGGCAATGCCCAATAAAGCAGGAAGCTAAAAAACAAGTCAGGGAGATTCTAGATCAACTTGAATATCAGGGTGTGATAGAAAATTGTACTTCACCTATGAACAATCCTTTGTTCCCCGTAGCCAAACCTGACAACACATATTGTCTAGTTTTAGATTACAGACATTTAAACACTTGTACAAAGACATTTGAGTTGAAAATGCACACAGTGCCGCATTAATGAATAACATTGTGTGGAAAAAATACAAAACAACACTTGATATCTCAAATGGATTTTTCTGCCAAAATATAGCGCCTGAAAGCAGGTATCTAACCGCATTCAGTGCGTTAGGATCCCAACGGCAATTTTGCCGACTCCCCCAAGGGTACAAGAATAGCCCGGGGTTGTTCTCAGCCAGGGTAACAGAGTTACTCCAAAATTTGGATGAAGAAGCATTGTCCTATGTGGATGATATTTATCTGACGGACGATGACTTAAAGAGGCACTTGACCAGGGTGAGCACCATTATTATGGGATTCGCCTCTGAGGGCTATAAATTTAATTTCAAAAAATCAAAAATTGCCCACCTCAATGTCCTATTTTTAGGATACGAGCTGTCAAGTGAGGGAAAAGCCTGGCAGCTAACTTTTTAGAAAAGTGTGCGCTGCTCCAACCTCCAAAATCATTAAAGAATTTACAATCAATTCTGGGATTCCTAAATTTTGGTCGAACATACATTTTGGATTACGCAGAAAGGGTAAAACCTTTCTACGACTTAATAAAACCTGACTTTTCAGTCAAACAATGGACACAGGAACACACAAATATCCTGCGTTCCCTACAGGAAGACATGATAGCTTCTAAACATTTACAGACACACGTAAACGCACAGAACTTAGTGATCCGAGTCATAGCGGGTCAATGCGGGTACACTTATTTAACTTTTAATGAAGGTGAAACAGTACCAATCGCATACAAATCACACCTGTACACAAACGCAGAGATGCGTTTCACTTCAACAGAAAAAATCCTGACAGCAGTTCAGACCGCTGTAGCAAGAGAAAGAGCTCTGGCTCAGGGAAAACGCATAATTGTCGTGACCCCAGTACCAGCTTTAGAAGCTGTTACAAAAGCTAGCATTCCAAATGCTAAAGCCTTACATCCAAGATGGATACAATGGGCTAATTCTCTTACTGCAACGGATGTTGAATACAGATTTGATCCAAGTTTAAAAACACAGGCATTCCTGCAATACGAACAAGAATACCCTCTACCAAATGAAATTTTGCCTCTAGAGCAGTATGAATACATTATTTACACTGACGGTTCTGCTCAACCAGCCACAGGAAGCAAGCAAGCTTACAGCGCAGCGTGTGCGATTGTTAAAGGTCGCATGCGTGATGGCAAGTTCTATCCAAGCTGTACAACAACGCAATCTTTAGGAGACTGCACGGCTCAGTTGGCAGAACTCAAAGCACTTATACTGGCACTTATAAATACGGATCATGAATTCCCCACACTGATTGTGTGTGATTCCTTTTACTGTGTACAGTCGTACAATGAATATCTACATCATTGGAACAAAACGGGTTCAAAGATGCAAAAGGTGGCACAATAAAGCATAAAATGCTATGGGAACAGGTAGTGGAGTTGAGAAACGAACTACCAAGGGCTCACGTGATACATACACTGAGTCATCAGCGTGATGGCGTTCACGTTGAAGGGAATTCATTAGCTGATGAAGCCGCAAAAGGGGTTGTTCGCACAGCCGCCGTAGCTGCAGTTACTCGTTCAAAGACGAGGGTAGACGCCGAGATTATGGTAGCTGTCAATGCTTCACGCAAAGGCAGCACAGCAGTACCTAAAACATTTCCACTCAAGTACTCCTACAAGTTAGATGCACAAAACATTCCATATGCTCAGATTCCTGGAGTGGGGGATAGAGTAATACCAAACATGGATCGTAGGCTAGGCTTGATTTTAGCAGCACACGAGGGTTTGGGTGCTGCGCATACAGGCGTTACAGCGACTATTTCTTTATTGAAACAGCACTACTGGTGGCCAGGGTTAACGAAGCAGACTAAAGACTATGTCTTGAAATGCCACATCTGTCAACAGATAAAAGGCTCCACCGTAACACGCCCAGCGCAGACACCATTACGGAAATCAGACAAACCTCTCGCATGTGTGTATTTGGACCACTGCGGACCCTTACAATCTGATGGGTCCAAGAAATATATCATGGTTGCAGTGGATTCCTGCTCTAGATTCCTATGGGTTTGGCCTCAGCGCTCGGCTGACGCTCGAACTGTTATAAAAGATTTGCGAGTCTTTATCGGCACATACGCAGTTGGCACGTTACATTCTGACCGTGGTCCGGCGTTTAGCTCTCGGGCTTACAAAGAGGCCATGGAAGGAATGGGCGTAGCATTGCGGTACTCCTCTCCGTACTATCCCGAGGGAAATTCTGTTGTGGAGAGGAAAAACCGAGACTTAAAGCAATCTTTAACAGCTAGGGTATTAGGCAAGGGCGGTAGATGGGTCGATCACCTTTATGGGGTACAGCGCGCTCAATAATCAGCCAAGAAGCTCTCTAGGAGGTGTCACTCCTTACGAGGTCCTATTTGGGACAAGAATGTGGGTACCTGATCTTGATTGTGAAGGCACAGTGGCGGATGAAAAACCATTTGATATCCATGATCGTTTGGCTGTTTTACAGGATCTAAATGAATCCAGGACACAACAAAGTAACGTGCTCCAGAAACAGGCCGCCACTGAGGAAGTCAAGGCAGTAACGGCAAGACCAATCTGGATCCCAAAACTCGGGGATCTAGTCAGAGAGAAGATTGCTGACAAAAAAGAATTTGGGCCATCCTACAGAAAGCCTGTACCAGTCCTTGCAATCCACGGCACAAGAACTGTACTTCTGCCGCCTCTTGCCGGAAAAAAGGAGAACAGATTCATCTCAATTGACTTAATCAAACCACACTATGTGGCTGATACTAAACAGTAGGCCTCGTGGACTCCACAGTAGCAGACGCCCTCCTCTCGCTACAATCCAAGAAGTTCAAACAGAAAGACTCATCACGTTTGAAGAGCCACCTGTACTGAATGATGGACTAAGCAACAATGCAATGGAACTTGTTCCACTCCAACAAGAAATTCATCTTCAAAATGAAAACCAACTTAACAACCAAGTTGCAATCAGACCTAATACAGACATCTATGTCAATGTGCCTCGACAAGAGAACACAGCGATTTCAACAAATCCCGATGCAATTCCAACAATTGATCGAACTGCTTCTGGCTATTTCATGAACTTTGATACGTTTTCACTAGATCCAAGCGCGCCGGAAACGACGCCAGCCAAAAAATCACTCCAACAGTAACTCAATGACTTTTTGAACTTTTTTAGAAAGACTTACCTGGTGTCACCTTGGATAGAACTATGGTATATCACTGGGATTTTATTTTTCATTTTCTGGCTAGGTTTAATAATAACTTTTAGTATGCTTAATAATGGATGATACCTCCAGCCAAGCTCTACAGCCCAAAGAGTCAATTTGATTTTGAAACCACACCAGTCTTCACATCATGAACCAAGAGACTTGTCTTCAGTGAACATTACAGCAGTTCCTATACCGGACGGTATAGTATAGGACAAGATTGATTATGATATATTAGGTCCGACTGAACTTTTAAAACTAAAACATGTATTTAAAATTTCTTTAAGTGATTTCATTACCTCCAGTACATTTTCTGATGATTGGGACACTGAAACTGTAAATGCTATGATGTCTGATTTAGAAAAAACTGCAGCATTTCCAAGCAATGAAATGTTAGAAGGTACTTCAGACTATGATACATTGTACTGTTACCAACATTTTGGTGATCATTTCTTACACAAGTCTATAACACCTAGAAATGTATTTGAATACCACCAGTGGGAACACTGCCCAACACCTCCAAAAGGTAGTTCACAAGCGTTTGCACAGAAATTCACATACTTCTCAGGGTTTAACACATCCGACCCGACGTCATTTTATTATAAAATGGAGAAAATTTCAGCTCAGAAAATTATGTTAACAAACACCAAACATATTTACTCTGCAACCTTTATGAACCAGTTGTCTAAACAGGGTTTCGATCTATGGAAAGACACAATAGAATCCAAATCAATCTGGGGTTCTAGGGACTGGCAAGTCCAGGGAATAGAAGCACTTTTTAGAGCATGCATTATTCCACAGCAGATTTTATTTCTGAATGAAACTGTGCAACAGACATCCTGTCTTGGATTAGCCAAAGGCAAGGAAATGAACACACCGGGGTTTCCAACACCATCGCAGATGGGTGGGGGGCAGAACTCAACTACACAAGGGGTAGGATTAGATCCCATTTTCCAGTACAACAGATCAGATCCTGATTGGACAGAATGGCTGGTTTGGCCCATTGACACAAACAAATGTCAACAGAGATTTATGAATACAACCGGAGGGTTTACTATCCATAGGCCAGATCCACGCTATGTACAAAGACATCACCAAGGGGTAGTGACATCGTATAGTGTTGGGAAGTTGTGCCTTGATTGGCTAGAGACCTCAACACTGACAGAAGTAAAGCACCACTTGACCTTACTCACACCTGACATGGATCTTAGAGATTTTCTACTGGGACCCCAGAAACAGCGTCAGAAACGTTTCATATATGCAGGCCTTTATGCCTGCTATAATGAAAACTGGAAAATATCCCAACAAGAGGCCGCAGAAAGAATACGAGAAATTGACCGTATTAGCTTAGAAAAAGCATTAGCAGTGGTGGATAATGGGTTAACTACTTTGACCTCCAGGATTTACTCCTTAGGCAACATTGTGTCCTCGGCAATCGACATATTAGAACAGGATCTGGCCTTGTTACAACACGGGCAATGTCAGCTACGTTCTATTATGATGTTAAGCTGGACGCTGCAATCTTTGCGTGCAGGCTATGTGCCATGGCGTTTTATAAACACCACGTCTCTATTTTCAGAATACAATCTAACTGATAAACAGACAGAAATGGCACAAAGGGGAGCCAAATATACAATGCTGCGTATTGAGAAACTGGAAAGGTTACCATTCACTGTAGCCGAATCACCATCAACAGAATGGCTCATTCATGGCCAAATCACTCTGCCGGTCACTACGTTTCAGTTTCAATATTGCCTTGAGCAAGAGGCAGGCAAATATGTAAAAGATGGGTAAGGGATACATCAAGGAAACTTGGGAGTTACCATATAGATACCGATGCCGGAATGGGGATCGAGAAGTGTATCTGAGTGGTACAAACTGCAAGAACGCTTTGAGCGGTTCTCTCATGTGTCAGGATATTTCTCTACACGGAGCCTGCAGTGGTTCAGTGGCGAACTTATCTTGTCACATGTCAGGGACCCCAGCGGCCATGATCACGCCGGTTTTCCAGCTGCTCTCGAATGGGAGTTACTTAATGTTAAATTATCAAGGTTGTTGTGGGATGCTTCCGGGCGTCGCATATCTAGTAACTGTTAACTCCAGGGTTACCTGCTGTATGCATGTATTGTTTCCTCCAAAGAACACAGTCAGGGAGGCGCCGTTATGGCCTTCGCTGAATGTTTCTTTTATACAGTTTGATACTTTGAGCAGATTGAAAGCCATGCTTTTACAGCAACCCGTGCCCTTAACCTCCGCTCGAGAAACCTATGAACTTCAAGTTGCAAGGACTTCGACCGAGATCCAGGCACTCATACGTACAAACTGCCCCATTCATTTCGCAGAAATGGTGGGACGTATCTTCAATAGGTCTGATACGAGCGGAATTGTACACCTATTTAAGACCATAGGGTCCGGACTGTTAAGCACCTTTCAGACAGTCCTCGGAGTAATCCCAAATTTTATACACTCCGTATTGGGAAGCGTATTTGGAGGATTCCCGCTCATCCTATTCTTAATCGCAGGAATCCTGATTGTAATATTGCTGCTACGCAATGGACGGACCAGTTCCCGAGGGAATGGTGAAGACGCTCCTGGAGCGGAAATACCGTGAACGCATGGTACAACTTTTGGGCATTTCTTGCCTGCGAGAACTCAGTGCCTCCAGGTTTCTATCATTTAGACCAGTCTGGATAGACTGCATCTTACCTGTGCTTCGATGCCTGTTCTGCGGAGAAGAATGCACTTTGGATCTTTGTCTAACATTTCCATCAGATGCGCCTCCGGACACGGATGCAATGCTGGACCCCATAAAGGCCCATGCTCTGCGTTGTCCCCAGTGGCTTCCAATTCTGATGAATGCATTCCTGGAGAATCGACAGGTGCCGTTCGCTCCTGCTGGGTTAGGTGACTCCTCCACAGGCACCCAGGTTACAACTGCCGCACAAGCTGCCGCAGCACCGACTGTTGGCAGTACTACATTCCATCTATGTGCGATTGACGTTCTCTGTGAGGCGTTGGATTTGTCATCTACAGCAGCTGACACCGATAATATTGAGCTTCCCAGCCAGGACGCGTAATCTTGAATTGGCTCATCGTGTCCTGGGAAAGAATTCGGCTTCTTCACTCGTTTCAAAATAAAACGATCTAAATTTGGAACATTTCCTTACATTGACACTTTCGCTTGAGAAAAGTATGGCCTTCTCCTGCTTATGGTAATACAACTTCTATAAGAGAGACGATATTGACTTTTAAGTGGCAACTAGAAAAAGCTGAATTTAAACATTTTTTTTTTTAAGCACCAAAATTTTTAAACGATTTTTTAGAACCATGTTTTTACTTGCTTTTAAAAATGTTTTTAAATTGTCCAGATTTTAAGTATGGTCATTTATTATCCAGTTCGGAAGTGGAGTGGGTGTTATATCCCGCATAGATGCCCTAATGTAGATCCGTTCGTACATGCCCTAAAATGGACGTATTCATATTTACACTAATATGGTCATATTCGTACTTGCCCAATTATGGTCATGGCCGCATATGCCCAATTATGGTCACAACTGTATATGTCCTATGATTCCTTATATAGGCATGATCTTTCACCTACATTGGTCCCAGCTAGTACACAACGAGCTCTGAGGGCTGAACGTTATCTATCCTTTGGTTTTGAATGCAACAGATTTCTTCCAAACACAGGCCCACACTGTACTCATTAATTATGCATGGCTTTCTAAAAATACACCACCAGCATAATGTATGTTCAAAGTTCACCCCTGACGTCTTCCTCATGTCCAATGCAAACCATACTGAGGACTGAGACTCTTTAGGGTATAAATACACCACATCTTTCCCCGGTAAACCAGAGGGAACCGAGACTTCCATGCTGACACACTGACCAGAGACGCTGAGGCTCCTGCATGCAGTCGCTCAAGCTGACAGTGGTCTGACACAACCCGGACGGGGTGTCCAACTCGAGACCAGGACGGTGTCCCACACTCTCTCTATTCAGGTATGGGGGTTCGACTAAATACTAGAAGGATTCTTGGCTCTTAGCTTCTAAGACCTACACACATATGCTAGGTACACTCAGGTACATCTAGGTAGGCATCGTAGGAGTACGCGCACTTGCATAATGCTTTTATATTCATGTATGTACTCATGATTATCGCAATATGGTAGAACTGTTCTATCCCTTTGCTTTTATCGTACTGCTGATCATATATCTCTGCTATTGTCTGCTGGTTACCGCAGCACATATATTTTACACTAGAATAACAACTGTTCAATAAATACTTATTGAAACGCCCGACTGTTTATTCTGTGTAACTCTCTGAAACAAACCGAATAAGTGAGCACGAGGGACTGAGCGAAAGGTAGTACATTGTTTCCACGATTCTGAGGGAATCAGGGTTGTCATGTTCTAAGGTTGCCAGAAACTAATCTCTCCCCGATAAGAGGAGACACTAGTGGCACTGCGAGCTAGCTAATGCAAACCAGGCTAACATATACGGTGGGGGTGCACGGAGTCAGTCTGCCACCAAGCCCGCAGTATATGTTATCCAAACGTGCAGGTCCTGCAGGGGTACTATAGGAGCTACACGACAGCACACACCTCCTACTTGCTAGAAGTATGATATTTTACTGCAAATTAGTGATGTTGCCTGTTGGAAATGACCACCTTTTGTGTGGCATTTCCTGAGATTTTTGCCTCATTTTGCTATACCCATTTTTGTTGGCCATAGGACTCTGCACACTTTACTCCTGCTAACCAGTGGTAAAGTGCTTGTGTTCTCCCCATAAAACATGCTAATACTGGCATATACTAATTGGTACAATTATTTACTTATAAGTCCCTAGTATGTGGTACTACATGTAGCCAGGGCCAGAAGGTCACATTCTACTAGTGGGCGGCAGCACTCATTATGCCACCCACTAAAGTAGCACTGTAAAACATTTCTCCAGGCCTGCTATTGCAGCCTGGGTGCACAGTTTTAAACCTGCCATTTTGACCTGGCAAAACAAACATTTTGCCAGTCCTAAACCCTCCTTTTAATACTTATGATTTTCCCCGAAGATACACTCTAGATGCCCATAGAGCAGGGTTCATGGTATTTAAAAAGTAGAGCCTATATAACTTGTTTTTCATGTCCTGGCACTGAAACATCTACAAAATCGTTTTTCATTGGGGCAAGACTGGTTCTCCAATAGGTTAACTCTGGTTTACACTATTACACTAATAAGTGCTGCATTCATTTTGAGAGTAGCTAGAAAAATGGTTCAAGGACTCATTTTAATAGTAATTTAAAATCCAACTTAACTGTTGAGTCTGAATTTATATCACTATTTTGGGAATTACACGTTTAGAAAGTTTTCATTTTCCTGTCTAAAATCAAATTACTTTTCTGCCAGTGTCCAGTTGTCACCTGACCCCGATGGCTCCCCTGTGGTGAGATGTATATTGTTCTCAGACAGTGAACTAAGGGCCCTGGGAGTGGGGAAGGGGACTCCTCCCTTGATAGGTTGGCCTGGGGGGCTGTGCCCGGCCCCTTCCTGAGCTCTCACCTAGGCCTGCCTCCCCTTTGTCTCTCTAGATAGGATGGCATGTAACTCAGTGGGAGTAGAGTAACAGACCAGAACTGGTTTAGGGGTGGACAAATGCTAACCTTCCATGCACAGGTTGGCACTGTTGTAAAAGTGGACCCCATAGTCCTCTCCTCAAATCACTCCTGGACCTGTGTAGTATCTGAAGAAGGAATGCCCTGCTGCCTGAAGAACCTGAAGGAGGACTGGACCTGCTTGCCTTGAACTCAGGGCCCCAGCAGTGACTCCAAGGGTCAGTTGGCTGACCTCCTGTTTGAGCTACAAGGACTCAACAAGCTTCCAGAGGACTCTCTCCCGGCAACTACCCAGCTGACCAGCACCAATTGGGCCTGCCCTGGACCCTCTTGCTAACCTGTGTTGGAGTGAGGCATAACCCCCAAGTGGTGCACCCCCGTTCCTGAACTGTTGGCTGATGTCAGAGTGTACTTCTCTTGTCCCCAAACTGCAAGAAGTTGGACTTAAAAATGTTTTGCCAACTTTCTGCCTAGAGAACTGACAGAGACCATCATTCTATTGACATTGAGGCCATCCCAGACACAGACTTCGGACTTCACCCGCTTGGAGCTTTCCCACCTTCCTCAATAACTGCACTAGGACCCCGCTCTTCAGCAACGCACCATAATTGAGCCCCGCTTTCGATACAACTTGCAGCTTGCCCTGCCAACAACTTATCAACAGCCACTTTTTCTCCATAAAAGTTTCTAAATCCAGAGGTAATTTTCCCACCAGAACAAACCTGATTGCTGTATTCAACCCATGCTCTTTCGCAGTCAGCCTTAACTTTTGACTTTGATCTAGTCTAGTGCAACCAGATAACCGCAGGTGGTGCTTTATGCCTTTTGGCACTATTTTTAATTTAAAATTCATCTCTCTTTTTCTGCTTATTGGATTTTTGTTGTTTTAGTATTATTTTATTTATTAAAATGTACTCTATTTTTCTTAGATTTGGGATTTTTCTTGTATTGTGCTTTTACTTTCACTTTATTACTGTTAAAGTACTACATACATACTCTACACATTGCCTCTAAGTTAAGCTTGACTGCTTTGTGCCAAGCAACCAGAGGGTTAAACACAGGTTTATTAAGGTACTTTCGTTGTTCACCCTGACAAAGATTGTGATTATTATTTGAGGTTGGTTCTCACCCCTCTCAACTAAGAGTCTAATTTCTTTTTTTTTTTTTTTGTAGTCCTCATTCGCCATCAGATAGAATCCGAGCTTACTCAATTACTCTCTATGGTACTCCTTCAGCACCAATTGGGGAGCTCTCTATCTTCGATGGATATGCTTTTACACATAATCTCTCAATAACCGAATTCTGTTTCGACCGGGGCACCTCACAGAAACCAAGGAGAAACGTTGTTGTTTAGTGTAAAGGCGTAATCATTGGACAGATGTTATCTTATTAATCCAAACTGGTTAGCCATTTCTCACATAAACTCCAAAAGGTTTTTATATCTTTATCTGATCCAGCCCTATCTAACTTCATTATATATTCTAATTTCTTACATTGCTTCTTAGCAGTGTGCAGCCAGATAGTCTTTATGATATCTATCTGTACTTGTTTACATTTTTTAAGCACCACATCACTTTGTCACTGCTACAGAGCCTTGGGATTACCAATTGGACGTACAAGATATGCAAAATGGGAGAAGGAATGTGCTGTTTATCTAGGTGTGAGGTGCAAATGCCATAGCTAGTATTCCTAGATCATACCCCATGTTGTCACAAGTCTTCAACAGGATGACACCCTGAAAATTTCAGCCTTAAGGATTTTTCTGTACCAAATATGGCTAATTTCTACAATCAGGCTGGATTACAAGGTGCTCCAGAGACTGGGTTTCAGGATGTCTAGTGAACTGGTGCCATGTTTTTTATCTACTGAAGGTCAGGTAGTGAATAATGACCAGAACGTAGCGCACCCATTATTGGCATACGGACTACAAACACCATGAGGCTGCAGGAGCGCCACGCCCACCAGGGCAGGTGTTTGGAATTTAAACTGAGCGTGTGCAGCGCGAACTTTCATTTCTTTTTGCTGCCACTGATGAAAGGATTTATGTTCCTGAAACGCGTCTGGCTTTACAAGTGATGCCTGTTTTCCGAGCGAGGTGACTGCTGGCAAGTTGTTCAAATAAAGAATACACTGATCAGAGCTTCCTGTGGATTTCCTCTTTTGGTGCTTCCTGAGTGTTGGATGTTTAACGGCTTGCACAGCCGTTGAGGAAAACCCACTGCAGGTATGCGGGCCCGTCCTGGCTTCAGTTAGGAGCTGGAATTATCGGGAGGAAGAGGTGCAAGTTCCATTTCAGGGTTGGAGCTTGCACGAGTGTGATTTGACTTCTGTAAAGCAGGGCGGCCACAGCTCCAGGAACAGGGCATCAACTCACATGAGTTTACTGTTTTGCAATTATTCAAGAATGAAAAGCGCACCCACTGTGGATTATTGGCATACGGACTACAAACACCATGAGGCTGCAGGAGCGCCACAACCACCAGGGCAGGTGTTTGGAATTTAAACTGAGCGTGTGTAGCGCGAACTTTCATTTCTTTTTGCTGCCACTGATGAAAGGATTTATGTTCCTGAAACACGTCTGGCTTTACAAGTGATGCCTGTTTTCCGAGCGAGGTGACTGCTGGCAAGTTGTTCAAATAAAGAATACACTGATCAGAGCTTCCTGTGGATTTCCTCTTTTGGTGCTTCCTGAGTGTTGGATGTTTAACGGCTTGCACAGCCGTTGAGGAAAACCCACTGCAGGAATGCGGGCCCGTCCTGGCTTCAGTTAGGAGCTGGAATTATCGGGAGGAAGAGGTGCAAGTTCCATTTCAGGGTTGAAGCTTGCACGAGTGTGATTTGACTTCTATAAAGCAGGGCAGCCACAGCTCCATCAACAGGGCATCAACCCACATGGGTTTACTGTTTTGCAATTATTCAAGAATGAAAAGCGCACCCACTGTGGATTATTGGCATACGGACTACACAGACCATGAGGCTGCAGGAGCGCCACGCCCACCAGGGCAGGTGTTTGGAATTTAAACTGAGCGTGTGCAGCGCGAACTTTCATTTCTTTTTGCTGCCACTGATGAAAGGATTTATGTTCCTGAAACGCGTCTGGTTTACAAGTGATGCCTGTTTTCCGAGCGAGGTGACTGCTGGCAAGTTGTTCAAATAAAGAATACACTGATCAGAGCTTCCTGTGGATTTCCTCTTTTGGTGCTTCCTGAGTTTTGGATGTTTAACGGCTTGCACAGCCGTTGAGGAAAACCCACTGCAGGTATGCGGGCCCGTCCTGGCTTCAGTTAGGAGCTGGAATTATCGGGAGGAAGAGGTGCAAGTTCCATTTCAGGGTTGGAGCTTGCACAAGTGTGATTTGACTTCTGTAAAGCAAGGCGGCCACAGCTCCAGGAACAGGGCATCAACCCACATGGGTTTACTGTTTTGCAATTATTCAAGAATGAAAAGCGCACCCACCCACTGTGGATTATTGGCATACGGACTACAAACACCATGAGGCTGCAGGAGCGCCACGCCCACCAGGGCAGGTGTTTGGAATTTAAACTGAGCGTGTGCAGCGCGAACTTTCATTTCTTTTTGCTGCCACTGATGAAAGGATTTATGTTCCTGAAACGCGTCTGGCTTTACAAGTGATGCCTGTTTTCCGAGCGAGGTGACTGGTGGCAAGTTGTTCAAATAAAGAATACACTGATCAGAGCTTCCTCTGGATTTTCTCTTTTGGTGCTTCCTGAGTGTTGGATGTTTAACGGCTTGCACAGCCGTTGAGGAAAACCCACTGCAGGTATGCGGGCCCATCCTGGCTTCAGTTAGGAGCTGGAATTATCGGGAGGAAGAGGTGCAAGTTCCATTTCAGGGCTGGAGCTTGCACGAGTGTGATTTGACTTCTGTAAAGCAGGGCGGCCACAGCTCCAGGAACAGGGCATCAACCCACATGGGTTTACTGTTTTGCAATTATTCAAGAATGAAAAGCGCACCCACCCACTGTGGATTATTGGCATACGGACTACAAACACCATGAGGCTGCAGGAGCGCCACGCCCACCAGGGCAGGTGTTTGGAATTTAAACTGAGCGTGTGCAGCGCGAACTTTCATTTCTTTTTGCTGCCACTGATGAAAGGATTTATGTTCCTGAAACGCGTCTGGCTTTACAAGTGATGCCTGTTTTCCGAGCGAGGTGACTGGTGGCAAGTTGTTCAAATAAAGAATACACTGATCAGAGCTTCCTCTGGATTTTCTCTTTTGGTGCTTCCTGAGTGTTGGATGTTTAACGGCTTGCACAGCCGTTGAGGAAAACCCACTGCAGGTATGCGGGCCCATCCTGGCTTCAGTTAGGAGCTGGAATTATCGGGAGGAAGAGGTGCAAGTTCCATTTCAGGGCTGGAGCTTGCACGAGTGTGATTTGACTTCTGTAAAGCAGGGCGGCCACAGCTCCAGGAACAGGGCATCAACCCACATGGGTTTACTGTTTTGCAATTATTCAAGAATGAAAAGCGCACCCACTGTGGATTATTGGCATACGGACTACAAACACCATGAGGCTGCAGGAGCGCCACGCCCACCAGGGCAGGTGTTTGGAATTTAAACTGAGCGTGTGCAGCGCGAACTTTCATTTCTTTTTGCTGCCACTGATGAAAGGATTTATGTTCCTGAAACGCGTCTGGCTTTACAAGTGATGCCTGTTTTCCGAGCGAGGTGACTGCTGGCAAGTTGTTCAAATAAAGAATACACTGATCAGAGCTTCCTGTGGATTTCCTCTTTTGGTGCTTCCTGAGTGTTGGATAGATATATATATATATATATATATATATATATATATATATATATATATATATATATATATATATGCATCATCACCACTTTAAACGCTTAGATCAGAATTCACCATTAAGGCAGCCATTTTGAAGATAAAGCTTAGACTTCCTTCAGTGTTCTTGAAAGGGAGTAAAGTTGTGAGATACTAACATGAATACTGAAACTAAGTTGAATCATAAATGGGAGGTGGTTCCTAAGTGAGAACTAAAGTTATGTACATTCTGAGGCTAATATGGTAACAAAAGTGTACTTCAGGAAATGCACTGGGCTGCTCAGGAATCTCTTAAACTCTTCCATAGAAAGGTCACCTTTAGTCAGTCTTCTAGGATTGAGGACACTTACTGCTAGCCATGTGGAGCCTCCATATATCTATGATGGGTCCTAAGACAATCTGTAATTAAGATAATGACATCAAATGAAAATGGAAAAGACATGAATTTTGTCAAGTTCACACTTTAAAATAGTACCTATGTGAGAAATCTAGAACAAGGCCTCTGATAAATAAGGATGGGTAAATTAATATTCATCAACATCTTCACGCATCTCTTTGATAGATTGATAGTTTTTCATTTTTTGTGTCCTACAAAATATTCCACGGATGGAATCTTTACTATTCCACTTAGTGGTTTGCCAAATTTTTTGGGGATAACTTTTGTGTGAAAATACAGTTTCACGTTTGTGAAAATCACACCCCTGATCAACGCCCTTTGTTATGATTTATATATTGTGAAAAATGATTCATAATAAAAGAACCCTAAAGCCTGAATATATTGTTGATGCATCTAAGGTACAGATGTCAGTTGAGGAGATACTTAAGTGCGACAGACAGAGGAAGCAAAGGTTTAAAGATGCATGTCTACTAGTGCAAAACTTGCAGTCTATTTTTGGAATAAATAGCAGGGGTGTTGCCAAAAATTAAGGAGTGGAATAAACCTACCACAAGCAGAGTAATAGAGAGGGAAATGAATTTGTCTGCTGTGAGTTAAAATCAAGCATCTCACCTTTGTATGTTCAGTTTATCCAATTGTTATCCAGTTTCCAATAGAGATTATCACTACTAAATGAAGCTACCGCCAAGCAAAATCCCCAGTTCCCACTTGGCATAAAGCAGGTAACCATGTCAGTACTATGAACTTGTAGGCACTTCTTATTGTTTGATATTGTTCTATTGTTGCCGTGGAGGAACGTTTTCTCCTCTCGCCATTTCCTTAGTATACTTTCGGGGGTTTGGGGGATGAGGGAGGAGGGAGGGTGCCCCAACAGGAAGAGACTAGCTGTTTACATCTTCTTTTTGGGCTCTATTTTCCTGTGTTGTGTTTTTCTGTTTATCTTCTTCTTTTCGTGTCACCACTAGAAAGAAATGGTATGGTGTAATGCAAGTGTATATCCTCTTGTCAACGCAAAGATTTATACAGTATGATCAGGATACAGTGTCAAATAATAAACAATGTCATGGCAGTCCATCCAATACTACCCTGCCTCAAGCCCCAGATGTTTCACCAAACTTTAGTTGAAGCGTGAGGGCTTTTGTATTCAACGATTTAAAGTTACCCAATCACAACTTTCTGAGCAAAACACTAGGTCCTACCCAGGAACCACACTATTCTAAAACTTAACACATGTCTAATCCTCCACAGAATATTAAGATAATCTCTTTAAATGTGAAAGGGATTAATCACCCAATTAAAAAAAAAGAAAATCCTTAATTATATATATAATCTCCTTTGGGATATAATTCTTCTTCCAGAAACCAAGATCCACTCTACACACATCACTATTCAAAACCACTGATTTTCTGATGTAGCATGCTACGCTGCTGTTGGTAAGAAAAATTGATTCTTGAGCCTGATTGCTAGGAATTCAGGTATAACTATGGTTTCTAATTTACCAGACAAAACAGGGTACATGGATCATATCCAAATTCTCTAAAAACAACAAGGGCCAGATGTACAACCAATTTTAGCATGAGCAAACGGGTTAGCGACCTGTTTGCGCATGCTGAAATTGGTATGGCCATGTACTAACACAATTTTGTGAGTCGCAAATGAATTGCGACTTGCAAAAAAGTGTTTAGAGACTCGCTATTTGGAAGGGGCGTTCCCTTCCAAATAGCGAGTCTCTAACCCATGTACTAATGTTTTGCGACCGCAATTGTGGTCGCAAAACACTCGCAATTACCACCTACTTCAAGTAGGTGGTAATGCATTCGCAAATGGGAATGGATCCCCAGGGGACCCCTTCCCCTTTGCAAATGCATGCAAAATTATTTTTTCAGGGCAGGCAGTGGTCCCAGGGACCACTGCCTGCCCTTAAAAAATGAAACGAAAAAGTTTCATTTTTATGTTTTTTAAATGCATCCCGTTTCCCTTTAAGGCAAATGCGCTGCATTTTTTAAAAAAAGCTGCTTTATTTAAAAGCAGTCCCAGACATGGTGGTCTGCTGAGCCCAGCAGGCCACCATCCCTGGGAGGGCCAGCCATTCCAAGTGTGTTCGCAAAATGCGAGTGGCTCATTAATATTCATGAGCCTTGCATTTTGCGACCCCATTGGGAATCGCAGTCAGTGTCTCTGACACTGCCGTACATACTAAATTGCGACTCACAATTTGCGACTCGCAAACGAGCGCAAATTGCGAGTCGCAATTTAGTATGCTCGTACATCTGGCCTCAAGTTCTTTGTGATCAATGTATAAGAGCCAACAGCAGATGACCCTCCTTTTGGAATAACACAGCTCAAAATGCCCCCAGATCCATCCACTCTCATTTTCGCAGGTGTCTTTAACTTGCCCATGGACCCTACAATAGACAGAAACTCACAGTTCTCATACCATCCTGGCAAAAGCCATAACGCAATTAAAAATCTATGCTTGACATTCAATCGTGTTGATGCATGAAGAACACAAACCCCAGATGATAGGAACTATACTTTTTACTCCTTCCCACACAGGTCATATTCCTGTATTGACTGTTTACTAAGCTTGGGCCACTCCATCAGAAAGGTTGACCAAACAACATTCAAAACCTAAAGTGATATCATATCACTCTTGCATAACTATGTCCATCATTGGCCCTTTTCCTGACTCAAAACAAACACAATGGAGGCTTAATGATGAGAACCTTGAACATCATAAAAATGTACAAGCTATTGAGGATTCAAACCAGAACTTCCTTGAAGACAACAAACCTAACGAATCTTCTGAGATCCCTAAATGGAAAGCTCAGAAGTCTACAGTAAAAAGGGTAATCATCAAGATAAGATCCAACATGAACAAAGAGGTGAATAATAAGGTTTTAGACCTTGAAAAACTAATTTGGACCTAGAAAAATGACACATTTCTACTAAGGATAAAACATATTCTAAATGAGATTGTCCAGTAAAAATACGAATACAATAAAATAATAAGTACAAGGCAGGCATATGGGTCAATGAAGAAAAAAGTATTCAACTTTGTGAAGCCAACAAAGTGAGAAAAATTTAGCATCATACCTAAAACATAGACTGCAAAAGTATACAATTAATGCCATTAGAGAAGACCAAGGCATCGTCCATACTAACCCTAGTAAAATTGCGAAGATTTTTAAAGAATTTAACCAAACCTTCTATTAAAGCAACACCTCCCTTGACCATAAGAAATGCAAGGCTTACCTAAATAAAGCTAACTTACCTAAACTAACAGAAGAGGAAATAGAAACGATCAACGGCACTATTACAAAAGAAGAAATATCCTGTGCTATTAGAAGGCTCAAAACAGGCACAGACCCTGGCCCAGATGGGTATACTGCACAGTTCTTTAAAGCATTCTCATCAACTATTATCCTGCCATTAGCAAATCTCTTTACACACTTCGTCAACTCTGGACAAGTCACAGGTATTCCTGCAGAGGCCATTATCACTGTTTTCCAGAAAGGGGGAAAGACTCCCTGCTCCCAAAAAACTACAGGCCAATCTCATTGATTACCCTGGACTGCAAAATGTATGCCTTAATACTCTTAGCCAGACTAAATAAATACATCTCTAAACTCATCCACCCCTCTTCAGGTAGGATTCCTGAAGACTAGACTGTTCAGTGATAATACGCAAATACTTTGCCGTGTACTAGAAAAGGCAAAGCTCTCAAAGTCCCTGACAGTTGCAATTACACTGGACGCAGAAAAGGCATTCAACAAAGTTGATTGGAACTATTTAAAATTTGTCCTGGAGAAGTTCAACCTGGGTGAGTCCCATATTCGAATTATAATGTCATTATACCACACCGGGCAGCTAGGGTAAGAGCAGGAGGCTTCATGCCTAATACATTTCTCTTAGAACAAGGGACTAGTCAAGGCTGTCCTCTCTCGCCTCCTCTCTTCCTCTTAGCTCTAGAACCCTTTTTACACCAACTTCGTGAAAACAAAGGAATATCAGGGGTATCAGTCGGTAAACAAAACATAAAATTAGCTGCTTATGTAGACGATACACTAATAACTGCAAAGGACGCCCCCCCCCTCTATTTCGGCACAAATGACATTAACCCATGAATTTGCTAAGATCTCAGGCTACACACCTAATAGGGACAAATCTGAGGTTAAACTGCTTAATAATATAGGAAATAAGGATATCCTTGGAGACTCAGGCCTTGCATGGCAAACAGGTTGTATTAAATATCTAGGAGTGGAATTCTCTAGAGACCTCATCACTACTTTAAAGTTTAATGAAGACTAACTACTTAAAAAGATCAATAAGCGCCTAGATGGATAGTCACCTAAGTTTCTATCCTGGTGGGGTAAGGCAGAGTCTATAAAAATGATGATTACTTCCCTAGTCAGTTACCTAATCAGTATGCTCCCTGTGTCCCTTTCAGAAGACTTTCTAGCTAAAATAGATAATACTTTCAACAACTTCTTACGGCAAGACAAAAAACTCAAAAAACTCAGACTCTCGAAAGGTAAAAGTGGAATACGCCTCCTGTTAGACCTGGCATCCTTGGTGTGGCTTTCTCTGTCTTTTTGCCTCCAACTTCTGTATTTTTTTATGTTATGCTGGACTTCATTTTCACTGGTTTATGTACTCGAGGCACTTTACCACTGCTGATCAGTGCTGAATTGCAAGTGCTCCCTGTGTAAATTGTAATTCTGATTGGTTCTCTGTGATTGACTTATTTGGTTTACTGGTATGTCCCTAGTAAAGTGCACTGTGTGTGCCCAGGGCCTATAAATTAAATGCTACTAGTGGGCCTGCAGCACTGGTTGTGCCGCTCACATGAGTAACCCTGTAAACTTGTCTCAGGCCTGCCATTGCAGTGTCTGTGAGTGCAGCTTTAAACTGCCATGTCGACCTGGCAAGTGCACCCACTTGCCAGGCGCTAACCTTCCCTTTTACTACATGTAAGGCACCCCTAAGGTAGGACCAAGGTATCTCCGGGCAGGGTGCAGTGTATGTGAAAGGTAGGGCATGTACTGGTGTGTTTTACATGTCCTGATAGTGAAAGACTGCCAATTTCGTTTTTCACTATTGTAAGGTCTAGCTCTCCAATAGGCTATCATTGGAGCTGCCTTGTAACATTTTTACAAGTGTAACTTTCAATTGGGAACAGCTAGAGATTTGGGGCCAGATGTACGACCATTTCATTTAGCGCCTCGCAATTTGCGACACATTGCGAGTCACAATGTACAACAGTGTGTTTATCACTGTTTGCGATTCCCAATGGGGTCGCAAATTGCGAGGCTCATTAATATTAACGAGCCTCTCGCAATTTGCTAGCCCATTGGGAATGCCAGCCCTCCCAGGGATGGTGGCCTGCTGGGCTCAGCAGACCACCATGTCTGGGACTGCTTTTAAATATAGAATTTTTTTTTTTAAATGCAGGAAAACGGGATGCATTTAAAAAAAAAAAATGAAACGTTTTCATTTCATTTTTTAAGGGCAGGCAGTGGTCACTTGGACCACTGCCTGCCCTTAAAAAATAATTTTGCATGCATTTGCAAAGGGGAAGGGGTCCCCTGGGGACCCCTTCCCGTTTGCGAATGCATTACCACCTACTTGAAGTAGGCGGTGATTGCGAGTGTTTTGCGACCGCAATTGTGGTCGCAAAACATTTGTACATGGTTTTGAGACTTTCTTTTTGGAAGAGAATGCCCATTCCAAATAGCGAGTCGCAAAACCTTTTTAGCGAGTCGCAGAAAAATTGCGATTCGCTAAATAGGCTATGTACATGGCCCAATAGGTTTTTACATGTGTAAACGGGTTCGCAAACCCGTTTGCGCATGCAAAACCGGGTCGTACATCTGGCCCTTGGAGTTTGGGCTCTCTGAGCTCAGAATTTAAAAATACATATTTTAGTGAAGGTGGTTTTTAAAGTGTGTATTTGAAAATGCCACTTTTAGGAAGTGGGCATTTTCTCGTTTAACCATCCTTTGCCTCTGCCTATCTGTGGAATCAACATCTGATTTAGACTGACAGGGGCCTGTTTGTGCATTCACTCTAGACAGTTACACAAAGGGAGTTGAGGTGTGCCCTGCATATCCTGATGGCCCATCATCAGGCTGATGGGCCTTCCTGAGCTAGAGTGATGAGAGGAGCTGTCACCTACACCTGAATAGGGCTCCACCTCACCTCTCACAATACTGTCTCCCCACCCCCCTGGAGTGTGTCTGGAGCCATAATCTTGTGCACTACAAAGACAATCCTTAGAAGAATGCCTACTTCAAAGGCCAAAAGGGGTATAAGTATTGGAACTAAAACCCCAGACTATTAGAACACTTCTGGATCAAGAGGAACTTCTGCCGTGGAGAAGAGCTGAAGAGCTGTGAGGAGTACTGACCCTTTGCTGTGTGTTGATTTGCTGTGTTGGCCTGTAGTTGCTGCTTCTGCTTTGGAGAGGAAAAGGACTGGACTTTGCTTTGTATCCTGCTTGTGAAGTTTCTCCAAGGGCTTTTGTGTGCTTGCCTCCTGTTAAGAAGTCTGAGGGCCAGCAAAGGCTACACCTGCAGCATCCCTGAACTCCACTGCTGGGAGTTCTGACCTGCCAAGTGGTGCCAATTTCAGTTCTGGGCCCTTGGGGTTTGTTCATGCTGCAAAGATCTGCTGGAAACCATCAAAATTGGCGCATCACCCTTCCATCGTCTGTTTTTCCGACACAGCACTGCTGTGCGGGAGAAATTTCCATGCACTGCAGGTGTGCGGCTGAAGAAATCGATGCAGCTCCTGCCCCTGGCCGAAGAAACTGCTGCAGCCCGAGTTTAATGCACTGTGTCTCCGAAGTCCGAGACCACCACACTAACTCTGACGCAGGACCTGCTGTGCATCTGACAAGATCGACGCATCGTGGGACAATGGCTGAAGAAAATGGTGCAGCGCCTGTTTGCCACCGCAGCATTGATCTCCAGTGTGTCCAGATTTCCATGCATTGCACCTGTGCGACAGGTTTCCCGACGCATCACTTGCAGACCAGAACCGTCTTGGATTTCGATGCACCGCTTCGCCCTGCAGTCCGGATTCAATACAACACTTCGCCTGCATGCAGCTTAACTGACGCATCACTTCCCTAAGCACTTAGGAACCGATGCTTTGCTGTGTTTTCCAATGCTTCCCTCCTCTGTGTCTGTTTTGCCTTATGGATTTTGATGCATCTGAGGTACTTTGTGTAAAATCACTGCATCCATGGAGTTCTATGGACAGAATTGCTTGAAACCTTTTAAATGTCATGTTTTGAGTTGTGTATGTTGAAATTTTGTCGTTTTGGTCTTGTTTGGTTTAGATAAAGACACTTGATTTTTCTAAACTGGTGTGGTGTCAATTTGTAGTGTTTTCACTGTGTCTCTGTGTGTTATACGCAGATACTTTACACATTGCCTCTGAAATAAGTCTGACGGCTCATGCCACGCTACCAAGGGAGTAAGCAGGGGTTATCTGGGTGTGTAACTCTCTTATCCTGACTAGAAGGAAGGGTCCCTACTTGGACAGGGTGGAAGCCACTGCCAACTAGAGACCCCCATTTCTAACACCTCCCAAACTTTAAAACTACCAAACGGCATATTTAATCAAACGACGCACTAACTGGTTTCTTGAAGATGCAGATTATACACCTGTCAGGGTAAATCTAGAAATATCAATCCTAAACAACAAACCTATCAGGGCGTACCTAACAATGCACAATCCCCATCTTCCACACTCCAAATATATCATGGATAACACCAAGGGCAGATGTACGACCGTTTGCAGTTGCAAAAGGGAAATCGGCCCGTTTGCACCAGCAAAAAAGGGTGGTGGTATGTACAGACGCTCTTTTGCAAGTCGGTGACTCGCAAAATAGTGCTTATTAGTCGCGATTAGGAAGGGGCGTGCCAAGGGCATCCCTTTCTAATAGCAACTCGGAATGGTATGTACCATTGTTTTCCATCAAGAATGGAGCGAAGTTTCACTCATTGTTTTCCAACCACATTTGCTGTCGCAAAACACTTGCAGTTTACTGCCTACTTCAAGTAGGTGGTAAGCCACTCGCAAACGGGAAGGGGTCCCAAGGGGACCCCTTGTGAACAGGTGCAATAATATGTTTTAAGAGTAGGAATGGTCCAAGGGACCACTGCCTGCCCTTAAAAAATCAAAAGAAAAATGTTCATTCTTTTTTTAAATGCATCCCGTTTTCCTTCAAGGAAAACAGGCTGCATTTGAAAAAAAAAAGTTGCTTTATTGAAAAATCAAACACAGACATGGGGTCTGCTATCCCCAGCAGAATTGCATCCCTGTGTTTGCAGGCCATTCCCAATGTGTCGCAAATTGCGATCTGACTCATGAATATTAATGAGGCAGGTCCCTTGCCACCCATTTGAGAATCGCAAACAGTGTCTCAGACAACGTTGTACATTCCATTTGCGAATCGCAAATTGCGAGTCGCAAAACGTCGCAATTTGCTACTCGCAAAATGGAATGGTCGTACATCTCGCCTCAAGAGAGCAATCCTCAGCATTAACTACCGCTCAAAAAATAAAGATTTGTATCTCTAACCTATCATCCATTTGGCTCAATCCCAAATTTAAACTTGATGGTCAACGTGTATTATGGGCCGATTGCTCGGAAAAAGGGATACATCTGATGAAAGACATCTTTGATGATAACTGCCCTCTTCCCTTCTTCGTGTTACAATCTCACCTCAGACTAGATAACCTGGACTTTATAAATTCTTGGCATTAAGAGTCCAGATATTGAAATGCCCATCACCAAAAAATATCTTCTCGCTCCCGACTCTCATTAATAACTTGCACAAAGCAGGAGATATTGTATCCAAGATGTATAAATTACATCTACATGAATCTCACAGAACCAAAATTTGTAACGAACAGAAATGGGAAGCACATCCTTCTGAAAGCAACATAATTTTTGACTGGGACAGCAATTATAGATTCACTTTCTCAATTAAGATATCGCCTATGCTCTTTCAGACTAAGCACATGATAATCCATACATGCTACTGGGCTCAAGAAAGACTCCATAAACTTCATCTCACACAAGATCCCAAGTAAACAGAATTGATCAAATAGGCAAACTAGCACATATGCTCTTTGACTGCCCCATCCTGCAATCTTACTGGGATAGCATCTTTGCATTCATCAAAAACACTACATATTACTCCCACACGCCAATTCTCATATGCACTTCTTGGACCACTAGACCCTCAAATAAAAAATGAGGCAGATAGAGATCTGCTAGACCTAATGTTAACTCGTGTCTGCAAGCTCATTCTCATCAATTGGAAGAATTTCGGCATATTTTCATTCCATTTGTGGCGCGAATGGCTCACATTTCTAAGAGGTGCGGACAACATCCCTCTACGGTGCTCCCCTAGGCGCCCATCACACAGACCCATGTGGAACTCACTTGATGCCTCCACAATCCACTTTGAACCTCAACACACCCATACACCTCTTACTGATGACTGACCTATATATCCTTAGACAATCACGACCCTGGCGGCCCCATACTTAGGACCTCCACAAGCCAAACTAAACTAATTTAAAATCAATATCTGATCCATACCTGATCCTTCCCCACTCGCCGCTGGTAATGATCTCACTTACTAGTCCTAGGGTTGACTGTTTAGTCTGCTGTGCATATAAATAACATGAAGATGGTTCCCCAAGCGGAATAAATGTA
The DNA here is from genome assembly GCA_963921515.1 of Calotriton arnoldi. Taxonomy (NCBI): domain Eukaryota; kingdom Metazoa; phylum Chordata; class Amphibia; order Caudata; family Salamandridae; genus Calotriton; species Calotriton arnoldi. Next base: position 751,420 of record CAWUFW010006078.1, read on the forward strand.
TCTCAGCTTACGTTTACTTATCAAACCACGTGGGACACTGTTCAAATGTGGCAATTCATGTTCAGTATGTTTTCCATTTGAAATATGTATCATTACTAAGCTGAACGTTATGCACAGTCTGTACCCCCTCCCTTCTTGCTTTCTGTACCCATTTTCACTGTGCTGCTCATGGTCAACTGTACCGAAGATATGCCATTAATAGTGCGGAGCACTACTTATTGCCTTATATATTGTGTTTTCGAACTATCCCTTTGTATTATGGATATAAAACTCAATAAAAATGATTTGAAAGAAAAAAATCAAGAATCTCTTTCTAAATCGAAAAAGTTATCTAAAAATACTATATATTAGTAGTTCGATCAGGATACTGCTGAAGACCTGAACTTCGGCATCCATGTTTCCAGAGAATGAAGTGTAGCTTGTACAACAGCAATGCGCTCTACGCAGTTTAAAGCCCCTCCCAGTCTCCGGGTCCCATGCTCTAGTAGGGCGCGCGCACCAGTAACGCGCAGGGCCCACGTCTTATTGGAAAAGAAGCCGAGGCGCGGATCAATGGAAAGACGTATTTGCCCCTGCAACTGCTTTACAAAAATACACCTTGGGACTGATCGCGGCACGCATTCCAGTGAGCCGAGCCACGAGAGGCCGGCGGGATCAGTAGCATTTGATGATATACTAGTCCGGGGGTAAACAAAATGTGTCAGTTGGGGAGACGCAAGAAATCCGAAACGGCTTTTTGCTGTTCCTCTGGCTCGCGCCTTCTTCGTGTCTAGAAGCTGTCTTACACTAGCACTCCCCTCTCTCTCTCTCTATCCGCGGATAACCTTCGGAACACGAGTGCATATTTCACCCTTCCAGACTCGCACTACCATTTTTTTTGGCATTCCAATTTCATTTGCAGTGCTATGTGGACTGCGGGCTCAGCAGTCACTGGAGTCTGAAGTGACTCCTGGGACCTCCTCACTGTTCTATATGCAAATGTCCCTGCACCTGGGCAGCCGAGCGGGCTTGCCGACAGTTTAGTTATGCAAATCTGATTGATCGAGAGCATATTGCAGAAGAACACACGCAGGCCTGAGACACTGGCAGCTATATTTCACTGGCTAAATTCCCGAAGAGGAAAAAAATTGAAATGCCAAGCATTTTGATGCATATTCCTTTCAACCCCTGGAGTGCAATAGTGTTTATTTCCGTACGTGTTCAACACTTCGGTTGGATGTTGTTAATGCTGTTTCTTGTGTTATTGCTGAATTAACAGTAGGCTTATTTTCCCAGCTAAAAATCCGAGTCGCTGTGATGTCAGAGCACAAAAGGTCTGTCAGTGTATGCGAAATAATTCCCAAGACAAAAGAGGGGCAAATGCAGTTTAAAATATAATTATTCCACAGTATGGGAAAATGAGCTCTCTGTACACAGGCGTACATGACTAAGCCGTGATACCCACAAATACTTTTGTTTATTCTGAGAGCAGGGGAATGTAAAGCAGGTAGAGAAGACTTCGATCCAGTTCAGCCAGGTATTTCTTTTGTAAAAAAAAAAAAAAAAAAAAATCTGCAAAATCAATACAACCTGTGTCTAGGTGAAAAATACTGAATTCCGTAATTATACAGATAGGCCCTGTTAATCCACGCTTGGTTATACGACCTGCCCGAGTTCACCTCGCAACTGATTTGAAGCCAGTCTCCTGGCATGTATGTCAATCAATATATAACTGCAGTTTACCAATATTCAGAGATCAAACATTTCTGGGGACATTATAAAGCACATACCGGATAACGAGTGATCTGCTAATGTTACCAGGACACTCGAAGGCAATATGAGACAGTATTATGCGTTACTCGTTATGCAGTGTTTTAAATTGGATTGTTTATTTTGGTCGGTGACCTTGAAAAAAGTATTTGTTTCCAGTCAAGGAAATGTTTATTGAAAACAGTAAGTGAAACACTGAGCTATGCTGATTTGCTGTCTTTGGAGAAGAGAAGCGAAAAAAATTATTATGTAGATGAGAATGTACTTAAAAAAAAGCCTTATGCTCTTACTGAAGAAGGAATAAGCAGTTGAATTAGTTGAAGCAGTGTTTTTTGCTAGGTGCAGCTAACAATGAGCACTGATTGAAATTAGAATGATATGGGTTTGTTTATCTTTCATGAACAGAATATAGGTTAAACAGTGGAGAACATCTCTCTCTCTATCAATATATTTATGTATGGTGGTATAAAAATCCATGTTTCACAGGGATGTCAGATATATAGAGAATGTTCCACAGAGTCCTTTGAAATATGGGTTTGATCATCAAAATGGCAGCCTCAACCTACCTTTAGAGCTCTACCATTGACAGGGCCACTAGGATTACAAGAAGACTTTGAACCAAATGATGGGGTTATTAAAGTTATGTGCCAAGAACAGACACATTATGCTGCATTATGTGCCACATTCTCTGGAAGTACACTTTGTATCCATTTGCACAATAATTTTTTTTTCAAATCGGCAAATTATGTGGTAAATTATGTGACAAATTTGATAAATCCATAATTATTATAATTCCAACGTAAAGCCACATTGTCACATTATTCCAGTCTCCATTATTTTTTTAAACAATCTATTCATAAAGGTAAACAGATCGTATGCATTCTAGTTTCAGGCAATGCCCAGTGTTAGTTGCACCTTCAACAGGACAGCTTCAGCAATATTTTCCTCCACAGACAGAACGTGTTTTTTTTTTTTAACAAAGCAAGGGGTGCTTTTGTCTAATGTCCTAAATTCTTAACTACATAAATAAATATAGCTTTGTTATTTTTCTGGAATCAAACAATTTAGTCCAGTATTTCACCTATTATTTTAACTGCTAATGATTCTTCTGGTTTTAACAGCACCACAATGCTTCTTGGAGAAGCTACCACGCTACATAAAACCCTATCATTCAATCACTCATTCATTATTTCCCTTTTTGAAAAAAACAACCTTTGACATGTCAACGACCCAAAAATAAATATGAAATATACAAATGCTTAATAAATAATATGTATAATTTAGTCCGATATTGTCATCTCGGTTGTCTGGTGACATTTGCAAACCACACAGCATTTGGCCTTGTGGCTTATGATGTCATCAAGAACCCTTGATGGTAATTTTTGACCATATTACACAGTCACTCGTCATGTAGCCACTGTATGTATTTATGTGGTGCTCATTAAACATAGTCCTTGACATATATTCATTGTGACATAAAATGCATCAGTAACCACTGTATATCTATAGTGGGGTCACTAGTACCTGTGTATGTTGAAATGATTATGTGCCACACCACAGAAATAAAACAGACATTTCGACTTGATTAATCCATGCTTGGTTGAGCCAGGTGTTTTAGACATACATTAAAATGGTAAATAGTCTGAGTGAAATCGTGGGCTGGTTTCGTGTTTCGCTCTATGATGTTGAAAGCATGGTTTGTAGCTGCCTGTTTTTTTTGTTTTTTTTTTAACCGGCGCGTTATTACATTAGTTCGACCAATTGCCGAAAAGAATGAATGAACTAAGTATCAAGGTATTCTATTCTAATTTATATTTCACTGACAGTGGGACGCAATATGGGGACACGGGCGCGCGGGGCGTGCGCGTGAAGCCATGCGGAACAATCAAAAACCCTGGCACAGCTGGCATCAGACCTGTGACACCGCGGGTGCATGAGGGGGAGGCGAGCCTGAAAACATATCCATGGCACTGTGCCAGCGCAAATGTCGAAAGCGCAATTGGTATGGCGTTCGCCTATCTAAAACGGATTGCACTTGGATTATTACATTTTCGAACACCTTGGAGCCTTTAAAACAGCTCGGCTTTGTTTCCAAACAATAGTATAAAAACAGGTTTTGAAAATTAGAGACCCAATTTTGTTTGCATTGAAATCCAAGAATGGTTTGGAACTGCACTTATTTATTGTGATTTTGCTGTCAATGCGTATGAATATCAGAAAAGTGGCAGAGACCGCGGTGACAGGATCAGACAGACACTGTACAGCTGCCACTTTCACTTTCTGAGGCCTGCTGGAAAAATACCGCAGCAAAATATGAAAAAGCACAGCCATTGTCTGCCCCCCCAGACCCAAAGCGAGAGGCCATCTGACAGGCGCGGACTGGCCCCGAGGTAAGAGAGGGGGATCCTGGGAAAGGTCAGCTTTAATCTCTCTCCATGATGCCCCACTGCATCCCTTGCAACAGCTGACTAACAAAAGGGGCTCAGCCCTGTGACTGACAGAATCCTTAATTGTATCCACTCATTCATGACAATTTGATTAAAATATTACGCCAAAGTCTCGCCCCCTGTTTGCTTCGATCCTCCAAATCTAATTTTGAATTTTCAGAAAGGAGATTACCTCCGCAAGCAAGGCTGGGATGCTATTAACTTCTACTTAATCTTTATTACTGATGTGAATTTAACATATGTATAGCTTCGTCTCGCTCCTGTTGTTTTCTCTCTAAAGTAGCGTCTATGCAATATACAAGTGGCGGGCATTAATTTACACTTTGATATTCTGTCATACCCAAAGCTCCTTCTTACATATAAAAACCTGAAGATGTGTCCCTCAATATGGCCCCCTAATTAGTACGTACGGCAGAAACTGTTCAGCAGGTGGCATGCTGCTGCGCGTTTTAACTTTTCAGCATTAGGTGTACCTGCCCCTTTCGTCGCCCTCTTTTCCAGAAAGAGGGAACAATTAACACATTCCCAGACAGTGTCAATAATGAACAGTCAAGCCACCCTTCAGAATGATCAACGACCCAAAGACTTCTGAGGGATGTAACCCCACAATTGTCATCTCGACAAGCGATTTCCTCACAACGGCGGGATGACCTGTCAACACTATGCGTCATGACAGGCGTGAAAGAGGGAGGCCATTTTGTATTCGGCCTAGCTCAGCTTTCATTCAGAATCGGAATGTTCCCATTTTGCGGAGGAGTGACTAAGATACATTGACATAAAAATAGATGTTGCCAATATAACTGTTTGACGAGTTGCTGGGAAGGTAAGAGTACCCTTGAACTTTCAATGGGAAGTGGTTATGCGAAGATCAAGGGTTCAATTATTGGTAACAGGGCAGCTGCTGTGCTTAGCTAGTGCTTTTGTGCACTTGGCATTGTCTTTGCTACCCTGCATTCATTGGTCATGAAGGCTGTTGTAGAAAAAGAAAGTAGTAGGCTTTAAGATCCATGCTTACTTTCTTTAGTTTCTTCTACTTTCCATTACACTTATACTCAATAGCAAATTAGAGGCTCTAAGGGGTGGAGGGTGGTACAAGGGGCTAACCCTGTGACATTATCGAAAGGTGAAAGGGGGCGTGGATAGAGAATAGATACTTATGCGGCTAATTTGTGATGGCAACGTGTTACTGCATGTAATCTTAAGTAAATTGTGAGATTTGTGAAGTACAGTGAGAAAGACCCACAAATGCACTTTTAGGGCCCCATTACAAGACGCCTGTATGTCCTGATTCCGCTGGTAATGAGAGGCGGCTTAATTAGGAATTCTAAGATCCACAGAAAAATTGTGGCTTCCATTTATTTACTCAAAGACATTTCACCTGCTAAAAGTAAGTGGAATGTTCAACAGAAAACAGAAAGAATAATGTGGGAGAACAAGCAGGAATACTACAGAAGAATCCACTCTCGCAAGTTGTTAACCATTTTCTAATATGAATATATATTACCAACTGGTGGTCGCTAGTAGGTAGTTATAGTTAGGACTTAGTTTCCATAGGAAAAGTAGCCAATAACCTTGGCGCCGTTTGACGAATCTTCACAAACTTTTCAAAACTTGTACGCACCTAGGATCAGCTGCTGTGTGGAAAGTTTCAAGGTGATTCATCAAGCAGGAGCAGACAAAAAGGGGGTCCCAAAACGTGGTTTCCACATGCAATTTCTCATAGGGATTTTGAACATGACTACAACCTGAACTGGTGAATGGAATTACACCAAATTTGGCAGAAAGCTAGCTCTTGGTCCAGAAAGAACCGTTTTTAGGCCGAGCCTAGAGCCAGCGCGCATGCGATGCTCTGCGAGACTTGTTGTAGTGAAGTAGTGAATAGAAGCCCGCCCATATTTGCCATTGGCATGTGTCATTGTCCGTCCTAAATGCTGGCCTCTGATTTGTAAATTGGCTTGTTAGTCTCTCCTTAGTACAGCCTCCTCTTAATTTGTCACCTCCCATGGCGACTGGCCCCTTCACCTCGGTTGTTACACAATACGTGTTATTTAGACTGTGAGTACTATTTTCTTTATCCAGTTTCTCTTACTGCAGGCACGACATGCTTTGGTGCCTTCTTTATAACCCCTACCTCCCTCCTTCCCTCCCGTTGTCCTTGCCTTCTTTACCCCCCTACCCCCCTCCCTCCTGCTGTCATGCATTCTTTGCCCCCCCGCCCTCCCTCCCTCCCGTTGCCCTTGCCATGGCAGGCACAGCACTGGTTCGGGCTGGTTTGTTTTCCTGTGATTGTTTTGGTGGGTGTAAAGATGACGATGTACACAGCGTTGTTCCGCATGAAAACTTTATTTGGATCTGTGACTGGCTGGAAGCTCGACGACTCAGCAGTGCTGACGATAGTGAACGGCAATGGTTGGGTCGCTGTCACATCCCTCTGGTTTGAAACATCTGTCGGGAAGCTCAGACTCCAGTGGCCGTTCGGGATCACTGGACTACAGCTGGTGTCTAAAGTTGGCAGCAGCAGCCGTGGGCGGAGACCAGCAGCCCGGAATAGCCCGCGACCAATGACCGGAGCTGTTGAGCTGAGGCAGGGTTCTCTGCCTCTCGAGCCTCTGTGTTCTGTCTTGCGCCACGGTGGCTCGCAACCCTCCCGGCCATGGCTTCACCCTCAGTGCTGGTTCCTGTGCCGGACACCGCCTGGGCTGTGTCGTCAGCACCGCCTCAGCCATGCTGACCCCAGCCCGCTCCTGCATCTTTAAGATCTTTGTCATCGGAGACTCCAATGTGGGGAATACCTGCCTGACTTAACCCTTCTGCGGGGGTCACTTCCCCCAGCGCACAGAGGCCACCATCGGTGTGGACATCTGGGAGGGCACAGAAGACATCAACAATTCACACACCCACATACATACACTTACAACCACTCACACACCCACTCACAAACCCATACAACCACTCACACACCCACTTATACATCCATACAACCACTCACACACCCACTCACACACTGCACAACCACTTCCAAAGCCTCTCACACACCCATAAACCCACTCACACGCCCATTCACACATCCTTACAACCACTCACATAACCACTCACATTCCCACACAGCTACTCAAACACCTACTCACACACCCATACAACCACTCACACACCCATACAACCACTCAAACACCCATACAACCATTCACAAACCCATACAGCCACTCACACACTCACTGACAGACCTATACAGCCACTCACACCCACAGACAGATCCATACAGCCACTCACACACCCATAGAGCCACTCAGACACCCCCTCACACACTGATACAGACAGTCACACTGCCACTCAGATGACATATCTTAGAAATAATATCACTCAGTAGTAATACAGAAAGAATAGTAATTTAACTTATGCAGTAGCTTAGTATATACCTTTAAGTCACAGAAACATTTACAAAACATTTACACTCACAGGATGATGTCATCAGTGATGTCATTTGAGATATCATCAGTGATGCAATTAATGAAGTCACTGACCATGTCATGAGTGATGTAATATGTTATAGTTAACTGAGGTAAATCTAAATGCTCAATTTCTATGGTATTGTGCATGTGAAATCTGAGCTTAACCATAGCATCCCTGTAACTTTTGTTTTTTCAGTGAATCTATCTATCTATCCATCCATCCATCCATCCATATATATATATATATATATATATATATATATATATATATATATATATATATATATATATTATCTACTGGCGGTCGCCAGTAGATAGTTATAGTTAGGACCTTTATCCATAGGAAATCTGCAACATTCTATTCCCAATAAGTTTGGCGTCGTTTGACGAATCATGGTGAAATTTTCAAAACTAGTGGGGCGCTCCGGTCCGCTCCTGTCTTGAAAGTTTCGGGGTGATTCATCAAGCGGCAGCCGAGAAAAAAGGGGGGTCCCAAAACGCGTTTTCTCCGTTTTCTCCATGTTAATTCCCATAGGAAATTTTAGCCACGGCTACAGCCCGAACTGCTGAACGGAATTACACCAAATTTTGCAAAAAGGTAGCGCTTGGTTCAGAAAGCGACCTGTTTTTTAAATGGTGTAAATCCGTTCAGTAGTTGAGGAGAAATTCAAAAAATAAGAGTGAAAAAATCGATTTCTCATAGGAAACTTTATGCAAGGCTACAGCAAAAACTGCTGAATGGAATTACACCAAATTTGGCAAAAAGGTAGTGCTTGGTTCAGAAAGCACCCTTTTTACAAATGGTGTAAATCCGTTCAGTAGTTGCTGAGAAAATCCAAAATAAAAGTTTCGATATTTAGAGGCACGGAGGATCCGCGCACCCTCCCGACTACGAGCTGCATGCTAATTGGCTGTCAACACTCCAAACCAGGAAGTGTTGGCAGCCATCTTGTTCCTCGGTAGAACCGAGGGACAAGAAAAGACAAAAACAAGGGCGCAAAACGCAAAAGGGGGCAGGGTAGAAACACCCTGACCCCCTAGCCCTGCTCAGGGGGTCCTACAAGGACCCCCAGGGTCAAAAAAATAAAAAAATATTTTTAAAAATCGGCAGAAAACGCGCTGGGTGCGTGGATCCTGCCGATAAAAAAAAAAACGAAGCGCGGCCTCCCGCGCTTCGTGGTTAATTGGCCCCCGGGTGGGCCAAGTCCCGGGGGCATGCGGGGCTTTATTATTAATTATATGGGGGGCCTCTAAGGCCCCCAAGCCCCGGGGACCGCCACCCCCGGGGCTTTAAACAAAATGGTGCGGGAGGGCTCTGAGCCCTCCGCAGCCCCGGGGACCGCCAACCCCCGGGCTTCTTTTTTTAAATTAAATCACCTGTGTGGGGGCTCCAGCCCCCCACACGCCCCAGGGACCGCCACCTCCCCGGGGCACTAACAAATTTAAAATGGGGGTCCGTTTTGGACCCCCGAAGCCCCGAAGACCACCACCTCCCGGGGCTTTGCAGATGTGGGGAGGGGGCCGCGCGGCCCCCTCCTGGAGCCATTGATGGCCCTGGGGACCGCCACCCCCAGGGCCGGCTTCTGCAGTGTCCTGGGGTGCTCACCCCCGGGACACTGTAGTTTGCAATGACAGGACGGGAGCCTCGCCGCTCCCGTCCTGCCATTGCAAACTGCTTTGCTTCATTGAAGCGAGAGCAGGGAAACCTGCTCTCGCTTCAATGAAGCAAAGCAGATTGCTTTCCACATGGGGAGCTGCATGTCAGCAGCTCCCCATGTGGAAAAGCAATGCCGGCTCCCGAGGGACGCGGGGAGCCGGCTGGGACCGTGGGGGCATTGGGGACCCCCCACGGTCCCCAACGGAGAGGGCCAGCCCCGGGGGATGGGGTCCCCGGGGCAAGTAGTGGCCTGGGAGGGGGGCCACGTGGCCCCCCTCCCCCCCCCACCAAAAGAGAAAAATAAATAAATAAATAAAGGCCTGCCCTGGGGGATGGGGTCCCCGGGGCAAAAGGAGGCCTGAGGAGGGGGGCCACGCAGCCCCCCTCCTTAAAAAAAATTATAAAAAGAGTGGCCATGCCCCGGGGGATGGGGTCCCCGGGGCCGGAATCGGCCACGGGAGGGGGGCCACGCGGCCCCCTTCCCGTTTAAAAAAACAAAACAAAAAAAAAGGGGTAAGGCCCTGGGGGATGGGGTCCCCAGGGCCCAAAAAAAGGAAAAAGGAAGGGGGGCCACACAGCCCCCCTTCGGGGAAAAAAAAACGTTCGGGCTGCAGGCCCCGCCCCCTTCCTTTACCACTCTGCAAACGCACCCCCTGGTGCATTTGCAGAGGGGGAACGAATTCCCCTTGAATACTGTGGGTCCCTGGGGGCCAACTAGCCCACCAGGAACCTCCAGTATGCGCCAGGGGGCTGCGTTGCAGAGAGGTGTACAGAGGCCACGCCCCTTTTTACACCTCTCCTGATGATGATCCGTGTATCTCGTGTATGGATCAAAATGTCGTCGACACATAAATCACCTTATACACTACTCTGAAATGTTTATTTTTGTGTAAAGGTGTACCAACACGATTTGTTGGCTCAATTGTTTAACTCCATACCTAACAAATCCATAGCCCTGCCTGAACTTCCTTTTTTGTTATCTAATTGTGTATGTTTCCTCCCCTCCTTTTCTGTTGATGCAGTGAGGGCACAGGCTTGTGTCCCACTCACTTTATTGTTGGTTAAAGTATTTTATAAATTGTTGTTACATTAAATATTGGACCTCTGTCTGGCTGGACACGTCAGTTAACAATATAGCACTGATTGGGTCTATATTTTTATTGACCTCCCGTACTTCAGATTTCCAAGGGACCACTGTTCTTCTAAAATGCATCTTTCAGCCCAGTACAGATCCTGAAAAGTAATTCTAACCGTACTTACCAGTAACTTGAATTTCCATCCATAGGCTAACATTGACTGGTTTCACTTGGAAATTCTTCTAAGTGTTGAGTTTTGGAACTTTATAATATTCCTCTAAAATCAGCTGAACTACGAATTCCAATTTACTCACCTGTTATCAGGAGAGACCTCAGTGCTGCGTCTTTCAGCCCAGTACAGATCCTGAAAAGTAATTCTAACTGTACTTACCAGTAACTTGAATTTCCTTCCATAGGCTAACATTGACTGGTTTCACTTGGAAATTCTTCTAAGTGTGGAGTTTTGGAACTTTATAATATTCCTCTAAAATCAGCCGAACTACGAATTCCGATTTACTCACCTGTTATCAGGAGAGAACCCAGTGCTGCATCTTTTAGCCCAGCACTGACCCTGATAAGTAATTCTAACCGTACTTACCAGTAACTTGTATTTCCTTCCATTGGAATCCATTGTCTGGTTTTCCGCAGAAAAGTTTCAAAGTGCCGTTTTTCACAAACTACAAATATTCCTTAAAAATCGCCTGTATGACTTAAACGCATTCTTTCAACTGTTTACAGGAGATGCACCAGTGCTGGATCCAAGATCCACCACTGAGTAAGAAAAAGTAACGATAACACTACTTACCTGCTAAGTGAATTTCCTCCCATAGGATAACATTGGTAATTCTATGTGAAAAAGTTTCTCTCAACTTTTAAAATACAATAATATTCCTTAAAAATCACTACTGTAACCAAAAGGCTTTTACTCAACTGTTTACAGGAGATGTCCCAGGACTGAATCTAGGATCCAGTCCTGTGGTTAGAAAAGTAATCCATAAAGTAACTAATTGCATTTAACTAGAAATTCACATTGAGCTCAATGTTGCATTGTGTTTGAAATTGTGTTGCCCATTGCAACAACTGTAACTACTGTACTTAAAAGTCTATTGCCTATTTGAAAAGTATTTAAACTAAAGTAATTCATTCTGAGAAAGTATATTTTGTAATGTAATGTATAATGTAATTACAATGTAATTTAAAAAATAAAATATCTAAAAATAAATAGTTTAAAAAAATGTAGTAAATCAGTATCAAAAAAATAAATATAACAATTAATACATTTAAAAATTGTCATTTACAAAACCTTTGAAATTCACTGGAAAAAACCATAGGTTTCAGACATGTTATAGTTAGGAATTAGCATTTAAAAAACCTTTGAAATTCACTGAAAAAACCATAGGTTTCAGGCACGTTATAGTTAGAAATTAGCATTTAAAAAACCTTTGAAATTCACTGAAAAAACCATAGGTTTCAGACACGTTATAATTAGAAATTAGCATTTAAAAAACCTTTGAAATTCACAGAAAAAACCATAGGTTTCAGACACGTTATAGTTAGAAATTTGCATTTAAAAAACCTTACAAATTCACTGAAAAAACCATAGGTTTTAGGGACAGTTATAGTTAGTTGGACATTGCACTCGTACAAAACCCGTGAAATTCCCCCGTTATAGTTAGTTCAGCTAACTATAACTCGTGCCCCCGCAATGCACTGCTGATGACGTCACATATTACATCACTCATGTCATGGTCAGTGACATTACTGATGACATCACTGATGACATCTCAAATGACATCACTGATGACATCACTGATGACATCAACCACGTGATAATCTGATGCACCTCCTCACACCCTAATATAACCTTTCATACACCCACTCTAAATTACAGACTGCCATTCGCAAAACCATAGACACTCCAACACCAATAACTACATACCCACTCATTGATTCTTAGGTCTACACACACATCCACTCACTCACCTGTACAGTCACTCATACTTACGGTCACTCAGTACAGGACTATCATATGCACTCATACTCCTATATAGACACTCAAACACCGCCACTCATCCATAGAGGTACTCACACACCTAGTCAGTCATGCAAATAATTAAACACACTGCCATTTACTCACCTATACAGTTATACACACACCAGCTCACTTACTCATACAAATACTAGCACATTCTTACGCTCTTATACAATCACTGATGCAAGCACACACTCATCCATACAGTCACTCTCACAATCACACACTCTCGCTTATAGCTATTTATATACTCCAACACACATATATACTGCCTTTCACATATGTAGTTACTCACACATGTACCACTGGGACATACATTCACTCACTAATACACTCTTACACACACTTACCCACCCATACAGTCTATCACAGATGCACTCTTGAAACCATCCACCCAGTGAATCACCCACTCACACATCTATGCACAGAGTCGCACCCACCCCACCCACACAAACACTCAGGCACCCATACAGATACTCAGACAACCAATCAATAACTCATTTTTCACTCATGTAGCTAATCACAAACCCATGCAGCCACTTACACAGCAACAGACAGACGGATACAGACATTCACCCAGTTTAGTCACTAACCCATGCATTCAGTAAGATACGTTTAATCACTCACTTATAGAGTTAGTCACGCACCTACTAAATCATCCATACAGACACTTATACACCCACTCATTCTTCAATACGCCTTTCCCTATATATATTACAAATATTTAAACTTTACAGAAACACACAGTCACTGGATGATGTCATCAGTGATGTCATTTGAGATGTCATCAGTGATGTCATCAGTGATGTCACTGACCATGTCATGAGTGATGTAATATGTGACGTCATCAGCAGTGCATTACGTGGGCGCGAGTTATAGTTAGCTGAACTAACTATAACGGGGGAATTTCACGGGTTTTGTACGAGTGCAATGTCCAACTAACTATAACTGTCCCTAAAACCTATGGTTTTTTCAGTGAATTTCAAAGGTTTTTTAAATGCTAATTTCTAACTATAACGTGTCTGAAACCTATGGTTTTTTCTGTGAATATATATATATATATATATATATATATATATATATATATTATCTACTGGCGGTCGCCAGTAGATAGTTATAGTTACAACCTATTATCCATAGGAAATCCGCGACATTCTATTTGAAATAACTCTCTTGCCGGTTGACGTATCTTCGCGAAATTTTCAAACTTTGTGGCCTGCTCCGGTCCGCTCCTACCCTGAAAGTCTCGGGGGATTCGTCAAGCGGGGGCCGAGAAAAAGGGGGTCCCAAAACGCGTTTTCCCCATGCACTTTTCCATAGGAAACTTTAGACACGGCTACAGCCTGAACTGCTGAACGTAATTACACCAAATTTGGCAAAGAGGTAGTTCTTGGTTCAGAAAGAACCCTTTTGTTAAATGGTGTAAATCCGTTCAGTAGTTGCTGAGAAAATGAAAAGTAAAAAGTTAGTGATATCTATGGCCGAGTAGGGTCCGCGTACCCTCAGCGCACCCTGCGCGCACCGTCCCGATCACGAGCTGCATGTTAATTGGCTGTCAGCTGGCTGTCAACATTCCGATTCAGGAAATGTTGGCAGCCATTTTGTCCCTCGGTAGAACCGAGGGACAGAAACAAGTGCGCAAAGCGCACAAAGGGGGCAGGGTAGAAACACCCTGACCCCCTAGGTTTGCTCAGGGGTCCCACAAGGACCCCTGGGCAAAAAAAAAAAAATTTTTTTAAAAATCGGCAGGATGCGCTCAGGGTGCGCGAATCCTGCCGGACAAAAAATCGAAGCGCGGTCTCCCGTGCTTTGATGTTAATTGGCCCCGGGTGGCCCAAGTCCCGGGGGCATGGTGGGGGGGGTTAATTTTATGTGTGGGGGGCCACAAAGCCCAAGCCCCGGGGACCGCCACCCCCCCGGGGCTTTTTTTTTTAAATGGTGCGGGAGAGCTCTGAGCCCTCCCGCAGCCCCGGGGACCACCACCTCCCCGGGGCTTTTTTTTTTTAAATTAAAAAACCTGTGTGAAGGGGCTCCAGCTCCCCCACACGCCCCAGGGACCGCCACCTCCCGGGGCACTAAACATTTAAATATGGGGGTCCGTTACGGACCCCAGAGCCCCGGGGACCACCACCTCCCCGGGGCTGTGACCTGAATGGGAGGGGGCCGCGCGGCCCCCTCCTGGAGCCCTTGATGGCCCTGGGGACCACCACCCCCAGGGCCGGCTCCTGCAGTGTCCCGGGTGCCTACCCCGGGACACTGTAGTTTGCTATGGCAGGACGGGAGCCTCGCGGCTCCCGTCCTGCCATAGCAAACTGCTTTGGATATTGGAAGAGAGAGCAGGGAAACCTGCTCTCTCTTCCAATATCCAAAGCCGATTGCTTTCCACATGGGGAGCTGCATCATAGCAGCTCCCCATGTGTAAAGCAATGCCGGCTCCCAAGGGACGCGGGGAGCCGGCGGGACTGTGGGGGCTTGGGGACCCCCCACAGTCCCCAACGGAGAGGGCCAGCCCCGGGGGATGGGGTCCCCGGGGCAAGTAGTGGCCCGGGAGGGGGCCACGCGGCCCCCTCCCCAAAGTTTAAAAATAATTAAATTTAAAAAAAACGGAAAGGCCAGCCCCGGGGATGGGGTCCCCGGGGCCTTAAATGGCCTGAGGAGGGGGCCACGCAGCCCCCTCTCCAAAGAAAAAAAAAAATCGAGGCCATGCCCCGGGGATGGGGTCCCCGGGGCCAATACAGGCCCAGGAAAGGGGGCCCCGCGGCCCCCTTCCCGTTTTTTTTTTAATATTTAATTTAAAAAAGGGGTAAGGCCCTGGGGATGGGCTCCCAGGGCCCAAAAACATGAAAAAGGAAGGGGGCCACACAGCCCCCTTCAGAGGACAAAAAAAAAAAAAACGATCGGGCCCGCAGGCCCCGCCCCTTCCTTCACCACTTTGCAAACGCGCCCCTGGCGCGTTTGCAGAGAGGGAACGAATTCCCCTTGAATACTGGGGGTCCCTGAGGGCCAACTAGCCCACCAGGAACCTCCAGTATGCGCCAGGGGGCTGCCTTGCAGAGAGGTGTACAGAGGCCACGCCCCTTTTACACCTCTCTGCAACGCAGCTCTGTGGCGCTTTTGGAGGTATATGGTGGGCTAGTTGGACTCCGGGGACCCTCAGGATTCAAGGGGACTTAATCCCCCAACTTAAAACGCGCCACGAGGCGCGTTTGCACAGTGGTGAAGGGAGGGGCGGGGCTTCAGGTGACATGTGTGCAAACAGTCCCCGTGGCGCGTTTTAAGATGGGGAATTAAATCCCTTCAATCCTGAGGGTCCTCGGGGCCAACTAGCCCAACAGGTACATCCAGAAAGCGCCACAGAGCTGCGTTGCAGAGAGGTGTAAAAGGGGTGTGGCCTCTCTACACGTCTCTGCAACGCAGCCCCTGGCGCATATTGGAGGTTCCTGGTGGGCTAGTTGGCCCCTAGGGACCCTCAGGATTCAAGGGGACTTAATCCCCAACTTAAAACGCGCCACGGGGCGCGTTTGCACAGATGTCACCTCAGGCCCCGCCCCTCCCTTCACCATTGTGCAAATATTCTTCTAAAATCATCCGAAATACGAATTCCGATTTACTCACCTGTTATAAGGAGAGACCTCAGTGCTGCATCTTTCAGCCCAGTACTGGTCCTGAAAAGTAATTTTAACCGTACTTACCAGTAACTTGAATTTCCTTCCATAGGATATCATTGCCTGCTTTTTGCTGAAAAAGTTTCTAAGTGTTGATTTTTGAAACATACAAATATTCCTCTAAAATCAGCCGAAATACGAATTCCGATTTACTCACCTGTTATAAGGAGAGACCTCAGTGCTGTATCTTTCAGCCCAGTACTGGTCCTGAAAAGTAATTTTAACCATACTTACCAGTAACTTGAATTTCCTTCCATAGGATATCATTGCCTGCTTTTTGCTGAAAAAGTTTCTAAGTGTTGATTTTTGAAACATACAAATATTCCTCTAAAATCAGCCGAAATACGAATTCCGATTTACTCACCTGTTATCAGGAGAGACCTCAGTGCTGTATCTTTCAGCCCAGTACTGGTCCTAAAAAGTAATTTTAACCGTACTTACCAGTAACTTGAATTTCCTTCCATAGGCTAACATTGACTGGTTTCACTTGGAAATTCTTCTAAGTGTGGAGTTTTGGAACTTTAAAATATTCATCTAAAATCAGCCGAAATACGAATTCCGATTTACTCACCTGTTATAAGGAGAGACCTCAGTGCTGCATCTTTCAGCCCAGTACTGGTCCTGAAAAGTAATTTTAAGCGTACTTACCAGTAACTTGAATTTCCTTCCATAGGATATCATTGCCTGCTTTTTGCTGAAAAAGTTTCTAAGTGTTGATTTTTGAAACATACAAATATTCCTCTAAAATCAGCCGAAATACGAATTCCGATTTACTCACCTGTTATCAGGAGAGACCTCAGTGCTGTATCTTTCAGCCCAGTACTGGTCCTAAAAAGTAATTTTAACCGTACTTACCAGTAACTTGAATTTCCTTCCATAGGCTAACATTGACTGGTTTCACTTGGAAATTCTTCTAAGTGTGGAGTTATGGAACTTTAAAATATTCATCTAAAATCAGCCGAAATACGAATTCCGATTTACTCACCTGTTATCAGGAGAGACCTCAGTGCTGCATCTTTCAGCCCAGTACTAATCCTGAAAAGTAATTTTAACCGTACTTACCAGTAACTTGAATTTCCTTCCATAGGATATCATTGCCTGCTTTTTGCTGAAAAAGTTTCTAAGTGTTGATTTTTGAAACATACAAATATTCCTCTAAAATCAGCCGAAATCCGAATTCCGACGTACTCACCTGTTATCAGGAGAAAACCCAGTGCTGCACCTTTTAGCCCAGCACTGACCCTGAAAAGTAATTCTAACCGTACTTACCAGTAACTTGAATTTCCTTCCATAGGCTAACATTGACTGGTTTCACTTGGAAATTCTTCTAAGTGTGGAGTTTTGGAACTTTAAAATATTCCTCTAAAATCAGCCGAAATACGAATTCCGATTTACTCACCTGTTATCAGGAGAGAACCCAGTGCTGCATCTTTTAGCCCAGCACTGACCCTGAAAAGTAATTTTAACCGTACTTACCAGTAACTTATATTTTCTTCCATAGGAATCCATTGTCTGGTTTTCAGCAAAAAGTTTCAGTGTTGATTTTTACAAACTACAAATATTCCTTAAAAATCACCTGTATGACTTAAACGCATTCTTTCAACTGTTTACAGGAGATGCACCAGTGCTGGATCCAGGATCCAACACTGAGTAAGAAAAAGTAACAATAACAGTTTTTACCTGCTAAGTGAATTTCCTTCCATAGGATAACATTGGTGACCATATGAGAAAAAGTTTCTAAGTGTCAACTTTTAAAATACAATAATATTCCTTAAAAATCAGTACTGTAACCAAAACGCTTTTACTCAACTGTTTACAGGAGATGTCCCAGGACTGAATCTAGGATCCAGTCCTGTGGTTAGAAAAGTAATCCATAAAGTAACTAATTGCATTTAACTAGAAATTCACATTGAGCAGAATGTTGCATTGTGTTTGAAAATGTGTTGCCCATTGCAACAACTGTAACTACTGTACTTAAAAGTCTATTGCCTATGTGCAAAGTATTTAAACTAAAGTAATTCATTCTGAGAAAGTATTTTTTGTAATGTAATGTATAATGTAATTACAATGTAATTTAAAAATAAAATATGTAAAAAAATTGTTTCTAAAAATGTAGTAAATCAGTATGAAAAAAATTAATATAACAATTAATACATTTAAAAATTGTCATTTACAAAACCTTTGAAATTCACTGAAAAAACCATAGGTTTCAGGCACGTTATAGTTAGAAATTAGCATTTAAAAAACCTTTGAAATTCACTGAAAAAACCATAGGTTTCAGACACGTTATAGTTACAAATTAGCATTTAAAAAACCTTTGAAATTCACTGAAAAAACCATAGGTTTTAGGGACAGTTATAGTTACTTGGACATTGCACTCGTACAAAACCCGTGAAATTCCCCCGTTATAGTTAGTTCAGCTAACTATAACTCGCGCCCCGCAATGCACTGCTGATGACGTCACATATTACATCACTCATGACATGGTCAGTGACATCACTGATGACATCACTGATGACATCTCAAATGACATCACTGATGACATCATCCACGTGATAATCTGATGCACCTCCTCACACCCTAATATAACCTTTGATACACCCACTCTAAATTACAGACTGCCATTCGCAAAACCATAGACACTCCAACACCAATAACTACATACCCACTCACTGATTCTTAGGTCTACACACACACATCCACTCACTCACCCGTACAGTCACTCATACTTATGGTCACTCAGTACAGGACTATCATATGCACTCTTACTCCTATATAGACACTCAAACACCGCCACTCATCCATAGAGGTACTCACACACCTAGTCAGTCATGCAAATAATTAAACACACTGCCATTTACTCACCTATACAGTTATACACACACCAGCTCACTTAATCATACAAATACTAGCACATTGTTACGCTCTTATACAATCACTGATACAAGCACACACTCATCCATACAGCCACTCTCACAATAACACACTCTCACTTATAGCCATTTAAATACTCTAACACACATATATACTGCCTTTCACATATGTAGTTACTCACACATGTACCACTGGGACATACATTCACTCACTAACACACTGTTACACACACTTACCCACCCATACAGTCTATCACAGATGCACTCTTGAAACCATCCACCCAGTGAATCACCCACTCACACATCTATGCACAGTCGCACACACCCCATCCACACAAACACTCAGGCACCCATACAGATACTCAGACAACAAATCAATAACTCTTATAGACACTCATGTAGCTGTTCACAAACCCATGCAGCCACTTACACAGCAACAGACAGATACAGACATTCACCCAGTTTAGTCACTAACCCATGCATTCAGTAAGATACGTTTAATCACTCACTTATAGAATTAGTCACGCACCTACTAAATCATCCATACAGACACTTATACACCCACTCATTCTTCAAAACGCCTTTCCCTATATATATTAAAAATATTTAAACTTTACAGAAACACACAGTCACTGGATGATGTCAACAGTGATGTCATTTGAGATGTCATCAGTGATGTCATCAGTGATGTCACTGACCATGTCATGAGTGATGTAATATGTGACGTCATCAGCAGTGCATTATGGGCGCGAGTTATAGTTAGCTGAACTAACTATAACGGGGGAATTTCACGGGTTTTGTACGAGTGCAATGTCCAAGTAACTATAACTGTCCCTAAAACCTATGGTTTTTTCAGTGAATATATATATATATATGTCAAAACAAAACCCTTTCAGGCATAGAGGGACGAATAAATTATGCAAAAACAGAAGCAGAGAACTCTGGGTAGTTCTCAAGTTTAGGTGGAAAGCAGCTCCAGTAAGAGCACTCTCAACACCAGCGACACTCTAAATTTGCTCACCTCAAATGTCTGCTTTTCTATCAAAGTTTTTAAGCAAAGGATTAGCGCAGTGCTATCCACGCCGAGCTAGAAAGGGACAAAGTCTTTTGCCATTTTTACAGCAAAGTCTTTAAGCATAGGATTAGCACAGTGCTATCCCTGCCGAGCTGTAAAATGGGCAAAGCCTTTTACCACTCCAGACACAGTATTACAGCTTTGGATTGGTAAAATACCATCCAAGCCAACCTGAAATGAATAAAAGCAACCCCTGACATGTGTTTTGCTCTCGTTAGAGCTCTTCAGAGAGGTATAGCTTTGTAAGCTATACCTCTCTGAAGAGCTCTAACGAGAGCCCCGGGGACCGCCAACCCCCGGGGCTTCTTTTTAAAAATTTTAATCACCTGTGTGGGGGGGCTCCAGCCCCCCCACATGCCCTGGGGACCGCCACCTCCCCGGGGCACTTAGAAAAGAAATGTGGGGGTCCGTTTCGGACCCCCAAAGCCCCGGGGACCACCACCTCCCCGGGGCTTTACTAATGAAGGGAGGGGGCCCGCGTGGCCCCCCTCCTTTAGCCCGTGATGGCCCTGGGGACCGCCACCCCCCAGGGCCGGCTCCTTCAGTGTCCCGGGGTGCCTACCCCCGGGACACTGCTGTTTGCAATCACAGGACGGGAGCCTCGCGGCTCCCATTCTGTGATTGCAAACTTGCTTAGCTTCATTGAAGCGAGAGCAGGGAAACCTGCTCTCGCTTCAATGAAGCAAAGCAGATTGCTTTTCCATAAGGGGAGCTGCATGTCAGCAGCTCCCCTTATGGAAAAGCAATGCCGGCTCCCGCAGGACGCGGGGAGCCTTTGGGACCGTGCGGGGGTTGGGGACCCCCCCACGGTCCCCAACAAGCGGCCAGGCCCCGTGGGATGGCCCGGGGGGATGGAGTCCCTGGGGCTATTAGTGGCCTGGGAGGGGGGCCATGCAGCCCCCCTCCCCAATAATAAAAAAATGTTAAAAACCAAAAAAAACTTAAAGGTCGGCCCCGGGGGATGGGGTCCTCGGGGCCTTAAATGGCCTGAGGAGGGGGGCCACGCAGTCCCCCTCCAAATATTTAAATTAAAAAAAAAGAGGGCATGCCCCGGGGGATGGGGTCCCCGGGGCCAATAGAGGCCCAGGGAAGGGGGGCCACGCGGCCCCCTTCCCGTTTTTTTTATTTAAAAAAAAAAAGAAAATCCTCAGGCCCCGGGGGATGGGGTCCCCGGGGCCAAAAGTGGCCAAGGTAAGGGGGGCCACGCAGCCCCCAAAAGACCGGCATCGTGCCGGAGGCCCCGCCCCCTCCCTGCAGCAGTCTGCAAACGCGCCCCCTGGCGCGTTTTAAGAAGGGGAAGTAATTCCCCTTGAATACTGAGGGTCCCTGGGGGCCAACTAGCCCACCAGGAACCTCCAGTATGCGCCAGGGAGCTGCGTTGCAGAGAGGTGTACAGAGGCCACGCCCCTTTTTACACCTCTCTGCAACACAGCTCTGTGGCGCATTTTGGAGGTACATGGTGGGCTAGTTGCACTCCAGGGACCCTCTGGATTCAAGGGGACTTAATCCCCCAATTTAAAATGTGCCACGGGGCGCGTTTGCACAGTGGGGAAGGGAGGGGGCGGGGCTTCAGGTGACGTGTGCAAACAGGCCCAGTGGCGCATTTTAAGATGGGGAATTAAATCCTCTTCAATCCTGAGGGTCCCTGGGGGCCAACTAGCCCATTATGTACCTCCAAAAAGCACCACAGAGCTGCGTTGCAGAGAGGTGTAAAAAGGGGCGTGGCCTCTGAACACCTCTTTGCAACGCAGCTCCCTGGCGCATACTGGAGGTACAGGGTGGGCTAGTTGGACCCCAGGGACCCTCATGATTCAAGGGGACTTAATCCCCCAACTTAAAATGCGCCACGGGGCGCGTTTGCACAGTGGTGATGGGAGGGGGCGGGGCTTGAGGTGACATGTGTGCAAACAGGCCCGTGGCATGTTTTAAGTTGGGGGATTAAGTCCCCTTCAATCCTGAGGGTCCCTGGAGTCCAACTAGCCCACCAGGTACCTTCAGTAAGCACAACAGAGTTGCGTTGCAGAGAGGTGAAAATGGTGCGTGGCCTCGGAACGCCTCTCTGCAACTCAGCTCTGTAGTCCTAACTGTAGGTACCTGGGGGGCTAGTTGGGCCCCAGGGACACTCAGGATTCAAGGGGACTTAATCCTGCAACTTAAAACGTGCCACGGGGCGCGTTTGCACACATGTCACCTCAGGCACCCCCTCCCTTCACCACGCGCCCTGTAGCGTGTTTTAAGAGGTAGTTTTAATCCCCCTGCCCTATTATGTACTAGGGACTTACAGAGGAGGTCATGCTAATCACAGGGGTACCCCAACGCATAGTCTTCCCTAGTGTATGTAGGTGTTTTAACTGTATTTTAAGTGTGTTTTAGCATAGCACTGGCTCTGGTTAGTCAGAGTCAGTTACCACCAGTACACGTTGGAAAAAGTTGTGGGCACAGGATGATTTTGAAAGAAGGCCTCTTTCTGCTCCTCTGTTGGTTCTTTCTGCACATCTTTTGCTTCTTCCTGCACTTTTCTTCGTCTTTGTGGACTTCTGTTGCTTCTTTCTGCATTTCTTTTGCTTCTTTCTGTTCGTTTTTTCTTCTTTCTTCACATGTCCTACCTCTGTAGGCATAGTTACAAACTAGCATTCAAAAAACCTTTGAAATTCACTTAAAAAACCATAGGTTTCAGGCACGTTATAGTTAGAAATTAGCATTTAAAAACCTTTGAAATTCACTGAAAAAACCATAGGTTTCAGACACGTTATAGTTAGAAATTAGCAGTTAAAAAACCTTTGAAATTCACTGAAAAAAACCATAGGTTTTAGGGACAGTTATAGTTAGTTGGACATTTCACTCGTACAAAACCCGTGAAATTCCCCGTTATAGTTAGTTCAGCTAACTATAACTCGCGCCCCGCAGTGCACTGCTGATGACGTCACATATTACATCACTCATGACATGGTCAGTGACATCACTGATGACATCACTGATGACATCTCAAATGACATCACTGATGACATCACTGATGACTTCATCCATGTGATAATTTGATGCATCTTCTCACACCCTAATATAACTTTTAATACACCCACTGTAAATTACAGACTGCCATTGTCAAAACCATAGACACTCCAACACCAATAACTACATACACACTCACTGATTCTTAGGTCTACACACACATCCACTCACTCACCTCTACAGTCACTCATACTTACGGTCACTCAGTACAGGATTTTCATATGCACTTATACACCTACATAGACACTCACACACCGCCACTCATCCATAGAGGTACTCACACACCTAGTCAGTCATGCAAATAATTAATCACACTGCCATTTACTCACCTATACAGTTATACACACACCAGCTCACTTACTCATACAAATACTAGCACATTCTTACGCTCTTATACAATCACTGATACAAGTACACACTCATCCATACAGCCACTCTCACAATCACACACTCTCACTTATAGCCATTTATATACTCCAACACACATATATACTGCCTTTGACATATTAGTTACTCACACATGTACCACTAAGATATACATTCACTCACTAACACACCCATACACACACTCACCCACCCATACAGTCCATCACAGATGCACTCTTGAAACCATGCACCCAGTGAATCACCCACTCACACATCTATGCGCAGTCACACACACCCCACCCACACAAACACTCAGGCACCCATACAGATACTCAGACAACCAATCAATAACACATGTAGACACTCATGTAGCTATTCGCAAACCCATGCAGCCGCTTACACACCAACAGACAGACGGATACAGACATTCACACAGTTTAGTCACTAACCCATGCATTCAGTAAGATACATTTAATCACTCACTTATAGAGTCAGTCATGCACCTACTAAATCATCCATCCAGACACTTATACACCCACTCATTCTTCAATACACCTTGGCATATATATTAAACATATTTAAACTTTATAGAAACACACAGTCACTGGATGATGTCATCAGTGATGTCATTTGAGATGTCATCAGTGATGTCATCAGTGATGTCACTGACCATGTCATGAGTGATGTAATATGTGACATCATCAGCAGTGCATTGCGGGCGCGAGTTATAGTTAGCTGAACTAACTATAACGGGGAATTTCACGGGTTTTGTACGAGTGAAATGTCCAACTAACTATAACTGTCCCTAAAACCTATGATTTTTTCAGTGAATTTCAAAGGTTTTTTAAATGCTAATTTCTAACTATAACGTGTCTGAAACCTATGGTTTTTTCAGTGAATATATATATATATATATATATATATACTTTCCTCCAAGATGCCCAAACGATCGAGGACGCACTCGACTGTGAATGATACCCTTCGGTTTTATTGCAATGGAAAAGCAGCATTAGCATTCCGTGTCATAGTTCCAGCCTGACGCGTTTCGAGGCTCCAGTCTCTTGCTCACTAAGGCCCCCCCAAGCCCTGGGGACCGCCACCCCTGGGGCTTTAATCGGTGCGGGAGGGCTCTCAGCCCTCTCGCAGCCCCGGGGACCGCCACCCCCCCGGGGCTTCTTTTTTTAAAATTAAAATTAGTTGTGTGGGGGGCTCCAGCCCCCCCACATGCCCCGGGGACCGCCACCTCCCCGGGGCACTAAATCGTTAAATATGGGGGTCCGTTACGGACCCCCAGAGCCCCGGGGACCACCACCTCCCCGGGGCTTTCAATATGTTGGGAGGGGGGCCGCACGGCCCCCCTCCTGGAGCCCTTGATGGCCCTGGGGACCACCACCCCCAGGGCCGGCTCCTGCAGTGTCCAGGGGTGCCTAGCCCCGGGACACTGTAGTTTGCTATGGCAGGGCGGGAGCCTCGCGGCTCCCGTCCTGTCATAGCAAACTGCTTTGAAATTCACTGAAAAAAACCATAGGTTTCAGACATGTTATAGTTAGGAATTAGCATTTAAAAAACCTTTGAAATTCACTGAAAAAACCATAGGTTTCAGGCACGTTATAGTTAGAAATTAGCATTTAAAAAACCTTACAAAATCACAGAAAAAACCATAGGTTTTATGGACAGTTATAGTTAGTTGGACATTGCACTCGTACAAAACCTGTGAAATTCCCCCGTTATAGTTAGTTCAGCTAACTATAACTCGCGCCCCCGCAATGCACTGCTGATGACGTCACATATTACATCACTCATGACATGGTCAGTGACATCACTGATGACATCACTGATGACATCTCAAATGACATCACTGATGACATCACTGATGACATCATCCACGTGATAATCTGATGCACCTTCTCACACCCTAATATAACCTTTGATACACCCACTCTAAATTACAGACTGCCATTCGCAAAACCATAGACACTCCAACACCAATAACTACATACCCACTCACTGATTCTTAGGTCTACACACACATCCACTCACTCACCCGTACAGTCACTCATACTTACGGTCACTCAGTACAGGACTATCATATGCACTCATACTCCTATATAGACACTCAAACACCGCCACTCATCCATAGAGGTACTCACACACCTAGTCAGTCATGCAAATAATTAAACACACTGCCATTTACTCACCTATACAGTTATACACACACCAGCTCACTTACTCATACAAATACTAGCACATTCTTACGCTCTTATACAATCACTGATACAAGCACACACTCATCCATACAGTCACTCTCACAATCACACACTCTCGCTTATAGCTATTTATATACTCCAACACACATATATACTGCCTTTCACATATGTAGTTACTCACACATGTACCACTGAGATATACATTCACTCACTAACACACCCATACACACACTCACCCACCCATACAGTCTATCACAGATGCACTCTTGAAACCATCCACCCAGTGAATCACCCACTCACACATCTATGCACAGAGTCGCACACACCCCACCCACACAAACACTCAGACACCCATACAGATACTCAGACAACCAATCAATAACTCATATAGACACTCATGTAGCTATTCACAAACCCATGCAGCCACTTACATAGCAACAGACAGACGGATACAGACATTCACCCAGTTTAGTCACTAACCCATGCATTCAGTAAGATACGTTTAATCACTCACTTATAGAGTTAGTCACGCACCTACTAAATCATCCATACAGACACTTATACACCCACTCATTCTTCAATACGCCTTTCCCTATATATATTAAAAATATTTAAACTTTACAGAAACACACAGTCACTGGATGATGTCATCAGTGATGTCATTTGAGATGTCATCAGTGATGTCATGAGTGATGTCACGGACCATGTCATGAGTGATGTAATATGTGACGTCATCAGCAGTGCATTGCGGGGGCACGAGTTATAGTTAGCTGAACTAACTATAAAGGGGGAATTTCACAGGTTTTGTACGAGTGCAATGTCCAACTAACTATAACTGTCCCTAAAACCTATGGTTTTTTCAGTGAATATATATATATGTGTTGGAAATTGCCTTTTTTTAGGGCTATTCCCAAGTTTTGTGTTTCTTCCTCCTATTTTTCCTGAATTGATTTGGTTGGCTTTAGGACTCTGGGCACTTTACCACTGCTAATCAGTGCTAAAGTGCATTTGCTCTTGGTGTAAATTGTAATTATAATTGGTTATCCATTATTGGCCTATTTGATTTACTGGGAATTCCCTAGCAAAGTGCACTGACTGTGCCAGGGCCTGTAAATCAAATGCTACTAGTGGGCCTGCAGCACTGGTTGTGCCACTGTAGTGTAGCTCCTATTTCCCTAATAGGCTCTGCGCATTGGAATAATATCCCATATAGGTTTGACATAGGACTAAGGTCAGTATGTCCCTATCGAGTATATTAAACTTAATTACTTGTGCCAGCTAGCTCAGAGGCCACTAGAAACTCCTTGTCAAACAAGAAGGGAGTAGTTTCTGGCAGCCGCAAAACATGACAACTTTGTTTCCCTTTAGAATCAGAACGTGTCCCAGAGTCGTGGAAACAATAGATAACTATTTCACTCAGCTCAGTCATGCATACTTAGTTTTCCTCAAAGTTACACAGAAAGAATAGACGGGCGTTTCAATAAAAGGTTTATTGAACAGTCTTGTTTCTGGTGTAAGTAAAATGTGCTGTTACGATCACAAGACAGTATGCAAGATAAATAATGTACAGCGTAAGCAGTAGAAATAAATAATACTGCGCTAGCATGATCTTTAGCAGATATTCATTTACATAAATAACACAGACAAAAATGCGAGTACTCATACGATGCGTCTCTAAGCTAGTTCTACCCCAAGGTACCTAACCTGTCCTAGGTGTAGGGAGGGGTATGAAGTAGGTGAAGTATTCCTTACTATGGTATACTAAGAGTATGTTAAGTCTAGTAAGCCTAGTATGCCAAGAGTCCCTCTAGGTTCTAGTCAGCTCCATACCTTTAGAATGAGAGAGGTGGGAATCTCTTGCCAGATTCGAACTCCAACAACCCGCAAGGGAAGTCAGATCACTGGAAGCTGGACTCTCTGCGTGCAGGGATGACAGCGTCTTCTCAGTGCTTCAGGCCGGGAAACGGGCTCCTCTAAAGTCAAGGTCTCCTCTGATTTACAGGGGCTAGGGAAGGTATATTTATACCTGAGAGGTACCTCAGAATGTTAGCATTGACATGAATCGGACAGCGGAAGACGTCATAAATGAACCCCTAAGGTATAACGGTTCATGCATAATATATGAGTCCTTGAAGAAATCAATAGTCCTGTGCTAGGGAAACTCCCGCAGCCTAAGGGTCTGTTCTTCAAGAACTCGTTGTGACGTTAGGGTGGACGGATGTCGGAGACCATGCCTGTATTTGGAGTGCACGGTTTAATGCCTAAATAAGGACTGGGATTTTATGCCTATATAAGGGCAGGGCGAATTGTGCCTATATAAGAACATGATACAGGAAAGCCTGTGTATGGACACCCTAAGAGGAATACAACACCCACTCCACTTTCGTGTGTACGATAATACTAAAATGCTAAACATTTAAAATGCTAAACATTAAATGGAGTCCTGCATATTGCTAAAATATTTCTTAAAAGCATTAAAAAGCATTTAAAAACCTATTAAAATGCAAAAGGTACTGTACATTTCAAGCATTGCTTTTCATTACAGGCATATATTTGGAAATAAAATGCAATTTGAATGAAAATAAGCAGTAATATTTACATGTGACAGAAAATGATCGATAAGTTGCTCAATAATCAAAGTCATTTCATGTCATGAAAATTAATGAACTGTTTTAGACACACAAGATGACTAAGTGTCCGTGGAAGTACCGCAAAGTCTGTACTATAAGGCCAGTTCTACTTTAAGCAGATTGAAGTGCCATTTTAGTTTGGAAAAATGGGAAAAAGTTCAAATTTGGAAGAGTTCCAAGTTTTTGAAATATGAAGGCCAAATTGTTACTGCATCTCTGGAACACTTTAGGCTGAATCAGAGTCAGTTTACGGGTCTGGTGTAAACATGAGATCATCTATTTCCGTAGACAAAACATCGTCCACTGAAGTTGGTGTCAGTTGGAACACCTCGTGTAGTAGATTAATTGCACAGAGATGTGAAGCATCGCTTTCAGCATAGGTTGCCGCAGCAATGTTTGCGTCCGTTGTTACCTGTGTGCCTGTAGATCTTTCTCGTACCTCAGCAGCAGCCGTAAGCGTCTGTGAGATCTCAATGAATGCTGACATCAGGATTGGTAGCCTCTGGGGACAACACAGAGCATGGGCCATTATCGGGACCAGCAGAGTATCGACATCCGTTGGCGTTGCTGATGGAAATGTTAGACAAGTGTCCAACACGCATTCTTCACCGCATAGCAGGCATCGTAGAACAGGTAAGATGCAATCTTGCCAGATTGGTCTGAATGACAGGAACCACGTGGTATTCAGGTCCCGTGAGACGAGTCATGCCCAAAGCTGTACTATTCGCTCACGGCACTTTCGTTCAAGGAGAGCTTTCTCCATTTCGCTCGGAGTGATGTCTGCGAATAGGCTGGCCATAGCGTAATAGCAGGAAGAGAAATAGAATTCCGGCAACAAGTGCTAGAATTAATGGTATGCCACCAAACACCGAATGTGCAAAGTTCGGGATGATTCTGAGTGTTGCCTGGAAGGGTGCTAACAGACCGGAGCAGATGCTCTTAAATACATGTACAATTCCGGTTGTATCAGACATGTTAAAGATACGTCCTATCATTTCCACGAAATGTATAGGGCAGTTTGTACGTATTAAAGTCTGTATCTCAGCCGAAGTCCTTGCTACTTGTAGATCATAGGTTTCTTTGGCCAAGGTCAAAGGCACTGTTTGCTGTAAAATATTCAGGAAATGGATGACAAAGTGGACCTAAACACAAATAGACACACTATAAGACCAGAAAGAAGGAAAGAATTTATTTCAAAAATATATATTTTTATTATTTTTATAAATTAGATAGTATAAAATCGTATATTTTCACAAATTTTATAAGGAAGAATAAATACCATACAATTTTTAATCATAATAAGGATACATCCATTATTTTGTATGTGGCCTATGCATGATGAAACAAATACTTCTGTAACTGTTTGAAAGGCTAATCATACACACATATCCATTCACACATGGCCTAGGTTAAGTTAATTCACATATATCAAAACATGATGTTGTCGGTATAGAACCTGAATATGTGTACCAACAATAGATGACTTTTAACAAAGGAGAAAATTATATTTATCAAAAATGAATAAACAGACATGGTCATGGCTATCATAATTCATGTCTACGCGCGTTTCGGCTCAACGCCTTCCTCAGGTAGCCATGATGGTCTAGAAAAAAGATCTGTAAAGACAATATGAATATAAAGATTGATACTGGTCATAGAAAGTACAGGTCCTACTCAAATTCAAATACATTAGTAAAACATTATACAAAAGTTTAAAACGTGTCACCAATAAAAACTAAAGTACTCCCTTGCAGTGAACAAGGAGAAAGAAGGAAAAGAGGAACATTTTGTATAAAGGTGAAAAACAGGCAAAAAATAATAATAATAATATTCTGATACTGGATACACCACTCCCAGAATCTCTTTTAATATATAGTACCATAATGTGTTAAACGAATGAATAAAAACAGAAAAAGAACAGACCCTAAAGTTTAAGACACCAATGTGATATAAGAACAACATCGTGAAAGAATGATATAACTAAGAATTCCAAAACTCCAGATAATAAACAATAGTGGCTTGGTCCCCGGAGATGGGTACTTGTTAGTATTATAACACAAGAAAAACCGTTGGTCTATAAAAACTAGGCATACACAGCAACAAACCAGTCTTAATTGATCTAAAGGAGTCCTCTTAAAGAGGAAAAAGTCCCATCACCCACCGAAGTGGCATGCTTCATCATTTGGGATCTCCTTTAAGTAGCAAAACTTAGTCCAACTAAGTGCTACTACCTTCTCAGCAGAGGAAGGGAGACTGAACCAGGATCCCAAAATGTAGAGCCCAAAATGTTTAGAAGGTGATGGTTTGCAGTGCATATAGGTGTGAAAAGTGATTGTAAAATTGGCTATCAGGACACAAACAATTTTAATAAATGCTATCCTGGTGTCAAAAATAAAAACAGTGCATATGCAGTT
Organism: Calotriton arnoldi; assembly: GCA_963921515.1. Taxonomy (NCBI): domain Eukaryota; kingdom Metazoa; phylum Chordata; class Amphibia; order Caudata; family Salamandridae; genus Calotriton; species Calotriton arnoldi. The sequence continues at coordinate 782,069 of CAWUFW010006078.1, forward strand.
TATAACAAATAACTGCAAAAGTCCAAAGAGATGATAGGTCTACATGTTTCAGCCTATAGATCAACTCTGACCCAGGCTTTCATCAGGACCTAAAGATGGAGTCGCTACTGCAAATAGTGTGCTAAGTGAAAAATCAAATAGTGTCTCAATGAAAAGTGGTTGGTCCGATACAACCTACATTCACCTGTGATGTCAATACTTGGCCAACAGTCACAGGAGTATTGGACACAATCCCGTCTTTATGCGGGTGCACTCCTCACCTCACCTGGCATCCGCTCAGGAAGTGAGGCACCGCTCTGTCCGTCGGTACCTCTGGCCGGACAGGAGCTGGAAGGGGAGGTCCCTCACTTCCTGAGCGGATGCCAGGTGAGGTGAGGAGTGCACCTGCATAAAGAAATATTCGAAAAAGAAGAATATAAAGCACAAAGACTGTAGCAGTGATAATAATAAAGCACTACAGTCTATATCTCACGGTCTCTCTGTTGACCTTTCATCACCTATTGCCACTTAAACTATACATGGAGCAGATTGATAATTATACTAACGCGAATTATTGCAATAATGTTTATTGCTTCAGATGAATCAAAAAGAACCGGGTCCAAAGGACAAAGGACAATTTTACCCAAAACGGGGGAATGCTTTTTATACTGCTAAGACAGCACCAGCACTTGATAGTCTTACCTCAGATGGATGTTTAGTTGGGCTACAAACGATTACGAATTTTAAACGCAACCCACGAAAAGATTAAAATGTAGCATAGTTTTACAGGAACTTGCCCGTCACTATCTGCAAAAAAATAATAAGAGAGAGAAAATAGAAAAGAAAAGAAAGATCCCGTCAGATGGTCTCGTATCATGTTGTGTCTGTTGATTATCAATTAGCATATGGCGGCTACAAGAGTATTAGGGTAGCTATGAAAACAGTCTACCTCTGATAGAATAGTCGACGAAGGAACAACTCTTCAAAATGACTCTGACTGGTGCCTAGGGTCAATTCTCGAAGTCACGAGACGAGAGTCCCCAACAAGTAGATTTTAGAACACTCAGCGCGTCCTATAGACATAAAGGCATAAGGACATACATGATTAAGCGGGAACTAAAAAATAATAATATAATAAAAAAAAAAATTCAATCGTATCTAGTAATGTTATTTCCATTGATAATATATGTAGTTGTTTCAATGGCGAACTGGCAAGCAACACAGGACATACATTTAAAGTTGCCACAGGGTAAATCTTTACCCATGAGTGTCATCTGAGTTGTTGTTTTGTGAACTTTTTTCATTCTGGAGCGGTTGTTTAAGTAATTTCCTTTTTTTCAGTATTATTTTTATTTTCAATGACAAAATGAAGGTCATTTGACATATTTAGCTTTTTTACTTTTTGAATGTGTGGATCTGTTGAACCCACTGTCATAAACTACGGTTCAATTAGTATTTGCTCGGAGTTACCCTTTCTCCATTCTAATATGGCGGTTTCTTTATGTTTACGTTACGGTCGTATCTTAGACCGACGTGGAGACCCGCCAAAGTGCCCCCGCAATCTACCTATGACCCTTGATACAACTTCCGGGCACGAGGTATAGCCTAATCCCGCCTCAATTAGGTTTAAATTGGAATCTTTACCGGCAGTCTTTTGGCTTACCGGTTTACGGCATCCACCAGTGAGAGACGGTCATTACGTACGGGGCCCGCAGCATCGAGGAATACTCTATTTTAATTAAGGTAACCCACATGATCATAAAGTCTGGGCATTATGTTTTAGTATATTCCCTGAACATCTTTTGTTCAGGTGAGCGGGTGTTATAGCCTTCTGAGATATTTAAATTAATTCTAAAATTACCATCTAAAACCAGAATGCACCAAACTAGATACGATTTCAATTTTTTTTTTATATTATATTATTATTTTTTAGTTCCCGCCTAATCATGTATGTCCTTATGCCTTTATGTCTTTGGACGCGTTGAGTGTTCTAAAATCTACTTGTTGGGGACTCTCGTCTCGTGACTTCGAGACTTGACCCTAGGCACCAGTCAGAGTCATTTTGAAGAGTTGTTCCTTCGTCGACTATTCTATCAGAGGTAGACTGTTTTCATAGCTACCCTAATACTCTTGTAGCCGCCATATGCTAATTGATAATCAACAGACACAACATGATACGAGATTATCTGACGGGATCTTTCTTTTCTTTTCTATTTTCTCTCTCTTATTATTTTTTTGCAGATAGTGACGGGCAAGTTCCTGTAAAACTATGCTACATTTTAATCTTTTCGTGGGTTGCATTTAAAATTTGTAATCGTTTGTAGCCCAACTAAACATCCATCTGAGGTAAGACTATCAAGTGCCGGTGCTGTCTTAGCAGTATAAAAAGCATTCCCCGTTTTGGGTAAAATTGTCCTTTGTCCTTTGGACCCGGTTCTTTTGATTCATCTGAAGCAATAAACATTATTGCAATAATTCGCGTTAGTGTAATTATCAATCTGCTCCATGTATAGTTTAAGTGGCAATAGGTGATGAAAGGTCAACAGAGAGACCGTGAGATATAGACTGTAGTGCTTTATTATTATCGCTGCTACAGTCTTTGTGCTTTATATTCTTCTTTTTTGAATATTTCTAGGAAACCTGTTCATCTTAAATGTCCCTGTGAGTTTCTCACTGCAATGACATAGTGATCTGATTTATCAACATGTCAAGGTAATACTAACAAGTACCCATCTCCGGGGACCAAGCCATGATTGTTTATTATCTGGAGTTTTGGAATTCTTAGTTCTATCATTCTTTCACGATGTTGTTCTTATATATCACATTGGTGTCTTAAACTTTAGGGTCTGTTCTTTTTCTGTTTTTATTCATTCGTTTAACACATTATGGTACTATATATTAAAAGAGATTCTGGGAGTGGTGTATCCAGTATCAGTATATTATTATTATTATTTTTTGCCTGTTTTTCACCTTTATACAAAATTTTCCTCTTTTCCTTCTTTCTCCTTGTTCACTGCAAGGGGAGTACTTTAGTTTTTTATTGGTGACACGTTTTAAACTTTTGTATAATGTTTTACTAATGTATTTGAATTTGAGTAGGACCTGTATTTTCTATGACCAGTATCAATCTTTATATTCATATTGTCTTTACAGATCTTTTTTCTAGACCATCATGGCTACCTGAGGAAGGCGTTGAGCCGAAACGCGCGTAGACATGAATTATGATAGCCATGACCATGTCTGTTTATTCATTTTTGATAAATATAATTTTCTCCTTTGTTAAAAATCATCTATTGTTGGTACACATATTCAGGTTCTATACCGACAACATCATGTTTTGATATATGTGAATTAACTTAACCTAGGCCATGTGTGAATGGATATGTGTGTATGATTAGCCTTTCAAACAGTTACAGAAGTATTTGTTTCATCATGCATAGGCCACATACGAAATAATGGATGTATCCTTATTATGATTAAAAATTGTATGGTATTTATTCTTCCTTATAAAATTTGTGAAAATATACGATTTTATACTATCTAATTTATAAAAATAATAAAAATATATATTTTTGAAATAAATTCTTTCCTTCTTTCTGGTCTTATAGTGTGTCTATTTGTGTTTAGGTCCACTTTGTCATCCATTTCCTAAATAGTTTACTTACACATAGTTATTCTCCCTGATTCAGGAAATTAATTCAGGGGTACCCTTTTTTGTTACACACACTGTTTGCTGTAAAAGCATGGCTTTCATTCTGCTAAAAGTATCAAAACTTATAAAAAGAGACGTTCAGCGAAGGCCATAGAAGCGACTCCCTGACTGTGTCTATTGGGGCAAACAATACTTGCATACAGCAAGTGACCCTGGAGTTGACCGTTACTAGATATGGGATGCCTGGCAACATGCCGCAGCAACTCTGATCATTCAACATGAGGTAACTCCCATTCGAAAGTTGTCCAAACGTTGGATTAACCACAGCAGCTGGTGTACCCTGCTGATGGCAAGACAAATTTGCCACAGAACCATTACAAGCCCCGTGTAAAGAAATGTCTTGACATATAAGTGAACCGCTCAGTGCACGTTTACAGTGTGTACCGCTCAAAAACACTTCACGATCCCCACTCCAACATCTATATGTATACGGGAAATTCCAAGATGTCTTAATGTATCCCTTACCCAACCTATCATATTTGCCTGCTTGCATTTGTCTGAGGCAATACTGAAACTGAAAAGTAGTCACTGGTAATGTGATTTTGCCATGAATGAGCCATTCTGTAGCTGGGTGTTCTGCCACTGTGAATGGTAATTTTTCCAATTTTTCAATGCTCAGCACTGTATACTTTGCTCCTCTTTCTGCCAGTTCGATCTGTTTATCAGTTAGATTGTATTCTGCAAACAGAGCTGACTAGTTGATGAAACGCCAAGGCACATAGCCCGCACGCAAAGATTGCAGCATCCAGCTTAATAACACAATAGAACGTAATTGAGATTGGCCTTGTTGTAACATCGCCAAATCTTGTTCTAGTATGTCGATAGCAGAGGATACAATGCCATCCAATGAATATATTCTGGAGGACAAAGTTGTTAACCCATTGTCGACCACAGAGAGGGTTTTCTCTAAATTAATACGATCAAGTTCACGTATTCGTTCTGCGGCCTCCCCATGCTTCATTATAGGCAGCATAAATGCCGGCATATATGAAACGTTTTTGACGCGGTTTTCTTGGTCCAAGCAAGAATTCCCTAAGGTCTGCGTCTTCTGCAAGTAAGGACAAGTGTTGTTTCACATCCTGTAGTGTAGATTTCTGAAGCCAATCGAGGCAAATTTACCTACACTGTATGTTGTTACTACCCCCGGATGCTGTCTTTGGACGTATCTTGGGTCTGGCCTATGAATAATAAAGCCCTGAGTTTTATTCAGGAATCTTTCCTGACAGTTGTTCGTGTCTGTGGGCCAGATCAACCATTTTCTCCAATCAGGATTAGATCTGTTGAGTTGTAGTATTTGGTCAACTGTAACCGCTGCCTGTGTTTTGTTATCACCGGCAGGCGTTGGCACAGAAGGTGTTTTCATCTCTTTGATCTTGGCTAGTCCAAGACAAGATGTTTGTTGGACAGTTTCATTCAAAAACATTATTTGTTCAGGGATGATACAGGCTCTAAAAAAATAAAGCTTCTATTCCCTGCACTTGCCAATCTTTAGTACCCCAGACAGTTTTTGTGTTGGGCAATAAATGTTGCAGAGTAAATCTGTTTTGTATTAGTTAACATAATTTTCAGTCCTGTTTTGTTTACATTTTTATAGTAAAACGTTTCTGGATCAGATGTAGTGTACCTTGAAAAATATGGAAACTTTTTAGCAAATGTTTTTGAACTACCTTGTGGTGGTGTAGGACAATGCTCCCATTGGTTAAACATAAACACATTTCTCGGGTATGCAGATTTATGCAAATAATGATGACCATAGTGGTTATAACAATACAGTTGTTCATAGTCTGATGAACCCCCTAAATATTCATTTTTAGAAAATGCAGCAGATTTTTCTAGGTCAAACATTATGTCGTTTACAGTCTCAAAGTCCCAATCATCAGAATAGGTACTGGACGAAATTAGATCACTTAGTGAAATTTTAAACAAATGTGGAATGTTCAATTGTTCCGTCGGGCCGAAGATATCAAAATCTGTTTTGTCCCACACTATACCATCCTGTATAGGAACGGCTGTGATGTTCACTGATGACAAGTCTCTTGCTTCACGATGGGAAGATTTATGAGGTTTCAAAAGTACGTTCACGTCTTTTCCTTCAGTATTCACATGGATGTATCTGCCACTTATAAGCACGCTCACAGTTGTAACCAAAGCTAGCCAGAGCAGGAAAACAAAAAGTCCAGATGTAATCCAGAGTTCAATCCATGGTGAAACCAGATAAGTCTTTTTCAGAAAGTGAAGAAAGTCTTGTACTTGCTGCTTGAATTTCAATGATGCTGGCGTCGTTTCAGGTTCACTCGGATCTTCTGAGAACGTATCAAAGTTAATGAAATAGCCAGAAGCAGTTCTGTCAATTGTTGGAATTGCATCAGGATTTGTAGAAATCGCTGGAACCAGTTGATCACTTGCTACATTGGTGTAGACAGGTGTATTTGGACAAACTGTTACTTGGTTTTCAAGAGGGATGAGTTCCATAGCATTGTTGCTTAGTCCTTCATCTGTTACTGCTGAATTCTCAATGGTTATCAGTCTTTCAGTCTGAACCTCTTGGATAGTAGCGAGAGGAGTGCGTCTGCTACTAGGTCGGAGTCCACGTGGTCTACTATTTAGTATTGGCCACATACTGTGGTTTGATGAGGTCGATGGACACAAATCTTTTCTTCTTTCTTCCAGCAAGGGGCGGCAGAAGTACTGTTCTTGTTTCTTGAACTGCTAGGACAGGTACTGGTTGTCTGTAAGAAGGTCCAAATTCCTTCTTGTCTGCAATCTTTTCTCTGACTAGATCCCCAACATTTGGAATCCAAACAGGCCTTACTGGGACCGCCGATTTTTCGCCAGTGGTGGTTGGCTGTAGTAATACGTTGCTTTGTTTCGTTCTTAACTCATTCAGTTCCTGTAAAACAGCCAAACGATCTTTGATATCAAATGTTTTATTTTCCACCACTGTGCCTACGTGATTGAGATCTGGTACCCACATTCTTGTCCCAAATAGGACCTCATACGGAATGATCCCCCATAGAGAACTTCTTGGCAGGTTGTTCAATGAGCGCTGGACCCCATAAAGATGTTTGACCCACCCATCACCCGAACCTAATACCCTAGCTGTTATAGACTGCTTTATGTCCCGGTTTTTCCGTTCCACAACCGAATTTCCCTCAGGATGGAATGGAGAGGAGTACCGCAATGCAACGCCCAGACTGGCCATGGCTTCTTTGTAAGCCCTAGAGCTAAACGCAGGGCCCTGGTCAGAATGTAGCGTGCCTATTGCTTATGTGCCAATAAAGACTCCCAAATCTTTTATAACAGTTCCAGCGTCAGCCGAGCGCTGAGGCCATATCCATAGGAACCTTGATTCAGTATTTGTGGGATTGCACTTGTCCAGTAGGACGCAGGCGCGTAGATAGTCTAATGCTGTCTAACAATGGTGTCTGTACTGGGTTGCCGCATTCGCAGCATGGTGTCTGGTGGCTCTCTCGCTGTAATTTACAGTCTAAACAGTTGTTGATGAATATGTGAATTTCTGTATTCATTCCAGGCCACCAGTACATCTCTTTTAACGTCAAAATTGTTTTAGAGATCCCTTGATGTGACAGACCCTCCCCCAAATGTGTTTCATAAATCAAGGCTGCTCTACATTCCGTGTTTGGAAATACCCTATCCCCCACTCCAGGGATTCGAGCAAAAGGAACGTTATTCGCATCAATTACATAAGAGTACTTGAGTGGAAACTTTTTTGGTAACGCTGCACTGCTGCCCTTGCTTGAAGCATTGACAGCCAACATTATCTCACCGTCTATTTTTGTTTTTGAACGAGTGATCGCAGCTACGGAAGCCGTCTGAACAGCCCCCTTTGCGGCTTCGTCAGCCAATGAATTCCCTGCAACGTGAATGCCATCACGTTGATGACTCAGTGTGTGGATCACGTGAGCCTTTGGTAGTTCGTTTTTCAACTGAACTACTTGTTCCCAAAGCGTTTTGTGCTTTATTGTGCCACCTTTCGCATCTTTGAAACCATTTTCAAGCCAGTTTTGTATATAGTCATTATACGACTGAACACAGTAAAAGGAATCGCACACTATTAGTGTGGGGAATTCTCGATCTGTACTTTCAAGTGCCAGTTTGAATGCTTGTAGTTCAGCTCGCTGAGCTGTACAATCTCCTAGAGATTGAGTTTTTGTGACCATAGGTCTGAAGATGCCATCTCGCATGCGACCTTTAACGATTGCACATGCTGCACTGTAAGCTTGCTTACTCCCTGTTGCGGGCTGTGCGGATCCGTCAGTGTAAATTATGAATTTGTACTGATCGAGAGGCAGAATCTCAGTGGGCAGAGGACATTGTTGTTCATATTGCAGGAATGCTTGTGTTTTTAAATCTGGATCAAAAACATATTCAACATCTGTTGCAGCAAGAGAATTAACCCATTGTATCCATCTTGGATGTAATGCTTTGGCATTTGGAATGCTTGCTTTTGTGACCGCTTCTAAAGCTGGTACTGGGGTTACGACAATAATGCGTTTCCCTTGGGCTAATGCTCTTTCTTTTGCTACAGCGGTTTGAACTGCTGTCAGAATTTTTTCAGTTGAACTGAAGCGCATTTCCGCTTGTGTGTACAAATGCGATTTGTATGCAATTGGTATTTTCTCACCCTCATTGAAGGTTAAGTAGGTGAACCCGCATTGACCCGAAATTATTCGGATCACCAAATTGCGTTGACTTACGCGTGTTTGTAAGTGATTTGTTAACATGTTAGCCTGGAGTGAACGCAAGATTTCTGTGTGTTCGTTTGTCCAGTTTCTGATGGAAAAATCAGGTTTGATTAATGCGTAGAGAGGTTTAACCCTTTCTGCGTAATTTAGAATGTATGTTCTTCCAAAATTTAGGAAACCCAGGATGGATTGTAAGTTTCTTTGCGTTTTTGGAGGTTGGAGCAGCGCACATTTCTCTAGAAAGTTAGCTGCCAAGCTCTTGCCTTCACTTGAAAGCTCATATCCTAGAAATAGGAGATTGAGATGGGCAAATCTGGACTTTTTAAAGTTGAACTTGTAGCCCTCAGAGGCGAAGCCCAGTATAATGGTGCTTACCCTGTTCAAGTGTTTGTCCAGGTCATCGTCTGTCAGATAGATATCATCGACATAGGACAATGCCTCATTGTCATAAATTTGTAGTAACTCCGTTACTCTCGCTGAGAATAAACCTGGGCTGTTCTTGAACCCTTGTGGGAGTCGACAAAAGTGACGCTGGGTCCCCATTATGGAGAATGCTGTTAAGTACCTGCTTTCAGGTGCTATGTTTTGACAAAAGAAACCATTTGAGATGTCTAATGTTGTTTTGTATTTTTTACGCACAATGTTATTCATTAATGCTGAGCTATGTGCATTTTGCACTGCAAAGGTTTTAGAACAAGTGTTTAAGTGTCTGTAGTCCAAAACTAGACGATATGTATTGTCTGGTTTGGAGACAGGAAACAAAGGATTGTTCATTGAGGAGGTGCATGTTTCAATCACCCCTTGGTATTCAAGTTGATCTAAGATCTCCCTGACCTGTTTTTTAGCTTCTTGCTTTATTGGATACTGCCTTTGTGCAGTAGGTTCATGTTTCAGATGTATTTTATGGTGAGGGGAGTCCTCATCCCATCCTACATGATTTTTATATAATGCTGGGGCCTGGGTTACTGCCCATTTCCTGGCATATGTATATTTTAGGTGAATTGGAATATGGTTGGAGAAGGCAGGCATAATAATGTCTTCTCCGTGTGGGCACCCCCTGACAAATTGTGGTGGCCAGTCTTTTCTGCTAGAAGTATGTCATAGCCCCTTGATAGTCTTTCCCAAAAAAGTCCTTTCACCTGTCTAGGTTTGTCTCCCTCCATCCGGAGTGTTATTTCATATAACTTTTGTGGAGTACTAACCCTGGTGTCTACAGTCTCAACTGTAATGTACTCATTCAAGTCCACTATCTCCAGAAGTTCCTTCAGGTTCTGGCGAGCTATTGTGACTTCTGCTGCACTGTCCAGCATTGTCTGAGCCCATTCTCCGTTCTTGAGTTGTGTTCTCAGTATTCTCTGCATGTCTGATCTTTAGACCTGCTACTTTCTTTTTGGAGAATTGAGGTTTTGTTTTATTTTTCGGAGCGTGTTTGTCGTCTTTCGATTTCACGCGTTCTTCTCTATGTTCTGATCGTCCTCTTCTTTCCGAAGTCTGTGATGAGATCTGAAAGGGACGAGAGGAACGTGTATCAGTATCTTGATACCTGTCAGGTTTTCTCAAATTATCCCTATTCCTGAGGTTATACCTCCTTTCAGAGGGCTCCTTTTGAGGAGACCTACCTTGGGATTGAGAACGTTTCTCGTTTGAATTTTGTTTATTAGTCTCCCACTTCTTTTTAGAAGATGTAGGAGTTTGTTTAATTGAGTCCTTCTCAGGACTTCCAGATAGTTTCGGCTTCACTGGTCTTCCACCCAAACTATCTCTGCCTAATTCTGCATAAGATTGTTCTATAATTCTGAGTAGCTCTGTTTGATGTTCTGTAACATCAAATTCCCTTAATTTTTGGCGGATTGCCACTTCTGCTGCCTCCCCTTTAATATTAGATAATATTATTGTTGAGACCTGGTCGAAATTTTTCAGTAATTTCATACCTAAATTTAGAGCAGGCTCTGCCCCGTATTCATTTTGAATTTGTTTCAGGACATCTGGTATTACCGCAATTGACGGAATGCCATGTGTTTTAGTGTAGATGGCAGCAAAGACTGAGCCCCAAGTGGTGCAGTCTTCCAGTTGTGGTGTGATCCCCATCGGTAAACTGATGGTTAGGATTCTGTGTTTCTCATGCGGGCTAGTATTTGGAAATACTGCTTCGATTTGAGTAATTTTTTGAGCTATCCAGAATGGAATTTGCTCACGTTTTGTGGGCATTTTACCCATGACTGCGTATAGAGTCTGTGGTGTAATTTGTAGTGTATTCACCTGGTGAGGAGTTTGATTTGGAGGTGTCAATGGTGGTTGGACTGTGAAAGTCCGCATGACATATTGAACCAATTTTCTGTATATTTTTATTAACTCTGTAAGTTGAGTAAGTAGTTCCTCGTCTGACATTTCTTCAATGTCGGGATTAGGTGTATAGCCGGATAGAATCGGCCATGTTGCTCCTGGTCTACCTAGTGGACCGAGCCTGGTAATGTTTCTGTGATGTTTTAGGGCGCCTTTAAACCAGAGCTGATGCTCCTGGTATGTTAATGGAATTTCAATATCCTCGAAAGGAATGTATTCCTCTGGTGGTTCATCTTCTTTGTAGAAGTGAAACATGTGTGTTACTGGATTGGATTCAGGAAATATTACCCATGAATAGAATACCTCTGTCTGAAAGGATTCGTGTGCCTCTATCACGAAAACTGCTCTACCGCCTCTTGGTGGTAGGCCATGTTTTATAAGTTTTAGAGTGATGGCTCTTCTTAAGTTTGGATGGATGTCTATAACACCCTCCTCGGTTTCATTTAAACCTGTAATGTTAAAAACTGCTGCTTGGGCTGGCTGATCCGCAGCTCCACCGTTTCCAATCTCAGTGTCGGAGCCAGGCATTTTGTTGTTTGAAAAATGTAGAACAAGTTTCAAGGAGACAAAGATAAGGTGCACAATATTTTGGAACACTGTATCCTTCAACGTTGAGCAAACCAAACAGCTAATATATAGGGTGCTTCCCTATGTAGCCGTGGCGGATACTTAACCCTGCCCACTCCAGACGTCTTTTGGAGTATATGGGTAGGGGTCTCTGAGAGAAAAAGCATGGCTGAGTTACTCAGTATCTAACGTTAAATTACTGCCTTACCAAACCGTTGGGCGCCATGTAGTGTAGCTCCTATTTCCCTAATAGGCTCTGCGCATTGGAATAATATCCCCTATAGGTTTGACATAGGACTAAGGTCAGTATGTCCCTATCGAGTATATTAAACTTAATTAATTGTGCCAGCTAGCTCAGAGGCCACTAGAAACTCCTTGTCAAACAAGAAGGGAGTAGTTTCTGGCAGCCGCAAAACATGACAACTTTGTTTCCCTTTAGAATCAGAACGTGTCCCAGAGTCGTGGAAACAATAGATAACTATTTCACTCAGCTCAGTCGTGCATACTTAGTTTTCCTCAAAGTTACACAGAAAGAATAGACGGGCGTTTCAATAAAAGGTTTATTGAACAGTCTTGTTTCTGGTGTAAGTAAAATGTGCTGTTACGATCACAAGACAGTATGCAAGATAAATAATGTACAGCGTAAGCAGTAGAAATAAATAATACTGCGCTAGCATGATCTTTAGCAGATATTCATTTACATAAATAACACAGACTAAAAATGCGAGTACTCATACGATGCGTCTCTAAGCTAGTTCTACCCCAAGGTACCTAACCTGTCCTAGGTGTAGGGAGGGGTATGAAGTAGGTGAAGTATTCCTTACTATGGTATACTAAGAGTATGTTAAGTCTAGTATGCCTAGTATGCCAAGAGTCCCTCTAGGTTCTAGTCAGCTCCATACCTTTAGAATGAGAGAGGTGGGAATCTCTTGCCAGATTCGAACTCCAACACCCCGCGAGGGAAGTCAGATCACTGGAAGCTGGACTCTCTGCGTGCAGGGATGACAGCGTCTTCTCAGTGCGTCAGGCCGGGAAACGGGCTCCTCTAAAGTCGAGGTCTCCTCTGATTTACAGGGGCTAGGGAAGGTATATTTATACCTGAGAGGTACCTCAGAATGTTAGCATTGACGTGAATCGGACAGCGGAAGACGTCATGAATGAACCCCTAAGGTATAACGGTTCATGCATAATATATGAGTCCTTGAAGAAATCAATAGTCCTGTGCTAGGGAAACTCCTGCAGCCTAAGGGTCTGTTCTTCAAGAACTCGTTGTGACGTTAGTGTGGACGGATGTCGGAGACCATGCCTGTATTTGGAGTGCACGGTTTAATGCCTAAATAAGGACTGGGATTTTATGCCTATATAAGGGCAGGGCGAATTGTGCCTATATAAGGACATAATACAGGAAAGCCTGTGTATGGACACCCTAAGAGGAATACAACACCACTTACATGAGTAGTCCTGCAAATATGTCTCAGACCTGCAACTGCAGTGTCTACACACACAGTTGTAAACTGCCATGGCTCTAACCTTCCCTTTTCTTACATTTGAGGTACCCCTCGGGTATGGCCAAGGTCCCCCATGGGCAGGGTGCAGTGTATGTGAAAAGCAGGACATGTGCTGGTGTGTTTTACATGTCCTGACAGTGAAATACTTTCAATTTCATTTTTCACTATTGAAAGGCTATCTGTCCCCTAGACTAACATGGAAATTGCTTTGTAACATCTTACAAGTATACCTTTCCATTGGGACAAGATTGAGGAATACCGTTTAGGCTCTCTGAACTCAGAATTTAATAACACATCTTTTTAGGAAGGTGGTTTTTTAATTATGTGTTTGAAAATGCCACTTTTAGAAAGCAGGCATTTTCTTGTTTAACCATTCTGTGTGCCTCTGCTGTGTATTGACTGTCTGGTTTTGGAGTGACAGGAGCTGAGGATGTGCATTCACGGTAGACAGCCACAAGGTGGGTTAAGGTGTGTCCTGCCTTTCCTGGGTGACTCAAAGCTGGTCTGAATAGACCTTGGCTGCATTTAGAATGGTGGGAGGAGTTTAATTTGCACCTGAATAGGCTGTATCTCCTTTTGTCACAACGCTGTTTCCACCTTGTGTGGTCATGTTACACCAGAAATGACAGAACTGGTTTGAACTGGGCCCTGAGACCCTGGTCACAAAGGGAAAAAAGAGAAAATGGGGTATAAGCATCGGACCTTAAACCCCAAAGAATTAGATCACTACTGGACTCAGTAGCGGTCCGTGGTAGGAGTGCCAGCCGGGCGGTGATTTGGGGTGGGGGAGGGGCAGGGTGGGGCGTAGTAAACCACGGATTATGGCCGAATACAGGTAAGTAAACATTTAAATAAATAGAACGAATTTCGTTGTGAGCACTGCATCGCCAAATGCGATGCAGTGCGCGCAACGAAATTTGTTTTATTTATTTAAATGTTTACTTACCTGTATTTGGCCATAATCCATGGTTTACTACCCCCCACCCTGCCCCTCCCCCGCCCCATGTCACCGCCCGGCCGGCTCTCCTACCCCGGACCGCTACTGACTGGACTCAAGAGGAACCTCTGCCAGAGCTAAAAGAAGGAGTACTGCCCCTTTGCTGTGTGTGCTTTACTGGTTTGATCTAGAGTTGCTGCTTCTGCCAAGGAAAGAACAAAGACTGGAACTTTGCTGTGAACCTGCTTGACGAAGCATCTCCAAGGGCTTGTGTGTGCTTGCGTTCTGTTCTGAAGTCTCAGGGCCACAAAGACTTCACTTGCAACCCAGTGATCAGCACCTGGACTCCTCTGTGGACTCCTGCATTCAAAAGGGCACCCATTCCAATTCCTGGACCCAGAGAATTGTGTGGTTGGTGCTGCAAAGCAAGAAAAACAACTCAGATGCCATCAGCGCCGATACCAGCGACGCTGAGACCTGCACTGAGGTCGGGGGCACCGCTCGTGAAGTGCATGATGCACGGCCCCACCTGCACCGCAGCTCCGACGCCCTTTGACTCCCTTCAACGTCTGCAGTTATCAGCCTTCCTGATGCCAGCGCTCACACTGACGCTGTTACCGCCAGTGCCAGCATCACGTTATCGCGGAGCCAATAACCGATGAGGGTGACTTTACAAACTGTTCGACTTCGCATTGCCCCACCAGAACTGACGCCTCACCGCCGCCTAACTTCTCCTGTCAAGAATCCACTCTCGCAAGGTGTTAACCATTTTCTATATATGTATATATATTACCTACTGGTGGGTGCTAGTAGGTAGTAATAGTTAGGACCTAGTTTCCGTAGGAAAAGTATTTTTTGTTTTGCTAATAACTTTGGCACCATTTGACAAATCTTCACGAACTTTTCAAAAGTCGTACATACCTGAGATCAGCTGCTGTGTGGAAAGTTTCAGGATGATTCATCAAGTAGGGCCAGAGAAAAAGGGGGGTTCCAAAATGTGGTTTCCACATGCAATTTCCAATAGAGATTTTGAACTCGACTACAGCCGTAACTGGTGAACAGAATTACACCAAATTTGGCAGAAAGCTAGCTCTCAGTCCAGAAAGAACCCTTTTTGTAATTTGGTGTAAATCAGTTCAGTAGTTTTTGAGTTATTAAAGGTAAAATACATTTGTTTATCTAGGGGAACAAATCCTCCATGGATCTGACAGATCGCATGCTGAGATCTGATTGGCTGCCAACACTTCAACCAGGAAGTGTTGGCAGCCATCTTGGAACTAAAATGTGAAACATAAACAGAACGGGTCAGGGTAGGAATACCCTTACTCCCTAGGCCTGGTGGTGGGGTCCCTGTGGGACCAGGCAGGGGGCCAAAAAGCATTTTTTTTTAAAAACATTTGTTGCGTAAATTGCAGCAGATCCACAAATTTCGAAAAAAATTATTAAAAAAGAAACATGCGCGGCCTCCAGTGCCTGTTTAAAATTCAGCCCCCGGGTGGGCCATGTCCCAATGGTAAACTCTACTAACTATATTGGGGAGGGGGCACAGGTGGGCCGGCTTCGATGACCCAAAGACCACTACATCCCCAGGGTATGGCCAAGCACTTTAAAAGGAGGGGGGGGGTGGCCCCCTCCTGTAGCCATTAATGGCCCTGGAAACCGCCACCACCCTGTGCCAGCTCCCTATGTTCCGAGGTGCCCGCCCTTGGGACATAGAGGTTTGCTTTCACTTTGTGGGAGCTTGGACAGCTCCCACCAAGTGAGAGCAAACACTAAATCTGCTTCCAGCAGGAGTGTGCAGGAAAACTGATCCTGCTCGCTAGGAGCTGACTTTCCATCTGTTTCCCTGCCTGCTGTCAAGCAGGTAGGAAAACAGATGGAAGAATTGCTCCCGCATGCAGGGAGCAGCCTTTCTTGCTGCTCTCTGCATGCAGGAACAATGCTGTCTCCCACTGGGAGCGGGCTGTTAGCAGGGACCACAGGGGCATTGATGCTTCCCCCGTGGTCCCCAGCAGAGCACACTGGGTTCCATGGGTGGGGTCAGGGCACCCAGCATCAAGTGGCCAGGCCCTGGGGTACGGGGTCCCCAGGGTAAAAATTGGCCTGGAAGGGGGGCCGCCTGGCCCCCCTTTCCTTCCAGTAGTTGGACAGGTCCCCAGGGATAAAATCAGCCCGGGGAGACCGTGTGGCCCCCTCCTCTTACCCAGCACCTATCTACAGCCACACATACCAAAGGACACATATTGGACCAAGTCTGGACCACAAACCTTACAGTGTCCGTGCCCACGATCCTACCATGTATATGGTCTGATCACTACCTAAAAAAATTCACGGAAACGATTCCTATCAGTAGTAAGACCCCCACGGCTGAGGGGGGTATGATTAGGAAATGGAGTGCCTTGAACAAACAGGAATTTCAAGACACATTGGCCAGCTCAACCCCAACCTTTGACTCTGATGTAGATCTCCTGGAAGCAAATATCTCAGCCTGGCTACTGGCGGCTAGTGATATGCATGCCCCACTCAAAAAACTAAAACGAGCTCCCCGCTCTGATGCACAGAAATGGTTCTCTGATGAACTAAGAGAACAAAAATTGGCCCTTCGTCAAAAAGAAAGGAAATGGAGATTGAACTATTCCCTAGAAGGGAAATGCCACTATTCGGAAGCACGGAAAGAATATAAAAAAGCTATTATTGTAGCCAAGGCTGCTCATTTCTCCGCTAGAATTTTAAACTCTAACAACAGGTCGAAGGAAATCTTCTCTATTGTTAACAAACCATCTAACGCAGAGAGAGTCCTACCTAAACCCACACCTACCCAAGAACTCTGCGACTCTCTGAATAATTACTTTTTGGAAAAATCTCTACCATTAAAGCCAGTATCCCAATACCCAGCCCATTGAGACACCCCTCGCTACGATGAGGAACCCTTTTACCTTGGATCACTTCCCAGCCATTAGTACCCAGTCCTTCCTGGACTTGCTGTCCAGAGTAAAATCTGGCTCCCCCATGGATTGCTGCCCACCTCATATCTTAAAAGATACACTCTCCGCCCTGCCGTGCTTCACCATGACTCTCCTGAATGAGTCCCTCTCGCAGGGCCGTGTCCCTAAAGTATTCAAAGACGCAATCGTGGTCCCCCTCCTAAAAAAACCTGGAGCAGACCCTCAAAATCTGTCAAATTATCGCCCCATCTCCCTGCTCCCTTACTTGGCCAAAGTACTGGAAGCCCACGTGGCAAAGTGCTTGTCCAACTTCATGGAACATTCTGATTATCTAGACCCACACCAAGCGGGATTCCGTCCGCTCATTCTACGGAGACAGTGATATTGGCAGTCCTGGATGCTTTACGAGATAAAGCTGACAGAGGCATTCCGCAGGCCCTGGTGCTATTAGATTTCTCGGCCGCCTTCGACACGGTCGATCATGGTATTTTGAGGGACCGTGTCAGGCAGGCCGGCATCCAGGGCTCAGCCTTCAGCTAGATTAGCTCTTTTCTCGAAGGCCGCACTCAAGCGGTACGCTTAGCCTCATTCACTGCACCCAAGCTAACGACTATGTGTGGGGTCCAACAGGGATCATCACTATCCCCCCATCTGTTTAACCTTTACCTCTGATTCAGTCCCTGAAGGAAAGGAACGTGACCACCTTCAATTATGTTGATGATCTGCAGTTAACGTTTACCATAGATAACTCACCTAACTCAATTCTTGAATTCCAGGCCACCATGCTCCATATTCGCCACTGGATGGACCGAAACCATTTAAAACTCAATCCAGGCAAGACTGAACTAGTTTTGACAGGGAGCAGTCAGATCTTCTGGGGCCCACACTACTGGCCTTCGGAACTCGGATCCCCCCCCCCCAAACCCTCTACTTCTGTCAAGAGCCTTGGGGTCACCATAAATAACGACCTATCGTTAAGATCTCAAGTTGGTGCGGTGGTCTTGTCCTGTTTCTTTCAGCTATGAAAGATCAGAAAGATCAGCCGTCTGCTCACTCATGCAGCGCTGATACAGGTCGTGATAGCCATGGTGCTATCAAGTGCTATCACACTTAGACTACGCCAACTCAATCTACCTAGGCATGCCACTTTTCCTAATCAAGCGGCTTCAGATGGTTCAGAACCAAGCAGCGAGACTGATCCACCAGCAACCCAGATGGCAATCTGCCAGACCTCTTTTAAAAAAACTACACTGGCTCCCCATTCCCCAACGCACGGCCTTTAAGACGGGATACCTAATTTTTAAATCTCTACACGGTCGGAGCCCCATATTCATTAACTGTCTCTAGGTACACTCCCTCTCGAAACATCCGCTCAGTACACCTCCAGTTACTGACCACCACTGCCTTCAAGCTTAAATGACAGGGAGGATGTAGGTTTGCATCCCTGGCCGCAAGAGTGTGGAATTCCTTTCCTCTGGAGATTCGGTCATGTACTGATATTTTGAGTTTCAGGAAAATGCTTAAGACATGGCTGTTCACGCAGGCTCACGAATAACTCCATCCATTGGTTCCGGCAATTTCTAGAGTTAGCGCCATGAAATCTCTTGCTGTACGTGCGCTGTATAATTTTTTTATAACATAACCCCCTGGGATGGAGTCCCTGGGGCCCAAATTGGTCCATGGAGGGGGCAGTGCACCCTCACTCCCTCATTAGTTTATGACCAGCCATGGGGAATGGGGTCCCTGGGCCCAACATCGGCACAGGGAGGGGGGGCCGTGCAGTCCTCTTCCCCTTCTGTAAAGGACAAATGATTCTAACTTCTAGGAGTTGGCAAAGGCAAAGCAAGTGTGTTTTCTTGGCAATTCCACATTGAAAAGCAATCTGAAATCCTTGCTGGAGGTGAATGTATCGTTGATCTATCAGAGCGCAATCTGCAGTGACCGTGACGAGGGGGTTCTTTCTTGTCATTTCCTGGTGAGAGCAAAGTGCATGGTTCTCTCTTTAAATTACTGCAATTATGCAAATGCACAAAATCACTTGCAAATTACCCCCATTTGGCCTGCACCGTCTGTAGGAGAGTAGGATCTGCCTCTTATGGTTACCCCTACTTTTTGCTGGTGTATCACTGTTTTTCGACTTTAGTCTGGCTGGGGCCCTGCTATTCAGGACCCCAGCCTAGCTGCTTCCTCTCTAAATTGATTCCATGTACTTTAGGTACATCCCAGATTGGATTCTGAAGTGCCCTTATAAGTCCCTAGTATATGGTATACTATGTACCCTGGGCATAGGTACCCCAGAGGCCTACCAGGGGCTGAAGCATATATTATGCCACCCCTGGGAAGCCGTCCAAAAAGACACCACAGGTCTGCTACTGCAGCCTGGGTAAGGTGGTGCATGCACCCCTTACTGTGGTATAGGCTACCTATATCACTACCATTACACACACATATAAACCTATAAGTCACTCCTATGGCAGGCCTTAACAATCCTGAAGGCAGAGTGCTTGGTTTTTATGTGAGAGGGTGCCCCTGCATGAGCAGAGCCCCACTGCAGCGTTCGGAGTCAATCCTCTGGTGCTGGTTGTGGTGCAGCCTGACCATATACTCTTAAGTGCATTATAACCTCGCGTTAAATGCTAACTTTGGGATGGCTGCACGGAAACATGTCGTGTTTGGTGTCAAACATCTTGGAATACTACCCCCCCTGCCAGTTCTGGTGGTGGGGGTAGCATTCCACCCTTCTAGAGGGAGAGACATGTACACACCGGCATACCCGGTATTAACTTTTCAGAGCCCTGGCATCACAAAATGGATGCCGCTGCCACAGACACGGGTCTGGCCTCCTGCTGCTGACCAAAACTCCGGCAGGGGAGGCCTGGACAATAGGTTTCCTGTCGAAGGGAGGTGTAACCACCTCCCCAGACAGGATAGTGTGTATTGGGGCTAGGCGGGAGGACTCTCTGGTGCTTTGAAGTCCTGCACTTGGGGCACATTTGGTGTCCCTGTGCATAGTCCAGTTCAAACCGGATGCAGGGGCTACCTGCCCCTGCTCTGGTGCGAAACTGGACAAAGAGAATGGGTGTAACCACCCCTCTTCCCTGACCCTCCCATAGGTGGGTCCCCAGAGTATGTCCAACCCCCTAACTTAGTATAAGTATGGGACCCCAGTCCTTAGGACTTTAGATATCCCTGGACGAAACTCTGAAGCTGAATCCTGGAGCTTCGACGCTCTACATCAAGATTAGAGGACTGAAGAATCTCCCTTGGGGTGAAGGAGTGACTCCCCTGCTTGGCAGGCACCAACAAAGCATCTGTCTGGTCTGCATCGCTGAAGCTCCCGCCGGACGCCGAAGTCTTTGCATCACCAGAGGTGGATTTCCAGACTTCACTGAGGCTGCCCTGAGTCCCCAGCAAAGCTGAGGCCCGTAGCTGTCGTGTGTAACGTGGAACCGTGACCCTTGGACACCAAGTACATTTGCAAGTGCATCAACTTCCTGACATCTCTCGAAGCTGTGCTTTGGGTTCTAATTAGCGCTAGCCCCGAGCACCAACTGCAGCGAAGATCACTGGCCTACCCTCCACGAGTGTCCCGTGGGCCAGCTCCAAGCATGACCGCTTGAGGCTCCTTTGCGATCTCTAATCCATTGGCTAGTGGGTCCCCATGAAGGCAACTCTTCAACTGCTTGGGCTTTTCTGGTTGCTCCAGACTTGCCCTGACTTACCCTTGCTGGGTGAGTCCCTCAGTCCTTGCTGGTCTGCACCGCAACCTTTTCTTCACTTCCCCATGACTTGCCGTTGCCAAGGCTTGTTGGGTCCAATCCGGTCGCCGACACCGCAGCACTTGACAAACTTTATGGGATAGCTCGAATCCAGCTCCTGGTCATCGTCGACACCTCCTGGACCTCGTGGCTGAAGAGTCAAGGCACCTGTCAATTCACATGAAGCACCCGACATCTGAGGGCATTCGACTATCGTGCCCCTGGTCACTGGCTAGTGACCCAGACTCTGTCCCCTCTGCTTTCAGGTCTTCCTTTTCCTCGATCCAGGCTTGGATCGCTCCGGAAACTCTTCTTCTCCACGGCAGCAGCACTTTTCCAGCGGTCGCCCTTGAAAACGACGACCATTCCTGACACCTTTTAACACGTATACACCCGGCTTCCCTGGGTGAGGTAACTCGAGTATTTCGGTACTCACGTGGGTGTGGGCCCTAGAAACTCTTAAGTTTTAAGGGGTTAACTGGAAGTCCTCTCCGAAGTGTCCCTTTTCTTTAAAAATCTAACCGCGACTTTCCCCATAGAAGTCAATGGTGGCTCGCGGCTGTGTTCTCACACTGCACGCGTCCCCCGTGGGTCCCCTGTGTCACTACCTTGGGTGGTTCCTTGGGGTCCAAGCACTTCTACACGCTCTAGGCCTTGTGTCTAGTTCAGTCGTGGTTCTTATACCACTATTTTAGTATATGGTTTGGTACGCCCCTAGGGCTCAAACGTATATTGTGCTAAATACTGCTGATATTTGACTTGTAACTTATGTACTTCGAACTCTAGCCTCATAAAGAGACTAGAGGGGTGTATTTAAGACTAAATACATATATTTTATATATATACCTGGTGTGGTCCTCTTTCATTTGGTCACTCAAGAGATTATAGACTGGTAAAACAAGCTGCTTTACATTCCTTCAAGACTTAGCCTGAAGGCTGCTCTCCATAGCTACCACTAGGATAGCTTTCAATAAAGGTTGTCTTTAACCTATCTCCATAAGGGGTTGTTTGGACTGGTGCAAGGTGCCCACTAGAACTAGTGGACAGCATATGCCAGGCCAACTTCTCACATTGGTGTGCAGCGTGTGGGATTCCAGCTTGCTATTGTTTTACCAGATAATCTCAATTGAATTGATCAACTGAAATCCTCTAAGGGTACCTAAGGTACATATAAATTCAAGCTTAGAAATACAGTAAGTTCTACTGAACTTAGAGTTGTGTGTCAAGGGCTTAGCACACCCTTTCTACAACTCAAGAGAGTTTAGTAGGCCACACTAGAGTAGGTAGTGCATACACCACACCTCACTAGTAATGTCTTCGCTGCCAGGAACCAGTGGGCTCCTGCCATCCAAATACGACAACCTCCCATTCTTGGAATTGAGAGAGTTGTGCAAGATTAGGAAGCTGAAGACAGGCAAAAGTGCCAACACCCAACGTCTCATGGAGATGCTCCTGCTAGATGATCTCAGAAGACCTATATGGTCTGCAAGGGTAGGCAGAGAGGGTGGGGCAGAAGATGAGGAAGGGACCAGGGGTGAAAATACCCAGGACCTGACCTCTGAAACTGGCCAGGAGGGTGGCAATGACCTTGCCCTGGAAAATGCAGCTCCTCCTGCAGATGAGGAGGAGGATCAGAATGACCTCCCCTTTGTCCCAGCAGGAAGAGTTGTGAGTGTGCCTAGAAGGTCCAGATCTCCTTCTCAGGAGTCTAACCATTCTGACACCTGAGTAGGGACCTCTGTTTCCTCTCATAGGAGGGAAACCTCTCATGAAAGGAAAGACAGGCTGCTCAAGTATGAGAAGCTCAGTTGAGAATCAGAAAACAGCAGTTGGCTATAGATAGGGAGTTCCTAGAGCTTGATAGACAAAGAAGAAAGTTGGGACTAGAGTCCCATGGTGGCAGCAACTTCCCTAGTGGTAGGGAAAGGTCTTATGACCATAGAAACCTGAGCAAGATTGTCCCTCCCTACCAGAGTGGGGATGACATCCACAAATGGATTACTGCACTGGAGAGGGCCTGTAAAGTACAGAAGGTCCCTCAGGAGCAGTGGGCAGCAATCTTGTGGCTCTCCTTTGCAGACAAAGGTAGAGACAAGATCCTCACTGTAAGAGAAGAGGATGCTGATGATTATCAAGTCCTGAAGAGTGCCCTAATAGATGGGTTTGGCCTAACCACTGAGCAATACAGGTTAAAGTTCAGAGATACCCAAAAGGCACAGACACAGGACTGGGTGGACTTTGTAGATTGTGCTACCAAGGCTCTGGAAGGCTGGTTACTGGGCAGTAAGTTGTGTGACTTCAAAGGATTTTATAATTTAATCATGAGGGAGCAGATTCTTAATAACTGTCAAAATCAGTTGCTACATCAGTACCTGGTTGACTCTGATCTGACCTCTCCCCAAGAATTGGGAAAGAAGGCAGACAAATGGGTCAGAACCAGGGTGAAGCAGAAAGTGCAGAACCAAGGTGGTGACCAGAAGAAGCAAGATTGCAAAAACTCTGATAAGGGTGGGGAGAAGGGTAAAGACCAGAAGTCTTCACAAGGCCCCCAAAAATCTTCTTCAGGTGGGGATTCCCAATCTAATAAAGGAAAAGGCCAAAAGAAACCATGGTGCAGTCTGTAAGCAAAAGACTCACTGGACCAGTGATTGCACCAAGTCCAAAGACTCCACTCCAGCCACCATTGCCCCTAGGGCAACTGTTCCCCCTAGTCCAGCTACAAGTGGTGATGGAAACACTCAGAATAAGGGTTTAGTAGGCTTGACCCTGGGTACTGAGATGGACTCTGGCCTAGTCAGAGTGCCAACTCAGGCTGTCCTAGTCTGTGATGGGGGCATGGATATGTCCCCCTTTGTGAGTCCCAATGATTTGGGCAAATACAGACAGCAGCCTTTAATTAATGGGAGGGAGGCTTTGTCATTCAGGGACACAGGAGCAAGTGTCACCATGGTGACACAAGATCTTGTGGATCCTGGGCAGATTATACTTGGTGAAATGTACCAAGTGACCAATGCTAGCAATGTCAGAACAGACCATTCTCTGGCAGTTGTTAACTTCTCCTGGGGAGGGGTAACTGGCCTTAAGAAGGTTGTGGTGAGTACAGGCCTACCAGTTGAATGCTTGCTTGGCAATGATCTTGAAACCTCAGCTTGGGCAGAGGTGGAGCTCAGGAGACATGCAGAAATGCTAGGGATCCCTCTCCATGTCTTTGCTGTGACTAGGTCACAGGCAAAAATGTCAAAAGCTGAACAGGCCCTGGATTCTGGAATAATGGACCAGGTGCCTCCCAAGAAAAGGAGCAGTAGGTTTAAGGCAGTACCTTCCCCCTTGGCTCAGGAGGAAGATCAGTCTTTTGAGGAAGCTGATCTCAGGCCTGAAGAAGGAACTGTCCCAGAGGAGCTTGAACCTGATCAGGTTGAGTTCTTGGGGACAGGGGGCCCTTCCAGGGCAGAACCGAGCCAGGAGCAGCTGAACTGCCCCTCTCTTGAACCCCTCAGACAGCAGGCTGCTGCTGAGGCTGCTGGGAATGCTAGTGGCACCCATAAGATATATTGGGATGATGGACTCCTGTACTCAGAGAGTAGAGACCCCAAGCCTGGAGCAGCCAGGAGGTTGGCTATACCTCTGAAGTTCAGGGGCTTCCAATTGACACTAGCCCATGATATTCCCTTAGCAGGTCACCTGGGCCAGAACAAGACTTGGGACAGAATTGTCCCTCACTTTCACTGGCCCCACATGTCTGAGACACCAAGGAGTTGTGTCGCTCCTGTGTAACCTGCCAAGCCAGTGGGAAGGCAGGTGGCACCACAAAGGCCCCCCTGATACCACTACCTGTGGTGGGGGTTCCCTTTGAGAGGGTGGGGATTGACATAGTTGGTCCCATGGATCCCCAAACAGCATCTGGGCACAGGTTTATCCTGGTGGTGGTGGACCATGCCACCAGGTACCCTGAAGCCATTCCCCTTAGGACCACTACAGCTCCTGTGGTGGCAAGGGCCCTCCTGGGAATTTTCTCAAGAGTGGGCTTTCCTAAGGAGGTAGTATCTGACAGAGGTGCAAACTTTATGTCCAGTTACTTGACTGCAATGTGGAAGGAGTGTGCAGTGACTTATAAGTTCACCACACCCTATCACCCACAATGCAATGGTTTAGTTGAGAGATTCAACAAAACCTTGAAGGGCATGATTAAAGGGCTCCCAGAAAAGCTTAGGCGAAGATGGGACATACTCTTGCCCTGCCTTTTATTTGCATACAGGGAGGTGTCTCAGAAGGGGGTTGGCTACAGCCCTTTTGAACTTTTGTTTGGCCATCCTGTTAGGGGTCCATTGTGTCTGGTGAAGGAAGGTTGGGAGTTACCTCTCAAACCCCCTAAACAGGACATAGTGGACTATGTACTTGGTCTCCGCTCCCGGATGGCTGAGTATATGGAAAAGGCAACCAAAAACCTTGAGGCTAGCCAGGAATTACAGAAAGCCTGGCATGACCAAAAGGCTGTGCTGACTGTCTACCAGCCAGGGCAGAAAGTGTGGGTGCTGGAGCCAGTGGCCCCAGCAGCTCTCCAAGACAAGTGGAGTGGCCCCCATACCATTGTTGAACAGAAGGGAGAGGTTACCTATCTGGTAGACCTGGGAACTCCCAGGAGCCCCCACAGGGTGCTCCATGTCAACAGGCTGAAGCCATATGTGGACAGGGCTGACATGGGCTTGCTCATGGCAACTGATGAGGGCCAGGAGGAGGAGAGTGACCCTCTCCCTGACCTGCTCTCTCAGAACCCTGATGATGGGTCAGTGGATGGTGTAGCCTTGGCAGGCAGCCTCACTGCCCAGCAGCAAACTGATTGTAGACAGGTGCTCAATCAGTTCAGACACATGTTTTCTCTGACTCCAAGTCAGACCACCTGGTGCACTCATGAAGTGGACACTGGGGACAGTCTGCCTGTTAAAAGTAAGATTTACAGGCAACCTGACCAGGTCAGGGACTGTATCAGGACAGAAGTCCAGAAAATGTTGGAACTGGGTGTCATTGAACCTTCAGATAGCCCTTGGGCTAGTCCAGTGGTCCTGGTGCCAAAACCTCACACAAAAGATGGTAAGAGAGAGATGAGGTGTTGTGTGGACTACAGAGGTCTCAATGCAGTCACTAGGACTGATGCCCATCCAATCCCCAGGGCAGATGAGCTAATAGACACTTTGGCCTCAGCCAAGTATCTAAGCACATTTGACCTAACAGCTGGCTACTGGCAGATCAGACTAGCTGATGATGCAAAGCCAAAAACTGCATTTTCTACCCCTGGTGGGCTTTACCAATTTGTGGTGATGCCCTTTGGTTTGAAAATGCACCTGCCACTTTTCAGAGGTTGGTGAACACAGTCCTTACAGGTCTGGAAGCCTATAGTGCAGCAAATCTAGATGATATTGCTGTCTTTAGCTCCACCTGGGAGGATCACCTGGTCCACCTCAGAAATGTTTTGGAGGCCCTGCAGAAGGCAGGCCTAACTATCAAGGCCACAAAGTGCCAGATAGGGCAGAGTCAGGTTGTGTACCTGGGCCACCTTGTGGGTGGAGGCCAGGTTCAACCATTGCAGAGCAAGATCCAGACCATCATGGACTGGGCTGCTCCAACTACCCAGACTCAGGTGAGTGCCTTTTTAGGCCTGACTGGGTACAACAGAAGATTTGTCAAGGGGTATGGATCCATAGTGACACCCCTGAATGACTTAACCTCTAAGAAAATGCCCAAAAGGTTCAGTGGACAGTTAGCTGTCAAAAGGCATTTGATGACCTGAAGCAGGCCATGTGCACTGCTCCCATTCTGCAAAGTCCTGATTACTCCAAAAGGTTCATTGTGCAAACAGATGCATCTGAGTTGGGGGTAGGGGCTGTACTGTCACAGTTGAATGATGAAGGTCAGGATCAGCCAGTAGCTTTTATTAGCAGAAGGCTGACCCCCAGAGAGAAACGTTGGTCAGCCATAGAGAGGGAGGCCTTTGCTGTGGTTTGGGCTCTGAAGAAGCTGAGGCCATACTTGTTTGGCACTCACTTCCTTGTTCAAACAGACCACAAGCCCCTCTTATGGCTAAAACAGATGAAGGGTGAAAACCCCAAACTTTTGAGGTGGTCCATTTCCCTACAGGGGATGGACTATACAGTGGAACATAGACCTGGGAGTAACCATGCCAATGCAGATGGACTCTCCAGATATTTCCACTTAGAACATGAAAACTTAACTGGTCAAGGTTAGTTTGATGTCCCTGCGTTTGGGGGGGGGGGTTGTGTAGGAGAGTAGGATCTGCCTCTTATGGTTACCCCCACTTTTTGCTGGTGTATCACTGTTTTTCGACTTTAGTCTGGCTGGGGCCCTGCTATTCAGGACCCCAGCCTAGCTGCTTCCTCTCTAAATTGATTCCATGTACTTTAGGTACATCCCAGATTGGATTCTGGAGTGCCCTTATAAGTCCCTAGTAAATGGTATACTATGTACCCGGGGCATAGGTACCCCAGAGGCCTACCAGGGGCTGAAGCATATATTATGCCACCCCTGGGAAGCCGTCCAAAAAGACACCACAGGTCTGCTACTGCAGCCTGGGTAAGGTGGTGCATGCACCCCTTACTGTGGTATAGGCTACCTATATCACTACCATTACACACACATATAAACCTATAAGTCACTCCTATGGCAGGCCTTAACAATCCTGAAGGCAGAGTGCTTGGTTTTTTTGTGAGAGGGTGCCCCTGCATGAGCAGAGCCCCCCTGCAGCGTTCGGAGTCAATCCTCTGGTGCTGTTTGTGGTGCAGCCTGACCATATACTCTTAAGTGCATTATAACCTCGCGTTAAATGCTAACTTTGGGATGGCTGCACGGAAACATGTCGTGTTTGGTGTCACACATCTTGGAATACTACCCCCACACCAGTTCTGGCGGCGGGGGAAGCATTCCACCCTTCTAGAGGGAGAGACATGTACACACAGGTATACCCGGTATTAACTTTTCAGAGCCCTGGCATCACAAAATGGATGCCGCTGCCACAGACACTGGTCTGGCCTCCTGCCGCTGACCGAAACTTCGGCAGGGGAGGCCTGGACAATAGGTTTCCTGTCGAAGGGAGGTGTAACCACCTCCCCAGACAGGATAGTGTGTATTGGGGCTGGGCGGGAACACTCTCTGGTGCTTTGAAGTCCTGCACTGGGGGCACATTTGGTGTCCCTGTGCATAGTCCAGTTCAAACCGGTTGCAGGGGCTACCTGCCCCTGCTCTGGTGCGAAACTGGACAAAGGGAATGGGTGTAACCACCCCTCTTCCCTGACCCTCCCATAGGTGTGTCCCCAGAGTATGTCCAACCCCCTAACTTAGTATAAGTATGGGACCCCAGTCCTTAGGACTTTAGATATCCCTGGACGAAACTCTGAAGCTGAATCCTGGACCTTCGACGCTCTACATCAAGATTAGAGGACTGAAGAATCTCCCTTGGGGTCAAGGAGTGACTCCCCTGCTTGGCAGGCACCAACAAAGCATCTGTCCGGTCTGCATTGCTGAAGCTCCCGCCAGACGCTGAAGTCTTTGCATCACCAGAGATAGATTTCCAGACTTCCCCGAGGCTGCCCTGAGACCCCAGCAAAGCTGAGGCCCGTAGCTGTTGTGGGTAACGTGGAACCGTGACCCCTGGACACCGAGCACATTTGCAAGTGCATCAACTTCTTGACATCTCTCGAAGTTGTGCTTTGGGTTCCAAGTAGCCCTACCCCTGAGCACCAACTGTAGCGAAGATCACTGGCCTACCCTCCACGAGTGTCCCGTGGGCCAGCTCCAAGCATGACCACTCAAGGCTCTTTTGAAATCTCTAGTCCATTGGCTAGTGGGTCCCCACGAAGGCAACTCTTCAACTGCTTGGGCTTTTCTGGTTGCTCCAGACTTTCCCTGACTTACTCTTGCTGGGTGAGTCCCTCAGACGTTGCTGGTCTGCACCGCAGCCTTTTCTTCACTTCCCCGTGACTTGCCGTTGCCAAGGCTTGTTGGGTCCAATCCGGTCGCCGACACCGCAGCACTCGACAAACTTTGTGGGACAGCTCGAATCCAGCTCCTGGTTGTCGTCGACGCCTCCTGGACCTCGTGGCTGAAGAGTCAAGGCACCTGTCAACTCACCTGAAGCACCCGACATCTGAGGGCATTCGACTATCGTGCCCCTGGTCACTGGCTAGTGACCCAGACTCTGTCCCCTCTGCTTTAAGGTCTTCCTTTTCCTCGATCCAGGCTTGGATCGCTCCGGACACTCTTCTTCTCCACGGCAGCAGCACGTTTCCAGCGGTCGCCCTTGAAAACGACGACGATTCCTGACACCTTTTAACACGTATGCACCCGGCTTCCCTGGGTGAGGTAACTTGAGTATTTCGGTACTCACGTGGGTGTGGGCCCTAGAAACTCTTAAGTTTTAAGGGGTTAACTGGAAGTCCTCTCCGAAGTGTCCCTTTTCTTTAAAAATCTAACCGCGACTTTCCCCATAGAAGTCAATGGTGGCTTGCGGCTGTGTTCTCACACTGCACGCGTCCCCCGTGGGTCCCCTGTGTCACTACCTTGGGTGGTTCCTTGGGGTCCAAGCACTTCTACAGGCTCTAGGCCTTGTGTCTAGTTCAGTCATGGTTCTTATACCACTATTTTAGTATATGGTTTGGTACGCCCCTAGGGCTCAAACGTGTATTGTGCTAAATACTGCTGATATTTGACTTGTAACTTATGTACTTTGAACTCTAGCCTCATAAAGAGACTAGAGGGGTGTGTTTAAGACTAAATACATATATTTTATATATATTCCTGGTGTGGTCCTCTTTCATTTGGTCACTCAAGAGATTATAGACTGCTAAAACAAGCTGCTTTACATTCCTTCAAGACTTAACCATGAAGGCTGCTCTCCATAGCTACCACTAGGATAGCTTTCAATAAAGGTTGTCTTTAACCTATCTCCATAAGGGGTTGTTTGGACTGGTGCAAGGTGCCCACTAGAACTAGTGGACAGCATATGCCAGGCCAACTTCTCACACCGTCCACCTTAGTATTAGGCAAAGGTCTTCCCACCTTTTCCCATGTTAATGGGCAGCTTGCCAAAAGGCCCCCTGAGCGCATTCTCCACCCATTTTGGTGACTTGATCTCTATGAAGGGGAAGATGAGGACTTTTCCAGCAAACACTGACGCACTTACTTAATATAGTTTAGAGGAGGTACCCTTGTTTGGTGGACATTCACCTCTTTGTAGTCTCATCATCTTCTTTATAAGAGGATTCATGTTATCACAGATTTCTGGAAGATGACGCCTGAGGAACAATCACATTGCTGAAATTAAACAAACAGAAGGTCACTCGAGACATTTCCTCCTGATCCATTATGCAGCTGTGGTGTAGAATATGCGCTAGACATTTACTCAAGAGTTAGCACTTTCTAATTAACCAGTAGAAAGTACTCCAGTTGGGTAGACATTTTATGTAAAACTGTGGACTCTTGTTGGATAAAGGGGCAGGTGAGGTTCCGTTCTGGCCCAGTCACTCACACAGCTACAGACACATCCACACAGCCACGCAGACATTCACTCACACACCCATTCAGCTAATCTCACATCTACTCACAGACCCACACAGCCACTCACATACACACTCATGCATGCACACAGTCACTCATATACCTACAAAACTACTCACACATCCACCCAGAGACCATACAGCCACTCTCACATCTACTTACACCCATATAACTACTCATACACCCACTCACAGACCCATATAGCTACTCACACACCTATAAAACCACTCACACACCCACTCGCTGACCTATACAGCTACTCACTTACCCACTCACAGACCCATACAGTCACTCACACACCCACTTATAGACCCATACAGCCACTCACACACCTTCTCACAGACCCATATAGCCACACACAAACCTACTCACACACCCACTCACTGGCCCAGAAAACTACTCATATACCCTCAAAACTACTAACACACCCACTCATACACCCATACAGACACTCACACACCCAACCACAGACTCATACAGCCACTCACACACCCAGTCACTGACCCATACAGCTACTCACACACCCACTCACAGACCTAAACAGCCACTCACACACCCACTCGTAGACCCATACAGTCCCTCACACACCCATACAGCCACTCACAGACCCACTCACAGGCCCATACAGCCACTCACACACCCTCTCATTGACATATACAACCACTCACACACTTACTCTCAAAGGTTGCAGGTTACACCTAAGAAATAAAGTTAAAAAACCTTCAAAATTTACAAAAAAAAACAAAAGTTACAGTGACGTTATAGTTAAGAAACAACATTAAAAAAAGTGGAAATACAGTGAAAAAAACAAAGGTTACAGGGACGTTATAGGTAGGGAAAATAATTTCAAAAAGCCGTAAAAATTAACTGAAAAAACCAAAGTTACAGGGACGTTATAGTTAGGCTCATATTTCACATGCACAAAACTGTAGAAATTCAACAGTTACCTGAGCTAACTATAACTTACGGCCCCGCAATACACTGCTTATGATCAGACAAATTACATCACTCATGACATGGTTTGTGACATCACTGACGAAATCACTGATGACATCTCAAATGACATCGCTGATTACATTACTGATGACATCAATCCCAGAACCACTCACACACTCATTCACACACCAGCACAACATCCCACCCACCCACACAACCATGCACACCCACACCAACACTTACACACCCACTCACAGATCCATAAAACCACTCACACATCTAGTCACAAACCCAAACAACAACTCACACACCTACTTACAGACCCTTACAACCATTCACACACCCACTTACACATCCACACAACTACTCACATACCCACTCACACACCACACAACCACTGCCAAAGCCTCTCACACACCCACAAACCCATTCACACACCCATTCACACATACATACAACCACTCACATACCCACACAGCTACTCAGACACCTACTCACATACCCATACAACCACTCAGTCACCCATACAACTACTCACGTACCCATACAACCACACGCACATGCAGAAAGCCACTCACAAACCCATACAGCCACTGACAGATCCATGCAGCCACTCACACACCCATGGAGCCACTCAGACACCCACTCACACCCTGATACAGACAGTCACAAAGCCACTTAGATGACATATCTTAGAAATAGTATCACTCATTAGTAGTACAGAAAT
The DNA here is from genome assembly GCA_963921515.1 of Calotriton arnoldi. Classification (NCBI taxonomy): domain Eukaryota; kingdom Metazoa; phylum Chordata; class Amphibia; order Caudata; family Salamandridae; genus Calotriton; species Calotriton arnoldi. Next base: position 813,751 of record CAWUFW010006078.1, read on the forward strand.
TATGGACATTTAACATATGCAGTAGCTTAGTATATATCTTTAAGTCACAGAAACATTTACAAAACATTTACACTCACAGGATGTTGTCATCAGTAATGTCATTTGAGATATCATCAGTGATGCCATTAATGAAGTCACTGACCATGTCATGAGTGATGTAATATGTTAAGTCATAAGCAGTGCATTGCAGGGGCGCAAGTTATAGTTAACTGAGGTGACTCTAAATGTTCAATTTCTAAGGTACTGTGTATGTAAAATCTGAGCTTAACTATAACGTCCCTGTAACTTTTGTTTTTTTCCAGTGAATATTTATATATATGTATATATATATATATATACACACATATATACATATATATACATATATATATACATATATATTCTCCAAGGACAGTCAAAAGACAATGCTGCACACTCTCGGGCTTATGGAGTTCAATGATTAATTAATTTCATGTCGTGCCACTGAAAAATCCAACTGCCAAACGCGTTTTGGCCTCCTGGCCTTTGTCAATGTCAGTAACCTTACGTGCAAAGTCACCTTATAACAAAATCGAAATTCATTGGGCAGCAGTTCAATCAAAGAGATAGAAAATGGACTATGTGAATACATTGGTTGATACTACTTATCCTTGGCGGCCATTTTATAATATGCAACCATGGCCCAAAAGCAACAATTTTAATCCTGAAAGGGTTATCATCCTTGATCAGAATTGGGAGATAAAGTACATGCTATATGAGAAAAACAGTAAAAAATACAATGAAAAATATATACAAGATACCCCCATCTGTGACATTTCCAAAATTAAAGAATTGCATGTTCCGATGCACAAATCTGAATTAATCAACATGGTAGACAGATGTTTTCTGGGGTTACAATATTGCATCTGCTCAAAATATGTAAATTACTCCTTGAATGGGCCTTCATTATTTTGAGCATATCATTGATTTGAAGCACTCGAAACAATTGCAAATGAAGAAAATTCATTTGGAAATAGGTGCTTCATTCAATGCTGACCATAATTTACAATAAGAATGCTAATTATGCCTTTTTTTTTTTTTTAAATATTTTATATTTGTCAACAAGAAGGTAACAATTAAGAAAACACAATATTAAATGCATACAGATATCAAAGAAAATGATTACACACATAAAAAAAGGAAGAAAAAAAAAAACACCAAACAAATTAAAATTACAAAGAAATAATTTGTGAAACAGAGAGCATAATTAAACTGCAATGAACTCCATGTAAGACTGATTATAAATTAAAACAAAGACCCCCAGATTGCATTACATTTGACTACAGAGCGAATGCCCCTTGACTTAGCCAGCGCTTGTTCCATATCGTACGTCTGTCTTACTAACAACCACCAGTCAGTGACAGAAGGGGGTTTTGGTGAGATCCAAACCCGGGCAATTGTTAGTCTTGCGGAAACCAGTAAAATAGCAAGTAAGCCATTAGATTTGGAGCTCAAATTCCTACAACCCATCATAATTTCCATAGTCGTAAGAGGTAATTCCATCCCCAACTTCTGAGACAGTACTTGACCGACCTTCTGCCAAAATATTGACAATTCTGGGCACGTTACAAACATGTGTTTTATGTCGGCCGCATACAGATCACACCTTGGGCATTTTGTCCGATCACTGACTAAGTTGTTAGATGACCACTTAGCAATTCTTTTTGGCGTATAATATAGTAGACATATTGTACGATGTTGCTGCAGTCGCAAATTAGTAGAATGCACTACCTTATCTATAGTGCTTAGAGCTTGCGCTATGGTAATAGCCGCAACCGGCGTCCCCAGAACCTTACTCCAACGATCAGCTAATCTCACACAGTCATCTGATCTATAAATACTTAAACATTTATACATACTGCTAATCAGAGATTTTGCATTTACAGCATGTAAACAATCCCAGATGTCAGAACCAGATATATTCGTCAAATTTAAATGCCGTCGAAAATAATCCCGGATCTGATAGTACTTAAACAGCATATGATCTGGTAATTTATGCTGTATCTGAAGTTTCTCAAAAGAAACAAAGCCACTGTAGTCATACAAATCCCCTAAGCATACGACACCGCAGCTAGCCCAGCATTTGCCCACAGCATCGTGGAATATCTCCGGCAGGCCTGGGTTATACCAAAGGGGGAACTTATCATGAAAAAGCGATGTATTGCACCTAAGCGAAATAGCACGCCAGATGAATATGCTATCTTGTACAGTCTTGAACTTAACCCTTTTAAATAATTCGGGTCATTAATTCTATAAAGAAACATATTGCTCTCCTCTCCCAACATAAACTTGTAACAAAAGTTAGTGCTAGCAGGATTAATAAGACTACGAAGACGGCCAATAAAAGCTGACTAAAAATATATTTTAAGGTCAGGACCGCCTTGACTAAAAGGAAGTTTTAACAAATCTATTGCTCGTCGCACTTTTCTGTAACCCCATATAAAACTGCTTAAATTTACCTCTAATCACTTAAAAATGAATTGGGAACCCGTAGTGGAATGGAACGGAACAGATAAAGGAATTTGGGCAGAATCTTCATTTTTATAATATTGATTCGCCCAATAATACCTAAGGGCAGCTTATGCCAGTTCTTTAGTGACTTAGCTGTCTCTTTCAGCAGTACTTCATAATTTAGAGAAAATATCCTGTCTATCTGTGCCGACAACCTGACCCCCAAATAAGTAGCAACGGAACAAACCCCATGCAATGAAGCTAAAGGTTTATAATTAAGAAGAACTTGGGTCTTATTGACGTTTAATTTATAACCTGAGATTGAACCAAACCCACCAGCTTCTTCCACTATCACTTTCAATGCATCCCCAGGTTCCGTTGAGAAGACCGCAATATCATCTGCGTATGCAATAACCTTAAGAGAGTTTGCTCCTGATGTAAAAGCACAGATTAGGGGATGACTTTGCAAAACAGAGATAAATGGCTCTATATATAAGGCGAATAGCAAAGGTGAAAGGGGCATCCCTGATGGGTACCACAGAGGATCGGGAAGATAGGAGACTGCCAAACCCGAATATGCTAATTTAGCGCAGGGCTTGTCGTATAAGGCTTGTACCCATTTCTTAAATTGGCCCTTGATTCCAAAAGCTGAGAGTGTGGCCCAAAGAAAGTCCCACCCCAATTGATCAAATGCTTTTTCAGCGTCTAGCAAAATCATACTGAGTGGGGTTGACCTTGTATTTGCCACGTGAAAGGCAGCCACAGCCATATTAACGTGGGCAGTAGTGTCTCTCCCTTGAATGAACCCATGCTGATGAGGGGATACCAGACTAGGCATTACTGGGGCAAGGCGATTTGCCAGGATCTTTGCAAAAATGTTTGCATCGGCATTGATGAGTGAAATTGGCCGAAACGACCCACACTAATCCGCTGGTTTTCTTTTTTTCAAGAAAAAGACAATTTGCGTCACATTCCATGACTCAGGGACCTTACCATTTATCCCAATGAGCCTTATTACCTGACTAAATGGTAACAACAAGACATCTTTAAAGATCTTATACAATTCCAAAGGTATGGAATCTTCCCCCGCCGCCTTGCCTGATGGTAAAGCACTAATTGCCAGTTCTATCTCCTCCTTTGAAATGTCCCTGGCCAGAGAGTCGGATGTTTCTCCCCCCATACTTGCCAGAGAGCTATTCTGAATATAATTAAAAATATCTTCCTGCTTTGGTTGGATCGTTGGGGTATATAACTCTTGATAATATAGAGCAAATTGTTCCAATATCTGTTGTGGGTGCTCATACAATATATCATTAGGCCCTTTGATAGCCTTTATATGAGTCTTAGCCCTATCATCTGCTACCTTAAAGGCGAGGATCTTGCCTATTTTCTCACCGTTTTCATATTGTGACAAACGGTATTTACTGAATCTTATCATACTTTTCTCCCTAAATGTCTTCTTCAAGGCTGATCTAAGAATAATTAAAACATGCCCCAATTGTCCATGTCATCAGTGCCCCTCAAAGCTGCCTCTGCATGTTGATCTTCTACTACACGAATAGCTAGAGTAGTCTCTTTGATTGCATTTTTTCGATCTTTATTTTGCCGCCAAATATATTGTTGGGTAGAGCCCCTAATAATTGCCTTACATTTGTCCCAGACCACATTAGGAGAAGCCGACCCTGTATTTTCCTTAAAAAATACTTTAAGTTGTTCCCTGATCCTAGCCACATACTCCTCATCTGTTAATAAATACCTGGGAAACGAAAAGGATCTAGGCACCTTATTCTCAACAAAAATCTTAAAGGAAAGGAGGGCAGGATTGTGGTCGGAGGTAACTCTCGGACAAATTTCCATATCAGCTAACCATAAGATTTGATCTGATGCCCAAGCCATATCTATTCGGGAGTACAACTTGTGTGGAGCAGAATAATACGTATAGCCCGATACGTTTGGGTATAACGTTCTCCAAACATCCCTAATAGCCTGTAGCCAACCCAACTCCCCGATCGCAGCCCGTGTCATCTGCATCCAAAGAAAAGCACCTCGTCTTGTTGTGTCTAACCCATAATCCATAATGCAGTTAAAATCTCCCATCACAACCCGTTCCCCCTCCCAATTCAGCATGTCAATATTTATGACATCAATAGTAGTAGGATCATCTATATTGGGACCGTACAGTGAGCAAAAAACATATTTCTTTCCCTTTATCGCCATTGGTGCTATAGCCCATCTCCCACCTTTATCAGACATTGTCTTACAGACTACACCTATAAACCGTTTATGTTTCAATATGGCGACCCCCGTATAGAGGCACTTTGTGCTGAACATACTACCACTTCGAATCCTAATTGTTTTAACAATCCCCGATCCTTATAAGAGAGATGTGTCTCCGTTAGCATAACTATCTGAGGGTTATACATTATTAACTCTTCAGTGACTAATTGTCTCTTAATCCTGCTATTCAGACCTACCACATTCCACGCTAAACATTTAATCCACTCCATCTCGATAATAATTCCCTGCCGCCTTTTTTAATGTCTAACTTAATTAACTTAATACAACTTTCATCAACCCTATTTTCACTTTTATTTCTTGATACCCTCATGTTGACCTTTTCCTTTTTTTGCCCCCTCCCATAACCTCCCACACCCCTCCCCCCCTGAAAAACTTACCCACCCCCCTGCATCTGGAAGGAGGAATCATCCCCTTCTCACAGCTGCCGCTGGATTGGCAGCTAACTGGAACCCAGACTCCACGGCAGCTCCCGAGGCAGACCCGCCCCCTCAGCTATTTTCAAAGAAAAAAGAAAAGAGGACAGAAAAGAGAAGAAGTATTTTGACATACCTACAAAACTAATGTGAAAAAAAAATAGAAACAAGGAAGAGGAAAAAACAACTTTTCACTTTCCGCTTTTCCCCTCAGCCCAGGCCCAGCACCTCAAGTTTTATGCTGCCCCACCTTTCTGCCATCTATGAAGTGCTTCCTTCGCTTCTGATTCAGATAAAAAAAATATGATTGCCCTCCCCCCCTGTATAGCATTCAGGCGTGCTGGTTCCTGCAGAAATACTTGAGCCCCAGTGGCTTTTAGTGGATCAATCAACTGCCTTAGCTGCCATCGCCTGTCCATTGTTGCTTTGCGAAAGTCCGAACGGAAAAAAATGGAGAGAGATTCAACAGCAACTGGTGATCTAGGACTAGCCTTCAGAGAAACAGCTTGCCGCAGCAAAAAATTTCCAAAATAAATCAGAAATGGCCTAGGGTAACGAGTATCTTGCCTGCTGTTAGAACTGGGGGTCTCTAGTTGGCAGAGGTAGGTACCTTTGTCCAAATAGGGACCCTTGCTTCTAGTCAGGATAAGGGGGTAACCTCCTGAAATAACCCCTGCTCACCCTCTTGGTAGCTTGGCACGAGCAGACAGGCTTAGTTCAGAGGCAGTGTGTAAAGCATTTGTGAACACATACAGTAATCCAGTGACACCACTACAAATGGACACCACACAGGTTGTATTATAAAAATAAGTATCTTTTATATAGATTTACCACAAGACCATAAATGACATAAATAATCCACAATACTGTACTTTAAGGATGGTAGAATTAGCTTGAGTCTCTTAAAATGAAAAATGCGACACTTTGAGTTCAATGTACCTTAAGATGCGTAACGCATGGCAACGAAAAGTGTTGCAGGGAAGGTGATGCGGTAGTCCCTTACACGCAAGGACGGTGATGCGTTGAAGATCTGGTGCAAAAGAAACAAAGTGGCGTCTTCTTGAGGTTGCGACAACGAAGAGGTGATGCGTGCACGCCCGACGGCCGTGCGGCGATTTCGATGAGTCTTTGGAGCCGCGACTGGCCCTGCGACACGCTTCCCTGGCGATGCGACGGCGTCTGATGCGAGGTCGACGATCTTCTCCTGGGATGCGGGGCGCCCCTCGTGTTGCGATGCATCGGCGTCTGATGCGAGGTCGATGCTCTGCCCCGGGGATGCGACGGCGTCTGATGCGACGGCGACACTTTTCTCCGGTGCTGCGAGGTGCTTCGAAGGATGCGGCGCGCTTCTTCGGGGATGCGCCGGCGTCTGCTGCGATGTCGACACTCTTCTCCGGCGGTGCGATACTCAGCGGCGGCGGCGACACGCTTCTTCGTGTTGAGTCGCGCTTCCAGCTCCCAGAGACACGCAAGTGTGTCAGAAGGTCCAATTTCCCAGCAAGGGAACACAGGGGGAGCTGGTGGGTGAAGTCTGTTGTCCCTGAGACTTCAGCAGGAGGCAAGCTCTAAAATCAAGCCCTTGGAGATCCTTCACAAGTTGATGAAAGTCACAGCAAAGCAAAAGTTCCTTTCTCCTTTCTTTGGCAGTCAGGCAAACCACTGCAGGCCAATCCCCCAAGCAGCACTTCAGGCTTAGGGATAGTCTCTCCTCAGTTTCTTCTTGGTTCCGCTCCTCAGCAAAGGTTTCTTCTTGTTTCCCAAAAGTGATCTAATTTCCTAGGGGTCTGGGTCCCCTTTTTATACACCTTTTCTCTTTGTTCTCTGGAGGCAGAGAGGCCTCTGCCTAGCCCAAAACCAGTTCTGGTCAGTCCTGGAGCCCTTTGTTTTTCTGACTCCTTCTTTCCTTTCAGAATGTGGGGCAGAGTGCTCAGCCGCCCGGCAGGAGGTGGAGCCAGCATTGTGGAAGGCAGGCACAGCCCTATTCAGACCCAGGTGCAACTCCTCCCTCCACTCTGGATGCAGATCTTTCTATTCAGCCCTGTGCTGACTCACCCTGTCTCCTGTAGCCAACCCCAGCCCCTGTCACTCAATCTCCAGACAAGGAATACACAACCTAGCAGAGGCAGGCTTGGAAGTTTAGGCAAGAAAATACCCACTTTCTAAAAGTGGTATTTTCAAACACAGAATGTTAAAACCAACTTCACTAAAAGATGTATTTTATCATTCTGAGTTCAGGCATACTAAATTCGTTTTTCTACCATGTTCCCTGGGTCAGTTCTGACTATAAGGTGTAATAGTCAGTCTGCCCATTCTGGCCTATGGGGAGCAGGTAGCCTTGCAATAGTGAAAAACAAAAATGGCTGTAATTCACTATTAGGACATGCCACACACACCAGGGCATGTCCTACCTTGTACTTACAATGCACCCTGCCCTAGGGCCTACTTTAGGGGTGACCAACATGCAGTAAAGGGAAGGTTTAGGGACTGGTAAGTGGGTGCACTCACCAAGTCGACATGGCAGCCCTAGGCTGCACACAGGCTCTGCGATGGCAGGCCTGAGACACATTTTACAAGCCGCTTCTGTGGGTGGCACAACCAGTGCTGCAAGCCCACCAGCGGTATTGGATTTACAAGCCCTGGGCACACTCAGTGCACTGTACTAGGGACTGACAAGTAAACCAATCATCCAATCATGGAGTCACTAATACATACATCAATTTACAATAGGGAGCACTTGCACTGTGGCACTGAATAGCAGTGGCACAGTGCCCAAAGCATCTAAACCAGCAAAAACAGATCAATAACATTGGAGGCATCATCAAAAAATGGAAGGGAGACCCACGCCAAGGATGCCAGGTCTAACACGTGTCCCCTCCAGCTGAAATGTGGGGAGAACTACCCTACCTCATGGGAGTTCTCTTCACTAAGGCGGAAAAATCTGGACAGACCATCAGCATTGGCGTGTTCTGTACCAGGGCGGTGTTCCACCGTGAAGTCCATCCCCTGTAGGGAAATGGACCACCTCAACAGCTTTGGATTCTCACCCCTCATCTGCATCAACCATCTGAGGGGCCTGTGGTCTGTCTGAACCCAGAAGTGAGCCCCAAACAGGTATGGTCTCAGCTTCTTCAGTGCCCAGACCACAGCAAATGCCTCACGCTCAATAGCACTCCACCTCTGTTCCTGTGGAAGTAACCTCCTGCTAAGGAAGGCTACAGGTTGGTCTAGGCCCTCCTCATTCATCTGTGACAAAACAGCCCCCACACCATGCTCTGAAGCGTCTGTCTGAACGATAAACTCTTTGGAGAAGTTGGGGGCCAGGAGCAAGGGCGCCGTGCACATGGCTGTCTTCAAGGTGTCAAAAGCTTTTTGATAGGTGTCAGTCCAAATCACTCTCTTGGGCTGCTTCCTGGAAGTCAGCTCTGTCAAGGGTGCAACCATGCTGCCATACCCCTTGACAAATCTCCTGTAATACCCGGTGAGTCCTAGGAAGGCTCTCACCGCTGTCTGGGTCTTGGGGGCCTCCCAAGCCAGAATGGTATCTATCTTGGGCTGTAGGGGCGCCACCTGGCCGCTCCCAACCTGGTGTCCCAAGTACACCTTAGAACCCTGCCCGATCTGGCACTTACTCGCCTTGATCGTGAGGCCTGCCCTCCGCAGAGCCATCAACACTTCCCAGAGGTGGCGCAGATGTTCTTCCCAACTGGCGCTGAACACTGCGATGTCATCCAGGTAGGCGGCACTGAAGTCCTCCAGTCCAACCTACACCTGGTTGACCAACCTCTGAAAGGTGGCAGGGGCATTCTTCATCCCAAAGGGCATCACCCGGAATTGGTAGTGCCCATCTGGTGTGGAGAATGCTGACCTCTCCTTTGCCCCATCAGTCAAGGCGATCTGCCAGTACCCAGACGTTAAGTCAAACGTACTGTGGTACCCGGCAGCCCCTAACCGATCAATGAGCTCATCAGCTCTGGGGATGGGGTGTGCGTCAGTCCTGGTGATGGAATTGAGTCCTCAATAGTCCACACAGAACCGGAGTTCGGGTGTGGCACCAGGTGCGGCAGCCTTTGGGACCAAGACCACTGGGCTGGCCCAAGGGCTGTGAGAGGACTCAATTACCCCCAATGCAAACATCTTGGAGACCTCCTCCTTGATGCAAGCTCTCACCCTGTCAGTCACCCTGTAAGCCTTGTGCTTGACAGGAAGACTGTCCATAGTGTCCACATCATGGACGCACCAGTCAGTGACACTAGGAACCAGGGAGAACAGGTCAGGAAACTGCCCCAACAGTTGGCGACAGTCACCTTGCTGCTCAGGTGTCAGGGATGTAGAGAGGTTCACACCCTCCACTGATCCATCTTGCTCTTGGGCTGACAGGAGGTCAGGAAGAGGCTCAGTCTCCTCCTCCATCCCAGCATCTGTAGCTAAGAGCATGCCCACTTGGGACCTCTCCAAGTGGGGCTTCAGGCGGTTGACATGCAGGACCCGCAAGGGGTTCCTGGGAGACCGCATGTCCACCAAGTAGGTAACAGGACTCTTGCGCTCCACCACCTCAAAGGGTCCGGTCCACTTATCCTGGAGCGCACAGGGCTCCACTGGGGCCATGACCCAAACTTTCTGACCAGGTTGAAGCTCAACCAGAGTGGCATTCTGGTTGTACCACCGCTTCATTTCCTCCTGGCTGGCTTCCAGATTTGCCTCAGCAAGTTGCCTGAAATGCCTAGTTTGGTTCCTGAAGGCCAGCATGTAGCTATATACATCCTGGGGAGGTTTCCTGGGAGATTGCTCCCAGCCTTCCTTGAGCAAACTCAGAGGTCCTCTCACTGGGTGACCATACAGAAGCTCAAAGGGGCTGAACCCTAGAGACTTCTGTGGCACCTCCCGGTATGCAAAAAGAAGGCATGGCAAGAGGACGTCCCACTTACGCCTCATGGGTTCTTCCAGACCCATAATCATGCCCTTCAGGGTCCGGTTGAATCTCTCCAACCAACCCATTTCCTTGGGGGTGGTAAGGAGTGGTGAACTTGTACGTTACACCGCACTCCTGCCACAGGGACTTCATATACTTGGATATGAAGTTAGTATCTCTGTCAGACACCACCTCTTGAGGGAACCCCACACGTGAGAAAATTCCCATCAGTGCCCGTCCCACCACGGGGGCCGTCACTGTCCTCAGAGGGATGGCTTCAGGGTACCGGGTGGCATGGTCCACCAAGACCAGGATGAACCTGTTGCCCATGGCTGTCTTGGGGTCCAGTGGCCCCACAATGTCAATACCCACCCGTTCAAAGGCGGTGCTGACCACAGGGAATGGCTGGAGAGGAGCCTTGTGCTTCCTCCCACTCTTTCCACTTGCATGGCAAGTCTGACAAGTCCTGCAGTGAGTGGCGGCACTCCTGCGCATCTGGGGCCAAAAGAAATGGGTGACAAGCCTTTCAAAGGTCTTGTCCTGCCCCAGATGTCCTGCTAAAGGCACGTCATGAGCCAAACCCAGTAGGAAGGCTCTGAAGCGCTGGGGTACCACCAGCACACGGGCTGACCCAGGCTCAGCAACCTTAGGCTCGCTATACAGGAGACCATTCTCCCAGTAGATCCAATGTGATCCAGGCTGATCACCTGCTGCCTTGGCTGTGGCCTGTTGCCTCAGACCCACGAGAGAAGGGCACTTGTTCTTCTCCTCGCAGAACTCCTCCCTGGAGGGTCCTCCATCTTGCTGCCAATGGGTCAGCTCAGGCAGGTCCCCCAGTTCAGCTGCCTGTTCCCCTGTAGGCTCCAGGGCATCCCCCTCATGGTCTGCCTCCTCCTGGACCGTGGGAACTTCGGGGGCTGGTTTCCCGCGCCCCCTGTCTCTTCTCTCTCCGGCAGGCACCTGGGCCTCCCTCTCAGGCTCCAGATCCTCTTGAACACCTCTGGCTGCCATGGACCGGGTGGTCACACACGCCCAATCAGGCAAGCCCCACATCTCCAAATGAGCACTCCGCTCCACCTTAGCCCAAGGGGAGCTCTCAAAATCGTTCCCTAACAAACAGTCAACAGGCATGGCTGGCCTCACAGCTACTTGAAGAGTACCAGAGACCCCCCCCCCACTCAAAGGGAACCTGAGCCACCTTGCAGTGGCTCTCTGTGTTGTCAGCAGCAACAACTGGATAGAATGCATCAGGGACCACCTGCTCTTTAGACACCAGGTGACACTTGACAGCTGTCACACTGGCTCCTGTGTCTCTCAGAGCCTCCACCCTTTGGCCATTGATGGTCACCCACTGCCTGTATTTCTTAGTGGTCTCAGGCAGTTGGGTCCTAGGGACCATCTCAGAGTCTCCTAAAGAGACAAGGGACAATATTACAGGATCCCACCCATCTTGGGCACCCACCTCCTCCCCCAGGGCTACACTAGCCAACTGCCGGGGGACTGCACCAGGGGGTGCTGGCTTTCCAAACAAGGGGCACTGGGGTTCATTGGCCCTGTGGCCTAGGGCGCCACATCTGTAGCACACCAGGGGTCCCCTATGGACAGGTGGACCTGTCGGGCCCCCGTGCTTTTTCTCAGGGGGAGGCTGGGAACCTTTCCCTTGGTTCCCTTGGGGTTTACTTTGGGGCCCTCTCTGGAACTCCCTCTGTTTACCCTTGTCCCCCCACTCCTCTGCTGGGGACCCTGCCCACCCTTGGCGGAGTCTCCCACATGACCCTTGTGGACCCGGGTGCTCACCCAGCGGGCCGCCTCCTCAGCAAGCTGCCTAGGGTTAGTCAGCCTACTGTCAATCAGGTGCTGGCGTAGCTCAGGAAAACAATTACTGGACAAGTGCTCCCATGCAATCAAATCAAAGAGCGCCTGAAAATCATTTGCTTTGCTAAGCTATACCCAACCATCCAAGGCTCTGCAAAAAAAGGTCACATATTCAACCCAGGTACTGTTTTCAATCTTCTTACAGTTCCTGAACCTCTGCCTATAGAGTTCAGGAGTCAACCCATACCTGGTCATCAATGCATTTTTCATGTGGCTGTAGGAATTATAGACTTCAGAGGGCAAGTCCAACAAGGTATCCCGTCCCTCACTAAGGAACCGACCCCACAACCCCGCTCCCCAATCCTTCTCAGGGACCCGGTGGGAAGTCATGGCTACCTCATAGGCCTTGAACCATTGCCCAATATCATCATTTTTACAAAACTCCTTAACCACATCTTTAGGAATATACACCCTGGCCTCACCAGGCACTGACGGTGTGCTGCCACCAGAGGGAGTAATCTCTAATTTCTTGGCTCTAAACTCCATCTCCCTCAAACTTTTTTCATGCTCCTGATCCATTCTTTTCTCCTCTAAGGCCAACTTTCTAGATTGCAATTCAAATTCCAACTGCCCCTTGAACTTGAGCTTGGTCAGCTCCATTTCATGCATCCTACTCTTTTCTCTGTCCTCCAGCTCTTCTGGGGACAGACCTCTGGAGGAAACACTGCTACCCACGGGGAAGATTCTCTCCTCTCCCCTGGACCCACTGGCCCATCCAGCTGCTCATTTGCATTCTCAGCCCCCTCCTCATTTTCAGGGGTATTCCTTGCTTCGACCCAGGCCCTCAGCGCCTTTTGGATCTCATCCTTCTTGGAGAGACCGGTCATTGAAACTTTTAATCTTCTGCAGAAATGCTTGAGCTGTTTCAAGTTGTAGCATTCTAGTTTCTTCTCTTCCCAATCATTATCAACAGATGCTATGGATGCTGCTGTATCCATGGTGATTAAACTTGGCAGTTTTTAGCAAAAATAGAAAGTCCCAGAAAAGAATATCTACCAACAGTATGTGGTTGCGTTATGGTCTGCACTCACTAGGTAGTGTTCACCAATCACTGTACATGAGTCACAAATGCAAGTCCAGAATCCTCACCGCTGACCACCAATGTTAGAACTGGGGGTCTCTAGTTGGCAGAGGTAGGTACCTTTGTCCAAATAGGGACCCTTGCTTCTAGTCAGGATAAGGGGGTACCCTCCTGAAATAACCCCTGCTCACCCTCTTGGTAGCTTGGCACGAGCAGACAGGCTTAGTTCAGAGGCAGTGTGTAAAGCATTTGTGAACACATACAGTAATCCAGTGACACCACTACAAATGGACACCACACAGGTTGTATTATAAAAATAAGTATCTTTTATATAGATTTACCACAAGACCATAAATGACATAAATAATCCACAATACTGTACTTTAAGGATGGTAGAATTAGCTTGAGTCTCTTAAAATGAAAAATGCGACACTTTGAGTTCAATGTACCTTAAGATGCGTAACGCAGGGCAACGAAAAGTGTTGCAGGGAAGGTGATGCGGTAGTCCCTTACACGCAAGGACGGTGATGCGTTGAAGATCTGGTGCAAAAGAAACAAAGTGGCGTCTTCTTGAGGTTGCGTCAACGTAGAGGTGATGCGTGCACGCCCGATGGCCGAGCGGCGATTTCGATGAGTCTTTGGAGCCGCGACAGGCCCTGCGACTCGCTTCCCTGGCGATGCGACGGCGTCTGATGCGAGGTCGACGATCTTCTCCTGGGATGCGGGGCGCGCCTCGTGTTGCGATGCGTCGGCGTCTGATGCGAGGTCGATGCTCTGCCCCGGGGATGCGACGGCGTCTGATGCGACGGCGACACTTTTCTCCGGTGCTGCAAGGCGCTTCGAAGGATGCGGCGCGCTTCTTCGGGGATGCGCCGGCGTCTGCTGCGACGTCGACACTCTTCTCCGGCGATGCGATACTCAGCGGCGGCAGCGACACGCTTCTTCGTGTTGAGTCGCGCTTCCAGCTCCCAGAGACACGCAAGTGTGTCAGAAGGTCCAATTTCCCAGCAAGGGAACACAGGGGGAGCTGGTGGGTGAAGTCTGTTGTCCCTGAGACTTCAGCAGGAGGCAAGCTCTAAAATCAAGCCCTTGGAGATCCTTCACAAGTAGATGAAAGTCACAGCAAAGCAAAAGTTCCTTTCTCCTTTCTTTGGCAGTCAGGCAAACCACTGCAGGCCAATCCCCCAAGCAGCACTTCAGGCTTAGGGATAGTCTCTCCTCAGTTTCTTCTTGGTTCCGCTCCTCAGCAAAGGTTTCTTCTTGTTTCCCAAAAGTGATCTAATTTCCTAGGGGTCTGGGTCCCCTTTTTATACACCTTTTCTCTTTGTTCTCTGGAGGCAGAGAGGCCTCTGCCTAGCCCAAAACCAGTTCTGGTCAGTCCTGGAGCACTTTGTTTTTCTGACTCCTTCTTTCCTTTCAGAATGTGGGGCAGAGTGCTCAGCCACCCGGCAGGAGGTGGAGCCAGCATTGTGGAAGGCAGGCACAGCCCTATTCAGACCCAGGTGCAACTCCTCCCTCCACTCTGGATGCAGATCTTTCTATTCAGCCCTGTGCTGACTCACCCTGTCTCCTGTAGCCACCCCCAGCCCCTGTCACTCAATCTCCAGACAAGGAATACACAACCTAGCAGAGGCAGGCTTGGAAGTTTAGGCAAGAAAATACCCACTTTCTAAAAGTGGTATTTTCAAACACAGAATGTTAAAACCAACTTCACTAAAAGATGTATTTTATCATTCTGAGTTCAGGCATACTAAATTCGTTTTTCTACCATGTTCCCTGGGTCAGTTCTGACTATAAGGTGTAATAGTCAGTCTGCCCATTCTGGCCTATGGGGAGCAGGTAGCCTTGCAATAGTGAAAAATGAAAATGGCTGTAATTCACTATTAGGACATGCCACACACACACCAGGGCATGTCCTACCTTGTACCTACAATGCACCCTGCCCTAGGGCCTACTTTAGGGGTGACCAACATGCAGTAAAGGGAAGGTTTAGGGACTGGTAAGTGGGTGCACTCACCAAGTCGACATGGCAGCCCTAGGCTGCACACAGGCTCTGCGATGGCAGGCCTGAGACACATTTTACAAGCCGCTTCTGTGGGTGGCACAACCAGTGCTGCAAGCCCACCAGTGGTATTGGATTTACAAGCCCTGGGCACACTCAGTGCACTGTACTAGGGACTGACAAGTAAACCAATCATCCAATCATGGAGTCACTAATACATACATCAATTTACAATAGGGAGCACTTGCACTGTAGCACTGAATAGCAGTGGCACAGTGCCCAAAGCATCTAAACCAGCAAAAACAGATCAATAACATTGGAGGCATCATCAAAAAATGGAAGGGAGACCCACGCCAAGGATGCCAGGTCTAACACCTGCGCTGCACCAATGGTAGTGTATGAGCCCTTTGTACCTGGCAATCCCAATCCCAGTCCCCAAGATCCGGGAAAGCCTTCTGTAATATCTGTACTATAAAGGCTCTGGGGTCTGACCATTCTTGCCCTTCCGGGATTCCAAACATTTTTAAACTGTGCCTCCTCTGTCGGTTCTCTAGATCTTCAAGCTTAAGTTGTATTGCTATTAGCTGGTCATCATGCTGCTGAACTGAGCTAGTTACTTTAGAAGTAGCTTCCTCCGTACAGACTACTCTTTGCTGTAATTCCGTTATCTCATTTGTCAGAGTCCTGACTTTTGATGTCACTTCTCTCAGAGACTGCTGAATATTATGGTTATCTGCCCTAACTTGAAAAAAAAGCTCTAGTGTTTCTTCTCTTTGGTCTTTCAGAGTTTGAAGGATCAATGATAGCATCGGGGCTTCGCCTTCCTGGACCCTTTTGCCTTGAAGATCTTCTACCGTATGTAGCATATGAGATGTTTAAAAGGGCCCGGATGCCAGGGACACCCCATAATGACCTGGGGTACATGTTTTATCAGGCGATATTCTTAAAGCTGACTCCGAGCCGGATTCCGTGTCATCTGCCCTGGCCACTGCCGTCCTAATAGCACCACAGACATCATCCGTCAAGCCAATATCCGATAACCTAGATATCATGGTTTTAATCCCGCCTTTGGCTTGAAACCACCGCCGCATGGGACTATCGACTGATACATCTTTGGACTGCGTCGACCTCCCATTGCCTGACACCTGGTTAAGCCCGTTATGTGCCTTCTTCACATCCTTCATTATTTTAGGTTTAAAGTTCTTCTTTCTAACAACCGCTGGTCGCGCGGTTTGCTTTTCCCTTGTCCCTATTGGATAATGCCGACCCACTTGTGGTGCTGGGGGGCTCTGAACCTTCTGTTGTTCTTGATCTGCAGTGGGTATCACAGGGTTAGACAACAAGTTATTATCGATACCCAACATTGAGTCAACACCATTAGGGGGAATACTTTCCCCAGAAATAATAGAAGAATTATGCTCAACCCCAGACGGCACACCATTCTGCTCTGAAGTCCGGCACCTTGTATTGTTGGTATTGCCCCCTATATGTTGAGATTCTATTGCACCATCTTCCAAAGAAACAGGCTGAGATGCTGGCTCTGTTAACACAGCAGTAGATATCAACATTTCCTTCAGACCCGATTCCCCTGACATAACAGCTGAAGATGACACCTCATTTTCCCCTTCAATAGCAACATCAGATTTGGCAGACTGATCCATGTAATTCAAAATAATGTCCAGACTTTCCCCACGGCTTTCAGAGCTATCAGAAGCCTCCATCTCAGTGGCCTCCAATATCCTGACAGAATTCCCACTGCTATCAGACCTGTCCATTTCTGCAGCCTGAAACTGATGAGGCTTCTGTGAATTGTTTACTTTAAGAGAGCCAGGGGAAACGAGCTCCATATCGCTTTGTAGCTCATAAAATGCATGAGTAACCATTTCTGCTAACTTGTTGCCAGTAATTGCTTCAGTAGCAGCTTCCAAAGAAAATAGCTCCGCTGACTTTCTTGACTGTAGAAAGCGCAATATCGGCTTGCCAAGCCCTGTAACATGCTTAGAGGGATCCACCCTCAAAACCTCCGCATTCCCCGCCACCCGATCGCCCCCTGAAGTCACTGCTGTACTCACCGGCAGTCGGTTAGCTGCCCGAGTGCCGCTGGCTGAAAGCTTCGGCGGAGCCATGACCCGGGGTGCTTCAAAGTTCAGATGCGGCCGCGGGGTAAAGCTGAAACAGAAGCACAATAGAGATCGCCAAGCCGCCAAACGCGCAACCACATACGTGGACGGAAAGCGCCTGAAGCCAATCCTCACAATCGCTTGCCTTCAGCGCGGCAAGACTTCCAAGCCGTGAATCCGTGCAGCGGCGGTCAGCCGTTAGCTTGCTGAAAAAATGGCAGATATGTATAGAGAGTTTTTTCCCCCTTTCCTCCTTCTTCGAAGCCGATTCAGTCCTTCGATCTAATCCTCATAGCGTAGCATTTGAAGAGACATGGAGACAGTAGTCTCGGGAGCCCCTCCGTGTGCTGGTTCACAGAGACGGCGTCGATCCGCCATCTTGCTTCCTCCCGTCTCAAATGGGCTGATGTCCCATAGGCACAAATGTTCAAAAACTATTTTACCGATAGACCACCATTATCCCCGAGTTTGAAAAGTCGTATTATTTAATTAAATTTCCTGCAAGATTCCTACTGAAAACAAACTATATTCAGGAGGCCAACTCTGTTAGCCTGCACTGGAATAAAACATTTTAACCAATGTGTGACCATAGCTCTCCCTCAGTGTTAAGTCCCCAAGGAGTGCGGTATCGACATGGCAGTTTAAAACTGTGTGTGCAGAGACTGCAGTGGCAGGTCTGAGATACATTTTCAGTGCTACTCATGTGGGTGACACGAGTGCTGCAGGCCCACTAGTAGCAACTGATTTACAGGCCCTGACACACTCAGCGCACTTTTCTGGGGACTTACCAGTAAATCAAATATGCCAATAATGGATAACCAATTATAATTACAATTTACACCAACAGCATATGCACTTCAGCACTTATTAGCACTGGTAAAGTGCCCAGAGTACTAAAGCCAACCAAAACAGGTCAGGAAAAATAGTATGGTCCTCGGCATGGTGACCGCAGACGCTAGGCTCGTGGACATGGGAAGCAGATCGTAAATTTTTGCGATAATTTTAAGTATGGCAAAACATTTTCCAACCAAGCAGAAAATTTGGTCTTCAAAGGAGAGATGTGCATCATACCATATTCCAAGGTTCGTTACTTTTAGGCTTGGGGCTGCGGAAGGAGCCTAGCGTCTGCGGCCACCATGCCGAGGACCATAATGAAGGTTCTTTCCCAACAATGAGGACTTTGGTTTTGTTAGCATTCAGTTTTAGGCAGCTGGAACTCATCCATTGGGCCAGTTCTACCATACAGGATTTGAAACAAGCTGCAGACGCTCCCTCATCCTGGACAAGAGTGATAATCAATTGTGCGTCATCGGCATATGATATCATGGAGACATTGTGTTTGCTGATGACAAATACCAGGGGGCACATATAGATGTTGAATAACGTAGGGCTTAGCATAGATCCCTGAGGCACCCTCTGGGGCAGAGGAAACACTTCTGAGGTGTAAGGAGTCTGGACTATCTCAAAGGTACGCCCTTGAAGAAAAGAGGCTAGCCATTTAAGAGCCAGGGAACACACCTCACAGGTGCGGAGCCATTGTAACAGCAAGCCATGAGAAACAGTGTCATATGCAGCACTTAGATCCAACATGATCAAGGTGGTTTTGTGCCCTTTATCTGCCACGGATCTGAGCGATTCTTAGGCCAATAGCAGCACCGATTGAGACTCATGCAGCAAGTTTTTGGCTTCAATAAAACAAGTCAGTTGAGCCTTGACATGTTTCTCAGCAACTTTGGAGAAAAAAGATAGGTCTGAGGTTTTCCGGGATGGCAGGATCTAAGGAGGGTTTTTTAAGGAGAGGCTTAAGAATGGCATGCTTCCAGCATTTGAGCAGCGTACCGGAAGCCAGAGAGATGTTGAGAAGGTTGCTCAATCCAGGCAAAATGGATTCTATGGCTAATTTCAGGATCTTAAGGTTCGCACGGTCCTTGGGAGAGCCTGATTTAACTAACTCCCATAGTTCTTCTGGGGAAGGGTAGATGTAGCAGGAATGGCCCTCCGTAGCGGCTGGGTCTTCCGCCTAGGCTTCCTGGCTCCCAGATTCCCTCAGAGATTCTGGGAATGACTGGTAAATACCAGACACCTTGTTGTGAGAGAATTAGGCAAGGGAATTACAATTCTCTAGAGGAGGGGGTAGCCTGAACGGCGACCAGATCTAACAACATCAAGGATTTGATGATAGAGAAAAGTTCCCTTAAGGCTTTGTCAATGTTATCGGTGTAAAAGATCCTCCTGGAGGTGCAAATACTTTTATGATAAGCTCTCAAAGCGGCATGATAGTCCTATTTACTGCTGCCACTCTTAACTTTGGGCCAAGTGCGCTGCAGTTGTTTACAGGATTTGTTTAAGGATAAGAGCTCGTCGTTGATCCATTCCACAGAAGGCTTGGTTCTACATGCTACAAAATCTTTTATTGGGGCAACCCTATCGAGGGCCCCAGTAATACAATTGTCCAAGAGCTAGTTGGCTGATTCACTATCCTTGCCAAACTGAAGCTTCTTGGACTGTAGAGCCTCCTTTAAAGACTCTGAGGTGACTGCGGCCCACTTCCTGTTCTTATAGTTCCTGCCGGTCCTGTGTGTCATAGTTGGACTGGAGAGCCCTAATTGAAGAGGTCCAAATAATGATCCGACCACGGAATGGGAAAGGGAGTTCCAACAGATAGGGCCTGTGAGTTGGCAAAGACAGGGTCAAGCAGGTGCCCTACAATATGCGTCGGGCTGGTGACCCACTGCGGCAGTTGAAGGATATTGAGATCTTTTATAAAAGAGGCTGCCAGACAGCAGCTGGCATCCTCAAAATGGATGTTTAGGTTGCCTATAACCACCAGGTTGTAATAATGTAGACCATAAGAGGGCATACAGTCAGCTAAAGAAAGAGCAAAATTAGTAGCAGGAACCGGGGGTCTGTAAATGAGAAAACCAGCCATTGAGCAGGTTCTAGAGAAGGCTAAGGTAAAAAAGGAGGCCTCACAATCTTTCAACTCTGTGTCTGTAAATGAGCAACTGATACCATGCTTGAAAATAATCCGATACCCCCACCCCTTTGGAGGGAGTGATCTTTCCTGACAAGTGCAGAGCCCTCAGGAATGGCGCTAAAGGTATCAGGGCCGGAGGAATCCTACCAGTGAGCAGACCAAAGCGTCCGCGCACCGGCCATTTTCTAAATAGCCTACCTTCCAAGGGGACATGGCTACGGTGCCGGCAGACAGAGCCTAACAACAAAGGAGGGACAACAGATCTCAAACTGGAGCCCAGCAGCCCCGTACCTCACTGGAAGGCCCCCTTTCCTGAAGGTAAATACTGGTGAAAATAAAGTAGTTAAAATAACAAAAGTAAAAATAAGCTGGAGAAAAGGAAATCAATAAAATAATAAATGTGCATTAGAAGTACATTTATGCTGGGTGGTCGAGCAACTAAGTTGCCAATCCTATATTGGAGCCAGGCATCTCCATGCGCACTTAAAAGGAAAACAAATGGAACCAATATGTAAATGAGCAAAGCAACTCTAGCAGCATGAGAACAGGTAGTAAATGTTGCTCCTAACAGTGAGCAATCCCTGAGACTTCCAACAGGGGGCCAGCACACACAAGCCCTTGGAGAACTTGGAAAGTAGGATTCCAGAAAGCAAAGTCCAGTTCTTTCAATTTCTCACAGACAGAAGAAGCAACTGCAGGCCAACTCAGCAAAGCAACACAGAAAAGGAGCAGTACTCTTCCTGACAGTCCTTCAGCTCTTCTTCTTGGCAGAGTCCTCAGTTCAGAAGTGTTCTAAAAATATGGGGTTACAGGTCCAATACTTATACTCCTTTCTGCCTTTGAAATAGGCATACTTCAAAGGATAGTCTTTGTATTCCACAGATTCTGCCTTTCCCTAACCTGGCTTCAGACACACTACAGGAGGATGGAAACAGCATTGTGTGAGGACGGGCACAGCCCTATTCAGGTGTCAGGGACTACTCCTCCCACCACTCTAGCTCCGGAGGACCCTCAGCCTGGTGATGGGCAATCAAGAAATGCAGGACACACCTCATCTCCCTTTGTGTGACTGTCTAGAGTGAATGCACAAACAGCCCAACTGTCAGTCTTAACCAGATGTGGATTCCAAGGCAGGCAGAGGCACAGGATGGTAAAGCAAGAAAAAGCCCACTTTCTAAAAGTGGCATTTTCAAACACAAAGTTTAAAAACCATCTTCACTAAAGAATGTATTTTTAAATTCAGTGCATTGACAGGTATCGCCATGAAGGCAAACTTTTCTAAATTTGACGGGCGGCACCTCCGTCATGGCAATGGAGTGATTTACTCGGTTGACCTAATGGAGAAATGGGCCACCCGCCAAGATTTAAATTGGGCCCCAAGTCCCTTTTAATCTGAAACCCTTTCATATGAACGCTGGACGTTTTTTGCCGAGGCAGCGCAAACAATAAATTTCTACCAATGTATAGAACATACCTCCTTGAAAGAAATCTTCTAAATATATTACATTGCTCGTTGAGTAACACTAGTCTCGCAATACAGGCATAGAGGCTCACATCTGGAAACAGCATTGTGAAATGTATATTTAGGAATTTGAACTGTACATCCTCACAGCATGCTGAAGTCAATGTACAGATGAAGGCTACTTTACAGAAAGTGAATGAACGTATGATGGCTTCCATCTGATAGATTATCAAAAAGATCGGATCAGAGCCAGATTAAGGGTTCAGAGGGTAAATTTAACAGCTTCTAGTCCAAGACTGGGACACAAGAATAAAGGAAATATATTGGCAATACATCAGGGGGATTAATATAGCGACTGCTCAGACACACTTGGTGTCAGCAAAATGTTTGGTTCCATGTCAGTGATTATCAACATGTCTAAGCTGGTAAGGACAGAAAGTTAATATTATTTGGCCACTGTATTATGTACTATTTTAAATGAATGGTGAAACTTACAAAGCGCTGACCTATGAACTTCAATATGAGTGGGCGCTTAAAGCAAAATACGGGAGACACATGGTTTAGGACGGGAAGGTTTTCAGTACCGTTTTGACAAAGAACGAGTCTGCGGTGAAAACATACTACAGGATGTCGATAGTATTAGTATCTGTACTTGACTGTCCTGCAGTGCAAGGGGGGCAGGCATACAGACTGCTGTGGAACACTCTAGGCATGCTGAGAAGGAAACGGACATTGTGACGGGGACACCCCCGACACCTCTTTGAAATATAGCAGGAAGAGACTGAAGGCCTTAGACACTAAAAGAGACACACCGAGACTGTTCTGATATTTATTAAAAAAAACATATTTAAATTGGGTTACAATGACTCCGGAAAATGTTGGAGACTTGCTGCGTGCAGAGTCATGTCAGTTAATGATGTATTAAGGGCATTCATTGTGCGCATGTGCAGCGAAGACACTGCTGGTTAACTAAGGTTAAGCGAGAGCGCTTTGGGAATAGTTCCAAACACTGAGACTGTTTTTAGAATTAGCGCATTTATGTAAATCCTGAAAGCATAGTGGGGCTGTTTTCAAATCAAAGAGGGATCGTTCTCCCAATAATTACAAGCGTAATTTAAATATGTTTCAAATCGTTGATTTCGCAGCATCTCATGCCACAATCACACAACTTTAGGGCACGCGGGAGTGAGGGGGGTGAAGAATCACAGCTTTTCACAGGTTTCCCTCAAAATTATGGGAAAATTCATAATTACTCGTGCACATGGTAGTAGGTTATCAAGCGCATCAATGTGGCTACTGTTTTTAAGATGTGGGAAGGGAAAGACCCTATTTATTTTAAAAGTATTGTGGGGCTTACTTATAAGCCCATTGCGCCACCAGTGCATCACTTTTTTTGACGCACCAGTGGCGCAGTGTGCCTGCCCATATTTACAAGGCCACGTAGTCATTCTATGTGACTTTTCATGGCCTTGTAAATATGGGCACCTTTCACGCATTACTCAGCATGAAAGGGGCGTTCCATGGGTGTTGCTGTGGGTGTTCCCATGCAACATCCATGGAATTTGACACGCCCAAGATTTACAAAGTGTTGTAAACCTGGGAATGCGTCACAATCAAACACCGTCCCAGGGGAGGCGTAGGTGTGGCACAATGAGGAGAAAGACTTTTATTCCTCCTCATTTTCTGCTCTTTCTATTTGCCTAATTTACTATATTTTGACTCACTGCAACACAGCAAGCTTTCCTGCTGCGCTGCCGTGTATCAAAATAAAAGGGCTAGAATGCGCTGTATCTACAAGATACGGCGCATTCCTGTCCTTCTACCCTGAGCCGGCACACAAACAGCATCTGTGCGCCTACGTACACACCCTTGCGCCATGGTGCAAGGGTGCCTGTGTTGCAGGGATGATTGTTGTTGTGCTGGAAGGGACACCTTCCAGTACTAAAAACAATAATTAATGGCATTTTGCTCCTTCTATGTGTGCTGCAAAATGCAGCACACATAGAAAGAGCAAAAAATGAGGAGAAATAGTAGTATTTCTCCTCGTTGCGACACTCCTGTGCCTCCCCTGGGGAGGAGTAGAATTCTGACACATTCCCAGGTTTACAACACTTTGTAAATCTGGAAATGTGTCAGGTTCAATGGATGTTGCGTGGGTACACCCACAGCAACACCCATGGAAAACTCCTTTCACGCAGAGTAATGCGTGAAAGGGGCCAATATCTACAAGGCCATGAAAAGTCACGCAGGGTGACTTTACATGGCCTTGCAAATATGGGCAGGCACACTGCGCATCTGGTGCATCAAAAAAGTGATGCACCGTTGGCGCAATGGGCTTGTAAATGAGGCCCTATGTGTGCTGCATTCTGCAGCACACATAAAAGGAGCGAAACAACATTAATGATTGTTTTTGTGCAGGAAGGTGTCCTTCCTGCACAACAACAATCATCCCTGCAACGCAGGCCCCCTTGCACCATGGCACAAGGGTGTCTGCTCTGGTGCACTGCTGCTGTTTGTGTGCCGGCACAGGGGAGAAGGACAGGAATGTGATGTATCCTGTAGATATGGAACATTCCTGCCCTTTTATTTTGACGCAGCGCCGCACAGCAAGAAGGCTTGCTGCGCTGCCATGCGCCAAAATATAGTAAATGAGATCCTGTATTTTTAGAAGACAAAAATACAGCTGAAATATATAACGCCATAATTTTGCTAACCATATGCACTGTATACACTACACATATTTAAGATTATAAAAATGGTATAAGTCAAAATGGGCATGAATACTGTCCGAATAACACACATATTTTCTGACATACTTCATAATGACATTTATGGTAAAAGCCAAAAGCAATAAACTAAACACATAATAGCATACATTAAACACTGAGTGTCAGATATATCCACAAATTGGAGTCAATGCATAGTCAAAAAAGTAACGCAAAAAGGTGCAAAGTGTTGATTTGGGATTCAATTTCCAATGCAAAACTTGTTTTGCTCTGGAAAATTGCCAAAATGCAACAAAAAGTGCATCAGCGCTTGGGAAGAGTGCAGCAGCACCTGATATGGTACTATAACGTGTGCTCACTGTCACACATCATTGTATGACTTTTTAGCAGTGTTGGAATTGGAAATAATTTACTGCAGGAACCCATAAATTGGGGGTCAAGATGTGGCTGAGAAAGAGTCGGAGCTTGAAAAGCAGAGTCTGAGAGCCAACTTACACATTTATTTTTTAACAAAAATCTGCTGCAAAAAAATTTGTAACGAGGACATATGTGAATGTAAATCTGTTCCAGATTACTTAATTGGTCACAAAGAGTCTGGATTTTAAAATATCTTACAGGGTTGGACACCTCATCAGACATCAATGTCTGCCCAGCAATTTTGAGGGGATTATAATAGCAGTAATATAACTCTAGTGGTTAACATAGTTCTGGGAGACTTCTGTGTTTTGTCCAGTCACAGTTTTGACTCACAAAGTAGGATAGAGAATTAATGTGCCTGCTGCAAAGCACATCGAGTAACATGTGGATCTCAAGTTTGTTTTTTATTTAGATAGGTATTTTGTTACTTTCAGTTCATAAGTTTCAAGCATTCTAATATAGCACAGTGCTCTATTTACTAGTGTTGCAAAGTCAGCCTCTGTGTCCTGTGCACCCCCATTTTTCTGCTGACTGGTACTGGTGGTAACTGACTCTGAGTGTCTCTGGGCTCTGTCTAACCAGGCCCAGGGCCAGTGCTATATTGAAAACACAGTGAAAACACACACATACATAAGGGTACATTTATAAATGGCATGAGCTACCCTATAAGTCCCTAGTACATAATAGGGCAGGGGGATTCAAACTACCTTTAAGTCCCTAGTCCATAATAGTGCAGGGCAGTTTAGAGGCCAGCAGCCTTTGTTGCACTTGCATGTGTGCACTGCTGAGAGCCTGAGGTCATTCTAAAAGCAGCCCTGTGTTGTAGCACTGTTTTTAAATGTAAATTGTGCCCAAGCTCGACTTTGGTGGTAGGGGCACCTAAAAAGTGATAAACTACAATATTTTTGGCATTTTAGGTACCCCCAGGGTCTCCCCTAGGTGTTCCAGGGGTGGAGGGGTCATGCCATTATAAGAAGTGCCCTTATAAAAGATGTTTTATATGCCATGGGGATAGAGAAATTGCACATTTCACTTTCCCCATTTTAGTAAGGTGCCTCTCAAAATCGACTTTGGTGCTAGGAGCACTGTGGGGTGAGGATCTACACTCTTTTTGCATATTCAGGACCCCTAAAGACTCCCCTAGGTGTCCCAGGGGTGGGGGCCCCTGTAACTATAAGCACAGGACTTATAAATTATTTTTTATATGCCCTGATGATGGAGAAATTGCAAATTTCAGTGTCTCCATTGTAGATGCCTAGCCCCATAGGATAACATTGCAATATTTTATGAACTCATAACTATAGGTAGGAATTAAATAAAAATACCATTCAAGGACTTAGGAAAATGGTATTGATAAATCCAACAATATGCTATTGTCGAATGTATCCCAAAATATACAGAACAGAAGTCATAAAACTTTCTTGTTTGTAAGCCAAAATTCAGCCTTCCTGTGGTCTCCCCTGATTGGTCAGAGTTAACAGGATTAGCCTGGATGCTTCGATGAAATAATACGTGGCTCACCCAGAGAGCGGCTATCTGTTGGAATGAACTCTGCTACACAGCAATGCCAGAGCAGGGGGGAGGGGTCATGAAGCATGAACTTCAAAGGAGTAATAGGACAGGTGGTGAATCCCAGGTCCATCTACCCCCAAGTCCTTCTGACGCAGCCAGATGGCAGGCTTGAAGCAGAAATTTACAGATGGTAGGTGGAGGAGAGCTATGGAAATGAACCATACTGGAGGTTGGGTTAACTAGTTCTTGCTTCTCTGCTGGGATTTCAGCCATACTGAATTTTGGAGGAATAGTGCTTTCTGGGAGAAGATTATGCCACACTTAGGAGGTGTTGCCCTGCACCTCATTGGACAGGAGTGCTCTCCTGCTTGACCCCACAGAATACTGAATAAATATGTGAGAGGTTCAGAAACTCTCAGTTCTGTTGCTTGAAACTAAAAGAAGAAAAAGGCTTGCCAAGCTGGAAACTTGATTTGTACCATCAGGTCTTGCATTCTGACTGCGCCTGCTGCATTATCTGGAACTACAGCCCTTTGGATGTACCTTGCTTCAAGAGGAATAAAGAGTGGACTCCCTGCAAGCTACAGGTTAACAGAGCTCACCTGGACCATCACCACCAACAATCCCCTGCCTGGAGTGTGTCCAGTGGATTTGTAAGGGGTTTGTCCGGGTGCATTGTGAGAATTGTGGTCCAACCTTTCAAGGACCATCTTGGAGATTCCAAACCCTTGCAGTGTGTTTTGGACACCTTGGACCCTCAAGAGGAACTTTAGGAAGAAGTTCCAGAAGTTTGGAGAAGTTTCAAGCAACTTGGGGAAAAAGCTCCATAAGAGGACCGACTCAACCTCGAGAACCATGCCGCCCACCTTCAACCGCGAGCAGGCCTTGCCTGCTGGTTCATCTAGCTGAAAAGCTCCGGACGTCCGACTTCCAGAGTTTGATCGGGAGCTCTCTGGAAAGCAAGCCAGTGAACCCTCACCGAACCTGGACTGGTGAAGAGTATTGGGGGACCCCGGCAGAAAAAGCTCCAGAAAAGTTTCTGTCAGAAGGTAAAATCTCGACCGAGGCCTACTGCGAGGGGTATCCGAACAGGGTTCCATCGCGGTAAGCCTGAAACTTTGACTTTGTCCCGGTCAAACGCGACCAGATGTCCCAGAGTGGCGCTATAGTTTTCTGAGTGCTATATAGTGCTAAATATAAAAAAAAATCATATCTCCAGTTCTCTACATTGGATTTTGTTGTTTTGGTGTCATTTAAAAGATAACAATATTACCTATTTTTATAAATTGGTGTGGCATTTTTATTGTGTTGTGTCTGAATTATTTACTGAATTTGCGTTTTTAAATGCTTTACATACCTGTCTCCTAAGTTAAGCCTGCCTGCGCACATCCAAGCTACCAAGGGTTGAGCATGGGAATAAGTTATTGAGACCTATATTGAGCCCTATGTCGTGTTAGTGGTCTTATTGCCAGTGGTAGATGCACATTTACCACTACTAATAACCCACTTTCCAACAACCAGCATCTAGCAACTCCAACCTAATTGTAAGTGGTGGGTTTAGATCCTGATTGCTTTTTCTCAATCTGTTGTTATACTAAAATTACAAAGAAGACTTCCTTGGGGAAGTAATAAAATCTTATTAGAACACTGAAATGTTGGGACCTCCATTGAAAACAATGGAGTGCTCTGGGCTTCTAATGGCCGATAGAAGCCCGGAGCCCGAACATTCCAATGTTGACGTTCACAGCTGTTGCTGTGATCAAAGGCCTCAGGGAGCCCAAGGGGATTGTTTTATTTGTTAGAATATTCTGGTCTGCCCTCTAGTGGCGGAATGTTCTAATAGCCTTATAACCCTCCGTAGCTGGGCTATACCGGCATTAAAGTCCCGCTCTCTTGTTTAATGCTGGTGCAGGCTTTTAATGGCCTATATTAGAACAGTCAACCATAATCACTGCGTTAGGTTTTTTATTCTGACTTGGTGTTTCTTTCAACCGTTCATTGTTAACATGTATTGCCTATAACTATGGATGATATATGATTCTTAGAACGTATAAGTTATAACCCTCATTGTGTTATGTAACATTTTCCTGTATATTGATTTACACCTGTTTGATTTATTGTACCTTTGTGTGTGACGTAAAGCGCTCTGACACCCTACACTGGTATAAGGAACGTTATAAAAGAATTACATTTAAAAAAAATATGGTGCCATTTACATCTATATTTTTGTAATTACTCATACAGACAGATAAATCTTGCATTCTTACAGAGCAAGTGAATCTCTTACATAGGGAGTTGAGCAAAGTGAAAACCCTGCCTTCAAAGCATAGTTTCTCTTAAGTACATGTAAAGTAATAACATGCTGTGCGCCTTTGTTTTCTTCCATTGATTCTGAGTCTAGATGCCAGGCTCCCATTCAGTATTACACTCAAACAAAAGGAGGGTTCATAGCCCTTTAAAGTAGGCCTTTATTTTGGACTAGGCTGGGAGAGCAAATAAAAAAGCCCCCTCGCCACCTGCACGTTGCTGCTCCAAATGGAATGCAGACAACATGGGGGCGCTGCTGAATTGTGCCCTAGTTTTGGAAAATGACACCAGGACAAATCCAGCATGTTTCCATGGTTCGGCCTGATACTAGATCTAGGTACAGTCCCGGGCACACGTAACGAGGATATAATATCAGGAGAAATGTCTCATACTGCAGAAATGTAGAGGGTCTACACCAGAATGATAATCATAGGTGTTTAATATAGTAACAGAGCATAAGCAACCAGCCAAAACAAAAGCAACCAGCCGACACGTGTTTCGTCACAAAGGGTAGTAACCCGTGACTCTTCAGGGCTGAAAGGCGGTGCCAACAAGGTGGATTCAAGTGACCGTTCAAGCATCCAAAACGGCAGTGAAGAGCAGTGCGAACCACGGTAGGTGGACTACTGCCAAATGTAAGGAAAGGAAGACGGATATCGCCGGGCGGCGGATAAGCCAATGAGGACTATTGACCTTCAGAAAAGTCGATGCAGTCTGTGGCGACGAAATTAACCAAGTGCTAAGTAGCACAGGGGGGAATATGGTTCCGGAAGATGGCCATTTTCCTTCCTGAACAACACTTCTCCCAGTTTCCTGTACTCCGGCGCATCCGCCGTTGTCGTCTTGGACTACTGACCTGGCACGCCTAATTCCATATTCCCCCCTGTGCTACTTAGCACTTGGTTAATTTCGTCGCCACAGACTGCATCGACTTTTCTGAAGGTCAATAGTCCTCATTGGCTTATCCGCCGCCCGGCGATATCCGTCTTCCTTTCCTTACATTTGGCAGTAGTCCACCTACCGTGGTTCGCACTGCTCTTCACTGCCGTTTTGGATGCTTGAACGGTCACTTGAATCCACCTTGTTGGCACCGCCTTTCAGCCCTGAAGAGTCACGGGTTACTACCCTTTGTGACGAAACACGTGTCGGCTGGTTGCTTTTGTTTTGGCTGGTTGCTTATGCTCTGTTACTATATTAAACACCTATGATTATCATTCTGGTGTAGACCTCTACATTTCTGCAGTATGAGACATTTCTCCTGATATTATATCCTCGTTACGTGTGCCCGGGACTGTACCTACTTCATTTGTGTGGATTTCTATCCATACCATCACGGGGGTTTTAGGGCATATCCCCTGACCTGGTTTGCACCGTTCACACTCCTAGTATAACATAAACTCAGCGCGAATTAGCTTGAGCGCCATTATTCCTGTCAATACTAAAAACCCCACACGGATTGATACTAGATCTAGCCAGTAATAGCTACCATAACTGGGATCCGGCACAATCTCTCGCATTTCCAGCACTGCTTTTTAGTAAAAGTGCATGAGTTCTTTACATGAGTGAATCTATATCTTTATGAATGGGTCATTTACATATGTAATGACAGGTGTTTACAATTAAAAGGGATCACCTTCTATTGTCCATCCAAGTCACATTATTTAGTGCTCCATTCATAAAGGCTTACTAGAACTATGAGGTAGAAAGGGTCAGGTGACACATGCTGTTTTTGCAGAGTATCTGCCCTCTGATGTGAAACTTTTTTGCTCTTGATTGGATGCACTAATCCAGCACATGCGATTGCATGGATTCATAAAAATCCTGCCTCGTGATTATTAATTAGGTAGATTTCTTCTGTGAATTCTTGTGGATGGTTGCAAATGCAGGGCTGGAGGTCAGCAAGGGTCAACAGACACCTGTCCCTTAAGTCACATTTTTGTATATGCATGAGCTGGTTGATTCTTTAAAATGCACAGCAAAGCACTCATAAGTGGCAGTGCACTTGAGTTTCCATAAGTTTCACTGGGGACACTATTGTCAGGGCTGTTTTCCTCTCCCGGTCAGATTTGGAATCGATAGCCAGGAGAAACCAAGTGAGGCACTTTGAGAAACCTGTTTCAGGAGGACCCTGGGCAAATAGAAGTTACTATGCCCCAGCTGTTCCAATTGGTGTCTTTTCACATTTGACTCTCAGATTGGCAAGACATAGAGGTGCAAGGCTAACTCAAGGAGGTTCTTTGGGCTGAAACTCAGAACTAAGGAAAACATCAATTAACACCCAATAAATCATCGTCCAGTTAGTACTTTATCTTTAAAAAACAGAAAAGTACTTTTACACACACACATGCACACACGCACAAACGCACACACAGTTAAACACTACGCATAAAATTATAATGATTAACAAAATGTCTGGTGGGGAAAACAAATGGAATCCCACCTCAAACGTATTGAAAACTGCACAGGATGAAAAACCCGTACCCTAGAAAAATTCACAGTGGGCAAATTACCCTCTTCACCCAGACTAAACCCAGTGGTGGCCAGGTAGGATCGGGGGTGGCATGGAATGTAAAAAAAAACAAAAAACCTTATCTCCGCCACGTCTCTCCAGTCCCTCCGTCTCAGGACTCGGCCGGAACAGGAACCAGGAAGCACCCAGGCCCCCGACCAATCACAATGCTGCAGTGGTTCAGCGCTCACTCAGGGAATGAGGGCCTGGGCATGTTATCCACTCAGGCTGTAATGCAACCTGCGTGGAGAACATGCAAAGCGCTCATGAATGTGGGCCCACCAAGCATTCATGCGCGCTTGGAGTGGGCAAACCACTCCTCCCCTGCCCGTCCCGGCCGCAAAAGCAGCAGGAACACATTAAATGATAATAACATTCAGTTATTATCATTTGATTTTTCCTTTAGTTACACTGCTTAAAAGCAGTGGGGCGACGCTACTCCGCCTTAGGGGAGGAGCCGTCACTGACTAAACCCCGTAGTTCTAAGCACTTTCAATCATTCATGCACAAGCAGGCTCTAATTCCTAAACAAAAGTATCTCCGTATGTTCCTACAGCAAACTGAATAAGAATTAGCAGTTATGAAAAATCAGACCTACTGGTTTTGTCAAGGGTGCTCACATGTCAAACTTTAATTATTGCATCATAATAGTTATTGCATTGGCTAATTACTATCACAAAGCCACTCCTTTTAGCCGTGACAACATTGCAACAAAATTAAACTTTTCAGTGAAAATGCATTTTTCAACTTTTATACCAGGTTGCCAAGCAACCATTCAAGACCACTGCCCAAATTGCTCCAGCACTCTAAAGGCAACATACAATCTCAACAGTGGGATCATATTGGAAGTAAGACCAGCTTCACTAGCGGTCCGAAATTCTCTTCCCCTGGATTTAGGGGGTTACGTTTCTCCCTGTGGGTAGGGGAGTTTTGGAGCTCACAGTTGTTCCTCATAGCAGCCATTACAAAATATGGCACTTTGCTGTGCAACTGCCTTTCTAGGGCCACCGCAAAAAAATATGCACAACTCTAAGGGCTTATAGGGCACTCATTCAGGTCGAGGGCTTTTTACTTGACTTGACTTGGAAGTGGCTGCATTCCTTTAAAACTTTTTTCCCTTTTTGTCCTTAAATCTTGATTTTCCCACTTCCATGCACTCTAGCTGATGGCTTAGTGGACTAATGTGCCCACTGTAGGGGCCTGTGTTTGACCTCATACCCACAGGTTCAAATCCCCCTGGTCCACTGAGCCTTTAATCCTTCTGAGGTCAATAAAGTGAGTACCATTGAGTTGGGTAACATTAAAAAACATCTGCTAT
The DNA here is from genome assembly GCA_963921515.1 of Calotriton arnoldi. NCBI lineage: Eukaryota > Metazoa > Chordata > Amphibia > Caudata > Salamandridae > Calotriton > Calotriton arnoldi. The sequence continues at coordinate 846,086 of CAWUFW010006078.1, forward strand.
TTAGCACTAACACGGTGAACATGAGCTTTAAAAATAAACATGTTATGCAGGGGCCGGGGGAACACTCCTCCTCACAGAGCAATGTCTATAGCTCTAGAGGCCTCTCTGCTACTGAGGGATCCTCTTGGCGTCTTGTAAGTCGCAACAATACCAACACAGGATCTTCCCCTTTAACTCCCTTCGCTGCCAGGCCTTTCCCCCCGTTCCAAGCCTTTTCTGGCTATTTGGGGTAGTATGCGCTTAGGCCCCCGTAACATTTTTGTCCACATAAGGTGTCCACGCCAAATTTGCATCCTTTTCTTCCAACATCCCGAGGATTCTAAAGATATCCAGGGTTTGAAGATTCCCCTGGAGGGGACAGAGAAATCAGCCAAAATAAAACTAAATTTTGTTTTTTGGGGGAAAAAAAGTGCTGCAGAAGAAAGCATCTGTTTTTTCCTTGCAAATGGTATCAACAAATGGTTTGCAGTGCTACAATTACCATCTTCCCAGCTTTCAGGAACATGCAGGATTTTGTCAGAAAATCAAAATTATCTACACAGATTTGGCATTTTACTGGGACATATCCTATTTTTCCTATTTTTTGTGCTTTCAACCTCCTTCCAGTTAGTGGTAGAAAGGGTGTGAAACCAATAATGGATCCCAGAGAGCTATGCATTTATGAAAAGTAGACAACATTCTGAATTTAGCAAGGGGTCATTTGTGTAAATCCTTCAAGGTTTGCCTATAGAAAGTAACAGGTGAAATAAAACAATATTGAAATTGATTTGAAAACAATAGCCATGTGTGTCTAGAGTTTCACCTGTAACTTTTTCTAACTATGGCAGATCTTTTAAAGTAATATACCGTTGTGTCCGCTGGACCCTTCTGGTTGCGGGGATATTTAGGACTTGTAGATGCACTAAGAACCCGAGGTACCCAGAGCCAATAACTGAGCTGCACCTTGTAATGGTTTTTATTGTGTACTAGGTGTGCAGCAATTCATTTGGTAAACTACAAAGAGTGAAAAATAGGTATCAAGGAAACCTATATATTTCCAAAATGAGAACAATATATGGAGTTTAGAAGCAGTGGTTATTTGCACCTCTCTGAATATGTGGGTACACATACAAGCATGTGAATTAGAGGGCATTTTTCAAAATGACTTCTTTTTTACACACTTTCTTACATTTGGAAGGCAGAAATGCATAGAAAGACAATTAGTATTAACCCTTGTTCTACTATTCTGTGTTCCACTAAGTCTCCCAAGAACATTGGTACCTCACTTGTGTGGGTAGGCCTAGTGCTCGCGACAGGAAACAACACAAAACGCAACGTGACCACATCATATTTTTCCACTAAAAAACTGACAGCTTTCTTGCAATGTGCCTAGCTGTGGATTTTGGGTCCTAACTCAGCCGGCATCTAAGGAAATCTAGCAAATCTGTACACTTTTGAAAACTAGATACAGAGGGAAATCCAGCATGGGGTCACATGTGTGGCTCTCACCATGTTCTGTTACCCAAAATCCCTTGCAAACCTCGAAATTTGGGAAAAAAACTCACATCTTCCTCATATTTTTATGATTGAAAGTTTTGGAATCTATGGGGAGCCACAAACTTCCACCCACTCACCATTTCCAAAAGTCTCATGATAAAAATAGTGCCTCACTTGTGTGGGTAGGCCTAGTGCCCGCCACAGGAAATGTCCCAAAAAGCAACATGGACACATCACATTTTTCCACAGAAAACTGACCCTTTTTTTGCAATGTGTCTAACTGTGGATTTTGGGCCCTAGGTCAGTCGGCACCCAGGGAAACCTAGCAAACCTGTACATTTTTAAAAACTAGACACCCAAGGAAATCCAGGATGGGGTGACTTGTGTGGCTTTAACCAGGTTCTGTTACCCAGAACCTCTTGCGAACCTCAAGATTTGTTTAAAAAACACATTTTCCTCACATTTCTGTGTTGGAAAGTTCTGGAATCTGCGGGGAGCCACTAACGTCCTCCCACCCAGCATTTCCCCTAGTCTTCCAATAAAAATCATATCTCACTTGTGTGGGTAGGCCTAGTGCCCGCAACAGGAAATGGCCCAAAACGTACTGTGGAGACATCAAAATTATCGATCACAAAACGACCTGGTTTTGCAAGCGAGTCACCTGCGTTTTTGGTCCTGGGCTCAGCGGCCATCGAGATAAACCTACCAAACTCAGAAATGTCTGAAAACTAGACACCCAGGGGAGTCCATGGAGGTGTGACTTGCATGGATCCACCAACATTTTCTTATCTGGAATCCCCTGCAGACCTCAAATTTCAATCAATCAATCGGGGAATTGTGAAGTGCTGGGGGGGCAGCTCCGGTCAGTAGAAGAGCCAGGTCTTGAGGGTCTTCCTGAAGATGTGCAGAGTGGGTGTGTGTCTGATGTTGATCGGGAGCTCATTCCAGGTCTTTGCTGCAACGTAGGAGAAGGCTCTTCCACCTGTTCTGGCTCTACAGATGTGTGGGGTTTCGTCGAGGGTGAGGTCAGCAATCAGAGGTTTCTCTTGGGTACGTGGAAGGCGATTCTTTCATTGAGATATTGGGGTCCGATGTTGTGAAGGCATTTGTATGCGTGGGTGAGTATCTTGAAAGTTACTCTCTTCTTGACGGGGAGCCAGTGGAGGTCACACAGGTGTGGACTGATGTGTTTGTGTCGAGGGACGCAGAGGACGAGTCTGTCTTCTGTATGGTCTGAAGCTTGCGGAGCAGAGATTTGTTGATCCCGGCATAGAGGGCATTTCCGTAGTCTAATCTACTGGTTATGAGTGCGTGGGTGACGGTCTTTCTTGTTTCGGGGGGATCCATTTGAAGGTCTTGCGAATGATGCGGAGGGTGTTGAAGCGGGTGGAGGTGACAGCGTTGATCTGTCGGGTCATGGAGAAGGAGGAGTCTAGTATGATGCCGAGGTTCTGAACGTGGTCCGTGGGAGGGCTGCTGAGGGCGCTGGGCCACCAGGTTTTGTCCCATGCAGAAGGGGAGGGTCCGAGGACTTCTGTCTTCTCCGAGTTGAGCTTCAGGCAGCTGCTGCTCATCCAGGTTGCAACATCCTTCATTCTTTCCTGGAAGCTGGGTCTGGTGGTGAGGGTGTTGATTTAACAAACAAAATCACATTTTCCTCATCTCATTTCTGCATGGAAAAGTTGTGGGATCACTGGGCTGACACAAATTTCCTACCACCCAGGATTCCCCCAGAACTCCTGACAAAAATGGTACCTCACTTGTGTGGGTGGGCCAAGTGCCCACGACAGGGAGGGGCTCAAAACGTATTGTGGAAACATTGAAATTATCTATCACAAACCGACCTGGTTTTGCAAAGGGGTCACTTTCATGTTTGGTCCCAGGCTCGGCGGCCATCTATGGAAACCTACCAATCCCAGACATTTATGAAAACTAGACACCCATGGGAGTCCAGGTAGGTGTGGCCTGTGTGGATCCCCCAAATGTTTCCTACCCAGAATCCCCTGCAAACCTCATATTTAGCTGAAAAAAATCAGATTTTCTCACATTTCTGTGTGGGAAAGTTGTGGGATCACTGGTCTGACACAAATTTCATACCACTCAGCATTTACCCAGGTCTCCCGATCAAAATGGTACCTCACTTGTGTGGGTTGCTCTAATGCACATGACAGGGAAGGGTCGGTCCAAAACATATTGCACAGACATCAAAATTATCTATCACAAAACAACCTGGTTTTGCAAGGGGGGCACCTGCATGTTTGGTCCCGGGCTCGGTGGCCATCAATAGAAACCTACCAAACCTAGATATTTCTGAAAACTAAACACCCACGGGAGTCCAGGGATGTGTGGCTTGTGTGGACCCCCAACGTATACTTACCCAGAATCCCCTGCAAACCACAAATTTAGCTAAAAATTCCAATTTTGCACACATTTCTTTGTGGGATCACTGCACCAGCACAAATTTCCTACCACCCAGCAGTCCTCTCAGACTCCTGAGTAAAATTATACCTTACTTGTGTGGGGCAGTGTGCAGGTGGTGAGATGTGCAAGGCTGGGGGCATAATAATGCCTAATCAGGACAGCCTCCAGCCCTAGATATATATAAAAAATAAATCCCTGGTTCCTAGTGGGCTTTATGTCCCCCACAGGGGGGCATATCAAGGGCTACTTCCACTTGTGCCCCCCCGACGGGGAAGAAAGATTGAATATGGCCAAAATTTAAAGGGGGGAGCAAAAGCCCTGCCCTAGGGGCCTCTCCCCCCTCCCTGGTGTCTAGTGGGTGAATCCCTTCTTGGGGATCGCCCTCTTACAGTGATCCCCAAGCAGGGATCTACTAGGGAGGGGTCCATTGGAAAGGGGAGATTCTCCTCTTTTTAATGTTACCTCTTCCATGTGCTTCGGTGCTCTGGGGGCTGAGATAGCGCCGGGCTCATGAGCCCCCCCTCTTAGGCTTATGCAAAGCCTCAGGGACCACCACCTCCCTGGGGCAGTAAACAATAGAAATATGGGGGACCCTGCTCAGCCCCTCAGCAGCCCCGGGGATCGCCACCTCCCCAGGGCACATATATTAATTTTAAGAAATCGCAGTCCCGGGGACATCCACCTCCCCAGGGCACACTGATTTTTTAAAGAAATGCGGGGAGGCCCTACGGCCTCCCCTGCTGCCTCGGGTACTGCTACCTCCCTGGGACACATACATTATTTTCTTTTTAAATGCAGGGGAGGGCCTAAGGCCTCCCCCGCCCTAAGGCCTCACCCTCATCTCTAGGAATGCCACCTCCCCAGGGCACAAACACAATAATTAAGGAGGTCAGTTGCAGCCCCCGGGGACCACCACCTCTCCGGGGCTAAAGTTAACATTTGAAGCGGTCCCTAGATGACCCTGGGGACCGCCACCCCCCAGGTCCAGCTCCCGCAATGTCCTGGGGTGCCCAACCCCGAAACATTGCAGTTTGCTGTGGCTTGGCGGGAACTTCCCGCCAAGCCACAGCAAATGCTCCGCATTTAGCAAGCAAGAGCGGAAAAGATGCTCTTGCTTGCTGAAAGAGGAGCAGGTGTCTGTTTCCCTGCCCGCTGTCAAGCGAGCAGGGAAACAGACAAATTGATTTGAGATCCAGGGAGCTGCATGTTTAGCAGCTCCCTGGGTCTCAAAGCAATGCCGGCTCCCGCAGGAGGTGGTTAGCCAGGCCCCGGGGGATGGGGTTCCCGGGCCCGAAATCAGAGCACTACTAGTTGGGGGATGAAGTTGCCTTGGCTGCTGAGGGTCCTTCAGAGCGAACAACCCCTCCTGTTACCTCCAGTATTTCTCACACAGCGGGATTGCTCAGAGGTCTTCGGAAGCCACGCCCCCTTTCTCCACCACTCTGCAAATGTGTCTCCTGGCACACTATTGGTTGGGGAATGAAGTCCTTTTGGTTGCTGAGGAACCTTGGGGCCAAGAATCCCTCCTGGTACTTTATGTAACTCCTACAAAGCGGGATTCCTGAGAGCTGGTCAGAGGCCCTTTTCTCCACCAATCTGCAAATGCCATTCCTACTTAAACAACCATAGAAATTCACTGAAAAAATCAAAGGTTACAAGGACAATATAGTTAGGAATTAGCATTTTAAAAAACCTTACAAATTCCTTGAAAAAAACAAAGGTTACAGGGACGTTATAGTTAGGAAATGGAATCCAAAAAGCCTTAGATATTCACTGTAAAAACAAAGGTTACAGGGACGTTATAGTTAGGCTCAGGTTACACTCATACAAAACCAGTGAAATTCAGCAGTTATAGATAGCTGAGCTGACTATAACTTGCACCCTCGCAATGCACTGCTTATGATCTCATATATTACAGCAATCATGACATGGTTAATGACATCACTGATGACATCACTGATAACATTTCAGATGACATCACTGATGACATCATCCCCGAAATCACTAACGCACCTACTCACACTCCCATAGAACATTTCATACACCCACTCCCACTTCCACTCCCACACAACTGCTCACGAACCCATTCACAGACCTTTACCAGTACTTATACACCCACTCACTGATTTATAGATCTACAGACACATCCACTCACTCACCCATACAGCCACTCGCACACCCACTCACTCACTAATACAGCCACTGACATATCCACTAATACATCCATACATTCAGTCACCCATAGAGCTACTCACACACCTACCCACTCACCCATACAGTCGATCACACAGCCACTAACTCACCCATACAGTTACACACACACACACACTTACTTACTCATACAAATACTAGCACGTACTCACTCACCTATACAGTCTTTGACACAAGCACACACTCACCCAGACAGCCACTCTCACATACACACACTCACCCATACAGTCACTCATATATTTATTTATGTGATTTTATATAGCGCGGACTTTACCCGAGGGTGTCAGAGCGCTTCACACCAGGAACAGCAACATTGCATAAGGAGGAGGATACAAATGAGCATAATACAAATACAAATACCCCATCACTCACCTATACTGCCTTTCACATTCCCAGTTATTTACCCATATACCACTGACACATCCACTCACCCACACTGCCATACACACACTCACTAACCCATACAGTCACTGACTCACCCACTCAGTCATCTGCACAGGCAGTCACACACCCCCTCACCCACCCACACCGACACTCAGTCACCCATACAGGTACTCAGACAACCAATCAATCACCCATACAGCCACTCACGTACTCACTCACGCACCCATACAGCCACTTAGACACCAACTGACAGACTGCTAGAAACATTCGCATAACCATTCACTCAGCCGTACATTCACTGAGGCACCTAATCACTCATTTATACAGTCAGTCACGCACCCACTGATACATCCATACATGCACTCATACACCCACTGATTGACCAATACACCTTGGTATATATATTTTATACTCATAAACTTTTTAAAAACACTCACAGTCCCTGGATGATGTCAACAGTGATTTTATTAGTGATGTCATTTAAGATGTCATCAGTGATGTCACTGACCGTGTCATGAGTGATGTAATATGTGAGGTCATAAGTAAGCAGTGCATTGCGGGGACGCAAGTTATAGTTAGTTGAGCTAACTATAACTGCTGAATTTTACTGGTTTTGTATGAGTGAAACCTGAGCCTAACTATAACGTGCCTGTAACCCTTGGTTTACTTCAGTGAATTTTTAAGGTTTTTTAAAATTCCATTTTATAACTATGTATGTGTGTATGTCATGTCTCTGGCCACTCCTCCCGCCCCCTTCCCCAGTTCTATTCCCCATCATTATCCTCCTGCCTAGCCTCTGTGTTTAGCTTCCTGCCCCTACTCTCCTTCTCCCTGTCCTCCGATGTCTGTGTGCATGGCCATGCTCCCTCCTTTCTGCCCACCATATTCCAAGAACCTGCCACTCTCCTATCTACTCTGAGTGATCTGTTGAGCTGCCACTGTCCCTCCCACCTGCCTAACATGGTCAAATAGCTGCTGCCTGTCCCTGCCACCTCCACCCTGCCTGTCTAAGTTCAATGCCCCTATCCCCTCCCTCCTGTCCTCCATGGTCCATTTTTCTGCCACTCCCTTGTGCCCTAGATGCTCTGTTGTGCTGCACCTGCTCTACCTGTCTGCCCTGCGTGGTCTGTTATGAAGTCCCCTCCCCTGCCCTCTTTTGTCTGTGTCCAGCTTCTATCCCTCCCCTCTGTCCTCCATGGTGTAATATCCAAAAGTAAAGGTCCCACACAGGATGTAAGTGGGAGTAAGCTTTATTTACTGTGACACAGTACTCTTCCCAGCCAGTATAGAGCCTCAAGCATTACATATGCCCATTCTACATTCCACATTCCAGAACACCTCAACAATATAACATAGGTGCATTGAAGAAAACATGTCTGAATACAAATAACACAGAGGATAATGTTAATTAAATGCAAAATATTTCCCCCTGTGAAAACAACAAAAGAAAAAATAAAATGAAATGAAAAGATGAACAAATAAGAACTTTCCCAAAAACAAATTACATGAAGTCTTTCAATTTAACCGGGGGATGTCTGACACGGGCATCAGCTTTTACTCGTGAAGCTATAGAACCATCACTTACATACTCATCCGCACTCCTGTTTGCAACCTCCTTCCTTGTATCACCTTTAGAAGTAGACCTTGTTCTATATGTTGTTGCAGTTGAAGTAGTGGCAGTCTCAGGACTCACCATAAAAGGTAGGTCAACACCACAATGGTGTCCAAGAAGACTCATGAAGACTCGATCGAGCAGATGAGATTGCTAGATATACAAGAATACGAGGGCGGAAGTAAATAAAGCACTCCGTAGATTATTGCGAAAAGGAGAATTCGAAATCTGCAGTGAGGCTACCTTCACTAGAAGTACCGAGAGAAACCCAGATGCAATTTGCCTTCCATGAATGTAATCAGAGATATTTGTGTAAGTTGGTCTGATAAAAAGTGGGCAGGCAAAGAAACAAAAAGTGAATCCCCGCCAAGACCATTTGGGCGAATATTACAAAAATACCAAATAAAAAGACCGTCTTGCTATAAGATATATCCGGTGAGAATTAAACCGCATGAGACAATGAAGTGAAAGCTCATTGTGTCCTATGACTAGTTTATTGGTTTTTATTACTTTGTCCTGAAGAAGGTGGGGTGAACCAACTGTATACCACCCGAAACGCTGCTTCGACAACCTGTGATGTTATTTGTTTTCTTTGTACTACATGGTGATAACCTGTAATTAACTATGTGTATTATGGTATCAGATCACTGAGACAACTGTTTTTTAAAATAATAGATTATTGTATTAGTGAGAGATTTTAGTGATGTTGCACAAATCACAAATATGTTTTTTTAAAACTTTCATTGATGATATACTAGTGTATTATATGAAGACAATACTGAATGTGTATATTGTTATGTCCTGAGGATTCTTTATATCAAATAAAAGAGACATTTTGCATTGAACAGGATTCAGTGTTTAAATTGCTGAATGGTTGGTAAATGAATGAGGGTTTCCCAGAGGGGATGAGTTTATGGGTGTGAGAATATGAGTGTGTATCACAAGAGGGATATTTTGCTGTTTTCATTGATACTTATCCCTGTCCCTTTTGTTAGAAAAACTTGTAGAGTCTAAAAATACCTTCACCACACCTCAAAAACTGACCTCCCTGCTCCTGATCAGGGTCGACTTTATCACCTCTACCACACTTGGCTAGCCTCCTCACATTAAAACTTTTCCATCCTGGGTAACCACTAACCCTGGGCGAAGTGCTACGCTACGCTCGCGTAGTTTGCGAAGTTTGCGCTACTTCGCTGCAACGCGAGTGCACGTAGCACAGTGCGAACTACGCGTAGCGTAGCGTAGCGTAGTGCCGCGGTCATTTTTGCTTGCTCGCGGTCCTCAACGTCAAGTTGGCGACCGCGAGCAAGCAAAATGACTATCCAGCGAGACTTTTTCCTCGTTCGCGATCAGCAACATCAAGTTGCCGATCGCGAGCGTGAAAATAAACCTCCCGGCGAGATTCTCAACGCGGGGAGGTCAGGTTTCTCATTGCGAGTGGTCACGTATGCTTGCGACCGCTCGCGATGAGAAACTACCAGTCCGCGTTGAAAGCTGCCGCTCGGTAAAAATCTACTCGGCGGCAGTAAGGCAGCTCGCACTGTGCAAGTTGCCGTTTTCAATGATTGCACAGTGCGGACAAGCATCCGGCACTGTGCAATCATTGCGAACAGTGCGCTACGCAGTTCGCGTAGTGCTACGCGAAGCTTGCGTAGCGCGAACTGCACTTTGCGTAGCTTCGCGAAGCATTACTTCGCGAACTACGCCCACCCTTAGTAACCACACTTTTATTGTTCACGTTCACAATTTTCATTGCCTTGCCAAACCTTGGCGTACCCTTAGTCACAAGCCAAGGTTTACTCACCCTCACCCAATCACCAATAGCAAAAGAAGGAAATCTAACTTTCCACCTAACATCATAAACCTCCTTAGCCTGCTCCTGCTTCCTCTTCTCTCTCTCTCACATACTTTCTCCATGCTCATATCTTCCTGTCTCTTTCCCTGTTTTCTTTTAAACCACCAAGGACATAGCTCCGACACTGGATGTCTTTCCCTTAATAGCCTGAAGGTACTAACCTCTGTGGTTACTTCCCTCTTAGCCTGTCCCTCCAATTTCCACCACAACCACGTGCCCAAACAATGCTATCTTTCAACACACAGTTAAAACTTTCAACCTGTCCATTCCCTTGGGATTTGTACAAGGCCATGGTAACATTCTGAATGTTAGAAATAACACAGAGGATAACGCTAATAAAATACAACACATGGTTCTTTGTGCATGCCCCTGCCCCCTCCCTCTTGCCCACCATGGCCTTGGTGCTGCCACTAACCCTCCCGCTTGCCATGCATGGTCTTCTGTGCTGTCACAGCCCCTTCCACCTGCAATTCATGGTCCGTTATGCTGCAACTGTACCTCCTGTCTGTCCGGTATGGTCAGCTGTTTCCACTCTGCTCTCTGTTCTCCATGTGCATGGCCTGTCCCCTTCCTATTACTTTACATGGTTCATTGTGCTGCACTGTCAACCCGCTTGCACATGTGGCGTATTGTGCTGCTGCAACCCCTGACGCCTGCCCTGTAAGGTTAGTTTGGTACCCCTGCCCATCACCCTCCTGCCCTCTCTTATCCGAGTCCATGTCCCTCCCTCATTCCTCCTGACCTCCGTGATCCAATGTACCTTACTTACCAACATTTTGAACTTGGTAACAGGGAGATTTTGAAAAACAAATCTGGGGAAATCATTTTCCCCATTGACTTACATTGAGAAAGAGGAGATTTTGGTCAGGAGACAGATAAAATAAATCCCTTTTGAGATTAAAAACATCAGGAGTCTTCTGGCTGAATAAGGTCTGTTGGCATGTATGGTTGTACTGCCACTGCCTCTTCCTTCTGCCCTCAATGGTCTTTTGTATTGCCAAGCCTCTCTTGCTTGTGCTGCATGGTTGTTTTTTTTGCCCCTGCCCCCCTTTCCCCTGCATACCATGTTCCGTTGTGCTGCTGCTGCCACTGCCCCTCCTGCCTGCACAGCGTGGTCAACTTGTTACCTCTGCACCATCCTCCATGAGAGGTTCTTATTCCCATAGAAATTATGGTTAGTTCTTTAAACAACTAAAATGAGGACATATTTTCTGAGTTCTCAAATAGCGACAACGCACTTTTAAATAATTTTCTATCTTTATGCTTTTTTTATCCAGTTGATCACTTGATATATGTGACATTTAAAGGAGAGGACGTGCGTTACAGTCAGAGCTGCAGACTTTGCAAGTGGGGAACAAGGTTTGAGTTTCGACATCAGCTCGACATCCTGTGATTCTGGGCAAATCTCTTAATCTCCCCATGTCTAAAACCAAAATGAACGTGTCCTTGTGTAATGTAACTGATGCTCATGTAAAGCACTCCTATATCTTTGGGTCGAGTCTGTGCTATATAAAACTACAAAAATACAACAATATTAAGTGATTTGCACACTGCTGTCATTGGGCTACACTTGCGCAACATTTAGGTGATATTTGTGCTTTATTTGGGCTGGTTTCTCTGGTGGCCATCGTGGGAGACCTATCTGTTTTGAAGCTGTTTAATTTCCTCATTTACTGCAGTATACTCAGTAGAAAATGCTTTCAGTTTTCTACTTTGCTTCCATAAAGATGGGATTCAGAAGTGCCACACTTTTGATATAAATGCAGACTGTTAGCACTCTATTTGCTCATTAGAACACTGTAGTAAACATACATGCCAACATTTTGGAAGCTGATAGTGGGAGATTGTTGAAAAATAATTGAGAGAATGTGTTTCTCCCATTGACTTCCATAGTTGCCAGCATCGGGTCTATTGGCATGTATGGGACTTGCAAGTGTGCTGCTGCAGGATCGGATATCAGAAATTAAAATATATTTTTTTTCTGAGAAATCGCTATTGCAGGCAGAGAAAGTGTGATAAAAAGTTGTGCACTTGCCTATAGGAGCAGGCTACTGGCAGTGCATAATCTGAATCACACAAGACCGACCCCTGCCATCTGAAGCCCACTGAGGAATAGGGTTTCTGCCTGCAGGGATCGGGAGGCGGGAGACTAGCCTTGAATTAGGTAATCTCCTGCCTGAATTGGGAAGGGCATGTATGGTAGTAAAGCTGCTGATCACCAGCAAGTTAGCTGGCAGTCTGCTGTTGGTGTTGAAAGTGCATGTTTCAGTCTGCATGTCAGAATGTTTTAATGACATTGAAGAGAAGATGTTTGAGGACATACTTAAAATGTTTCTTTCTACAGCACTAACCATAATTTCTGTCACAAATTTAATCCATTCATTTTGTTCCCTTCTAAATTAAATGGTTTAAGTTTTACCAGTTTAATTCAATCAACATGGCTTCAGATGAGCCATACTTTTGTCATAACTAACACTGTTAGTGCTCTAGATGTTCTTTAGAACACTCTGGGAGGCTGCAGTAAAACACAAGGGAATCAACTGACAGGCTGCTCCTATTGGAAGTACATGATTTATTGAGAATGTCAGACTTCATTTTCATATGGCTGAGAAAGATAGTGTAAATTTATTTACAGAAAATATGCTCTCATTTTAGCTTCTGGAACACCTTCAATAACCTCTATGGGAAAAACATGAAAAAACAATTTTCTCTCAAACATGATTCATGAAATCCCAGCAGAAGGCTTTTCCACAGAATAACATCACCTTAGAACACACCACAATTCCTAAAATTAGTAGGGTACCATCAACAAATGATTTATATTGTAACTAAAACCTGTTATCACCCTTTATAGGTTCTCCTTTTGGTGACCCTCAAAGCTTGCCATTCACTACAATGCATTTCAATGGGGTGCTATCATGTATATTGGTCCCAAGATGGCTGCCAACACTTCCTGGTTTAAGTGTTGGCAGCCAAACAGATCCCACCATGAGATCTGTGCTTAGGCACCCAGATATACAAATTTGGTTTTCCTTTAATATATCCAAAACTACGAAACTGATTTACACCAAAATAACAAAGAAGCATGATCTCCGGAACAAAATCTACCTTTCTGCGAAGTACGGTGTGGTTCGGGCTGCAGGCTTGTCTAAAGACTCTATAGGAGTTACCATGGGATATGCACCTTTTTTACCCTCCTTTTTCTCAGCCCCCGCTTGACGGATCACCCTGAACTTTCCATGCACAACTAGAATCACCTGGGCACGTTTTGGGGAAAATGTTGTGAAGATTCGTCAAACGGTACCAAAGATATAGGCAAGTCAATAAATGCTTTTCATATGGAAACATGGTCCTAACTATAACTACCTGCTGGTGACTGCCAGTAGGTTATATATATATATTCACTGAAAAAACCATACGTTTCAGGGACATTATAGTTAGAAATTAGCATTTAAAAATCCTTTGAAATTCACTGAAAAAAACACAGGTTTCAGGGATGCTATAGTTAGAAATTAGCATTTAAAAACCTTTGAAATTCACTGAAAAAACCACAGCTTTCAGGGACGTTATAGTTAGAAATTAGCATTTAAAAACCTTAGAAATTCACTGAAAAAACCACAGGTTTCAGGGACGTTATAGTTAATTGGACATTTCACTCGTACAAAACCAGAGAAATTCGGCCGGTATAGTTAGTTGAGCTAACTATAACTCGCGCCCCCACAATGCACTGCTGATGACGTCACATATTTCATTACTCATGACATGGTCAGTGACATCACTGATGACATCACTGATGACATCTCAAATGACATCACTGATGACATCTCAAATGACATCACTGATGACATCATCCAGTGACTGTGTGTTTCTGTAATGTTTAAATATATTTTATATATATATATATATGACAAGGTGTATTTAAGAATGAGTGGGTGTATGAGTGTCTGAATGGATAACTTACTAGGTGTGTGACTGACTGTATAAGTGAGTGATTAAACGTGTTTTACTGAATGCAAGGGTTAGTAACTAAACTGTGAGAATGTCTGTATCAGTCTGTCAATTGGTGTGTAAGCAGCTGCATGGGTTGGTGAGTAGCTACATGAGTGTCTATATGGGTTATTGATTGATTGTCTGAGTATCTGTATGGGTGCCTGAGTGTCTGTGTGGGTGGGTGGCGGGGGTGTGACTCTGTGCATAGATGTGTGACTGGGTGATTCACTGGGTGTATGGGTTCAACAGTGCATCTGTGAAGGGCTGTATGGGTGGGTGAGTGTGTGTATGAGTGTGTTGGTGAGTAAATGGATGTCTCAGTGTTATATGTGTGAGTAACTACTTATGTGAAAGGCAGTATATGTGAGTGTTGCACTATATAAATAACTATATATGAGAGTGAGTGATTGTGAGCGTGGCTGTATGGATGAGTGTGTGCTTCTGTCAGTGATTGTATAAGAGAGTAAGTATGTGTTACTATCTGTATGAATAAGTGAGGTGGTGTGTGTATAACTGCATAGGTGAGTAAATGGGAGTGTGAGTGATTCTTTGCATGACTGACTAGGTGTGTGAGTAACTCTATGGGTGAGTGGCAGTGTGTGAGTGTCTGTATAGGTGTATGAGTGCATATGATAGTGCTGTATTGATGAGTAACTACATGTATGAGTGACTGTATGGGTGAATGAGTGGATGTGTGTACACCTAGGAATCAGTGAGTGGGTATGTAGTAACTTGTATTGGTGTGTCTATGGTTTCTAAAATGGTAGTCCGTATTTTAGAGTGGGTGTATTAAAGGTTATATTAGGGGGTGAGGAGGTGTATCAGATTATCACGTGGATGATGTCATCAGTGATGTCATCAGTGATGTCATTTGAGATGTCATCAGTGATGTCATACGTGATGTACATATTTCCGGGGGTCGCGCCAGGTGCGCGACTCCACCGTAAAAATTTTTGTTTTAAAACAATATGTATATAACTTTATTATATATATTATACCAAGAGATTATTTAACATAATTGTAAATATCATATATTTGTAACTGGAATAAAGATATATTATTGTTAAATATATTTTTCGGGAATTGCGTCAGGTGCACGCCGGTTGCGCGCCGGGTGCGCGAATCCCATGTGACTTCAAAAGAAACAATTTCATTGGTTTAGAAGCTTTTGATTCTAGAACTTGAAGGACCCCACCCATTTTTTACATTCTTTCAAGAGCATCTCAGAAGACACACCTGTTGTCTTTTGCTTCTCTTCTTTCTATCTTTTTGGTGTTTTTTTGTCCCAACAAAAAATGGCAGCTGGAAATCAACCACAGCAGCTTCCACCTGAAGAGGAAGAAGACTTGGAGGAACCCATCAAAGTCCGGTATGAGAGCATCGTGTGGGCATTTTTCTCCATACCACCTGGGGAGGAAAAGGTAAATGCCCATAAGGTGACATGCACCGTTTGTGATAAGGTCCTCTCACGAGGCTCAGAAAAAAAATATTCTTGCGGGAAATTATCTATGCTGAAGCATTTACAGACAATGCACCCTCGGCGTCTCGCAAGAGAACAACTGCGTCGTGAACAAGAAAAGCAGTCAACTGACGACAACACTGCTGGACCCAGCACCTCATCTGCTGGCACAACAACTGCTCCAACCAACATCTTCCCTGACTTAGCTAGAGTGGAGCAGCATTGTTTAAAATGTAAGAAGACCTTATGTGTTGGTGAGCAATCAGTGAACAGTGAATGCTATCCTGGTTGCCATTGAGAACCACAAGTGTTAATTTTTTGTTTTTGTTTGTTTATGCAATGACTTTTAATTGCATATTTTTCAATGTTTTTCTTGTTGGTTCTGTTTATTTTTTCATTTTTTTAACAAAAAAACACCAAATAAATTCAAAAAGAGTTAAAAAAAAATATATATATATATATAAAACAAAAAAGAAGAAAAAATGCTTCTTTTCAGAACCGCCTATTTGGTTAAAAATAGACAAATTTGTAAGTGTTGTATGAATTGTGCTAAGTTATATATATTTAGAAGTGTATGGGTAGTGCATGTGTGATTGGAGAAGTGCAAGTGTACTACCTGAGTGATTGCATGAATACATGTGTAATGCTTCGGTGATTGTAAGAGTGCATGAATAATGTGTAGGTGCATCAAGGAGTGTATCAGTAGTGCTTGTGTGATTGCATAAGTGCATAGATAGTGCCTGGATGATTTTATAAGTGCATGGGTACTGCCTGAGTGATTAAAGGAGTGCATGTGTAATCCCTGGGTGATTGCATAAGTGCAGGGGTAATGTCTGTGTGATTAGAGGAATGCATGGGAACTGCCTGAGTGATTGAAGGAGTGCATGGGTAATGTCTGGGTAATTGCATAAGTGCAGGGGTAATGTCTTGGTGATTGGAGGAGTGCATGGGCACTGCCCGAATGATTGAAGGAGTGCATGGGTAATGCCTGGGTGGTTTCATGAATGCAGGGGTAATGCAGGGGTGATTGGAGGAGTGCAGAGATAGTGCCTGGGTGATTAGAGGAGTGTATAGGTAGTGCCTGGATAATTTTATAAGTTCATGGGTAGTGGCTGGGTGATTGGAGGAGTGCATGGATACTGCCTGGGTGACTGAAGGAGTGCAAGGGTAGTGCCTGGGTTATTCCATGAGTGCATAGGTAGTGCTTTGCTGATTACATGACTGCCTGGGGTACTGCCTGAGTGATTGAAGGAGTGCATGGGTAATGCCTGTGTGATTGCATGAGTGCAGGGGTAATGTCTGGGTGATTGAAGGAGTGCATGGGTAATGCTTGGGTGCATGAAGGAGTACATGGGTAATGTCAGGGTGATTGTATGAGTTCAGAGGTAATATCTGGGTGATTGGAGGAGTGCATGGGTAATGCCTGGGTGCATGGAAGAGTGCATGGGTAGTGCCTGGGTGCATGGAGGAGTGCATGGGTAGTTCCTGGGTGATTGGAGCAGTGCATGTGTAGGACCTAGGTGATTCCATGAGTGTACGGGTAGGGCCTGGATGATTGGAAGACTGCATAGGTAGTGCTTTGGTGATTGATTAAGTGCAGCAGAAGTACCTGGGTGCATGTATGAGTCCATGGGTAGTGCCTGAGTGATTGCATGAGTGCATGGGTAGTGCCTGGGTGATTGGAGGAGTGCATGGGTAGTGCCTGGGTGATTGCATGAGTGCATAGGTAGTGTCTGCATGTTTTTATAAGTGTATGGATATTGCCTGGGTAATATATAAGTACAGCAGTAGTGCTTGAGTTATTGGATGAGTGCAAGAGTAGTGACTGGGTAATTAAAGGAGTACATAGATAGTGCATGGCTGATTAGAGGAGTGCATGGGTAATGCCTAGGTACATCGAGGAGTGCATCAATCGTGCCTGGGTTAATGCATGAGTGCATAGGTAGTGCCGGGATGATTTTATAAGTGCCTGAGTACAGCCTAAGTGATTGAAGGAGTGCATGGGTAATGCCTGGGTGAATGCAAGACTGCATAGGTAGTGCCTGGGTGTTTGGAGGAGTGCATGGGTACTGCCTGAGTGATTGAAGGAGTGCATGGGTAATGCCTGGGTGATTGCATGAGTGCAGGAGTAATGTCTGGGTGATTGGAGGAGTGCATGAGTACTGCCTGAGTGATTGAAGGACAGCATCAATAATGCCTGGGTGATTTTGTAAGTGCATGGGTAATGCCTGAGTGATTTTGTAAGTGCATAGGTAATGCCTGGGTGATTGCATGAGTGCAGAGGTAATGTCTGGGTGATTGGAGGAGTGCACGGGTACTGCCTGAGTGATTGTAAGAGTGCATGGGTGATGCCTGAGTGATTGAAGGAGTGCATGGGTAATACTTAGGTGATTGCATGAGTGCAGGGGTAATGTCTGGGTGATTGGAGGAGTGCATGGGTACTGCCTAAGTGATTGAAGGAGTTCATGGGTAATGCCTGGGTGATTGCAAGACTGCATGGGTAGTGCCTGGGTGATTGGAGAAGTGCATGGGTACTGCCTGAGTGATTGAAGGAGTGCATGGGTAATGCCTGGGTGATTGCATGAGTGCAGGAGTAATGTCTGGGTGATTGGAGAAGTGCATGGGTACTGCCTGAGTGATTGAAGGACTGCATCAATAATGCCTGCGTGATTTTGTAAGTGCATGGGTAATGCCTGGGTGATTTTGTAAGTGCATGGGTAATGCCTGGGTGATTGCATGAGTGCAGAGGTAATGTCTGGGTGATTGGAGGAGTGCTGGGTGATTGGAGGAGTGCATGGGTACTGCCTGAGTGATTGTAAGAGCGCATGGGTAATGCCTGGTTGATTGCAAGATGCATGGGTAGTGCCTGTGATGGAGCAAGGACTCGGACACGAGACTTGCTCGGAAGCAATCCTCTTGATTTAACTCACTAGCGAATTACTAACGACATGTCTCGTAATTAATAATATCCATTTTACACTATACGCAGGATAAGAATGAAGCTTGCCTATGTGTTTACTAACTGCAAATAACACAGACGGAGGACTGGAACGCATTTAACATGGGATCTTTACTGCGCATGCGTCTGCTGCATCTACGTAGTATGACGTGCTTTCGCTTGGAGGGAAATTCTGGTGCTTGCGCAAAGAGCTATAAAATGGCCGCTTGAAAACTCACATGCATGGCACCTGCCTTATTGAAATTAGAAATGGATTTATAACTAACGCAAATGCAGAGAGAGAAATAACAAATGGTATGGGTTAGAGTAGAGGTTGGAGGTATACAGTGAAACCATTTATTTTTGAGAATAACATTTTTCCTTTTCGACTTTATTATTAGTGCGTATTTGGGCCTGTTAAAGTTGTCCGAGTCGAGCAGACCAATATGGCGCGACGCATGCGCCCTGATACGGAAGCTTGCGAGATGACTAAGGATTTGACATGAGTCCAAGGTCGGCGGAGATGTGCCCAGGGAACATGAGGGTGAAGAGTTCATATGAAGGAACTTATTCAAGACATCAGTTACAAATGTATTTAATAAAGTTTAAAGATGTATGGGAAAGGAAGGGCGGAGCAAAGTTTGATGGGAGGAGTTTGGAAACAATGGTTAAAAGAAAATAAATGAAGTATAAGTGTGGTGTGATGATCATCCCCCTAGCCGTCCAATCAGAAGTTAGTATTTTGTGCAAATGAAACATTAATGGGTGGTACATGCCTACGAAAAGGGTATAATTGAAGTAGTTTAGTTTAGTAAGAGCTCTGGAGAGAAGGAGGGTCGTGGGGAAGCTAAGCTAATTCAGAGCTTGCCATGCTGTCGGTGTTGGGGTGGTGCTGATGCTCTGAAAATGCTGATGAAGAAATCGAACGCAGAACCATCTACTTAATTGGGGTGGGTTAGGAAAATCGCGAAAGAACCACGAGGAGGAAGAGAGTATCAGAGAGGGGTGCGACGTAGCAGTCTGTAATTAGAGAGGTGAAGTATCCTGTCCTGATTCCTGTCCTGAAGCCTTTGTCTCCTGATCTGTCCTGGGAGGCCCTTACCAGCCCTTTGGCCAGAGGGTTGGTCTTCACACCATACTTTGGTAACTATGAAATTCATCGTTTGATAAATGCTCTTCTGTCTCTATCCTCTTCTTTCTAAGTATAGTTATTGTGTGGATCTGAACTGATAAGAGTTTATCTGAGATATTTTGATTTGGCACTCCCGCGAATGAGGGTGTTTGTACTGAAACGCTTTGAGATGGTTCAAAACCCCTAACTTTTAGATAAAGATTTGAAAACTTATTGAGTCTGTCATTATTTTATATCTATTAAGGAATGCATAATAAGTTATATCAATTATTGCCATCAACTAGTTTTACCTAACTGGTCCATTGACCAGAGGAAAGAACTGTTTGATCAGCAGAAGGTTTAGTTAAAGAAGTAATAACTAGATCCTGAGGTATGAGCAACATATAAAACTAATAAACTCCAGTGGTTTACTTAGAGCGCAGCGGAAACGAGTTGTATGGGCCCAAGTGAGTATATGGTAGTAGAGTATCTGTTGTTAGTAGACCGCTGGATCAGTTTTCTGGTAGCAGAGCTATGGTTGTTAGTAACTAGTTTGGTGATAAGTATAGATTATTGATTTTTGGTTTATGTTTTAACAAAAGAGTTAGTGTCCTGTTTTATGTTGTCTGGAAAATTCCCGGGAAATGTATAGCGGGTGGTGATAGAAACCACACTGCAGTGAGGTTACTCGTTTGTTGGAATAACACTGAGAAGCTAGGTAGGGCTGGCAGTGTTAAACTAAGGACTATTTTTCTGAACAAAAGTGAGAGTGGCTGAAAGCAAAGAGTTCGCTGATGAAACTTTAGGCGTTATATCACCTAGTAAGGGTAACCCTGAAGGAGTAGCAGGTTCTGCTAAGCTAGATTGACAGCAAAAGGAGTTCGTTGGTAAAATTCCGGTCTCAAAATTCCTTAACGGAAGATACCGGGAAAGTAGCAGGTTCTCTGGAGCTTAGGTGAAGAGTAAGCGGAAGGTTTTACTCGCAGTGGAAGAGAATAAACTATCCTTTTGGTTTAGTGGAACAGACAGAGTAGCGAATGTTTTTACGTTGTTAATAACAAAGAAGTTCAAAGAAGTTTCGAAGAAAATAACATTTTCGTATTACCTTGCAAAGGGAGGGTCAGTTGCCGGAGTGGTACTGACGTCACAGAGAGCCGCGCTGGGATTGGTAGAAGCAGCGGGCGCGTGACAGGAGGAGCTTGGTAAAGGAGGGGTGATAAATCGCTTGAGTAAGATCGACGTCACAGAGAGCCGCACTGGGATTGGTAGAAGCAGCGGACGTGTGACAGGAACAGCATTGTAAAGGAGGGGTCAGTAGTGAGGAGTAGAACTGACGTCAGGAAAAGGCCGCGCTAACATTGGTCAGAGTACGAGTGTGAGCCTGATTTAATTGGACACTTAGTTAGAAGCTGTGCTAGGATTGGAGGAGAAAAGGATTGTATGCGGGATCTAGATTTGACTGTCAGTGCAAGGAGTACAGGTAGAAGATTTCAAGGGTTTGCGGAATACAATTTCCTGCACCGTTCTTCAAGAATGTATGGAGAGAAAAGAAAGATGTCAATTTTTAAGAGAATAAAGAATTTCTTTGTCAAGGATAAGCCTGTGTTGACTAGAGAGGGTATTCCTATTCCGCCACCGAAGACACCAGCATCTTTTATGATGATGGAAAGACGATATCATACCTGCGTGTGGTTGGAAAATTGGGTAGATTACACGAGGGATGATGGTGTGTTAGCGTTTCCTAAGGATGGTACGTTCAATGGGAGGATTCTTCAGAATCTGAGATTGAAGATGAATGATTTAGAACCGAGACCCAGGTTAACTCAATATGAGGCTTTGGAAGAATGGGAGACTGAGTCATATGAAAGAGAGAAATGCAGAGGTGGAAGATATAGAGGATTCTTTCCAAGACACTTGCATGAGTCAAGAGAAGGACAGATGAAACAGTGGAGGAGAGCGATGGTATCGGAAGGGTTATATCCAGTGTTGATGGCTGAGGAACATTCTGGCGGAAAGTGTAAAGAGAAAACAAAACATATGAATTCGACAGGATATGGAGAGTCAGATGATGAATTGTTAGAGGATATTTTAATTAAGAATCCACCACCGTATCAAGAAGCAGCTAGTAAGGTTGTCCCAAGTGCGCCAGTAATGGGAATACCATTAACTCCACAGATTTTACATGAGACATCATACAACAGAGTGTTGCAAGATAATGAGAGAGAAGCTTTGAACAAAACTAGGGAGGAACTAGTTCAAAGAATAAGTCAATTGAATTTAAATACGGAAGCTTTGACAGTACCTGTAACCATTGGTCCAGTAATCCCATTATATGGGGATAATAAGGATACCCAGAAATCACATCTTGTGACAGTTCCATTGAATAGTCCTAGAAAAGAGATAATAATCACAGATGATCAGGTTAGTGAAAGTGAGTCAGTTATCTCACTCATGGATCTCCCTATTGTGGAACCCCTTGCAGAAACTCAAAAGAGAGTCACGCCTATGAATTTAAGAGAGAGAAGACCTTTGGTTCCGGCTGGAACTTCAAGTACAACAGTAGTTACCCCTGAAGATATAGAAAGGTGGGCTCAGGAAAGGGAAAATCAGATCATAAAACCGAAGATTTTAGATATTAGCAGATTGAAAGTGGAATTGGAAGAGATGATGACAGGATGTGTGGGCACAGAAAGATTAAATGTTTATAATGATGAAGAACTGCTGTTTTTGTGTACGAGTATAACCAGGAGAGCAAGACTATTTCATGAAAGATTAGCTGAAGTTGCTTCAGAGATTGGAATAGATATAGGGAAATCAAAATTGTTACAGAGGCCCTATCGAGTGGATTTTACTGATAAAGATTTGGAAAGTGTGAATACTTCAGGAAAAAGGTTACAGATAAAAGAATTAATGAACATTTTGCGTAAATGGGGAGACATTGATAAATGGAGGATTAGGTGGATAAGGAAGAAAGAAGAAGTGCAGGCGAGAGAGAGTAGCTGCATTTCCGGTGAGAGAAACAGGAAAGACGGAGAGGTTGTGTCCAATGAGAGAGGTTCCTGGAGGTGGATATGTTCATGTCCCTTGGAGTAGACAAGATATTTTATCATTTACAAATAATTTCCCGAAACTAAGAGAAAAGCCAGTCAAGTGGTACAAACAGGTAGAGAGGTTTGTAAAAGTTTCGAAGGTGTTATTGAAAGATCTGGATGGTCTATTTGACATTGTGGTACCTGCTGATTTATGGACAGAATGTAAAATCACAATTGATTGGCCTAATGAGGAGTATCCTAGAGATGCAAAAACAGGAGCCCCGTCAGAAGAAGTGATGAAAAAGTATCACCAAGTGATTACATACTTGAAAGGGAAAATCCCTCCTAAAGAAACAGATTGGGTAAAAATAGATAGAACAACACAGGAACCGAATGAATCTGTACATGCGTACTATGAGCGATTGTTGCAGGTGTTCAAGCAGTATAGTGGTTTTGAGAATATAGGTGACAAAGATATGGGACATTTTGTGTATCGATTTGTATATGGATTGAAACCGGAAATTAGTCAGATGATACAGCAGCACATGTTGTGCTGGCAAAGTAAGACAGTGGAAGAAATTTTGAAGTACATGAAATATTGTGGAGATGACATAGAGGCCAGGCGAAGGAAGCTGAAAGAGAAAATGATGTGGGCTCAAGTTAAATTGGCAGAGCAGCAGGAAGAGAAGACAAATGAGCAAAATAATAGTCCAGTAAAAGAACAGAGTCAGAATAATCAAGGAACAAATGGTAATAGATTTAAAGGGCGAATGGACAGAGAAGAAGCGAAAAAGAAGTTCCCTTGTCATGCGTGCGGAAAGCTTGGACATTGGAAGAACGAGTGTAAGAGTACTCAGAATAATAATAATAATAATGGGCCAAATCAAAATGTAATCCCACAGATGCAGAATGAAGTACTTATGAATCAGCAGCAACAGGTAGTCACTCCACAATATCAGGTACCACCAGTTCCTCTGCCAAATTTTGTGAACCATCAGAGTTTCAGTACGAACACCGGATTTCAAGGAGAAAGTGGTAAGAATAATAGAACAATTGCTCAATATTTTTTGCAGAATGATGAGGTACGTTCAGATACTATACAATGACGGTGCCTGAGGGGGGAGGAAGAGGAGTGCGTGCTTGGCGCATCCTTGCCGGTAGATCAGTCAGGTCCATTTGTTGATGGGAGAGTAGAAGGTAAAGACATTACTTTCCTATTGGATACTGGTGCTACCAGGTCTACTGTGAGAACAGCAGACATCCCAAACCTACCCCTCTCGGGAGAGACAATCCAAGTTGTAGGTGTATCTAACCAACAGATTAGAACACCAATCACAAAGCCAATGGAGGTGCACATTGGAAACTTCAAAGAAATGCATCGATTTGTAGTTTGCGATTCCAGTCCTGTAAATCTGTTGGGAAGAGATCTTTTGTGCAAAATGAATTGCACGATCTATTGTACACCGGATGGTGTCGCTTTCCAAACCCCTGATGAAGATGTGGCATACAAGATGATGCTGGCCAAGCAGGGAACAGAAGTAGATGAAATGTTTTCACTGATAACTGAAAATGAATTACCAGAAGAGTTGAGAACCACAGTTAATCCAGAAGTGTGGGATTTTACAGGAAAAGATATTGGGCTAATGAAAAATATAGACCCAGTTAAAGTGACAGTGAAGGAAGGTGCAGTGTATCCAAATACCCGACAGTACAAAATGAGTTCAGAAGTAAAAGCAGGAATTATCCCAGAAATTGAACGAATGGTTAAACAAGGCATTCTGAAAGAAGTGATGGGTAGTCCCTGTAATTCACCAATAATGGGACTGAAAAAGCCTAGCAGGAAATACAGAATAGTACAAGACCTGATAAAAAGAAATAAGATTGTAATTCCCTGTTGTCCAATTGTGCCAAATCCAGCAGTGATCCTTTATCAGATACCATGGAATGCAGGATGGTTCACAGTAATTGATTTATGCCAAGCGTTCTTTTCTATTCCTTTGCACCCAGACAGCCAGTATCTGTTTACGTTTAAATTTGAAGATCATATTTACGCATGGTGTTGTGTTCCTCAAGGGTACACAGAAAGTCCTTCAATCTGTAATCAGATTCTGAAAAAGTGGCTGGAATCATTGATTATGCCCAGAAATTCTGTTCTGGTTCAGTACATTGATGACCTACTGGTGGCATCAAAAACGCGAGAAGATTGTGTCACAGATACAATTGCGTTGCTGAACCATTTGGCTGAAGGAGGACACAAGGTGTCTCCAGAAAAATTACAGTTCTGTCGACAAGAAGTAAGATATCTAGGGCATAAAATAGAAAGAGGAGTTAGAAAAGTGACACCGGAAAGAATAAAAATAATCAAAGAAATGCAATTGCCACAGACTCAGAGAGAGATGAGAATGTTTCTGGGAGTGGTTGGATACTGCAGACAATGGATAAATGGATTTTCCGTGTTAGCGAAACCTTTGATACAGATGATTCGGAAACGAGCAAAAGATCCGATTGATTGGAATGATGACTGCCTAGAGGCATTTGTGAGATTGCGAAATTGTCTGTGTGAGGCTCCTGCCTTGGGCATGCCAGACTATACAAAAGATTTTGCTTTGTTTTGTTGTGAAAGAGAAAATTGTGCACTTTCAGTTTTAACACAGAGACATGTATTGAGTCGGCGTCCGGTGGCATATTTTTCAGCCACGTTGGACCCGGTGGCTTCAGCATTGCCTGGCTGCTTAAAAGCAGCAGTAGCTGCTACCTGTATGAGTCTGGAGCAAAGTCAGTCGATAGTGATGGGACATCCGGTAAAAGTATTCGTTCCACACTCAGTTGAGATTCTTTTAACAAGAACAAGAAAACAGCACCTCACCCCTAGTCGTTTGACAAAGTACGAAAGAGTAATTTTGGGAGCTGAAAATGTGACTGTGACAAGGTGTACGATTTTGAACCCAGCTACTCTATTGCCAGACCCCTGCGATGAGGAAGTAAAAGATGATAGTGATCATGATTGCTTAGACGTAACTGAATTATGCACAAAGCCCCGCCCAGATATAAAAGAGACACCCCTAAAAGAAGCAGATCATGAGTTATTTGTAGACGGCTCCTGCCTTAGGACACAAGAAGGAGGTCTAAGTGCTGCATATGCTGTTTGCAAAATTTCGGGGGTAATTGAAGCATCCTGTTTACCTGTGGTCAAGTCTGCACAAGTAGCTGAATTGGTTGCCTTAACAATGGCATGTAAAAAGGGGAAAAATTGGAGAGTAACCATATTTACGGATAGTCAATATGGTTTTGGGATTGTGCATGACTTCGGCCAGCTTTGGATGCAGAGGGGATTTCTGACTTCTTCAGGGTCTCCAATCAGAAACAGCAAAAATGTAAAGGATTTGTTGGAAGCATTGCAATTGCCAAAAGAGATAGCAGTTGTAAAATGCGCTGCACATCAGTCAGGAAATGACTATGTGACTGCTGGAAATAATTATGCTGACCAAGTGGCGAAATACTGCGCTAAAAATGCAGTAGCCATAAACAGAAAAATTGAAACAGGAGAAACCAGATGTCAATTTATGTACTTCTCAGTGCCAGAGACATGGGATGAGATTAGACAATTACAGGAAGAAGTTGAGGAAAAGGAGAAGGAAATCTGGATAAAGGCAGCCTGTACCAAAAGACCACATGATGAAGTATGGGTGTATCTAGATGGAAGACCAGTCATGCCAGATTGTCTACTTTCAAAAATGGCAAGGGTGTATCATGGAGCAACACACATAGGGAGAGATTCAATGATCAGACTATTCAGACAGAGTTGGTACAATCCGAAGTTCAGGGTAGTCGCAGAGAGCCTTTGCCAAAGATGCTTAACCTGTCAACAGCAGAACCCAGGTAGAAAGACAGTGGTAAGCTGGGGAAAAATCGGAAAGGCAGAAGTACCCTTCACCAGATTACAGTTAGATTATATTGAGTTACCCCCCTTTAATGGATTAAAATATGTACTTGTCATATTGTGCTTTTTCTCAAGATGGGTGGAAGCCTACCCAACAAGAAGAAATGACAGTCTTACAGTTGCAAAGTTGTTGTTGAGGGAGTTGGTGCCACGCTTTGGTTTTCCGGTCACTTTGGAATCAGATAGAGGCCCTCATTTTAATAATGAAATAATTCGATTAATCTGTGCTGCATTTAACATTGAACAAAAACTAAACTGTGCTGATCGTCCAGAGGCTTCTGGAATTGTTGAACAAATGAATGGCACAATCAAGTCAAGATTGGGAAAGGTGTGTGCATCCACAAAGCTGAAATGGCCAGATGCATTGCCTCTTGTGCTAATGGGTCTCAGAAGCATTCCAGACAGGAAAACAGGAATGAGTCCACATGAGGTACTCATGGGAAGAGCCATGAGACAGGCATTCATTCCTGGAAATAAAATAATGAGTATAACTGATGATCTGGTATTAGACTATAGCAAAGGATTGGCTGAAATGATGCGTTCTATCTCTCATCAGGTTGGAGAAGACGCAGTTGAAAGACAGCCAGATCAAGCGCATGATTTGAATCCTGGAGACTGGGTGCTAGTGAAGAAACACGCAAGAAAATCGTGTCTAGCACCAAGGTGGGACAAACCAAGGCAAGTCATACTAGTCACTACCACAGCAGTGAAGTGTGCAGGTTTGCCCAACTGGATTCACGCTAGTCATACCAGAAGAGTACCGAGCCCATTAGATCAACAAGAGCCATCACTGACTGAGCAGACTGAAGCATCAGGAGTTGTAAACTGTGAAATTGAAGAATCTAGAGTGATAGATTCTGAAAGACAACCATATGATGAGCAGCTCGAGATAAGTTAGGAAGAATGGATCCCAGTGATTGAAGTAATTGATGATGCCATTGAAACCAGAAGAAGAACAGAGCTGAAGAGACAGGAAAGTAGTCAGGAAGAGATAGGGGAAGAAGAACACACTCAGGTGAAAACAGAAAAAGACATAAACAAACCTGAGGAGGGAAAAGAGAAGAACACGTTCAGGCAGAAGAAGAAAGGTTTGAATTAAGACCTGAACAGGACCAGATAGAGTTAGAAGGACAAACTCAGGCAGAAGAAGAAAGATTTGAAGTAAGACCTGAGCAGGACCAGATAGAATTAGAAGAACAAGCTCAGGAAGAAGTAGAACTAAACACAGTAGAACCTGAGCAGGAAGAAGCAAAAGAAGGTACAAGCACAGAAAACAGAGAAATAGAACAGATTGTGCCCAGAATAAATGAAATAAAACGAACTTTACAAGGAGATAAAGAAGGTGAAAAAGCAGTACAAATCAAAAGAGTCAGAAAAGGAGACAATTGGCCAACTGGAGTAAAGAAACTAAAATATCACCTGAGAAAATCTGAAAAGAAACCAGAACAAGTGAATGAAATCACAAGTCAAACAAGATCTAAACAAACATTAGCAAAAATAACTCGAAGAAGTCCAAGATTGAGAAACTTAAACAGAAAATACAAGGCTCCAGAGTGGACGTACGTCATTCTTGAAGAATTTGAGTCCCTGGATCTGACTGATGAGACAGAAGAAGTCCATATTGCACAAATTGACGAAAGCCAAATGAAACCTCCTTAAGAATAAAAAGACAAAAAGACTGTAAAGACAAAAGATAAGAGAAAAGGAAATTTTCTTAGAGACAAAATGGCCGACAATGAAGTTAGCGGAAAACCAAAAAGTGGAGTTAAAAGAAAGTGTCTTAGATTTTGTTTTTGTAGTATTTTATTAGCGATATTAGGATGGTTATTCCTAACAGTAGGGGTACCTTTGATAATGGAAACAAGTGACAAAAATAATACAGATACTAATGTTAAAGTAGATAGATTAAGAGAAACTAAAATAGAAATAGGAGTGGAAGATGAGGCAAATTATCATAATGAATCAGAATATAATACGTCCTCTAAATGTGTTTATTAGATTATTATTTCAGTATGTTAGCACTATGCAAATTAACAACTGCTATGTATGTATGAAGTTGCCCTCATCAGTATCAGAAGGAATGACGTATCACCATATACCTTTAACATATGGTGTGTCATGTAGTATTTTGTCAAGTTTATTTTACACTACAGGGAGATTGCAGTATTTTTATTCTAACTTAGATGTAAGATTTCCTGAACTTCCTATTAGAAAGAATATGAATCCAGTAGTTAGTAGTAAAAATACACGATTTATGGGTGAATTTTTCATAACAATGAGTTCAATAGATTTAGTTCAGGCACACGAAGATAATTTAACATGTACATTAAGAAAAGAAGAAAAAGAGTTTTTAGATTTAGTAGAAGAAAGGAGACAGGATTTAATGAAGAAGGCAACTACACAGAAAACCCATGTACCTCCATGGGTTGGGAAAGAGGGAATCTATGCAAGTGGCAAGGCTCATGCTGCGATGTCCCTGGACTTTGTGAAAAGGGGAAAATTCTGCCTCCATAGATTAAAGACAGATTATAACAATAATTACATTGGTTCCAGTGAATGTGAACATAACTTCCTAATATTAGGAGGATGGGGACTAAAAGGGGGAACTGATCCTGTGTTTCCAGGAGTATATTATGTTTGTGGGAATAATGCCTACTACAGGTTACCTGCAAGATGGTACGGAAGCTGTTATTTTGGAATAGTTTTTCCAAAAATTTACCATGTAGATAAAATAAGTGGAACTAATGGAAATTGTAATGGACTAACACGAAGAAGAAGGGCTAGTTTTTCTGAAATTGTAGGAGATATTTTTAGTGCACTGATACCCTCAGTTGGAG
Source organism: Calotriton arnoldi (assembly GCA_963921515.1). Taxonomy (NCBI): domain Eukaryota; kingdom Metazoa; phylum Chordata; class Amphibia; order Caudata; family Salamandridae; genus Calotriton; species Calotriton arnoldi. The sequence continues at coordinate 875,352 of CAWUFW010006078.1, forward strand.
TCATTTTAAATTCACAGAAAATTTGTAAGTTATCAACCATAGTTGATCGTCTTTCTACAGATGCTGCAGGAGGATTTTTAATGTTTAACACAGAAATGGTTGCAATTAGATCAATGGTTTTACAGAACCGTCTTGCTCTTGACATATTGTTGGCAAAAGAAGGTGGAGTTTGTGGCATGTTGAAAGTTCAACATTGCTGCACTTATATTCCGGTCAAGAGCAGAGAAATTAAAGGATATATTGAAAATATTACGAGAATGCATAAAAATTTGACCCAACTGGAGGTTGACAGTGTGTGGGGAAGACTAACAAAAAGTATAACATCAATAGGGAAATGGTTTGTTGGATTTGGGAAATGTTTTCTAGGCCAAATAATGATACCTTTAGTGATGATAATAACAATAGTGATGTTAATAATAATAATACATATAAATGTTGTAGAAAAGGTACGAAAGGAAAAGTACACTTGCACAGAAAAGGAAAGGGACAGACACGTAAAAGAAAGCATGAAGAAATACGCTTGGAAGAAATGAAAGGCAGATTATATAAGAAGATGCGAGATTTAGAAGGAAATGAAATAGTTGATAGAAGGTTGGGAGGCCAATTAGAGAAAACTGAGAAGTGCTAAAGTTGATATCTGGGATGGATGGGAATTTTTTGATCGCTTAATATGCCATCAGAGAGGGGATTGATGGAGCAAGGACTCGGGCACGAGACTTGCTTGGAAGCAATCCTCTCGATTTAACTCACTAGCGAATTACTAACGACATGTCTCGTAATTAATAATATCCATTTTACACTGTACCCAGGATAAGAATGAAGCTTGCCTATGTGTTTACTAACTGCAAATAACACAGACGGAGGACTGGAACGCATTTAACATGGGATCTTTACTGCGCATGTGTCTGCTGCATCTACGTAGTATGACGTACTTTCGCTTGGAGGGAAATTCTGGCGCTTGCGCAAAGAGCTATAAAATGGCCGCTTGAAAACTCACATGCATGGCACCTGCCTTATTGAAATTAGAAATGGATTTATAACTAACGCAAATGCAGAGAGAGAAATAACAAATGGTATGGGTTAGAGTAGAGGTTGGAGGTATACAGTGAAACCATTTATTTTTGAGAATAACATTTTTCCTTTTCGACTTTATTATTAGTGCGTATTTGGGCCTGTTAAAGTTGTCCGAGTCGAGCAGACCAATATGGCGCGACGCATGCGCCCTGATACGAAAGCTTGCGAGATGACTAAGGATTTGACACAAGTCCAAGGTTGGCAGAGATGTGCCCTGGGAACATGAGGGTGAAGAGTTCATATGAAGGAACTTATTCAAGACATCAGTTACAAATGTATTTAATAAAGTTTAAAGATGTATGGGAAAGGAAGGGCGGAATAAAGTTTGATGGGAGGAGTTTGGAAACAATGGTTAAAAGAAAATAAATGAAGTATAAGTGTGGTGTGATGATCATTCCCCCCTTGCCGTCCAATCAGAAGTTAGTATTTTGTGCAAATGAAACATTAATGGGTGGTACATGCCTACGAAAAGGGTATAATTGAAGTAGTTTAGTTTAGTAAGAGCTCTGGAGAGAAGGAGGGTCGTGGGGAAGCTAAGCTAATTCGGAGCTTGGGATGCTGTCGGTGTTGGGGTGGTGCTGATGCTCTGAAAATGCTGATGAAGAAATCGAACGCAGAACCATCTACTTAATTGGGGTAGGTTAGGGGAATCGCGGAAGAACCACGAGGAGGAAGAGAGTGCCAGAGAGGGGTGCGACGTAGCCGTCGGTAATTAGAGAGGTGAAGTATCCTGTCCTGATTCCTGTCCTGAAGCCTTTGTCTCCTGATCTGTCCTGGGAGGCCCTTACCAGCCCTTTGGCCAGAGGGTTGGTCTTCACACCATACTTTGGTAACTAGGAAATTCATTGTTTGATAAATGCTCTTCTGTCTCTATCCTCTTCTTTCTAAGTATAGTTATTGTGTGGATTTGAACTGATAAGAGTTTATCTGAGATATTTTGAATTGGCACTCCCGCGAATGAGGGTGTTTGTACTGAAACGCTTTGAGATGGTTCAAAACCCCTAATTTTTAGATAAAGATTTTACAACTTATTGAGTCTGTCATTATTTTATATCTATTATGGAATGCATAATAAGTTATATCAATTATTGCCATCAACTAGTTTTACCTAACTGGTCCATTGACCAGAGGAAAGAACTGTTTGATCAGCAGAAGGTTTAGTTAAAGAAGTAATAACTAGATCCTGAGGTATGAGCAACATATAAAACGAATAAACTCCAGTGGTTTACTTAGAGCGCAGCGGAAACGAGTTGTATGGGCCCAAGTGAGTATATGGTAGTAGAGTATCTGTTGTTAGTAGACCGCTGGATCACCTGGGTGATTGGAGGAGTGCATGGGTACTGCCTGAGTGATTGAAGAAGTGCATAGGTAGTGCCTGAGTGATTGCATGAGTGCAGGGGTAATGTCTGGGTGATTGGAGGAGTGCATGGGTACTGCCTAAGTGATTGAAGGAGTGCATGACTAATGCCTGGGTGATTCCATGAGTGCAGGAGTAATGTCTGGGTGATTGGAGGAGTGCATGGGTACTGCCTGAGTTATTGAAGGAGTGCTTAGGTAATGCCCGGGTGATTGCATAAGTGCATGGATAGTGCCGGAGTGATTGGAGGAGTGCATGGGTACTGCCTGAGTGATTGAAGGAGTGCATGGGTAATGCCTGGGTGATTGCATGAGTGGAGGGGTAATGTCTGGGTGATTGGAGCAGTGCATGGGTACTGCCTGAGTGATTGAAGAAGTGCATGGGTAGTGCCTGGGTGATTGCATGAGTGCACAGGTAATGTCTGGGTGATTGGAGGAGTGCATGGGTACTGTCTAACTGATTGAAGGAGTGCATAGGTAATGCTTGGGAGATTGCATAGGTGCATGGGTAGTGCCTGAGTGATTGGAAGAGTGCATGGTTACTGCCTGTGTGATTGCATGAGTGCATGGGTAGTGCCTGGGTGATTCCATGAGTGCAGGAGTAATGTCTGGGTGATTGGAGGAGTGCATGGGTACTGCCTGAGTGATTGAAAGAGTGCATAGGTAATGCCTGGGTGATTACATAAGTGCATGGGCAGTGCATGGGTGATTGGAGGAGTGCAAGGATACTGCCTGGGTGATTGAAGGAGTGCATGGGTAATGCCTGGGTGATTGCATGAGTGCAGGTGTAATGTCTGGGTAAATGGAGGAGTACATGGGTACTGCCTGAGTGATTGAAGGAGTGGATGGGTAATGCCTGGGTGATTGCATGAGTGCATGGGTTGTGCCTGGGTGATTGGAGGAGTGCATGGGTACTGCCTGGGTGATTGAAGGAGTGCATAGGTAATGCCTGGGTGATTGCATGAGTGCAGGGGTAATGTCTGGGTGATTGGAGGAGTGCATGGGTACTGCCTGAGTGATTGAAGGACTACATGGGTAATGCCTGGGTGATTCCATGAGTGCAAGAGTAATGTCTGTGTGATTGGAGGAGTGCATGGGTACTGCCTGAGTAATTGAAGGAGTGCATGGGTAATGCCTGGGTGATTCCATGAGGGCAGGAGTAATGTGTGGGTGATTGGAGGAGTGCATCAGTAGTATCTGTGTGATTGCATGAGTGCACAGGTAGTGTCTGTATGTTTATATAAGTGTATGAGTACTGCCTGACTAACTATGAGTACAGCACTACTGCCTGTGTTATTGGAAGGCTGCAAGGGTAGTGACTGGGTGATTGAAGGAGTACATGGATAGTGCATTGCTGATTAGAGAAGTGCATGGGTAATGCCTAGGTGCATTGAGGAGTGCATCAGTAGTGCCTGTGTGATTGCATGAGTGCATAGGTAGTGCCTGGATGATTTTGAAAATGCACGGGTACAACCTGAATGATTGAAGGAGTGCATGGGTAATGCCTGGGTGATTGCATGAGTGCACAGGTAATGTCAGGGTCATTTGAGGAGTGCATGTGTAATGTCTAAGTGATTGCATGTGTGCAGGGGTAATGGCTGTGGCATTGCAGGAGTGCATGGCTAAGCCTAATACCTAAGTTATTGCATGAGTGCAGGCGTAATGTCTGGGGGACTAGAGGAATGCATAGTTAATACCTCAGTAATTGCATGAGTGTAGGGGTAATGTCTTGCTGATTTCAAGAGTGTAGCGGTAGGGCCTATGTGATTGGAGGCATGCATGGGTACTGCCTGAGCGATTGAAGGAGTGCATGGGTAATGCCTGGGTGATTCCACGAGGGCAGGAGTAATGTGTGGGTGATTGGAGAAGTGCATGGGTACTGCCTGAGTGATTGAAGGAGTGCATAGGTAATGCCTGGGTGATTGAATAAGTGCATGGGTAGTCCCTGGGTGATTGGAGGAATGCATGGTTACTGCCTGAGTGATTAAGGGAGTGCATGGGTAATGCCTGGGTGATTGCATGAGTGCAGGGGTAATGTCTGGGTGATTGAAGGAGTGCATGGGTAATGCCTGGGTGCATGGAAGAGTGCATGGGTAGTGCCTGGGTGCATGTAGGACTGCATGGGTAGTTCCTGGGTGATTGGAGGACTGCATGAGTAGTACCTGGGTGATTGCATGAGTGCAGGAGTTGTGCCTGGATGATTGGAAGACTGCATGGGTAGTGACTGGGTGATTGAAGGAGTACATGGATAGTGCATTGCTGATTGGAGGAATGCATGGGTAATGCCTAGGTGCATTGAGTAGTGCATCAGTAGTGCCTGTGTGATTGCATGAGTGCATAGTTAGTGTCTACATGTTTTTATAAGTGTATGAGTACTGTCTGGGTAATTATATGAGTACAGCGCTACTGCCTGGGTTATTGGAAAACTGCAAGGGTAGTGACTGGGTGATTGAAGGAGTACATGGATAGTGCATTACTGATTGGAGGACTCCATGGGTAATGCCTAGGTGCATCGAGGAGTGCATCAGTAGTGCCTGTGTGATTGCATGAGTGCATAGGTAGTGTCTGCATGTTTTTAAAAGTGTATGAGTACTATCTGGGTAATTATATGTGTACAGCGCTACTGCCTGGGTTATTGGAAGACTGCAAGGGTAGTGACTGGGTGATTGAAGGAGTACATTGATAGTGCATTGCTGATTGGAGGAGTGCATGGGTAAAGTCTAGGTGCATTGAGGAGTGTATCAGTAGTACCTGTGTGATTGCATGAGTGCATAGGTAGTGTCTGTATGTTTTTATAAGTGTATGAGTACTGCCTGGCTAATTATATAAGTACAGCGCTACTGCCTGGGTATTGGAAGACTGCAAGGGTAGTGACTGGGTGATTGAAGGAGTACATGGATAGTGCATTGCTGATTAGAGGAGTGCATGGGTAATGCCTAGGTGCATTGAGGAGTGCATCAGTAGTGCCTGTGTGATTGCATGAGTGCATAGGTAGTGCCTGGATGATTTTAAAAATGCACGGGTACTACCTGAATGATTGAAGGAGTGCATGGGTAATGCCTGGGTGATTGCATGAGTGCACAGGTAATGTCAGGGTCATTTGAGGAGTGCTTGTGTAATGCCTAAGTGATTGCATGAGTGCAGGGGTAATGTCTGTGGCATTGCAGGAGTGCATGGCTAATACCTAAGTTATTGCATGAGTGCAGGCGTAATGTCTGGTGGATTAGAGGAATGCATAGTTAATACCTCGGTAATTGCTTGAGTGTAGGGGTAATGTCTTGCTGATTGCAAGAGTGTAGGGGTAGGGCCTGGGTGATTGGATGAGTGCATAGGTAGTGCCTGGGTGATTTTAACACTTGAAGGGTTCTGGCTGGGTGATTGGAGGAGTACAGGAGTTGTACCTGGGTGATTGGAGGACTGTATAATAGAGCTTGGATGAGTTTATAAGTGTATGTGTACTGCCTGAATGATTAGAGCGTTGTATAGATACTGCCTGGATGATTGAAAGAGTGCAAGTGTAGTGTCTGGGTGATTGCATCAGTGCAGGGATAATGTTTAGAGGATTGTAGAAGTGTATAGGTACTACCTGGGTGATTGGAAGAGTGTACGGGTAATGTCTAGCTGATTGCATGAGTGTACAGATAGTGCCTGGGTGATTGGAAGAGTACATAGTTAGTGTCTGGGTGATATTATAACTGTATGGATACAGGCTAGGTTATTGGAGAAATGCATGGATAGTGCATGGGTGATGGCAGGAGTGTGGGAATAGTGCCTAACTGTATAGATAAGTGCATGGGTAGTGTTTGAAAAAATAGATGAGTGCAATAAAAGTGACTGTAAACATGACTTCATATTATTATGCTTATTACATCATTTCATCTTACCTTCTTTATTAAAGTAGATACAAAACTCAGTGAAACTATTTGACAGTAGTTTTGTTGTAAACTGAATCTAAAATATTTTCAAGCTTTAGTATTACTTTCTGTAATAAAAAAGAAGAAAAACTGTTATTACATATAATATTATAGTTTTAAGAACACAACATAATTTTAGAATTGCATAACATATTCAGTTTCCCTTTTTGCTGTTTTCAGATTCTACTGAATTTCACCATACACAGTGATTTCAATGTAGATCATCATATACCAGTGGGGGAAAAATACAATCAATGAGATTGTAAAAAAAAACAAATCTGTGTTTAAAATATTTACAACAAGTTCTACTATCTGTTTACCTATCTACAGTTTCTAAATTACATTCTTCAACTACATTAAATCAGTTATTTCTCTGAAGTACATTTTCTGAAATATATACTCTCATTTACATTGCATATAATATAAAGATCAAATATATAAACTACTTCTTTCAAACACAATTTTGCAAATGCAATAAGAATTAGCACAAACAATAATCCAAACAGTAATTCTTCACATCTTCCCAATAGGCCGAATAATGTTTCCAAATCCATTTGCATTGAAAATATCCAAAATAAACTCTTTAGTTTGTGTTCACATCTTCCCAATAGGCCGAATGATGTTTTCAAAACTTTGGCATCAAAAATATCAGATATGAATCTGGTAATTCGAAAGGCAGCCTACATCTGAATTCCAAATGGGCATCATTGCAATGTGTCCATCTTTTATTGCACTTTAAATACACAGTATAGTGTCCAGATGTTGTAGTAGGTCCATCATGGAAAATAATAGCCACAGCTTTAAAAGTTCTTCCTGAAATTGATAGTTGACTTGCCACAACATTTTTAATTTTGGTTTCCAATTTTCTTCCATTTGCTCTACAACGTTGTAGCATTAAAATGACATATTTTCCAAATCTTTCTATATATAATGTTGACAACATTTCTGATTTACAATGAGAGCATTTCATATCTTGATTAGCTGTCTTTACTAATTTGTTAAAAGACACTGATTTGCAATCTGGTATTGTCAAATATATGAATCGTTCAGTGTCTATTTCAGTGGTAGAAGAAAATGAACACTCTTCACATGTATGATCCCATCTGTAACTTAGTCCAAACAAATTTTCAATTTCTATTCCTTCATCTTCCAATACTACAAGCATAAACATAAGAAATTCTTGTGCATCTTGTTGTATATTGAGTGTAAATTGCGAAGAACCAGTACATATGCCGAAAGCCAGAAGCAGTATGGATTTTAGTTCTATCAGTTACCAACTTTTGAAAAATATAATTAATAAAGAAAAGAATCTTTTTTGTCGATTTTCCATAATTTCATGATGAAGATCTTCTAGATAAAAGACAACATTCACAAATACATTAGCAAATCAGTTGATATCTGAACTATTTTCTAACTGGTATCCTACAATATCAACAACAGTGTCCAATTTCATTTTCTTTGCAGCTGCATCATTATCTTGAATTGTTTTCTTTTTTTGAATCACACTAGAATATTTGTCATATTTCCGCTTTGGACATACTACGCGTTTCTCATGTATGGGATATTCACCTAAGTTAGGAGCATGAAGTCTTCTTAACCGATTATACTCTCTTACACAATTTGCATCAGACCTAATCTTTTTCTCATCAAAATCAATCAAATACAAACCAGATAATGTTCTTACTTGAGACAATGCAATGTTTGCCATGACCTCTTTAAACACTGTGCTTCCAATATTTACCAAAGCACTGTCTACACTTAAACCTTGAGATTTATGAATGGTCACTGCATATGCTAAAGAAAGAGGAAACTGTTTTCTACAAACATACAAGTCTTTTACAAGCAAAAAACGAACAGCACAACATCAATCTGTTTTACCTCTTCAATCTGATCAATTTAATCTTCAAAAATGTAATTCCATCTATGTTCTGATAATCAACAAAATCAACAACTTTTCCCATTGCTCCATTTACTAAACCTTTTTCTACATCCAAATTATGCCGTAAAATTACCCAACAGTTTACACATACATATAAAGTCTTTTTTAAACCAGCAGTCTTAGATACAGGCTTCTCCAAAGAATCTAATTTTGACTGTAATTTCTCTGAGAGAAGAATAGTAACTCCTTTGTGTTCCATTTTATCAATGGCTTCCATTTTCACTATTGGTTGTTTTTCCAGTTTCAAAAGTTCTTGATTGAATGTAGAACACTCTTGCAGTGTTGGCATTAGGCAAACTATAGACTTCTTTTCTCCAATTTTTTGGTACATTTTTTCAGGTGCATTGTTTTAATTTAGAAACAAGTTCATTAGTAGCCGACTTTGTAAAGCTTCTTTACCATGTTTTGTCAAAACACCAATTCTTATATCTTGAAGAATGTTTCCATAATGTTCACTTGCTTGTCGCATATTCTTAATAAGTTCTTTATATTCAAAATGAGGCCAAATGTTTACATTTCCAATACTTCCCAAAGATTTCCTAGTGTCTTCATGGACAAGTGTTTTAAAAACTGGTTGTCCTTTCACAGGAGTAAGTTGTAGTAGATTGCTGAATACAATTACATGTTTTCCTCCAAATAAAACATCATAATCTGTTTTTAAAATCTGTTGCAATCTTAAATGTACAAAGGAAAGCATTAAGTTTGAGACCATGCTCACCTCATCAATGAACAGTACTCTTGAGACTTCATAACAAGCTTCTCCAGATAGCTTGTGATATTGCAACTTATTTTCATGTTCAACTGGTAGCATGAGTAATCGATGTAATGTAATCCCTTTAATGTTGTGTGCTGCTAACCCAGTTGCAAAAACAACAGTTGATGGACAGAAGGCAGAACAATGTCATACATTCACCCCAGTACAGAGATCTGGGCCTAAATCCATCGTTTTTTTGCTCACCATGCCATTCCAGTTTGAACCCAGCCATATGCAAATCAGTCTTGACCCTGTGCCTCATGGGAACAGTCCAGCCCGAACTGCCAAGCCAGGTCCTCCCTGGACTGGAAACAAGCATCCTAGGACCGGTTTCGGGGTTTCACCCCTCTTCAGCTAGGATAGCTTGATTCCAGTGGCATGGAGAGCACGGGACCCACGTCTGGGCATACCCGTACCACTCGGGGTGACAAATGCAAAAACAACAGTGGATGGACAGAATGCAGAACAATGTCATACATTCACCCCAGTACAGAGATCTGGGCCTAAATCCATCATTTTTTTGCTCACCATGCCATTCCAGTTTGAACCCAGCCATATGCAAATCAGTCTTGACCCTGTGCCTCATTGGAACAGTCCAGCCCGAACTGCCAAGCCAGGTCCTCCCTGGACTGGAAACAAGCATCCTAGGACCGGTTTCGGGGTTTCACCCCTCTTCAGCCAGGATAGCTTGATTCCAGTGGCATGGAGAGCACGGGACCCACGTCTGGGCATACCCGTCCCCACTAGCGCTCTGTCCATCATCCCCTTTGGTATCGCTTTGTTCGCCCTAAGTTGGCAGGGTATGCCCAGACGTGGGTCCCTTGCTCACTTTGCCACTGGATTCAAGATAGCCTGGCTGATGAGGGTTTTGAACCCGAAGCCGGTCCCAGGATGCTTGTTTCCGGTCCAGGGAAGACATGGCTTGGCAGTTCGGGCTGGACTGTTCCCATGAGGCACAGGGTCAGACTGGTTTGCATATGGCCATGTCTGAACTGGGGTGGTGGAGTGAGCTAAAGAATGATGATGGATTAAACCCAGATCAGTTGACTGGGGGTGAGTGTTTGATTTGCTCTAGCGCTCCGTCCATCATCCCCTTTGGTATCGCTTTGTTCGCCCTAAGTTGGCAGGGTATGCCCAGACGTGGGTCCCTTGCTCACTTTGCCACTGGATTCAAGATAGCCTGGCTGATGAGGGTTTTGAACCCGAAACCGGTCCCAGGATGCTTGTTTCCGGTCCAGGGAAGACATGGCTTGGCAGTTCGGGCTGGACTGTTCCCATGAGGCACAGGGTCAGACTGGTTTGCATATGGCCATGTCTGAACTGGGGTGGTGGAGTGAGCTAAAGAATGATGATGGATTAAACCCAGATCAGTTGACTGGGGGTGAGTGTTTGATTTGCTCTAGCGCTCCGTCCATCATCCCCTTTGGTATCGCTTTGTTCGCCCTAAGTTGGCAGGGTATGCCCAGACGTGGGTGCCTTGCTAACTTTGCCACTGGATTCAAGATAGCCTGGCTGATGAGGGTTTTGAACCCGAAACCGGTCCCAGGATGCTTGTTTCCGGTCCAGGGAAGACATGGCTTGGCAGTTCGGGCTGGACTGTTCCCATGAGGCACAGGGTCAGACTGGTTTGCATATGGCCATGTCTGAACTGGGGTGGTGGAGTGAGCTAAAGAATGATGATGGATTAAACCCAGATCAGTTGACTGGGGGTGAGTGTTTGATTTGGTCTAGCGCTCCGTCCATCATCCCCTTTGGTATCGCTTTGTTCGCCCTAAGTTGGCAGGGTATGCCCAGACGTGGGTCCCTTGCTCACTTTGCCACTAGATTCAAGATAGCCTGGCTGATGAGGGTTTTGAACCCGAAGCCGGTCCCAGGATGCTTGTTTCCGGTCCAGGGAAGACATGGATTGGCAGTTCGGGCTGGACTGTTCCCATGAGGCACAGGGTCAGACTGGTTTGCATATGGCCATGTCTGAACTGGGGTGGTGGAGTGAGCTAAAGAATGATGATGGATTAAACCCAGATCAGTTGACTGGGGGTGAGTGTTTGATTTGCTCTAGCGCTCCGTCCATCATCCCCTTTGGTATCGCTTTGTTCGCCCTAAGTTGGCAGGGTATGCCCAGACGTGGGTCCCTTGCTCACTTTGCCACTGGATTCAAGATAGCCTGGCTGATGAGGGTTTTGAACCCGAAACCGGTCCCAGGATGCTTGTTTCCGGTCCAGGGAAGACATGGCTTGGCAGTTCGGGCTGGACTGTTCCCATGAGGCACAGGGTCAGACTGGTTTGCATATGGCCATGTCTGAACTGGGGTGGTGGAGTGAGCTAAAGAATGATGATGGATTAAACCCAGATCAGTTGACTGGGGGTGAGTGTTTGATTTGCTCAAGCGCTCCGTCCATCATCCCCTTTGGTATCGCTTTGTTCGCCCTAAGTTGGCAGGGTATGCCCAGACGTGGGTCCCTTGCTCACTTTGCCACTGGATTCAAGACAGCCTGGCTGATGAGGGTTTTGAACCCGAAACCGGTCCCAGGATGCTTGTTTCCGGTCCAGGGAAGACATGGCTTGGCAGTTCGGGCTGGACTGTTCCCATGAGGCACAGGGTCAGACTGGTTTGCATATGGCCATGTCTGAACTGGGGTGGTGGAGTGAGCTAAAGAATGATGATGGATTAAACCCAGATCAGTTGACTGGGGGTGAGTGTTTGATTTGCTCTAGCGCTCCGTCCATCATCCCCTTTGGTATCGCTTTGCTAACCCAGTTGGAGCAGTTACAACACAAGATAAATGTGATTCAGTGGTTTTCTGTAGATAACTGGTCAAAACTTTAATTAAGAAACCTTTTCCTGTTCCAGCTTGACCACTGATATACATTCGAATAGGTTTAAATGATGTGCATTGGCATTCTTTTTTTCATGCAGTAAACCATGCTGTATCTGTTGTGTCACTTGCTGATATATTTCTTTTTGTTCAATATTAGTTGTTCTTCTAAGTTTCCCAACTCAATAATATCCTGTTGTGCTTGTTGCATTGCCGTTTCTACTTCATTCATGGCTATTGCTGCTTCATTTTCAAGAATTGGTTGTGCTAATGGATCTTGACTTAGTGGAGCAGAACTTTGACTATCTTGAGAACTGTCTCTAGCTATTTCAGCTGCAATAGTAGTTTCTTGTTCAATCTCTTCATTTAACATTTGTAGATAATTTGGAAAAATTGTGTATTGAATGCTATCTTTACATGCATTAATAGAATCTTCATAGCAGTCAAAATCTCCAAGTAATTCCATTTCACTACGCCAAGGCTTGAAAAGTTGCAGAAGTGCTAAATAGACAAATTCCCTTTTCTCTGGAGTTTCGCAACTGAGTTTCCTGTGATTAATAAGATTTCCTTTGGCATGTTTTACCAAACATCCATCACATCCAATTAATGCATATTTTTATTCATTTATATTTTCTGTAACATTTCGCTTAAAACTATAATGTTGCAGTACTTCATAGAGACATGTTTTCCAGATGTGGACTCCTTTTGGGATAGTACGTAGCCAACATATTTGTTTTAACAATATCTGTACTTTCCGGCTCATTCAAAGCTAAGTATTCAATTTCTTGTAGAGATTTCAAAACTCTAATTCGTGTTGAAGCAAGACCTAGACTTACCCAAATGATTCCTCTTGACTTTGAATATAAACTTACAAAGGTCAACCGATCCGAACATTCGTAGGATCCAATCTCTCGATGGGAAAGCATCTTCAAACTAAAGCTGTACAATTTATTACTAAGGGTCTACTCTTGTGAAATTTCTTCCCACATTTCTTTCAACTCCATCTTTTCAGATTTGGTTATATATGATGTAACATAACGAGCAACAGCAATCGAATTATCTGCAACATACTGGATATCCATGTTTGCATTCCACATTGTCAAAATCACTGGATTGTAGTCATTAATATACTTTGAATCTTCACTTCTTTTTATGTTGTAAGTATTCTTCGGAGATTTTTGAGTTATAGTATGTCTTACTGCTGACATGAAACTGTTGACTCTTCCTTTTGAAATTACTGGAAGTGGGAATCCAAAACGACATTTTGTAAAAACAATTCCCTTTGATGTGTATTTCCATCGACAATATTTCCCACATCGATGACTTTGAAACTGTAAAACTTGTTGTCTTAGGCTGATTTCTCCTCCTTTTTTTGGAATGGAACAGGTAACATAGTCTTCAATGAAAGACAAAACAGTTTCATCAGAATCGGTTCCAAATTTAGGTGCATTCTTGATCCATAATAACATGTGTATACGAGAAGCACCTCTGGCTTGGTACTCCTTTCTCCAAAAGAAATCAATAACTTCTCCAAGAGGTGGATTATTTTTATTACAGATAAAAGACATCATAGCTTGAAACCTATGATTAAAATATCTGCACACATTTACAGGATCCAATGAAAACAGTTCTCCAGCTGTCCTCAATTCAATGTTTTTACATTTGAATTTGCTTCTCGTAGAAATTCAAGTAAATCGTCCCATGCGTATTCAGCACAGCTAAGCGTAACAAACCATGTAGGAGTGCCTAAGTTTCTTAACATACATTCAAGTTCTCAGTGATGATGATACCAATACTCATTAGTACCACGTCGACACGCCATCAAATTAATTAACTGAGATTCTAAATGATCGCCTCTTTGTTGAACTTTGTCCAAAAATTCCTTTGCAGAAACATGTGTAAGATGAACTCCTGTATTTATTATGTGGCTCACTGCATATGAAAGTCCAGACAAGTCACTTTCAAACAGAAGATGAAATAAATATGGAACACACTGTCGAAATCTTGGATCTTCTGAGTACAATCTTGTCGTACGATATTCTGAAGCTGGAATCTGTACTGGTCGTTCATCATATCGTCCACCTTTTCCAGTGGGGAAGAGCTGTGGAAAACAACGAGCTTCTAAACTTTTTCCCCAAACACTCATGGGAGTTCCCTTCTCTTTCTTCATTTGGAATAATTCAATAGTGTTTCCAATCACTTCATTTGAATGTAGAGGATGTATACTGTAATGTTCGTAAATTTCTTCACTCCTGGAGTTGTCCACTTTTTCGATTTGGGCAGTTGAAATTTCTCTGTCATCTTCTAAAGATATTTCTTGTTCTTCCACATATACATTTTTATAATAAATATTGTTTTGTATAAGATATAATGTATCCTTTTGAAGTTTAGTGACATCTACTAACTCTTGCCATATTTTCCGACTCTTTGTTGGTACACCATTAACTAGAATAACTACAGGTTCACTTTCCTCTCTCTCTACACCAACAGTTTCAATATTTTTCTTAAAATCGAAAGGTAAATACACAACTCTTCCTTTTAAACCTCTTTGTAAATCTGTTGGAGGCAGCTTACCTGTTTTAGGCTCCATACTAACTATAGCCTGAAACGGGTACACAGATTGAATAAGAATGGACTCATACGTATTTAAATCTACCAGTTCCGGAGGAATAGCTACAAACTCTAGGTTATTATGTACAGCTCTAGCTGGCATTTTGTTCTTTTCTAATTTGTTGTAACAATATTTACAAATACGTTGATCACTACCCAACTCAAAACGACCTTCCACCAACAAATAAGCACCAAATTGCTCCCACTTATCATTGTTTTCCTTTTCACTTTTTAAATACACATCAACATTCCTAGTTTGAGTTCTATAGTTAGTACGTCGACAGCAAATACAAACATAGTTTGGTTTTTCACAAGAAACTACCTTAAACTCTGTAATTTCTTCTGCAAACTTCTCAGTAGTACTATCTTCCACCTCTTCTTGAACACCTACACTTATAAAACTCTCACTTTCTCTACACTCCTCTTGAGGACCAAAGAAACGAAACTGTATATCATCAGAAACTTTTTACATCCAATACTGAACCATGTAAAAGAGCTGTGTTTATTTCACTTAAAGATAATGCAGGACTTTTTACATAGTACAATCTTCTTACTAATTTCCGCATTTCTGAATTATGTACTGCTAACATTCTGAAATGATGAAAAATACTTCCACACACTTTTCTAGAAAGACAAGCCAGAGGATGACCCTGCAAGTTAGTATATTTTCTCACTTTACAAGGATCTAGTCCGTGCAATATCTTAATCTTCTGTTTAACACTTTTATTACCATAATCTCGTAAGAAATTTTGTAAAATATCAATAGACTCCTGTCGTATACTACAAATACTACTACAATCCCACTTATTCACTGGAGTTTGTATACGTCTCCCTTGAACTTCTTCAGCTATTACTTCTTCCGCATTTCTAGGAACCATCTTTTTTTCTTCAATTGGACAACCGTTTTTAACCTCATAACAACGGCCACTGGTATCAACTGCATGAACTAATGTATTTTGTTGAAAATATCTTTCTTCATTAAAAAAAGGTTCACTACTAGAAGTGTGCTTCCATTCACCCGAATTTTTTTTGCAAGAGTTAGTTCTATTCACCAGTCTTTTTCTTTTACTTTTCTCCTTCATAAAGTGCATTGTTTTATTCAATGTTTTCATTCTCTTCAATACTAATATAAACAATCTTCTTTTCAATTCAAAAGCCTTTTCGACTACACTTTCAATCTGTTGTTTTTTCTTGTAAAATGCTGATTTTCTTTTATATTTTTGCAATCTTTCAATAAATTTTGTAGTACTCTACTTTTATACATTCTCTTTCTAATGTCTTTATATTCTTTCATCCTTCTTTCAACATAGATTGTTTTCCCATAACCTGATTTTTCATAAATATGTCCTTTTTTGTTTCCTTCTGAATGGTTGTACTACTTTTCTTTTTCTTTTCCCCATTTGAAAATTCATTACATTCTTTAAAAGTCTTTTAATAAATTCTTTAGTTCTCTTACCAGAAGTCTTTTTCTTCAATGTCACATGTTGTACTTCATCTAATTTCTCCTTTTCTCTTTCCTTTAAATAGTACTGGTTTTTCTTTTCTTTTCTTTTGATCTTTTCTTCCCATACTCAATCTTTATTACTAATAATAGTGAATATCTGAAAACAAAGAAAAGTTTAAATACTTTCGTTAAATAATTTAATATAATTAAAATAATTATATACAAATATTCTCATGTATAAATAAAGAAATATTTTTAATTGCATTGCAAAGCTATGTCGGACACTGCACAATTCCTACAATTAGAAGACATCACAACCTATACAACAGAATCACAGAGCACAACTAAAGGATTTCTCTTCTGCTACCCAAATCAAATCTAAAGTGCAGTCTGTAGTGCCTGGGTGATTGCATATGACCAAAGGTACGGCCTGGGTGACTGGAGGAGTACTAGAGTAGTGCCTGGGTGATTGCATAAGTGCATAGGTAGTACCTGAGTGATTTTATACGTGCATGGGTACTGCCTAAGTGATTGGAGGAGTGCATAGATCCTGACAGGGTGATTGGAGGAGTGCAAGGATAGTGCCTCAGTGATTGAGCCAGTGTATAGCTAATGCATTGGTGATTGCATGAGTGCAAAGGTAATGTCCGGGGAATTAGATGAGTATATAGGTAATTCCTGGGTGATTGCATGAGTTCAGGGGTAATATCTGGGGGACTACAGGAGAACATCGAAAGTGCCTCAGTGATTTTATAAGTACATCGCAACTGCCTAGGTGATAAGAGTAGTATTGTGGTAGTGCCTCAGTGATTGGAGGAGTGTAAAGGTAGTGCCTGGCTGATTTTATAAATGCATGGTAACTGGCAAACTGATTGGAGGAGTGCATAGATCTTTACACGGTGATTGGAGGAGTGCACTGGTAGGGCCTGGGTGATTGAACTAGTGTATAGCTAATGCATTGGTGATTGCATGAGTGCAGAGGTAATGTCTACATGATTAGAGGAGTACATAGGTAATGTCTGGGTGATTGCATGAATTGAGGGGTAATATCTGGGGGATTACAGGAGTACAGAGGAACTGCCTGGGTGATTTTATAAGTGCATGGGTACTGCCTAAGTGATTGGAGGAGTGTATAGATCCTGACATGGTGATTGAAGGAGTGCAAGGATAGTGCCTGAGTGATTGAATCAGTGTATAGCTAAAACATTAGTGATTGCTTAAATGCAATGGTAATGTCTCCGGGATTACAAAAGTACATAGGAAGTGCCTGGATGATTGCATGAGTTCAGGAGTAATATCTGGGGAACTACAGGAGTACATAGAAAGTGCCTCGGTGATTTTATAAGTGCATCACTACTGCCTAGGTGATTACAGTAGTATTGTGGTAGTGCCCCAGTAATTGGAAGGAGTGTAAAGGAAGGGCCTGGGTGATTTTATAACTGCATGAGTACTGGCAAAGTGTTTGGAGGAGTGCATAGATCCTGATACGGTGATTGGGGGAGTGCAAGGGTAGTGCCTGGGTGATTGAACTAGTGTATAGCCAATGCATTGGTGATTGCATGAGTTCAGAGGTAATGTCTGAGTGATTAGAGGACTACATAGGTTATGTCTGGGTGATTGCATGAGTTGAGGGGTAATATCTGGGGGATTACAGGAATACATAGGAACTGTCTGGGTGATTTTATAAGTGCATGGGTACTGCCTAAGTGATTGGAGGAGTGTATAGATCCTGACAGGGTGATTGGAGGAGTGCAAAGATAGTGCCTGTGTGATTCAATCAGTGTATTGCTAAAGCATTAGTGATTGCATGAATGCAGGGGTAATGTCTGGGGGATTACAGAAGTACATAGGAAGTGCCTGGGTAATTTTATAACTGCATGGGTACGGCCTGGGTGATTGGAGTAGTTCTATGGTAGTGTCTGAGTGATTGGACGATTGTAAAGGTAGTGCCTGGGTGATTTTAAAACTGCATGGGCACTGGCTTAGTGGTTACATAATTACAAGGATAGTGCCATTGTGATTCAAAGAGGGCAAAGGTAGTGCCTGGATGATTATATAAGTACATGTGTAGTGGCTGTGTGATCGAAGGACTGCAGGGGTAGTGGCTGGGTGATTGAAGGAGTGCAGGGGTAGTGCCTGGGTGATTGCATGAGAACAAAGGTACTGCCCGGGTGATTGGAGGAGTACTAGGGTAGTGCCTGGATGATTGCATTAGTGCATAAGTAGTGCTTGAGTGATTTTATAAGTACTGGGTAAGTGATTGGAGGAGTGCATAGATCCTGACACGGTTATTGGAGGACTGCAAGGGTAGTGCCTGGGTGATTGAACCAGTGTATAGCTAATGCATTGGTGATTGCATGAGTGCAAAGGTAATGTCTGGGGGATTAGAGGAGTACATAGGTAATTCCTGGGTGATTGCATGAGTTCAGGAGTTATATCTGGGGGACTACAGGAGTACATAGAAAGTGCCTCAGTGATTTTATAAATACATCGCTACTGCCTATGTGATAAGAGTAGTATTGTGGTAGTGCCTCAGTGATTGGAGGAGTGTAAAGGTAGTGCCTGGGTGATTTTATAACTTCATGGGTACTGGCAAAGTGATTGGAGGAGTGCATAGATCCTGACACGGTCATTGAAGGACTGCAAGGGTAGTGCTTGGGTAATTGAACTAGTGTATAGCTAATGCATTGGTGATTGCATGAGTGCAGAGGTAATGTCTAGATGATTAGAGGAGTACATAGGTAATGTCTGGGTGATTGCATGAGTTGAGGGTAATATCTCGGGGATTACAGGAGTACATCGGAACTGCCTGGGTGGGTTTATAAGTGCATGGGTACTGCCTAAGTGATTGGAGGAGTGTATAGATCCTGACAGGGTGATTGAAGGAGTGCAAGGATAGTGCCTGAGTGATTGAATCAGTGTATAGCTAAAGCATTAGTGATTGCATGAATGAAATGGTAATGTCTGGGGGATTACAAAAGTACATAGGAAGTGCCTGGATGAGTGCATGCGTTCAGGGGTAATATTTGGGGAACTACAGGAGTACATAGAAAGTGCCTCTGTGATTTTATAAGTGCATCACTACTGCCTAGGTGATTACAGTAGTATTGTGGTAGTGCCTCAGTGATTGGAGGAGTGTAAAGGTAGTGCCTGGGTGATTTTATAACTGCATGAGTACTCGCAAAGTGATTGGAGGAGTGCATAGATCCTGATACAGTGATTGGAGGAGTGCAAGGGAAGTGCCTGGGTGATTGAACGAGTGTATAGCTAATGCATTGATGATTGCATGAGTTCAGAGGTAATGTCTGAGTGATTAGAGGACTACATAGGTTATGTCTGGGTGATTGCATGAGTTGAGGGGTAATATCTGGGGGATTACGGGAGTAAATAGGAACTGCCTAGGTGATTTTAAAAGTGCATGGGTGCTGCCTAAGTGATTGGAGGAGTGTATAGATCTTGAAAGGGTGATTGGTGGAGTGCAAGGATAGTACCTGGGTGATTCAATCAGTGTATAGATAAAGCATTAGTGATTGCATGAATGCAGGGGTAATGTCTGGGGGATTACACAAGTACATAGGAAGTGCCTGGGTGATTTTATAACTGCATGGGTACTGCCTGGATGATTGGAGTAGTACTATGGTAGTGTATGAGTGGTTTGACAATTGTAAAGGTAGTGCCTGGGTGATTTTAAAACTGCATGGGCACTGGCTGAGTGGTTACATAATTACAGAGATAGTGCCAGTGTGATTGGAAGAGTGCAAAGGTACTGTCTCGATGAACATATAAGTGTATAGGTAGTGGCTGGGTGATCGAAAGACTGCAGGGGTAGTTGCTGGGTGATTGAAGGAGTGCAGGGGTAGTGCCTAGGTGATTGCATGACAACAAAGATACTGCCTGGGTAATTGGAGGAGTACAAGGGCAGTGCCTGGGTGATTGCATAAGTGCATAGTTAGTGCCTGAGTGATTTTATAAGTGACTGGGTAAGTGATTGGAGGAGTGCATAGATCCTGACACGGTTATTGGAGGAGTGCAATGGTAATGTCTGGGGGATTACAAAAGTACGTAAGAAGTGCCTGGATGATTGGTTGAGTTCAGGGGTAATATTTGGGGAAATACAGGAGTACATAGAAAGTGCCTCAGTGATTTTATAAGTGCATCACTACTGCCTAGGTGATTACAGTAGTATTGTGGTAGTGCCTTAGTGATTGGAGGAGTGTAAAGGTAGGGCCTGGGTGATTTTATATCTGCATGGGTACTGGCAAAGTGATTGGAGGAGTGCATAGATCCTGATACGGTGATTGGAGGACTGCAAGGATAGTGCCTGGGTCATTGAACCAGTGTATAGCTAATGCATTGGTGAGTGCATGAGTGCAAAGGTAATGTCTGGGGTATTAGAGGAGTACATAGGTAATGCCTGGGTGATTGCAGGAGTTCAGGGGTAATATCTGGGGGACTACAGGAGTATATAGAAAGTGCCTCAGTGATTTTAAAAGTACATCGCTACTGCCTAGGTGATAAGAGTAGTATTGTGGTAGTGCCTCAGTGATTGGAGGAGTGTAGAGGTAGTGCCTGGGTGATTTTATGAGTGCATGGGTACTGCCTAAGTGATTGGAGGAGTGCATAGATCCTGACATGGTAATTGTAGGTCTGCAAGGGTAGTGCTTGAGTGAGTGACTCAGTGTATAGCTAAAGCATTAATGATTGCATGAGTGCAGAGGTAATGTCTGGGGGAGTAGAGCACTACATACGTTATGTCTGGGTGATTGCACGAGTTGAGGGGTAATATCTGGGGGATTACAGGAGTACATAGGAACTGCCTGGGTGATTTTATAAGTGCATGGGTACTGCCTAAGTGATTGGAGTAGTGTATAGATCCTGACAGGGTGATTGGAGGAGTACAAGGATAGTGCCTGAGTTATTGAATCAGTGTATAGCTAAACCATTAGTGAGTGCATGAATGCAGGGGTAATGTCTGGGGGATTACAGAAGTACATAGGAAGTGCCTGGGTGATTACATGAGCTCAGGGGTAATATCTGGGGGACTACAGGAGTACATAGAAAGTGCTTCAGTGGTTTTATAAGTGCATCACTACTGCTTAGGTGATTACAGTAGTATTGTGGTAGTGCCTCAGTGATTGGAGGAGTGTAAAGGTAGTGCCTCAGTGATTGCAGTAGTACTGTGGTAGTGCCTGAGTGATTGGAGGAGTACAACATCCTGGGTAGTAGCAGATTACTGAAATTACAGCACAAAAGTGAGGTCTATGACATGGTGTACACTTTTCTGCTGCAGCTTCACAATTCTGTAACTACTCAGGGTGTTGGGCGTACCGAAAATAAAGCATCAAACCTACACATGAGTCTGTTATAAATCTCACCATATTCCTGAAACCATACATGCATATTTGTCTACCTTTTGAAATTATCATCATATAGAAAAGAAATAAACAAATAGACTGAACTTTACATTTGAAAGACACACCTACATTCCTGCAGTGTATTTCAAGTGTACCTTTCCCCAGACTAATAGAAAATACCCTAATCACTAATTCCTCTGCCAACATGTTTTAAACAACAGTTTTGAGCTGCAGCTTCACCATTCTGCAACTACTTATAATGTTACACCTAGCTAAATACAAAGCAGGAACCGTTCACATATCTCTAATAAAAGTCTCACCATATTCCTAAAAGCATACATGCATATGTCTGTACCACAACACTATCCACACCTAACAAATTTAGAAAACAAACTTACATTTTCAAACAAACACCAAAAAGTATGTGGCATATTTCAACTCTACCTCTCTAGAGACTTAAAAAAAAGCCTAATCACTAATACCTTATGTCAACATCTTTTAAACCATACTTTTATGCTACATCTTCATCATTCTACTACTACTCACAGTCTTGAGCCTACCACATAAAAAGCAACAACACCTCTTTGTTATACATCATGCACCTTCAAATATATAAGACATATGAAAATACATATACAAATAAAAACATACTTCAGACACAAGTCCATGCACACCTTAAAACTTGACAGACTGCAGTTCCAATTTGAAAGCGACACATAAAATTATGCGGTATACAACAAATGTACATATTCACACAATAAAACAAACTACCATAATCACTAATCCATCTTCCAATATACACATATTACTATAAAGAATCTATTACAAACAACATTTAACTACAATAAAACAAACTACAATACACATCTCTACATTTAATAATATATTTCAAACATTACAGTTCTTGAATAATTTTTAAAGATTAAAAATAAAGCTATTACATAATACACCTCACACATTTATAACTCACCTTCCAAATTGATTTGTAGAATATGAAATATCACAAACTTATAAAAAAATTTCTTATGCACACAATCAATGTAATGCACTACTCTCAGCAAGATAAAACCAGTAATGGCAAACTTTCCCTCTCTTTCTCCACACAAATACATGTAAGTAACAAATCACATTGCTTCCTACATTATTTCAAATTGTAAAACACATTTTTATTGGTTAAACATATTAACCCTTACCAACTGACTTCTAAAAGTGCCCAAACTGGTTCTGGAATTTTTGGGAGTCTCGACTCCACCGTGCACCAACGCGATGGAGCCGCGAATCCATACGGGAGTTCAAAAATATATTACAAATAAAAATACCACTATTTTTTAAGAACACACCACTTCTAAAGATAGTACTGACTTGGGAAATCTTACTTAAATAACATATCACTTATATATA
This sequence comes from Calotriton arnoldi, assembly GCA_963921515.1. Taxonomy (NCBI): domain Eukaryota; kingdom Metazoa; phylum Chordata; class Amphibia; order Caudata; family Salamandridae; genus Calotriton; species Calotriton arnoldi. The sequence continues at coordinate 898,014 of CAWUFW010006078.1, forward strand.
AATTACAATTCCATATTTTAAAACCACAGATAACATTCAACCTTTCCCCCATTCTGCCTAATGCCAATTTCCATAGCAACAGTTCATGGAACATTGAACTGAACTGACAGGTCACAAGTTCACCATATTTTCAAGTTCAGCACACAAGGTTACAATTGCAAACAGTAGGTGTGGTTGACGTTTGCAAAATATGACCTTATCCTATCTACTGTACCTTTCAAACATTTTCTACTAACCAATAAGAAACATGCTTTTTAAAGAAAGTAACATGCACCCTATTTTTAAATGTACAATGTTCTTAAACAGCCAATCAATTCTCTACTTTTTAAAAAACAGCACCTTGTCCACCATTTTACATACCTCTCCTTCTACCAACTGACTACCTCAGCTACAGACATCTTTTCATTATTTCCAGACATCCCTTCAAGATGCTTACAGTATGGATTGTTGGACACAGCTATATTTTCTGGTGCAAAAGGTATGCTGAACGCAGAGGTATTGACAAAGACCTAGCTTTGCAAAATGTGGATATTAAATGGATTGCACAGAGAGGATTAAAGTGGCACCAATTGGTGCCTTTGGTTAAAACCTTTTTGCATCTCCAACCCCTTGACCTCATGCACTTGGTGGCAGTGACCTTGGCACATTGACTGGGGTAGGACTGGAAATGCTCATGAAGGATACCTTTGCACAATTGATGTTGCTTTTCCCCCCAAACTGTCTTTGTATACTCTAATATATGCCAAAAGACAGAAATGGAAGTGGTCAAATCAATTTTGCCCACAGATTGAAAAAGCTAGGAAGAATGTCAATAAAGCTGTTTTGGCTTACCTCAGAGACCATAGGATGGGCTCCATATATAACAACAATCTACGTTTTGATATGGATGACATCTACAGAAGTGATGGAGTACACTTTACAGATCATGGGAACATAGTCTTTCTCAACAACCTAAAGCTGTGCATCCGCACTTACATGTAGCTACAGCAAACTCATAATGAAAACAAGGGCTCTTTTTAGAGCCACCCTTTAACACAATAGTGAATCTTATTCTTATTTAAACATACATACTTTCTTTTTTTACATTTTTGAGAATTTGTGAATCACTCGCGAATTTGCAAAAGCATGAATTCAATGTACTACGACACAACACACTTTTCAAGTTTAACCATTACTTTTTAATTTTATATATTTTTAACAACTCTAATTGTAATTTTGTCATTAACTTCAATCACAGTACCTCTTTAAAACAACTTCACAAATACAACACTACCTTCTAAATTATATACTACTAAATTATTTATTTGAGGTGAATTCGCGAATCCAATGCGACGCTACACGGTGCGGCCGCGCTGAGAGCCGCATTGGAGTCGCGACTCCAAAATAGAAAGAAAAAAAAACGCTCCACTTCCATTATTCGGTATTTGCCCCGGGGACCCCATCCCCTGGGGCCTGCCAAATTAAAAAAAAAATTATGGAGGGGGGCCGCATGGCCCCTCCTCCTAAGGCCAATTCTGGCCGCAGGGACCCCATCCCCCGGGCCCTGGCCAGCCTGAATATTTTTGGGGGGGAGTGGGGCCGCGTGACCCCCCTCCTAAGGCCAATTATTGCCCCAGGGACCCCATCCCCTGGGCCGGCTTTACTTTTTAAAAAAATAAATAAATAAATAAAATAAAGAGGAGGGGGCTGAATGGCCCCCTCCAGGCCACTTCTGGCCCCGGGAACCCCATCCCCCGGGGCCGGCCCTCAAGTTGGGGACCGTGGGGGAGCTCCAATGCCCCCACGGTCCCAGCCGGCTCCCTGCCTCCTGCGGGAGCCAGCATTGCTTTTGGGCAAGGGGAACTGCTAACATGCAGCTCCCCTTGCCCAAAAGCAATTCTGCTTTGCTTCTTGGAAGCGAGTGCAGGTTTCCTGCCCTCGCTTCCAAGAGGCAAAGCATTGTTTGCTTTGGCAGGGCGGGAGCCGTGCTCCTGCCCTGCCATAGCAAACAGCAATGTCGTGGGGTGGGCACCCTGGGACATTGCAGGAGCCGGCCCTGGGGGGTGGCAGTCCCCAGGGCCATGGAGGGCTCGAGGAGGCAGGCCGTGTGGCCCCCTTCCAAACATTTGCATAGCCCCGGGGAGGTGGTGGTCCATGGGGCCGGGGTCCACAACGGACCCCTGTATTCTAATTTGTGTATGCCCCTGGGGAGGTGGTGGTCCCCGGGGCAGTATGGGGGGGCAGGAGCCCCCCCTACACTTACTTTTAATTTATGTTGCCCTGGGGAGGTGGCGGTCCCCGGGGCTGCGGGAGGGCGCGACCCCCCTGCAGTTAAACATTGAAGCCCCAGGGAGGCGATGGTCCCCGGGGCTTGGGGGGCCCATGAGGCCCCCCACACAAAATGTAAAAATGCCCCGGGGTGGTGGTGGTCCCCGGGGCAGCGTGGGGGGCAGGAGCCCCCCACCCTATTTTAATATTTTAGGCCCGGGGAGGTGGCGGTCCCTGGGGCTGCGGGGGCCCCCACAGGCCCCCGCTTCATAATTGGACATTGCTACCGGGACCTGGCCCACCCGGGGGCTTATAGAAAACAAAGCACGGGAGCCCGCGCTTCATTTTTTTTTTCGGCCACATTTGCACACCCAGCGCGAATTCAACCGAATTTTTTTTTTTTTTTTAAATGCTTTTTTGGGCCCTGAGCAGGCCTAGGGGGTCAGGGTGTTTCTACCCTGCCCTTGTTTCTTGTTTTTTTAATCTTTTTTCTACTGTTTTCTTGTGACTCGGTTACTAGACACAAGATGGCTGCCAACATATTCTGGTTTGGAGTGTTGGCAGCCAATCGGAATGAAGCTCGTGCTCGGGAGGGTTCACGAATCCTCCTCGGTGTTCAGATATATACATTTTTATTTTTTTAATTTCTCAGCAACTACTGAACGCATATTCACCATTTTTAAAAAAGCACGCTTTCTAGACCAAGACCTACCTTTTTGCCAAATTTGGTGTAATTCCGTTCAACAGTTCAGGCTGTAGCTTTGTCTAAACTTTCCTATGGAAATTAACATGGGGAAAATGCGTTTTGGGACCCCCCTTTTTTCTCTGCCCCCGCTTGACAAATCACCCCCAAACTTTCAAGACAGGAGCTGACCTGAGCTGGTCATTAGTTTGGAAAATTTCACGAAGATTCATCAAACAGCGCCAAAGATATTGGCAAAAGAAAAAACGCATTTTGACTAGAAACAAGGTCCTAACTATAATTACCTACTGGCGACCGCCAGTAGGTAATTCACTGAAAAAAACAAAGGTTACAGGGATGTTATAGTTAGGAAATAGAACTCAAAAAAGCCTAGACATTTACTAAAAAAACAAAGGTTACAGGGATGTTATAGTTAGGTTCAGAATTTACACACACAAATCCATAGAAATTAAGCAGTTATAGTTAGAGTTATCTCAAGAAACTATAATTTGTGCCCTAAGGTAACTATATCTCATGCCCATGCCATGCAGTCTTCACATCAATAATTTTACAGTAAATGTTGCACTGATATTATCAATGATGTCGTAGAAGATGTCATGAGTGAAGTACTATGTGGAGTGATTAGCAATGCATAGTGAGGTTGCGAGTTATAGTTACCTTAGGACACAAGTTACGTATGTATATATGTAGATTTATCATCATTTATTCTCATGCTATAGGGCTTCCTAATATCGGGACACTGGTCTGCTGATAAAATTGACTATGGCTACCCCACAAAGCTTGCTATATATGGCATGTATCTGTGATGTACTTTATCAAGCACAGACGCGTGATTATGCTCACTTCATGCACTGGTGCACTTTTTATTAGTTTTTTATCGATTAAGGTTTGGATTTCGTACACACTGTACTATGCATGCCTTTGGGACATGTTTGTGCATACTCATATTCTATAGGACAGCATATGCTTGATTTTCTATGCTCACTTGAGCTGTCATATATCAAGAAGTAATGACCAATTGCACTGAGCGACAATACTAAAATTAATCATCTTGGATAATTATAACAGGAATGTTATGTTATTTTTTTTGCAAAGCGTACAGCAACAAGCCGACACTCAGATTTGTAAACATTTTCATGCAGCATGTTTTCATAGTATTTCATTGCTCTTCATGAAGTGAATGTGTATTTCTGGAGAAAATTGGGTTCATGTCAGTATATATATATATATATATATATATATATATATATATACACACACACACACACACACACGTGTATAGATATGTCAGTGTATATATATACATATATATATATATATATATTTATATATAGAGAGAGACAGAGATAGCTATATAGACAGATAGATAGATAGATAGATAGATAGATAGATACATAGATAGATAGAGAGATAGATAGAGAGGGATAGATAGATAGATAGATAGATAGATAGATAGATAGATAGATAGATAGATGGATAGATAGATAGATATAGATATAGATATAGATATAGATATAGATATAGATATGGATGTAGCAGGCACCACAGTGTAGTTATAATTAGGACCGGGTTCAATAGTAAATCGATTTCATGGTTTGGCAATAACTTTGTCACAGTATGATGAATCTTCATGAAGCATTCCACAAAAAAGTAAGGGTGGGCATAGCAGGCGTAGTGCCTCTATGCGTATTTCCACGGAGTTTGAAAAAACTCAGTGGAAATACGCTACGCTCCCTACCCCTCCCAAATTAATAAAAAAACAAAAAAGAAGGCACTTACCTGCGTGGCTGCCTCCTCCTCTGCCTGGTCGCTCTCCTTCCTGCTCCTTGCAGTCCTTGCCGTCCTTGCCATCCTTCTCCTATGGAAAAACACTACGTTGTGTGTCTTGCACATGGGTGTGCGCAAGACGCACAATGTAGTGGGTTTTTTTCATAGGAGAAGGACGGCAAGGACGGCGAGGAGCAGGAAGGAGAGTGGCCAGGCAGAGGAGGAGGCAGCCACGCAGGTAAGTGCCTTCTTTTTTATTTTTTTATTAATTTGGGAGGGTGGAGGGGCTGGCTAACTCCGCTCCGCCATGGAGGGGAGTTTTTGCCTAAACTCTGCGTTTGGAGCGGAGCGCGGAGTAGTCAAAAATTCGCAAACTCCGTTGACGGAGCGGAGTTACCTGCCCGGGGTTAAAAAAAAGTTTAAGCCAACTCAGTTCCTTCCTGGAAAGTTCTGTGGTGATCCGCCAAGCGGGGGCTGAGAATAAGGGGAGTCCTAAAATACATTTTCCAAATGCAATTTTCCATAGGAAATGTGAACTGCAATACACCAAATACTGCAAAAGGAATTACATCAAATTTGGCAGAAAGCTAGAACATTACACAGAAGGTGTGCTTTTTGTGAATTGTTGTAAATCCATTCAGATTTTTTTTTAGAAAGTAAGGTTCAACACTTATGTAAATGGGGAGACACAGTAGTACAGCGGGACAAGCAGATCAAAAGATGAGATCTGATTGGCTACCTCACACCAACAAAGATGTTTGCCTGCCATTTTAGTACTTGGAGTCCACATGTTCTGAAACAGAAATTGAAAATCATATAGGGGGCAGGGTAGGAATATCCTGACCACCTAGGCCTTTTGGAGGGGGGGGCCCAGATGTACACCGTCAGGGTCAAAATTATAAAAAACTTTTTTGATGTGCAGTACCATGGTACCTTAGAAAGAAAAGGCGGATCCATGCCCTATTAATTAGAATCCCTCCAGAGTGGGAGAGTGCCCAGGGGGTTGGTACTGTTGTTTTTGTTTAAAAACCAATTCATATTTGGGGGTGGGCATGCATCTCCTCAATCCTCAAAAAGCCCTGGGGGCCCCCATCTTTCTGGGGATGGTACAGATAATAACAGGTCTTGCGGTCCCCATTCCTGGTACCCCAAAGCAGATAGATGGGGAAGGTCAAAGTGTGGGGCCTCCTTCTTATCCTGCCCCCAAGGGCCTCCATCTCCCAAGGGGCTGCCAACACTCCTAGGAGAGGTCGCAGGACCTCATCCCCTGGACCCCAAAGCCCTTTCATGAGGTGCGATGCCGTTGCGTATCCCAGCATATTTGGTGTGTCGTCCCGCACCCTATCACTGGTGGAGTTGGGGCACACCAGATGCACTCCCTGCCCACTCTAGGAAGGAGCTGGCTTCCTCACCAGAGCTGAGTGTGTCAGCCAGGCGGGGAGCCGGCTGGGCAGAGAGGGAGATGATCCCTGCTCTGCCCCAACATAAGCAAGGCCTCTGGGTGCCCTGGTTGGGGCCGGGGCACCCATAATAAAAAAATGAAAGTAACACCTGCCGCAAAGCAGCATTAACAAAGAGAAGCGGGATTAGCCTGCAGTTCTAATAGTCACTGCTCCGGCAAGGAGCACCTCGTATGCCTTGCAAGGGCTTCTTGGGCCATTTTTCACTCCTTGTAATGCCCCATGTAGGGCCCTAGAAATGGAAAAAACTACCCAAAAGTTACCTGGTTCATTGACTTCATGACCCCAGGAGAACTTTTGTTTATTGTCAAAGTACTCCAGAGCTGAAGCACTTGCCATATGGTTCAGGAGTGCAGGCAGGACCTCTTTTGGTATGGTTCTATTGCGCTATGCTATTTTGTCAACTGAAGAATGTTAAATAAGACTTAAACACATGTTTATGGTTGTTAAAATAAAAATGCTTATAATAATGACAATTATTATTATTAAACATTGTGATGTGTCTGTTAATAAGGAATATATTGGATTATTGTGCAGACTTTTTGACAAAGTCAATAGGTCTAGTTTGCATATGATGATGTGGAGACCCCCTGATATTTTGGTGTTCTTTCAAAGCCAGTAGGTCTACACTAGTTAACATGACACCCTCTTTCTTATATTGTTACATTTCAATTAAAATAAAGTGCAAAAATTTACTAAAAATTCCAAAGGCTAAAGTGACGCTATAGTTACGTATGATCAGGGCCACTGGATTTATGCGGCAGGAGAGGGCCAAATTATGTGGCAGGGTTGAGTAAATCATGCTGCAAGAAAAGGCAAATTATGTGTCATAATGCAGCACGTTTTGCAATAATATTACTTCATTATTTCGTAATTTTTAAACTTGATAACACTGTATGGGCATTGGTTGCACCTCATTACTACCAGTTTAACACCCAAATATAGCTTTAAGCAACAGAAAGAGGATCAGTCTAGCTTTGCAAAGGACCTTACACTGGGCGGCAACATGTGTTGCTGCATTCATATTAACTTTTGAACCGTTTGAGCTAGAAACAAAAATCTTTTTGTTAAAATCCTCCAATCATGCAGCAGATGATGGATTATGTGGCAAATGTGGCAAATCTTTAATAATGCGAAAATCGCCATGGCCTCACAATCACATAATTACATTCGTCCTGGGTATGACAATAAGATCTTATTTTACATTAAAAAACTTTTGAATTTCATTGACAAAAACAAAGGCTAAAGTGACATTCTAGTTAGGTGAAAATGTCAGTTAAATCATTACGTAACTAGAAAAAATCAGAAATTCACTGGTTATATTTAACTAAAGTAACTATAACTTGCACCCTCACCATGCAGGTTTATAACCTCACAAATTACATCACTCATGACATGTTCTATGACATAATTGATAACATCACTGATAACATCTCACAGGAGATAATTGGTGACAACACTGTGCACGACTCCTTGCAAAGTATTCTGAGAGGAATGAACCTTGGTGGTTGCCTCCAAATTACAACACATACCACCCTTGAGCCAAAGCCTGCTCAGCTGGGTCTGGTTTGTTCACAATCAAATGTTAAAGAAACCACCCGGGAGCCAAAGAACTGTGTGTCCTCCATCTGGCCCATGAAGGAACATACTGTAATCTACTTGATAGGTAGGGCCTTTATTAGACCATGGATAAGCACAGTCAGATTTTGGGTGTTTATTTCTGCAATCCTTTCCCTGCAATCCTATGAATTTATGTTGGTGGAGCCCAAACTGCCAGACCAGGTCCTCCTTCAAGCAGAAGACAAGCAACCCAGGACCAATTTCATCCATATTAGAGCTCATCAGCCAGGTACAATTATGTTCTAGTGGCATATCTATATTTTGCACACCATGCCACTTCATTTTGGACCCAGCCATATGCAAATCAGTCTAGGCCCTCCTACAATGGAAACATTCCAGCTCGGCAGTGCTCTGAAATATTTTTGGGGCAATGACAAAGTTCTTGGATAAAGCCCATTGCACATAGCCAAAAGTTGTGCACAGCAGAGCCTACTGTGAAGCCCAAAAATCCACAAGCAGTGGGTTGAAAGGGCATATAAACCAGGCATAGGGAATGGCCAAAGTTCACACCCTGCCTCTCTAGGTCAATAGGGCCAGCCAAAGATCATAAAATGTGGGATCTGGGTGAACAGTGACTGGGCAAACGACCTGCGATCTAGCCAGGCACTGAACAAAAAGGCTAAAGCAAAGTCTTTTGTTGAGGGCAATATTTCTTGCCTTTGAAAGGTGTTTACCAAACATTTGACTTTGCCAATGCTTATTGCCAATGCATAACAGCATTTACGAAATTTAAAAAAAGCTTTTGTAAAGCCAATACAGTTGCATTTGTAATGTGAGTGTTGAGCTGTTGGCTTTGTCGATGTTTGTAAAGTATTGTTTAAAAGGGTAAAGTAAAAAAACATTTTCAAAGAGGAAAAAGAAAACACATCTAATGGTATCTCAAAACTGTACATTTAATTCTATGTTTTCTATCTTTATAAATGGCATGATTTATTTTTCAAAATCTCTTCTCCCTGGAAACTCTCAACAGAATTTAAAAAGAAAAAGAAAGTGTCAGAATTTCCAGGGGAACACTTGGCAAAGCCTGATTTACTTTACACAAGATTCTGCTATTTGGTGATCTGTAGTAGCCCAGAGAGCAGATTTATGGTCTCCAGAAGAAGTGTCATGCTAAGTACACGTACTGCCTCGGACACTGGCTGAGTGAGTGCAGCAGATGGCCTAGTGCCATAAAAGTCTTTCTGTGCCAAAGTTTGTGCTTTCATGCAATATACGGAATGCAAGAAGAAAAAAAACACATTCCTTAAAGTCCGTTCTTCAGTCATACTTCAGCAAAGATATCTGTTGCTGTGCTTTTACAGAGAAGCTGGGAATGGATGGGTAGCAACAGAACCTGGGGGGGGGTGGTATTTATGGGGAAAGCAGCACACAAGTCGGAGAGCTGGAAAACACATGTACTCTCATGGAATGATGAATAAAAAAGTAGTTCACTAAATCCGAGCAGTGGATCGGAACAAGTCAGCTAATCAACAGGATAGTAAAGACGCAATGCTCCAGCAAATGAGACTGACAATAAAGCAAACTAATTGCAAACAATGCAGCTTGTTGCCCACTGTATGTTCAAAATAGATCTTTTGCATCCAAGCACCTTGCACTGTATGGTAGGAGAGAACTGAAAATGCTTGTTGCTGTTGCTGAACAGTATTGTCAAGACAAGCTAAAATATGGTCTTTGGGATGAAGTATGTGCAAGGATTTGTCACCAATAATGCATGCATATGTCTTTATTTTGTGGGCTTTTTCTTTTTAAAATTTACTATGCCAAGATGGCAGCCTATCTTAGAAAAGTCAATTAAAAAAAATAATTAAAAAGTGTGTAAAAGTGCATTTAAAGAGTGTCCCAATAACAAGTTGCAGTTGCTGCTGTTTCCTTAAAAAGTAAAATAAAAAGAAGATAGGGAGTGATGGGAGAGGAATGGAGTAACGAGGCATTGGGAGGAGCAAAACAATGCAGGCAATGAGCAGGGGTGAGTTGAGAGGGGTAGGGGAGTAACAGCGTTTCCCAGGGGATGGTATAAAAAAAGAACCTAGTGGGTCGGGCAGAGATGAAGAAAGCAACAGATGAGCTGGGAGTTGAGTGAGCAATTCAGACAGCACAGAGTAGGGATGCGAAGAGGGAAGCTGCCCACAGGTCGTAGAGAGTAAGACAGTATATGGACTTACATGAAGTGCTGAAAACAAAAGGAACAAGTAGTTCCCAGAATGTAAGCAGGCGAAGGATGCAAGTCATACCATCAAAAAGATGGTAACCAAGCTGGGCTCCAAGGGAGACACAAACAAAAAAAGAGGAAGGAAAGCCATTAAATAAGAAGCAAGCAAGTGGGTTTTATAAGAGAGCCTACCAATGATAAGAACGGTCTGACTCAAAGCCCACTGTTTGCGTTGGTATTGTACACTATAGGTCTTTAGACAATCAGTAGGTGAGACCTAAACACAGATAATCAATTTCAGTTTGAATGGATGTTGTTGTTCTGTGGATTCTCTGATGTGCATTCTTGGATTACAATGGTGAGGTTTAAGATGTGGCTGTGGGCTGTGCTGCTTGTCCAGAGACCACAGCACATGGTCTAAGGTCAAATGCTGCAGGGTTTAGGGTCATGGGGACTGGGTGTATGATATGGCCAGCAAACATGCATTGCCCCCTTACCACCGTCGAACCTCCCGGAGCCTACTATGCACTGCTGAAGGTTTTGTGCATCGGGTTTAGAGAGTATTGGGGATGGAGACAGGGCGTGCCAGAACACCACACCCAACACTCAAATGGTGCTATTCAGTACTAAAGGTCGGGTGTAGGGGGTTTCTGTGGCACAATGGGTGAAGGGCTTGGCTGAAAGCCATGATAGCCATTATTGCTATTCTACAAAAGTGTATGGCTGAGAGCAATTCACATCATCTGTGTCTTTTAATTCTCAACAGGCCCCTGTTTAGTTGTTGATAGACCTGTCAGCCTTAGGGTGGTCTTCCCCTCAACTTTTTGCCTTCCTCCTCCATTTTTTCTGATCTCTTTTTTGCTGGCATTAGGACTCTACCACTTCTAACTAGTGCTAAAGTGCATGGGCTCATGCCTTCAAATAGGGTAATATTGGTTTATTTCCAATTGGCATATTTAATTTACCTATAAGTCCCTAGCAAAGTGGTACTACATGTACCCAGGGCCTGTATATAAAGTTTTACTAGTGGGCCTGCAGAACTGACTGTGCTACACACTTAAGTTGCCCTTTAAACATGTCTCAGGCCTGCCATTGCAGAGCCTGTGTGCAGTTTTACACTGCCATGTTGACCTAGCAAAATAAGCCTTTTGCCAGGTCCAACCCTTTTTTTTTTAAAACATATAAGCCACCCCTGGGGTAGGCTCGGGACAGCCCAGAAGGCAGAGTGCAATGTATTTAAAAAGTAGGGCATGTACTTTTTAAGTTGTGCATGTCCTGGTAGTGAAAAACTCTTACATTTGTTTTTTACTACTGCAAGGCCTATATCTCCCATAGGATAACATTGGAGTTGCCTTATTACATTTTACAAGCATAATTTCCAAATGGGAAGGGATAACCAGTACATGTTTGGTGTCTCTGTAATCACAATTTAAAATCCTAACATATGGTGAAGTCAGATTTTAAATTGCCATTCTGAAAATGCCACTCTTAGAAGTTGGCATTTTCCTGCCTTAGCCATTTAGTACCTGTAGCTTGTCCCTGGTCACATGACTGGGTGTAGCTGACAGTTGAGCTTTGTGTATTCCTCCTAGAGAGCAACACACAATATGAAGCTTAGGTGTGCCTGGGTGGGCCATCACTGGCAGGATGGGAGAGAGAAACTGGGCACAGCCCCACTTACACCTGGAAAGGTGAATTCCTGCCTCCACACAAATGGCTGCCTACACCCTGTAGTTAGTCTGGAGTCAGTACAGGGAAGTCAGGATGCCTGGGGACTTCAAAGGGAAGCCTACAGAAGCTTCTCCCCCCACTTCAAAGGTACAAATGGGTATAAATAGTGAACCTCAGACACCAGCTCTTCAGTACACTTCTGGATCTGTGGATACTCTGCCAGGAAGAAGAACTGCTGTACTGCTACAAGGACTACCACTGTGCTGGACTGCTGCTCTAAAGGAACTGCACTGGCCTGTTTGCTGCTGCCCTCTTGTCTGGGGAAGAAAAACTGGACCTGCAAACCAGGGGCACAAACCAGCTCCTGAACCCACCTGCATCGAGTTCCTGACCCCCAAGTGGTGCCTCTCAGGTCCTGGACCCTTGGTGGTGGAGGCTCATGAGCTCTTGTCAAGCTTTCGGCCTTTCACGACTGCGAAAGGGCCTGTTCTCAACAGAACCACGCTGCTCGCACTGAAATTCAGCACGTCGCCACCAGCCCATCACCTTGCACAGCAAGCATCAATTACTTGCGGAGGAGCACCACCGTGAAGCTCCAGACCACCTGCCTGTCTGCAACGCCCGGCCTATTCTTCACGCGATGCCAGCCACGATGCTCTCCTTGCTCCTCACAAACCTCTCCAATGCGAATGGGACTCTTGGCACAAAACTTAAGAAGCTAAAACTTCAGCTGCATTATTCTGGGACTGTATCCGAGTCGTGCTCCATCATGGTTGGCCTGAACTTTTGACTTTCACCGGTGCAGCAGTGACCAGATAGTCGCGATTGACACTTTAAGCTTTTAAGCGCTATATTGCAGTTTGTTCTTTAAAAATGCATAACTCCGTTTCTACAGATTGGATTTTTGTCATTTTGGTCTTGTTTAATTTATTACATTTTGCTCCATTCTTCTAACCTGGTGTGGGATGGATATTTTTGTGTGGTGTTGTCACTCTATTACTGTTTGAAGTGTTGCACAAATACTTTACACATTGCCCCTGACTTAAGCCAGGCTTCTCTGCTCCAAGCTACCAGGGGGTGAGCACAGGTTAATTTGGGGTTTGCTTGTGCCTTACCCTGACCAGGATTGTGGTTGCTGCTTGACCAGGGCTCCCACCCCAGTCAACTAGTAACCCAATTTCTAACAGTTATTAAAACCACAATGTCCTTTTATAACAAGATTTTATCACTAGACTAGTGTCTTCCCTCAAACTTACTATGGCTTTCTTTTTTCCTGCTCAATCTCCAGTGGCTATATCATAAACAGTTGCACTGGCTCAGCACATAGCTGAGTGACTGTTTTTACATGTTTGCAGTGTCTAAGGTGCATACATTTTACTCAAAATATTTCTGAGTTAATATATGAAATCTAGACAGCACAAATAGGAAACAGTGAGAAGTAACCGCATCTCTGTTTTAAAAATGTGCTGCTGCAGTTTGTGCATTAACTTAGGGAAAATCTGAATTAAATCTTTTTGATTTAGACACTGCAAACACGTACAATAAGGTGCCGATCTCTATGCTAACCCAGGGCGACTGTTTATGACATGGCCATGGTGTGTCTGTTCCATACAGAAGCGACCGTCTCAATTATTTCAGGTGTGTTATCACTGCATCATGGATAGCTTCAACAGCATCAAAAGCTGTTCTTGAAACGTAATTTGACTTCTTTTTAGGGCCTCTGCATTCCACTAAGAGTCTGTTGTTATCTCTACTACTAATTAATACAGTGCACTCAATTTAAAGATTTCCACAACTTACAATGTTGGTCCCTTTCCGATGTTTTTTAACCTGTATCCCCTGGGGGTTTCTTTACTTAAAGTTCAGCTATCTTCAGTTTTCTCATATATCTGAATAAATCTCTTCTTGACTCCGAGTAGCTAAAATACCTTTTTGGGCAGTTACTCAACCCCAGATGTAACACTGACAATCCACTTCAGTAAGAACATGATCAATTTTATTTAAAGCAGTGTCTTGTTTTGGGAATTACTGTTGTAATCACTTCTGCCAAGTCTTACACCCAGCCTACCATAGGTGGACAACAATTTCTATGCACAGCATGGGGTTGGTCACAGGCCCTGCCCCCTTTGCACAACCCCTCCCTCACAGTTGGTCCTCCAGCACCTAGAAATTAAGAAAGACAAACCCTTATATACACTTTGATGATGGTTCTAAAAAGCGTTTTTTTTAAAGTTTCTTTGTTTTGTTGGCTATTGAGATATTTGTGTTTTTACTACATTCTGGTGTAACTGACATGGCAAAAATCCACTTTAAACATTTAGCTTTTTTATTATTGATGGCATTTTTTGGAGGTGCCTTGCATCTTCTCTTACCCAAACATTACATTTTTCTCCCCACATCAGATATTCTTTTTGCGCTCTATACATAAATGTGCAAGATAGTGAGTGTTCTGTTCTATTTCCTGCACCACATCCTCCAGAGCACGGTGTGCTCTTTCTGCATCTTGCCTTGCTCATGTTGATATTTTTGTTTGTGTTTTTTCAGAAAACTATGATGCTCCCTTTCATGCATCAACTTGAGATGTCATTGGACAAGTGCTAAAGTACAGAAATCTCTGCCCGTACTTAACCTCCTTGTTAATGTTTTTTCTCTTAAGGGGGATGTGTGGAAAATTCCTACACATTAGAGTCCTTTGATGTTTTACACCCTCCATTGTCTCTCCAAGGTACCCACTTCCTAAGCTGCAGAGGATGCTCCTGGAAGCTCTTTATCAGACGTGTCAGCCTTTGTTCAGTTTTTGGGAACTGCAATGCGGTCCTTCTTGTTATAATGTAGAACACAAGCACAGGTGCACCACATATTCGTTATAGAATACAAAAGTACATAAATATAATCTATATACAATTCAAATATTATTCAAAATTTCTTTTTATTCCAAAGTTCTCTTTTTAAAAACGTAATCATATGCATCAAATTTTCACAGTGATACAGCCACAGCCGACGCGTTTCGTCCTACTAGAGGACTTCTTCAGGGTTGTATATATAAATATCAGTGAACATAAACCAAACAACACATACATAATACACATACATTTTAAAAGATTCCTTCTTTTTTGCAAAAGGTTATATTGATAATCCTATATACAAAAGCAAAAGAGAACCCAGACATACTAACAACAGTCAGACTTTTTTAATATATTGCAAATTCAAGATATAAACAGCATTTCTATACATTTTACTTATATTTACAATGAAGAAATGAGAAAAGCTATTTCAATTGATATTTCAAAACGATATTACCTAGAGGCATCCTAACAGAAATTAGATAAATGATGTGGATGTGGTCATCATACAGGAGCACAAAACAAGAAACCACAATTTTAATTATTAATTTAACATTTCTAGAAGTTCCTTTCACTAAACAGGTGCAGATAAACGAATAGAGGAACCTACCGCTAGTAACTTTAAAGAGATCAATCACCACAAAGAGGAAGAGTCAAAGGAATAACCAGAGAGACTGCCTATCTCTCGTTCCCCATCTAAGTCACAGTTATCCAGAATACCTACAAGGAGATAGATGAAGGTTTATACACCAAAAATGGCTACTAGAAAAAAGACCTGCACAGATTGGAACCAAAATACCTACTTCATGTCAGAAGTTGAAGCAATGTTCCTCAGAGCTATCGATATTAAAAGAGTATGTACAGCAAGGATATCAAAGAAAATGGATGAAGGGGTAGGACGTGCATATAGATTAGTGCCTTGCCGCCTATTGAATGGTCGCCCAATTCAGTCACCTAAAAGAACAAAAAGTGACCATAATATATTTTTTCATAGAGTCCCTGCTGACACAGGACTAATACTCAGTCAAATCGTCGGATTACCCCATCCCAATGAGAGCAAGCAAGGCCTGCACATGAGATTGATGATCTCCCCATTATCATTTCCAAAACAAATGTTACATTTATCCTCAATTTCCCACCACAATAAATTTCCATACAAAGTCCTATGTACCCACAGGTCTGTAACATAAGTTCTAACCCCAATATGTGGCTGGACCCATGTTCGCAGGAAACCATACTCATGTGATATTAATTAAAGAATAGTCATGATGTTACAAGAATGAGGCTCCAATACTTACATGGGTATCATATCACCAGCCCCAAAACCATATGCTGCAAACCCAAGCCTTATCAGTTCCAATGCAAAATATATGTGCCGGAACTGTTGTTAATAGTCTATAATATAAGCAAAAAAAGATAAAGAGTCGTCATTAAATTGCCCAGACTTGACATGGGCATTATCATAATATCAGCACAAAAACGAGCAGTGAGAGAGACGGGTATATATTAACCATCGTATTAGTCACCCTGTATAAATTCCAGGGTCTTACCTCATAGCTATTACGCTAGAGCGTTTTAACCAGAATATGCTCTAATCCATCTCCCCCTCAGGAAGATATACACCACATTGTCGCTTGACTAAGAGCAACACAACTCACACTAGCAAAATAACAACTAAAAATTAAAGAAATAGGGCAGCAAATAAGGTAAAGCGGCATGTTCCCACTCCCCTTGAAGGGGTATGCACAGTATAACTGCTCAATTACAGATAGTACGAAAAGGGGAAAAATATATATGTAACAAAATAAGGAAATGGGGCGGCAATCGAACGAGACAGCGTGTTCCCTAGTAAAGCTTACCGATATCAGGCTATCAACAGGTTTCCAGGCGTCAAACGTCACGGCAGGAAGGACGGAGAACCAATAACTTGCCCGAGCCGATTTAAATACTCGCGGCAGTCAAAATAGATTGAGAACAGCTGAGTCTCATCAGAAAGTGGTTTTTTTAAAAAAAGGCAAACTAGACCGTATTTCATGGCGGCCATCTTATAATGGCAATAATATCATCAGCCCTATGTACTCAAAGAAGTAACCACGATCCAGCCCATGCTGTCCCGAGCAGTAAAGATGTCCCATTTCGTCCAAAACGGGAAAATCCCCAAGGTACATTAAGCGATAGTCTAACCTGTAAGTAATACTCTCCGGTGCATGCCTTATCAGAAAGGAAAAAATATATAAATATGGATAAATCATGGCGGCCATCTTAAAACCGGATATAAGAATCAGATAAATAACATACCGTACAGCGTTCAAAAATGTAAAGAAGTTAGTGCCAACATGGTCCTACATAAAGACGGATCATGAATAATACAAGCACTTTATGAAAACTAGTATCACAGCGCAAGGATACAAGCTGTATTCATGGAGTCCAACCTCACTATTAAAGAAAAGGTAACACAGGGATAACTTACCCCACTAACATGGAATTCACTCCAACCGCACACAATGCATTAATCATAATATAGATCCTTGCTATATTCATGAGATCCAACATGACTGCAAGGTGTCTAAGAAAGTGGGATGCAAACCCCATTAATGCGGGCTCCACCCCAGCCCTAACAATTATAGAAAGCAAAAAAAAAGGAAAGGCTGTTAATGAGTGGCATGACCTATTTCTGGGCCAGGATCATTTTTCAGTTATCTTTGATCAAAACCCCAGTTGGTACACATTCATCAACATAAGAAATGGAGATAAATTCAATATGAACATAAATCCCAATGAAAAATCCAAACTGTATATACTCAATTCAAGTGGAAAGAGAACTGAAGGTCCTCAGAAAAGAAGCCTACGGCATTATAGGAGTGAAGAAGAGTTTCCCTACAGAAAATAATGCATTTCGTCCTCTCTATTATGCCCCAATTCTACACACCGAAGCCTACATATCCACCCAGCTTCGTTTTTCTCAGGGCAAGTTCTCTATCCCCTCCTCTACGGTGCACTGGGATGTGGTCAATTCCCATAAACCAAAGTTCCTCACTACCTCCATGATTCTCCTGCATGTGGTATGTGAGCGGGTATCTAAGATCTCCATTTCGAAGAGCACGAAGGTGCTCCTGGATTCTTGTTTTTAAAGCTCTTTTGGTGCTGCCCACATAGATCTTATTACATGGGCAGCCCAATATGTATGTCACAAATTTTGTTTTAAAATTAATAAAATAATTGATATTGTATATCCGTTTGGTGTTGAAATTAAAGGTTTTGGTCTTATTCCTTCCCAATCCACACACACTACATTCGCTACATATATAGAAGCCCATGGTAGATAACGCAAGCCAATTATCGGCTTTGGGTGTGGTGACATAACTAGGACATAACATGTTCCGTAAGTTTTGTCCCCTTCTATATGTAATCTTAGGTTTAGTGGCCAGGGTTCCATGGAGACTTTGTATGTCCGTCAACAAATGCCAATGTTTCCGCAGGACATTATAAACCCTACTACTGCGAATATTATACTGGGTGTTAAATGAAAGAGGTGCCTTTTTAATCTTTTTTACTGGGTTTGCTGTTAAGGTGATTGTCCTAGGGACAGTCATAATTCTACTGTGTGCTTTAATCAGAGTCTGACTTGGGTACCCCTAGCCAGGAAACGCTGTTCAGTCTCCCTGATATTCTGAATAAAGGAGTCCTCCATGCTGCAATTGCGTCTCATCCGAATCATCTCCCAATAAGTGATGTTGTCAATCACATGATGAGGATGTGCGCTTTGGAAATGCAATGTACTGTTGCATGCTGTACTTTTCCTATGAGTGCGACTCTGGATATGGTTATCATGCACAAAAAAAGTGATATCCAAAAAATCAATTAGTTCACTACTATAATTGATTGTAAATCTCACATTGTACGGGTTCTCATTTAAATATGCATGATATTCCAAGAGTTCCGGGACAGGCCCATCCCAAAGCATAATAACATCATCGATGTACCTGCCCCAGAAAATAACATGCTCCATCCACCCAGCAGCACGGCGACCCCAGGCATGCCCCCGCTCATACCAGCCCATAAAGAGCCCAGCATAAGTGGGAGCAAACCTGGAGCCCATTGCCGTGCCCTGGATCTGATGAAACCATTGTGAATCATGAAGGAAAAAATTCTTTGATAGAATTATGTCAGTCATTTCCAGCAAGACCTCATTATGTGAATAATGGTCTGCTGTCCTTTGTCCCAGGAAGAATTGTAACGCCTTTACTCCAAAATCTTTTTTGATGCAAGTATAGAGACTTGTTACATCCATGGTGACAAACATGAGGCTCTCAGTCCATGCCAAGCCTTCAAATTTTTCCAGGATGTCTCTAGTATCCTTAATATAAGCCGGCAAGTTTTGTACTAGGGGCTGTATGTAATGGTCCACGTACTCTGATAATCTTTCCGTGGGAGAGTTTATCCCAGAGATAATGGGACGACCTGGTGGAAAGGGGCCTCCCTTATGTATCTTTGGTAAAATATAAATGCACGGAAACGTGGGTTCCGAAACCGTCAAATATCTACATTCCTCTTCACTTAATAGGCCAGTCTCCTGCCACTCAATGAGTCTCATATTGATATGTGTTCCTAAAGACTTGATGGGGTTCCCAAGGAGTTTGGTGTAACAGGATGTGTCCGCCAACTGTCGATCTATCTCCTTCATGTAGCTAGATCTTTCCATAATCACCACATTTCCCCCCTTATCTGCTTCACGAATAACAATTGAGGAGTCAGATTTGAGTCCCTTTAAAGCTTTATTCTCACCTACAGTAAGGTTATGATTTTTCAAATTTGGGGGGGTGGGATGTTCTAAGAGTTTATAAAAACCCTGTGTCACCCTGTCATGAAAGAGGTCTATATTAGGGTGTGTACCCATCGGAATAAACTTAGATTTTGGTTTTAAACCACTGTCCAATGACACATCCTCAGCAATTTCCAATTCATCTATGATCAGGTCTACCTCAATTGATGTTTCATGTTCAATAGATATCATCATTTGAATGACATTTATTTCAGTTACAGTATATGATGGAGGGACACGTTCCTCCAAAGGTTTGGTAAAAATGGACGGATTACGCAGGAAATGGTCCTTCAATTTTAATGATCTTACAAATTTGGACAAGTCCACAAATATATCAACATCATTGCCCATCTGATTTGGGCAAAATCCAAGTCCTTTACTTAATACAGAGACATCATCATCAGTTAGAACTTTTTCAGAAAGATTGACGATCATTAATTCCTGTACATCATTCTTCCCATTCGTACCTAATCTCTCTGAGTCTCCATTTTCTTTGATCAGGTCAACCTGCCTACTGGCTCTTGTCTTACTTTTTTGTTGTTTCTGTTTGTTCTCCTGCCATCTCCTACCCCCCCTTCTTGTGTTTGGTCCTTGGGTGTTGGTCTTGCCCCCAGTCTGAACCTTTCCATTTCTAATAAAAGATTTGACCTATTATCAGTCTCAGTTGTCCCAGTTGATTCCTCTATAGGGATTGAACTGGTCACAGAGGAGAGAGACGTTGTACTACTTACGGAAGTCAATTCCAAAGTATCCTCACAGGGTCTTTTACCCTCTCCTGGGATTTTGACATTATCGTATTTGTGGGAGAAAGTGTAGACTCTCCCATCCTTATAATCCTTATCATCCCTTCTGATTTTTTTCACCTTTTTATCTCGCAAATAAATTTGGTGACCTTCAAGGATCTCATCTAATATGGCATAATTTTTCTTCACCACTTCCTTTAATTCAGATGTTGCTATCTCTTTTTCTAGTTCCTCAGTTTCTTGTTGCAATTTTATACCCTTTTTCTCTGCGTTCTTGATTAAAATGCGCATCATATTAAATGATGCATTGCGGAGATTACCCTCCCAATCCTCCAGGGAGTCCTTATCAAGGTCCTCGAAGGTAGGGAAGATTAAAATTCTGAGGCCTCTAGGGATTTTCTCATTTTCAATATATTTTTCCAGAGTGGTGCCGTCCCACCATCTGGACATCTCATGTTTTTTAATTTTTCCAATTTTTGGAATTTAGCTTTTAAGCCCTCTGTTTTTGAAGCATTCACAATTGTGCCTCCTGGTTTTGAACTGGAGGCAAATAAATCCAGTGCTAGTTCCTGTCGTCTGTCATTAATGCCTGGCATCTCCTCAAGAATTTTTTCAAACTTCTAAAAGGGGACCGATTATATATATATACATTTTTAGGGCAGGTCAGTGCTAAACAGGGGATCAAAGAGCTTGAACCAAGATCTGACAGTGGAACCCTTAAAGAATACAGCACCTGAACTGCTATCCCTCTAGTATTAATACCCCTCTATTCTTCTTGGGGTTTGTGTGCACACTGAAACGCACCCACCGTCACAATGCAAATCCTCATGGGATCACAACAATATAGAACACAAGCACAGGTGCACCACATATTCGTTATAGAATACAAAAGTACATAAATATAATCTATATACAATTCAAATATTATTCAAAATTTCTTTTTATTCTAAAGTTCTCTTTTAAAAACGTAATCATATGCATCAAATTTTCACAGTGATACAGCCACAGCCGACGCGTTTCATCCTACTAGAGGACTTCTTCAGGGCTGTTAATTTAAACAAACAAATATATAAATATCAGTGAACATAAACCAAACAACACATACATAATACACATACATTTTAAAAGATTCCTTCTTTTTTGCAAAAGGTTATATTGATAATCCTATATACAAAAGCAAAAAAGAACCCAGACATACTAACAACAGACAGACTTTTTTAATATATTGCAAATTCAAGATATAAACAGCATTTCTATACATTTTACTTATATTTACAATGAAGAAATGAGAAAAGCTATTTCAATTGATATTTCAAAACGATATTACCTAGAGGCATCCTAACAGAAATTAGATAAATGATGTGGATGTGGTCATCATACAGGAGCACAAAACAAGAAACCACAATTTTAATTATTAATTTAACATTTCTAGAAGTTCCTTTCACTAAACAGGTGCAGATAAACGAATAGAGGAACCTACCGCTAGTAACTTTAAAGAGATCAATCACCACAAAGAGGAAGAGTCAAAGGAATAACCAGAGAGACTGCCTATCTCTATTTCCCCATCTAAGTCACAGTTATCCAGAATACCTACCAGGAGATAGATGAAGGTTTATACACCAAAAATGGCTACTAGAAAAAAGACCTGCACAGATTGGAACCAAAATACCTACTTCATGTCAGAAATTGAAGCAATGTTCCTCAGAGCTATCGATATTAAAAGAGTATGTACAGCAAGGATATCAAAGAAAATGGATGAAGGGGTAAGACATTTTCTGATGAGACTCAGCTGTTCTCAATCTATTTTGACTGCGGCGAGTATTTAAATCGGCTTGGGCAAGTTATTGGTTCTCCGTCCTTCCTGCCGTGACGTTTGACGCCTGGAAACCTGTTGATAGCCTGATATCGGTAAGCTTTATTAGGGAACACGCTGTCTCGTTCGATTGCCGCCCCATTTCCTTATTTTGTTACATATATATTTTTCCCCTTTTCGTACTATCTGTAATTGAGCAGTTATACTGTGCATACCCCTTCAAGGGGGAGTGGGAACATGCCGCTTTACCTTATTTGCTGCCCTATTTCTTTAATTTTTAGTTGTTATTTTGCTAGTGTGAGTTGTGTTGCTCTTAGTCAAGCGACAATGTGGTGTATATCTTCCTGAGGGGGAGATGGATTAGAGCATATTCTGGTTAAAACGCTCTAGCGTAATAGCTATGAGGTAAGACCCTGGGATTTACACAGGGTGACTAATACGATGGTTAATATATACCCGTCTCTCTCACTGCTCGTTTTTGTGCTGATATTATGATAATGCCCATGTCAAGTCTGGGCAATTTAATGACGACCCTTTATCTTCTTTTGCTTATATTATAGACTATTAACAACAGTTCCGGCACATATATTTTGCATTGGAACTGATAAGGCTTGGGTTTGCAGCGTATGGTTTTGGGGCTGGTGATATGATACCCATGTAAGTATTGGAGCCTCATTCTTGTAACATCAACGCTATTCTTTAATTAATATCACATGAGTATGGTTTCCTGCGAACATGGGTCCAGCCACATATTGGGGTTAGAACTTATGTTACAGACCTGTGGGTACATAGGACTTTTTATGGAAATTTATTGTGGTGGGAAATTGAGGATAAATGTAACATTTGTTTTGGAAATGATATTGGGGAGATCATCAATCTCATGTGCAGGCCTTGCTTGCTCTCATTGGGATGGGGTAATCCGACGATTTGACTGAGTATTAGTCCTGTGTCAGCAGGGACTCCATGAAAAAATATATTATGGTCACTTTTTGTTCTTTTAGGTGACTGAATTGGGCGACCATCAATAGGCGGCAAGGCACTAATCTATATGCACGCCCTACCCCTTCATCCATTTTCTTTGATATCCTTGCTGTACATACTCTTTTAATATCGATAGCTCTGAGGAACATTGCTTCAACTTCTGACATGAAGTAGGTATTTTGGTTCCAATCTGTGCAGGTCTTTTTTCTAGTAGCCATTTTTGGTGTATAAACCTTCATCTATCTCCTTCTAGGTATTCTGGATAACTGTGACTTAGATGGGGAACGAGAGATAGGCAGTCTCTCTGGTTATTCCTTTGACTCTTCCTCTTTGTGGTGATTGATCTCTTTAAAGTTACTAGCGTTAGGTTCCTCTATTCGTTTATCTGCACATGTTTAGTGAAAGGAACTTCTAGAAATGTTAAATTAATAATTAAAATTGTGGTTTCTTGTTTTGTGCTCCTGTATGATGACCACATCCACATCATTTATCTAATTTCTGTTAGGATGCCTCTAGGTAATATCGTTTTGAAATATCAATTGAAATAGCTTTTCTCATTTCTTCATTGTAAATATAAGTAAAATGTATAGAAATGCTGTTTATATCTTGAATTTGCAATATATTAAAAAGTCTGTCTGTTGTTAGTATGTCTGGGTTCTTTTTTGCTTTTGTATATAGGATTATCAATATAACCTTTTGCAAAAAGAAGGAATCTTTTAAAATGTATGTGTATTATGTATGTGTTGTTTGGTTTATGTTCACTGATATTTATATATTTGTTTGTTTAAATTAACAGCCCTGAAGAAGTCCTCTAGTAGGACGAAACGCGTCGGCTGTGGCTGTATCACTGTGAAAATTTGATGCATATGATTACGTTTTTAAAAAGAGAACTTTGGAATAAAAAGAAATTTTGAATAATATTTGAATTGTATATAGATTATATTTATGTACTTTTGTATTCTATAACGAATATGTGGTGCACCTGTGCTTGTGTTCTATATTGTTGTGATCCCATGAGTATTTGCATTGTGACGGTGGATGCGTTTCAGTGTGCACACAAACCCCAAGAAGAATAGAGGGGTGTTAATACTAGAGGGATAGCAGTTCAGGTGCTGTATTCTTTAAGGGTTCCACTGTCAGATCTTGGTTCAAGCTTCTTGTTATAATGTGTAGGAATTTTCCACACACCCACCTGTAGTGAAATTGGTAACTATTGGTAAAAAATGGCAGTTTGGGGTTAAATCAATCATTACAGATTTCAGTAGTCGAAATAAAATGTGTTGTTATTTATGACGTGTCAAGAACTACTTGAAACCGAGTAATACTTGGAAGTAGAGAGCCTAACGTTGGGCCCCCTGCTTACCTGTTATTAGATGCGTGAACTAAGGGTTAAATAAATAAATAAAGGCAAGAGGACGGAGGAGAGAGAAAGCAGAATTGTGAATATAGAACACAGAAAGCAATAATCTTGGTGTTTTTTCATTGCTTTGTTCCTCAAACCATAACTGTAATCAGTTTCTTACGGGGCGGCTCCTCCATTAGGGCGGAGGAGCGTCACCCCACTGCTTTCTCGCAGTGTGAGAAGCAGAAACATAAAATGGTATTTTAAATACCATTTTATGTTTCTGCTTCTCGCACTGCGAGAAAGCAGAAGGCAGGGTGTGCCTGGTTGGGGACGGGCGGGAGTGTATGCCTGGTTGGGGGCGGGCGGGTGGGCGGGTCGGGGAGGAGTGGCTTGCCCACTGTTGTGGGCCCTGACTGTTTGGTCAGCCCTCTGGGGCCGACTAAACCAGTCATGCGCACTCTACATTTTCTCTATGTAGGCTGCATGCAGCCTACATAGAGAAAATGGCCTCCCTACAGGCGCCCGGCTGGGCGCTGTCTGCACCAATCACAACGCTACCATTGCAGCGTTGTGATTGGCTTACGGGAGGGGAGGGAGCATGCCTGTTCCTGTTCAGGAGCAGGAAAACGCCAAACGCGGGACCCGTCCCAGGAGCAGAGGCGATGCAGGACCCGGTCAGGTAAGTTTTTTAAAAATTTTCTTTTAACTCCCCCTGCCCGAATCCCCGCGCGATATCCCTCTCCCCCACCCCTCCACCCGTGAGTATTGCTAGCCGTGACTGGTTTCTTACAAGGCATGTATGGACCCTGAACACAAACTGGGAACAAATCTTGTTTCCTCTGGAAGTGGGAGATATGGGGTTACAAGTCAGACACAAATTGTACCCACCTTGGGCTTTTTGTCTGGTCCATGTTTGCCCATTCAAACCTTATGCACATCGGGAGAACAAATAGCACTTTGGCACTGTTAGTGAGCTTCAGAATGGAGAGTAGCAAGCGCTATTAACAAGTCGCGGCTCGTAATACTCGCGGGTTAGGTGTTAGGGGGGTCGCGCCTGGGTTTGCGCGGGGGGGTTAAAAGAAAAAAAAAAATCTTACCTGACCGGGTCAGGCGCCGACTTTGCTCCTGGGATGGGTTCCGTGTTTGGCGTTTTCCTGCTCCTGAAGAGGAACAGGAACAGGCATGCTCCCTCCCCTCCCGTAAGCCAATCACAACGCTGCAATGGCGCAATGTTGTGACTGGTGCGGACAGTGCCCAGCCAGGCGCCTGTAGGGAGGCCATTTTCTCTATGTAGGCTGCATGCAGCCTACATAGAGAAAATGTAGAGTGCGCATGACTGGTTTGGTCGGCCCCATAGGACCGACCAAACAGTCAGGGCCCACAACAGTGGGCAAGCCACTCCTCCACGACCCGATCCAACCATGCATACCCTCCCGCCCACTCTCAACCAGGCATACCCTGCCTTCTGCTTTCTCGCAATGCGAGAAGCAGAAACATAAAATGGTATTTAAAATACCATTTTATGTTTCTGCTTCTCGCACTGCGAGAAAGCAGTGGGGCGACGCTCCTCCGCCCTAATGGAGGAGCCGCCCCTGCTATTAACATGTTATTATCCATTCCAATATGCTCAAATCAGAAAGGGATGCAAGGTTAGATTCTGGTCAATTTGAACCCCTACACATTTTGTGTTTACAGTGTGCTTAATTGGCACCTACGATCAATGCAAGTGCTCCTCCAGTGATAGACCACATACTAGATAGTATGGACGACATTATTGTACAAGACCAAAGTTTAAAAGAAAAAATATAGGGGTACAATACAAATAGAACAAAGGCTGAAAAAGTACTGTCAGTATTCATTGTAGGAGATAATTCTTATGATTTGATAATGTTCTTTACAAGGTAAAGCAAAATGTAACCTTGAACCGATGTTTTTTTATTCTACCTCAATGTTATGTTATGTTATGTTATACTTTATTTATAAAGCGCACGTTCACCAGATTGGTTTCATGGCGCTACTCTAAGGGTGCTGGTCTGAGATGTTACTCGTATGCCTGTCTAAATAGCCATGTTTTTAGGAGTCTACGAAAACTCATGAGGTCTGTGCAGGATCTGATTTCTAGAGGCAGGGAATTCCAGTATCTGGGGCCTAGAGTGGCGAACCTTGTTCCACCAAAACGTTTCAATTTGAAGGAGGGTATAGTCAGGAAATGCATATGGGCAGATCGCGGGTTGCGGGTCGGAATGTATCTTTCAATAAGGCTGTCGATTAATTTGGGGTTTCTACCATTCAAGGACTTAAAGATAATGCACCCCACCTTAAAGGCACATCTCTGAGCTATGGGGAGCCAGTGCAGCTTCCTTAGAAGAGGAGTGACATGTTGACGCCTGTTTTCCTGAAGAATCAGTCTGGCTGCCTGATTCTGTACTAGTTGAAGACGGTGGGTGAGATATGCGGGGATGCCGAAGTATAGAGAATTGGCGTAATCTATATGGGATATCACCATAGCCAGAACTGCTTGTATTTTTGCTTCCTGTGTAAGGAACCTGCTAATTTTCCTTATTTTTCTTAGTTGGAAAAAGCATGTTGAGATTACGGATCCTATTTGAGTTTTCATTGTGAGGTCATTATTAATTATGACTCCTAGGGTTTTGGCAGATATAGAAGGAGTAGGGGGCTGTCCCAGCTCTTTAGGCCAGAACCGGGGACTCCAAGGATTTAAAGGACCTCCTGTAAGAATCACTTCCGTCTTATCTGGATTTAACTTCAGATGGTTGCTGTTCATCCAGTCACGGATGAACAGCATTGTAGTCTGGAATTCATGGACGGATGTAGGAGAGTTACTGATGGAAAACACCAGTTGGAAATCGTCCGCGTAATTAAAGGTGTGAACTTTCCTTTCTTTCAGGGCGTGGATTAAAGGGAGAAGGTATAAGTTGAACAGATGAGGGGAAAGTGAGGATCCCTGAGGAACACCGCATGTAGTTCTCATCTTAGGGGTCGTGAATTGGCCTAGGCGGACCGCCTGAAATCGGTTTCTTAGAAAGGAATCGATCCATTTAAGGGCTGGGCCTTGAATTCCTACTTCCTTGACACGGTCGACCAGGATATTGTGGTCGACCGTGTCAAATGCAGCGGAAAGGTCCAGCAGCACCAGGGCTTGCGGAGAGCCCCTATCAGCCTTCTCCTGAAGGGTGTCCAATACTGTCAGTATAACTGACTCTGTGGAGTGAGCTGGGCGGAACCCTGCTTGATGTGCGTTGATAATTGGACTGCTCCAAAAAGGCGGATAGACTTTTGGCCACCCAGGCTTCGAGTAGTTTGGCCAGATAAGGTAACAATGAGATAGGGCGGTAGTTAGTTAAAATTTTAGGGTCCGCTCCAGGCTTCTTTAGGAGGGGGATGACAGTAGCCTCCTTAAAGGTGTCAGGTACATATCCCTGGGACAGTGACTCGTTTAAAAGGGACATAGCAGGGCTCGGGAGAGCAGTAAAGGCTTCCCTTAGGATCCAAGGGGGACAGCAGTCCCTAGGAGAACCAGATTTTACTTTTGTTAACAAGTCCAGAAATATTTCTTGACTTATTACTGGAATCTGTTTCAGAGTGCAGGAGTTCTTAGGTATTATTGGACATGCAGGGCTCGAGCATATAGGGATACTTGCTTTAATGGCTTTGATTTTATCAATGAAGAAGTTGTTTAAGGAATCACATAGTGTTTGCGAGGGTGTGGGTTTTGGTGTCACTCTGTCGGTGTTAGATAGTTCATTAACTATTGAGAAAATTTCTTTTGATCGATTTGACGAGGTGACAATTTTCGATGAGAAATATTCAGCTTTTGTGGCCAGGATAGTTTTTTTGTAATTTCTAAGTACTGCTAAGTAAGTGCTTTTATCATCAGGCAAGTATTTGCTTCTCCACCTCCTTTCAGCTTGTCGCAGAGCTAGTTTTAATTTCTTTAAATCAGAGGAAAACCATCTCTGAGCATCATGGCGACGTGCTCGATGTATTCTCCTAAGTGGGGCATGTTTATTGCTAGCTATCAGAAGCCAGTCCGATAGGTCTTTCTCACTCTGGTTGATGGAAGATTGGGTAGGTGGAATTGTGTTGGTCAGTGTCTCTAAAAATTGACTTTTATCAATAGTGTTCCAACTCCTAATTGATCCAACATCAGGTAAAGATGTTTTAGGTCTGGTGAGGTTATTAATATCAAATTTGATAAAGTGATGATCGGACCATATACAGGGAGTGACCGCTGGATTGGTCATAACCAGATTGGCTGACCATGCCTGGTCTAGTGTGTGCCCTTTAATATGTGTAGCAGTGGTAATATGCTGATTGAAACTGAGGCCTGGGAGTAAGTCCGTTAGTTCAGCTGAATGGGGACACCTGATGTTTCATTGGCCCAGTAGTTGAAATCACCAATCAACAGTATTTTTGCATGATTTGTTATTAAATGTGACATCTGTTCACTCAAAGACTGTGGGAACCGTGGCATGCTCTGGGGTGGTCTATAAAGTAGGACACAGACCAAAGGGGCACAATCAGATTACAGTTTAATCACTAGGTTGTCTACTAGTGGTAAGTCAAGTGGAGTTAGTGCTGTGAATTTTACAATCCTGATGTATTATAGCTGCTACTCCACCCCCTACTTTCCCCTGAGGGCGGTTGGCTTGGAGGATGTAAAAGTCACTAGGTAGAGCTGCCAAAATATCAGATCAACAAGTAAAGCGTGTGAAGATATTACTTGAAGAAAATAAATGTTATGTTAACTAAAATCTTTTAATGGAAGCGTGTACCTAAGGAAAGTGCTGTAGTAAAATTAAAAAAATTAAAAACAAGCGAAGCAGCATAACTGACTAACTAACCGAAATGCTGAAATGGCTGCCATATTACCTTCAATCAAGGAAGTTAGTAAAATGGCAGGAAACCGTGAACAGCGGCAGCCGGCTCAGGTAAGCGCGGTGGGGCGGGGCAGGGCGCGGCGGGGGGGAAGCTGACGGATGACGGAATTGGGATTATTTATTTATTTAATTATACCTATTCCATTGTATGTTGACTTCCCCCCTCTCCCACCCCGCCCCACAGCCCACTGTGTTTACCTGTGCCGGCCGCCGCTGCCCGTGAACCTCCAATTGGCCTGCTGCTAATGGTCATGTTGGGCCTGATCAGCAAAGGTAAACTTAGACTTTGGTCTAAACTTAGACCACACGTCTAAGTTTATGACTTTGGGAATTCACTAAGGACATTTACGAGTACTATCTTTATGTCTGCACTTGGTGGGGAACTAACACACATATTGGTCATTGCTGATGAAGTGGAGCAGTTTCAGTTCGCTTGGGAATCAATGGTGTTTGTAACACCCATCTGGCTTTCTCGTGTTGATATAAAGTTACTTCGCTTTTACTTCACTGTATATATTACTTCTGCCCCTGATACTGGAAGTGCATCAAATATGTAAATATTCAAAATAGTGTGTCTATTTTATTACCTTATGTTTTAGTCTGCGTTTTGGTGGGAAACATATGTAGCAGCAGTCTCTGTTGTTATTAACTCGTGTGAGGAACTAAAAGAAGGGTACGTACCAGACTTTGTAAAGAACTGTGGCCAGTCTGAAAGTTGTTTTTCACAGTTATTGTGCAAGGTGTTAATTAAGAGTGTCTAGGTATAGGACCTAACTAAGGTTACTAACAACTGCCCCAATTACTCCGATTCATCACAATTCCCGGCACACAGACTGCTAGAATAGCCCCCGTCCCGCAAGAGAATTGGTGCAATGGGTTTCCCACTATCTCCCTGAACGGATGCCACCAGAGGTATACAAGTGTAAACATCCATGATGAGGACTTCAAAGCTGGGGACCAAGGGTTCAGTGTAAGGGTTGGAAGAGAGGACAAAACATGGCTCCCGTCTGACAGCACAGTATGTGCCTCTTGGTACTTGCGCATAACATGATGGTTATAAGATAACATGTGGGTCTGGGTGGAGACCTGATATAAGGAAAGGCTCAGTAACATAATGAGAGTATGAATTAACCAGAACTCAGTGATATTCATAAGGTGCAATAGTACTAAGTGACTCACTGGATTCTGCAGAGAAATTGGCAATGACGAGCCCTGAAAACTCTTGGATACACTTTGGGTCCCAAAAGCTGGCATTAGGCAAATGAATCGAGGGAAAGGCAACATAATATCTAACAAGGGAACAAGAATGACGGAAGGGAGCAAAATAATCTCTGTGAGTGATGCAATGCCATTGACAAACTTAGGGGCATATTTACAAGAACTTAATGCCGCCGTAGCGTTAATTTTTTGACGTTAGGTGGCTTTTTTTTACCGCCTTATTTACAAGTTGCCGCTAACTGCCGTTAGGGGCACTTTTCCAGCGTAAACGTGAATTTTCAAGATCACCACTTCTGTTAGCGGGGCTTAACGCAAGGGAGATGCAAGGTAGACGTTCTTGTGAAAAAACTGTAGCTAAACAAACTTCGCGTCATTTAAAAGGAAAATCCTGTACAGCGATAATCCCCCAAAACTGCTGCTAAGTCCAATTGGCAGCAGTTTTTTAACGTCAAGACTTACCTGGTCTTAAAAATGGTGCAAACAAACCTGTATATAAGGAAGACAATCCTAGACCCTCATTGGCAACCTAAACTACGCCATGGAGCTACTACTATTGCAACTTGGAGCCCCATGAAGATTGTGAGAAGTTGGCCTGGTATATGCTGTCCACTAATTATAGTGGGCACCTTGCACCAGTCCAAACAACCCTTATTGGAGATAGGTTAAAGACAACCTTATTGAAAGCTATCCTAGTGGTAGCTATGGAGAGCAGCCTTCAGGCTAAGTCTTGAAGGAATGTAAAGCAGCTTGTTTTACCAGTCTATAATCTCTTGAGTGACCAAATGAAAGAGCACCACACCAGGTATATATTCAAAATATATGTATTTATTGCTAAACACACCCCTCTAGTCTCTTTATGAGGCTAGAGTTCGAAGTACATAAGTTATAAGTTATTAAATCACAGTAATAGCACAAATACACGTTTGGGCCCTAGGGGCGTACCAAACCATATACCAATAAAGTGGTATGCGAACCACGACTGAACTAGACACTAGGCCTAGAGCCTCTAGAAGTGCTTGGACCACAAGGAACCACCCAAGGTAGTGACACAGGGGACCCACGGGAGACGCGTGCAGTGTAAATACACAACCGCGATACGCCGTTAACTTCTATGGAGAAAGTCGGGATCGGGAAAATAGAGAAAAGGGACACTTAAAAGAGGACTAGGACAAAACCCTTTGAGATCTAGGACTTTGAAGAGTCTCTACCCACGGGAGCACCGGAGTACTCGTGTTACCTCACCCAGGAAGCCGGGTGCATAGGTGCCTTTCGGGGTCGGGTTTCGTCAGTCGATTCGAATGGCGATCAGCTGCAAAGTGCTGCTGGCGGCCAAGAGAAAAGTGTCCGGGTGGATCCAAGAGTGGATCGGAGTTCTGAAGAACCTGAAAGCAGAGGGGACAGAGTCTGGGTCACTAGCCAGTGACCAGGAAGGCGATGGACAGATGCCCACCGATGTCGAGTGCTTCAGGTGCGTTGACAGTCGTCTTGACTATTCAGCCACGAGGTCCGAGAGGCGTTGTCGGCGACCAGGAGCAGGATTTGGGCTGGTACACGATGTCTGTCGAGTGCTGAGGTGTCGGCGACCGGATTGGACCCAACAAGCCTTGGCAACGGCAAGTCTCGGTGAAGATGTAGATCGTCGATGGTGCAGACCAGCAAGGTCTGTGGAACTCACCCAGCGAGGGTAAGTGTGGGCAGGCCTGGAGCAACCAGGATGCCAAGTAAGAAAAGGATTGGCCTTCGTTAAGGTCTACTAGCCAACGGGCTAGCGACCGTGAAGGAGCCTCGTGACGCCGCACGTGGATCTGGCTTACAGGACACTCGTGGAGTGGGGGCCAGTGATCTTCGGTGCAGGTGGTGCTGGAGGCTAGGGCTACTCGGAGCCCAAAGCACGACTTCTTGAGAGACCCAGAAGATGATGCACTTGCAAATGTGCTCGGTGTCCAGGGGTCATGGTCTCAAGTCACCCACGATAGCCACGGGCCTCAGCTTTGCTGGGGACTCAGGGTAGCCTCGGGGAAGTCTGAGAATCCACCTCTGATGATGCGATGACTTCGGCGTCCGACGGGAGCTTCAGAAATGCGAACCGGACAGATGCTTCTTTGGTGCCTGCCAAGCAGGGGAGTCACTCCTTGACCCCAAGGGAGATTCCTCAGTCCTCTAATCTTGTCGTAGAGCGTCGAAGGTCCAGGATTCAGTTTCAGAGTTTCGTCCAGGTATAATCTAAAGTCCTAAGGACGGGGTTCCTACCTTTATTCTAAAAATAGGGTTGGACTACTCTGTGGCCCCACCTATGGGTGGGTCAGGGCAGAGGGATGGCTACACCCCTTTCCCTTTGTCCAGTTCGCGCCAAAGCAGGGGCTGCAAGCCCCTGATCCGGTTTGAACTGGGGTATGCACAGGGACACCAAATGTGCCCCCAGTGCAGGACTTCAAAGCACCCGAAAGTGCTCCCGCCCAGCCCCAATACACATTATCCTGTCTGGGGAGGTGGTCACACCTCCCTGGGACAGGAAACCTATTGTCCAGGCCTCCCCTGCCGGAGTTTCGTCCAGCAGCAGGAGGCCAGACTCGTGTCTGTGGCAGCAGCATCCATTTTGTGATGCCAGGGCTCTGGAAAGAAGTTACCGGACTCGTCAGAGTTAACATGTCTTTCCCTCTAGAAGGGTGGAATGCTACCCCCGCCGCCAAGATTGGCGGGGGGGTAGTATTCCAAGATGTTTGACACCAAACACGACATGTTTAGGTGCAGCCATTCCAAAGTTAGCATTTTACCGCGAGGATATAATGCGCTTAAGAGTATATGGTCAGGCTGCACTACAAACAGCATCAGAGATGGTCTCCGAACGCTGCAGAGGGGCCCTGCTCATGCAGGGGCACCCTCTCACATAGGAACCATGCACTCTGCCTTTAGGATTGATAAGGCCTGCCTTAGGAGTGACTTATAGGTTTATATGTGTGTATGCATTTCGTGATATAGGTAACCTATATCACAGTAAGGGGTGCATGCACCACCTTACCCAGGCTGCAGTAGCAGACCTGTGGTGTCAGTTTGGATGGCCTTCCAGGGGTGGCATAATACATGCTGCAGCCCCTGGCAGGCCTCTGAGGTACCTATGCCCTTGGTACATAGTATACCATATACTAGGGACTTATAAGGGCACTCCAGATCCCAATCAGTGATGTGCCTAAGGCACATGGAAACCATTTTAGAGAGGAAGCAGCTAGGCTGGGGTTCTGATTAGCAGGGCCCCAGCCAGACTAATGTCGAAAAACAGTGAAGCATCAGCAAAAAGTGGGGGTACCCATGTGAAGCAGATCCTACTCTCCTACACAACCCCCCAAACGTAGGGACATTAAACTAACCTTGCCCAGTTAAGTCTTCGTGTTCTAAGTGGAAATACCTAGAGAGTCCATCTGCATTCGCATGGTTACTCCCAGGCCTATGTTCCACTGTAAAGTCCATCCCCTGTAGGGAAATGGACCACCTAAGCAGTTTGGGGTTTTCACCCTTCATTTGTTTTAGCCATAAGAGGGGCTTATGGTCTGTCTGAACCAGGAAGTGTGTACCAAACAAGTATGGCCTCAACTTCTTCAGAGCCCAGACCACAGCAAAGGCCTCCTCTCTATGGCTGACCAACGTTTCTCTCTAGGGGTCAGCCTTCTGCTAATAAAAGCTACTGGCTGATCCTGACCTTCTTCATTCAATTGTGACAGTACAGCCCCTACCCCCAATTCAGATGCATCCGTTTGAACAATGAACTTCTTGGAGTAATCAGGACTCTGCAGAATTGGAGCAGTGCACATGGCCTGCTTGAGGTCATCAAATGCCTTTTGACAGCTAACTGTCCACTGAACCTTTTTGGGCATTTTCTTAGAAGTTAAGTCATTCAGGGGTGTCACTATTGATCCATACCCCTTGACAAATCTCCTATAGTACCCAGTCAGGCCTAAGAAGGCTCTCACCTGAGTCTGGGTAGTGGGAGCAGTCCAGTCAATGATGGTCTGGATCTTGCTCTGCAAAGGTTGAACCTGGCCTCCACCCACAAGGTGGCCCAGGTACACAACCTGACTCTGCCCTATCTGGCACTTAGTGGCCTTGATAGTCAGGCCTGCCTTTGCA
The DNA here is from genome assembly GCA_963921515.1 of Calotriton arnoldi. Lineage (NCBI taxonomy): Eukaryota > Metazoa > Chordata > Amphibia > Caudata > Salamandridae > Calotriton > Calotriton arnoldi. The sequence continues at coordinate 932,419 of CAWUFW010006078.1, forward strand.
GGGCCTGTAAAACATTCCTGAGGTGGACCAGGTGATCCTCCCAGGTGGAGCTAAAGACAGCAATATCATCTAGATAAGCTGCACTATAGGCTTCCAGTCCTGTGAGAACTGTATTCACCAACCTCTGGAAAGTGGCAGGGGCATTCTTCAGACCAAAGGGCATTACCACAAATTGATAATGCCCACTAGGGGTTGAGAATGCTGTTTTGGGCTTTGCAGTATCAGCTAGTCTGATCTGCCATTAGCCAGCTGTTAGGTCAAATGTGCTGAGATATTTGGCAGAGGCCAAAGTATCTATGAGCTCATCTGCCCTGGGTATTGGATGGGCATCAGTCCTAGTGACTGCATTGAGACCCCTGTAGTCTACACAGAACCTCATCTCTCTCTTTCCACCACTGGTGTGAGGTTTCGGTACAAGGACTACTGGACTAGCCCAAGGGCTATCTGAGGGTTCAATTACTCCCAATTCCAACATTTTCTGGACTTCAGTCCTGATACAGTCCCTGACATGGTCAGGTTGCCTATAAATCTTGTTTTTAATAGGCAGACTGTCCCCAGTGTCCACTTCATGAGTGCACCAGGTGGTCTGACTGGGTGTCAGTGAAAACATATGTCTAAACTGATTGAGGACTTGCCTGCAATCAGCTTGTTGCTGGGTAGTGAGGCTGCCTGCCAAGGCTACACCATCAACTGACCCATCGTCAGGGTTCTGTGAGAGCAGGTCAGGGAGTGGGTCACTCTCTTCCTCCTGCCCTTCATCAGTAGCCATGAGCAAGCTCATGTCTGCCCTGTCCACATATGGTTTTAACCTGTTGACATGGAGAACCCTGTGGGGACTCCTGGGTGTTCCTAGGTCCACTAAGTAAGTGACCTCACCCTTCTGCTCAACAATAGTGTGGGGTCCACTCCATTTATCTTGGAGAGCTGCTGGGGCCACTGGCTCCAGCACCCACACCTTCTGTCCTGGCTGGTAAACAGTCAGAACAGCCTTTTGGTCATGCCAGGCCTTTTGAAGTTCCTGGCTAGCCTCAAGGTTTTTGGTTGCCTTTTTCATGTACTCAGCCATCCTGGAGCGGAGACCAAGTACATAGTCCACTATATCTTGCTTTGGGGGCTTGAGAGGTAACTCCCATCCTTCCTTCACCAAGCACAGTGGACCCCTCACAGGGTGGCCAAACAGAAGTTCAAAAGGGCTGTAACCAACCCCCTTCTGAGGCACCTCCCTATATGCGAATAAAAGGCAGGGCAAGAGTATGTCCCATCTACGCCTAAGCTTTTCTGGGAGCCCTTTAATCATGCCCGTCAAGGTTTTGTTGAATCTCTCAACTAAACCATTGCATTGTGGGTGATAGGGTGTGGTGAACTTATAAGTCACTCCACACTCCTTCCACATTGCTTTTAAGTACCCAGACATGAAGTTAGCACCCCTGTCTGATACTACCTCCTTAGGAAAGCCCACTCTTGAGAAGATTCCCAGGAGGGCCCTTGCCACCACAGGTGCTGTAGTGGTCCTGAGGGGAATAGCTTCTGGGTACCTGGTGGCATGATCCACTACCACCAGGATAAACCTGTGCCCAGAGGCTGTTTGGGGATCCATGGGACCAACAATGTCAATCCCTACCCTCTCAAAGGGCACCCCCACCACAGGTAGTGGTATCAGGGGGCCTTTGTAGTGCCACCTGCTTTGCCACTGGCTTGGCAGGTTACACAGGAGCGACAAAACTCCTTACTGTCTTCTGACATGTGGGGCCAGTGAAAGTGAGGGACAATTCTGTCCCAAGTCTTGTTCTGACCCAGGTGACCTGCTAAGGGAATATCATGGGCTAGGGTCAATAGGAAGCCCCTGAACTTCAAAGGTATTACCAACCTCCTGGTAGCACCAGGCTTGGGGTCTCTACTCTCTGAGTACAGGAGTCCATCATCCCAATACACTGTATGGGGACCACTAGCTTTCCCAGCAGCCTCAGCAGCAGCTTGCTGTCTGAGGGGTTCAAGGAGGGGCAGCTCTGCTGCTCCTGGCTCAGATCTGCCCTAGAAGGTCCCCTGTCCCCAAGAACTCAACCTGGTCAGGTTCAAGTTCCTCTGGGACAGTTCCTTCTTCAGGGCTGAGATCATCCCCCTCAAGGGACTGATCTTCCTCCTGAGCCAAGGGGAAGGCACTGCCTTAACCCTACTACTCCTCCTCTTGGAAGGCACTTGGTCCATTCTTCCAGGATCCAAGGCCTGTTCAGTGCTAGACATTTTGGCTTGTGACCTGGTCACAGCAAACACATCTGCAGGGATCCCCAGCATTTCTGCATGGGTCCTGAGCTCCACTTCTGCCCAAGCAGAAGTCTCTAAGTCATTGCCAAGCAAGCATTCGACTGGTAGGTTTGCACTTACCACAACCTTCTTAAGGCCAGTTACCCCTCCCCAGGAGAAGTTAACAACTGCCAGAGTATGGTCTGTTCTGACATTGCTAGCATTGGTCACTTGGTACATCTCACCAAGCATAACTTGCCCAGGTAGCACAAGGTCTTGTGTCACCATTGTGACACTTGCCCCTGTGTCCCTAAATGCCAAAGCCTCACATCCATTGATTAAAGGCTGTTGTCTGTACTTGCCCAGATTACTGGGACTCACAGTGGAGGTCACATCCATGCCTCCATCACAGACTAACACAGCCTGAGTCAGTTCTCTGACTAGGTCAGAGCCCAACTCAGTTCCCAGGGTGAACCCTACTAAACCCTTTGCTGGAGCACTTCCACCAACTGTACTAGGGGGAACAGGTGCCTTAGGGGCATTGGTGGGTGCTGGACTGGAGTCTTTGGACTTGGTGCAATCACTGGTCCAGTGGGTCTTTTGCTTACAGACCTTGCACCATGGTTTTCTTTGGCCTTTCCCTTTGGTAGACTGTGAATCCCCACCAGAAGAAGATTTTTGGGGGCCTGATGAAGACTTTTGATCTTTACCCTTCTCCCCACCCTTGTCAGAGTTCTTAGCATCTTGCTTCTTGGTTTCCCCACCTTGGTTCTGTACCTTCTGCTTCACCCTGGTTCTGACCCATTTGTCTGCCTTCTTTCCCAATTCTTGGGGAGAGGTCAGATCAGAGTCTACCAGGTATTGATGCAACAGCTGATTTTGACAGTTATTAAGAATCTGCTCCCTCATTATCAGATTGTACAATCCTGAGAAGTCACACACCTTACTGCCCATCAACCAGCCTTCCAGAGCCTTGGCAGAACAATCCACATAGTCTACCCAGTCTTGAGTCTGTGCTTTTTGGGTGTCTCTGAACTTCAACCTGTACTGTTCAGTGGTTAGGCCAAACCCATCAATAAGAGCACTCTTCAAGACCTTGTAATTATCAGCATCCTCCTCTCTAACAGTGAGGAGCTTATCTCTACCTTTGTCAGCAAAGGAGAGCCACAAGATTGCTGCCCACTGCTCCTGAGGGACCTTCTGTACTTTACAGGCCCTCTCTAAGGCAGTTATCCATTTGTGGATATCATCCCCACTCTGGTAGGGAGGGACAATCTTGCTCAGGTTCCTATGGTCATAGGACCTTTCCCTGTCTCTAGGGACATGGCTGCCACCATGGGACTCTAGTCCCAACTTTCTTCTCTCTCTAAGGAGATCTAGGGATTCCCTATCTAAAGCCAATTGCTTTTTTCTGATCTCCAGCTGAGTTTCCTCATACTGGACCAGCCTGGTTCTCCTCTCATGAGAGGATTCCCTCCTGTGAGAGGAGACAGAGCTCCCTATAGAGGTGCCAGAGTGGTTAGACTCCTGAGAAGGAGATCTAGACTTCCTGGGCACACTCTTAATCCTTCCTGGGGGGACAAAGAGGGCATCATCTTGATCATCCTCATCATCATCCACAGGAGGGATTGGGTTTTCCAGGTCAGGGTCATTGTCACCCTCCTGGCCAGTTTCAGAGGGGGCTGGGGGTATTGGTACCCCTAGCGTCCTCCTCTTCTCCTGCCCCACCCTCAGCTCCTATCCCTTCAGTCCCTACAGGCTTACTAAGGTCATAAGCCACCAACAACTCCTTGAGGTGTTGGGTGGTGGGGCTTTGGCCTGTCCTTATTTTTCTCAAGTTACATAAAGCTCTCAATTCCAAGAATGGGAGTGTATCATACTTGGAGGGTGGAAGCTCAATGGCTTCCTGCAAGGATTCTTTGGATCCTGCCCTTAAAGACATTACTAGTGTGGTGTGGTGTATGCACTACCTACTCTAGTGTGGCCTACTAAACTCTCTTGAGTTGTAGAAAGGGTTGTGCTATCCCTTAACACACAACTCTAAGTTCAGTAGAACTTACTGTATTCTAAGCTTAAATTATATGTACCTTAGGTACCTTTAGTGGTTTTCAGTTGATCAATTCAATTGAGATTATCTGGTAAAACAATAGCAAGCTGGAATCCCACAAGCTGCACACCAATGTGAGAAGTTGGCCTGGTATATGCTGTCCACTAATTATAGTGGGCACCTTGCACCAGTCCAAACAACCCCTTATTGGAGATAGGTTAAAGACAACCTTATTGAAAGCTATCCTAGTGGTAGCTATGGAGAGCAGCCTTCAGGCTAAGTCTTGAAGGAATGTAAAGCAGCTTGTTTTACCAGTCTATAATCTCTTGAGTGACCAAATGAAAGAGCACCACACCAGGTATATATTCAAATATATGTATTTATTGCTAAACACACCCCTCTAGTCTCTTTATGAGGCTAGAGTTCGAAGTACATAAGTTATAAGTTATTAAATCACAGTAATAGCACAAATACACGTTTGGGCCCTAGGGGCGTACCAAACCATATACCAATAAAGTGGTATGCGAACCACGACTGAACTAGAAACTAGGCCTAGAGCCTCTAGAAGTGCTTGGACCACAAGGAACCACCCAAGGTAGTGACACAGGGGACCCACAGGAGACGCGTGCAGTGTAAATACACAACTGCGATACGCCGTTAACTTCTATGGAGAAAGTCGGGATCGGGAAAATAGAGAAAAGGGACACTTAAAAGAGGACTAGGACAAAACCCTTTGAGATCTAGGACTTTGAAGAGTCTCTACCCACGGGAGCACCGGAGTACTCGTGTTACCTCACCCAGGGAAGCCGGGTGCATAGGTGCCTTTCGGGGTCGGGTTTCGTCGTCGATTCGAATGGCGATCTGCTGCAAAGTGCTGCTGGCGGCCAAGAGAAAAGTGTCCGGGTGGATCCAAGAGTGGATCGGAGTTCTGAAGAACCTGAAAGCATAGGGGACAGAGTCTGGGTCACTAGCCAGTGACCAGGAAGGCGATGGACAGATGCCCACCGATGTCGAGTGCTTCAGGTGCGTTGACGGTTGTCTTGACTCTTCAGCCACGAGGTCCGGGAGGTGTTGTCGGCGACCAGGAGCAGGATTCGGGCTGGTACTCGATGTCTGTCGAGTGCTGAGGTGTTGGCGACCGGATTGGACCCAACAAGCCTTGGCAACGGCAAGTCTCGGTGAAGATGTAGATCGTCGATGGTGCAGACCAGCAAGGTCTGTGGAACTCACCCAGGAAGGGTAAGTGTGGGCAGGCCTGGAGCAACCAGAATACCAAGTAAGAAAAGGATTGGCCTTCGTTAAGGGCTACTAGCCAACGGGCTAGCGACCGTGAAGGAGCCTCGTGACGCCGCACGTGGATCTGGCTTACAGGACACTCGTGGAGTGGGGGCCAGTGATCTTCGGTGCAGGTGGTGCTGGAGGCTAGGGCTACTCGGAGCCCAAAGCACGACTTCTTGGGAGACCCAGAAGATGATGCACTTGCAAATGTGCTCGGTGTCCAGGGGTCACGGTCTCAAGTCACCCACGATAGCCACGGGCCTCAGCTTTGCTGGGGACTCAGGGTAGCCTCGGGAAGTCTGAGAATCCACCTCTGGTGATGCGATGACTTCGGCGTCCAACGGGAGCTTCAGAAATGCGAACCGGACAGATGCTTCTTTGGTGCCTGCCAAGCAGGGGAGTCACTCCTTGACCCCAAGGGAGATTCTTCAGTCCTCTAATCTTGTCGTAGAGCGTCGAAGGTCCAGGATTCAGTTTCAGAGTTTCATCCAGGTATAATCTAAAGTCCTAAGGACGGGGTTCCTACCTTTATTCTAAAAATAGGGGTTGGACTACTCTGTGGCCCCACCTATGGGTGGGTCAGGGCAGAGGGGTGGCTACACCCCTTTCCCTTTGTCCAGTTCGCGCCAAAGCAGGGGCTGCAAGCCCCTGATCCGGTTTGAACTGGGGTATGCACAGGGACACCAAATGTGCCCCCAGTGCAGGACTTCAAAGCACCCGAAAGTGCTCCCGCCCAGCCCCAATACACATTATCCAGTCTGGGGAGGTGGTCACACCTCCCTGGGACAGGAAACCTATTGTCCAGGCCTCCCCTGCCGGAGTTTCGTCCAGCAGCAGGAGGCCAGACTCGTGTCTGTTGCAGCAGCATCCATTTTGTGATGCCAGGGCTCTGGAAAGAAGTTACCGGACTCGTCAGAGTTAACATGTCTTTCCCTCTAGAAGGGTGGAATGCTACCCCGCCACCAGGATTGGCGGGGGTAGTATTCCAAGATGTTTGACACCAAACACGACATGTTTAGGTGCAGCCATTCCAAAGTTAGCATTTTACCGCGAGGATATAATGCGCTTAAGAGTATATGGTCAGGCTGCACTACAAACAGCATCAGAGATGGTCACCGAACGCTGCAGAGGGGCCCTGCTCATGCAGGGGCACCCTCTCACATAGGAACCATGCACTCTGCCTTTAGGATTGATAAGGCCTGCCTTAGGAGTGACTTATAGGTTTATATGTGTGTATGCATTTCGTGATATAGGTAACCTATATCACAGTAAGGGGTGCATGCACCACCTTACCCAGGCTGCAGTAGCAGACCTGTGGTGTCAGTTTGGATGGCCTTCCAGGGGTGGCATAATACATGCTGCAGCCCCTGGCAGGCCTCTGAGGTACCTATGCCCTTGGTACATAGTATACCATATACTAGGGACTTATAAGGGCACTCCAGAACCCAATCAGTGATGTGCCTAAGGCACATGGAAACCATTTTAGAGAGGAAGCAGCTAGGCTGGGGTTCTGATTAGCAGGGCCCCAGCCAGACTAATGTCGAAAAACAGTGAAGCATCAGCAAAAAGTGGGGGTACCCATGTGAAGCAGATCCTACTCTCCTACAAAGATCACCATCACAGAGGCAGTGTTGCAGAAGAGAGTTGGTCTACCGCCAAAGGATCACCCTCATACACCTCCGGCCAGAGGAGGTGATATCCCATTACAGGCTAAAAAGGTCCTCCATCCTACGCATACTCAACCAGATAGCGCCAAGGCTGCAGGTCACATCCCAGTGCAGCACTAAAATCCCTACGCAGACCAAGCTACTTGCTGTGCTGCACATGTTGGCATCAGGCACCTTTCAACCCACCACTGACAGAGTGGCCAGAGTCTCCCAGGCATCCTTCTCCAGGTTTCTCCCCACTGTCTTGGATGCCATCATCAGCCTGACGCCGCAGCATCTACGCTTTCCCAACACTGTGCAAAAACAAAGGAAGGCTTCTATGCCATTGCTGGTTTTCCGCATGTGTTTGGGGTAATTGACTGCACCCCTGCACAACTTGTGCCTTCTGCAGACACTGCACAGATATACCGCAACAGGAAGCACACATACTCAATGAATGTCCAGGCAATTGTTGACCATCTTGGAGTGTTCATCAATGTCGCCAAGTATCCAGGCTGTGTGCATGATTCCTACATCTTCCACCGAGTACAAACTGAATACACCACACACCTCAAGTCACCCAATTATGTAGCTCAACTATGTGAGAATGCACATGTAACAAATAGAATTCTGCATATATTGTAACTGGGCCAACTATTATACACAAACACCTAATGCCAAAGATAACATATGTGTTAGTAGTCCCAACAAGGGAGTAGGCTAGAAATACTTCCACAAGCAACTAAGTCTCTCAAGGAATACAGATCTTACAGAACTCATCAGGCAAAAATTGCAAGGAATCAATGCAGCAGGTGCCATAAGACATATGCTTGCGCTGTGCTGCATTAATTCTGAAACAAAGCTGTGTGTCATAATGTTGGAAAGTGGATTATTAGTAGGGACAAATGTGTATCTGCCACTGGCAATAAGGCCACTAACACAGTATAGGGCTCAGAATAGGTCTTAGAGAATTATTCCTATGCTCAACCCTTGGTAGCTTGGCTGCGAGCAGGCAGGCTTAACTTCAAAGGCAGGTATGTAAAGCATTTAACAACACCAATTCAGTAAATAATTAAGACACAATGCACAATAGAAATCCAACACAAATTTATAAAAATAGGAAATATTTTTATCTTTAAAACGACACCAAAACGACAGCAATCCAATGTAGGGAACCAGAGATATGAATTTTCAAAGATTTATCAATTTCTAGCACATAGAAACCTTTAGCGCCTTATCGGGACATCTGGTCACAATCGACCGGGTCAAAGTCAAAGTTTCAGGCCAACCGTGATGGAGCCCTGCTCAGCTACCCCTCGCGGTAGGTCTCGGTCACAGTTTTTACCTTCGGACTTAGAAACTTTTCTGGAGATTTTCTTCACGGGGTCCCTCGATGCTCTTCACCAGGCCGGATTCGGTGAGTGTTCGGGGGCCTCGGAGTTTGCCTACTCCCAGTCAAACTCTGGATGTAGGACCTACGGAGCTTTTCAGCGGGACGAACCTGGACGGCAGGCGGGCTTGCAGTTGAAGGCAGGCAGCTTGGCTGGCCAGGTTGAGTCGGTCCCCTTATGGAGCTTTTTTCCAAAGTTGCTCCAAAGTTCTCCAACCTCCTGGAATTTCTTCCTGAAGTTCCCCAAAGGGTTCCAAAGTGTCTCAAACTCACTCCAAGGGTCTGGAATCTCCAAGATGGTCCTTCAAAGTTGAGGACTTCAGTTCCCACAATCCACTTGGACAAAACCCTTACAAATCCACTGGTAGTTCTTCAGGTTGAGGATCCTTGATGGTGATGTTTCAGATGAGCTCTGTTAACATGTAGCTTGCAGGGAATCCACTCTTTCGTCCTTGTACAGCAAAGTAATCCACAGGCTCTAATTTCAGATGGTGCAGAAGGTGCAGTCTTCAGAGTGCAGGCCTTAGGAAATGCACATCAAACTTCCAGCATGGCCCGGCTTGCTTTCTTAAGTTTCAAGCAGCAGATCTGAGGGGCTCTGCCCTTCTCATATACTTATTCCAATTTCTCTGGGTCAGGCAGGAGGTCACTCCTGTCCAATGGGCTGCAGGGTACCACCCAAAAGTCAGACCACTTCCTGTAGAATGTGGCACTATTTTGTCCCAGAGTGCACCAATTCTTCCAAATTCATAATGGATGATTTTCCAGCAGGGAGAGAACAGCTGGCTAAACACTCCCCTAGGATGGCTAATCTCCATAGTCTCTCCCCCTTGCATCTGCCCATTCCTTCCTTAAGCCTAGCGTCTGGTCTGGGTTCAAAAGAATAGAGTTGTAAATGACACTGGTATCTTCCCCTTCCCTTGAAGTCCATTGTTTACGACTCCTCCCCCTGCCCTGGCATTCCTGTATAACAGAACACTTCCCTACCAGCAGAGCTGGTTAACCCCAGGGGCTCTTTATCACCTCTCCAAAGAAGCCTGGCTAATTACTTAACTCTGACCAATCAGGACAGACCACTGGAAGGTTGAATCTGGGCTTACAAACAAGAAAGTCTTATAACTTTTTGTCTGTACATTTTAGGAGAAATTCAACAATATCATATTGTTGGATTTATTAATACCATTCTAGGAAGTCTTTGAATGGTATTTTTAGCCTTCTCCTATCAAGAGTTAGCAGGTAATAACTTCTGCCATGTTAACCTATGTGGCATGGGATTTGCAATGGGAAAAATGACTTGGGCCATTTTTCCATCACCAGGGCTTATAAAAACATATTTTATAAGTACTCTACATATATCTACAGGACCCCCACCCCAGGAACACCTAGGGGAGACTTTAGGGGTTCTGAATATGTAAAAATATTTCAGATCCTCCCTCCACAGTGCTCCTAGCACCAAAGTCGATTTTGGGTAGCACGTTATCACAATGTGGGGAGTGAAATGTGCAATTTCACTTAACCCAGGGCATATAAAACTCATTTTATAAGGGTCCTCTTTATAAATACCTGATCCCCCACCCCTGGGGCACCTAGGGGAGACCCTGGGGGTACCTAATATGCCCAGACATTGCAGGTTATTAATTTTTAAGTGCCCCAAACACCAAAGTCGACCTTGGGCACAATTTACTTTTTAAAAGCAGTCCTGCAGCACAGAGCCACTTTTAAACTGACCTCAGGCTTCAGCACTGTACACATGCAAATGCAGAAAGGGCTGCTGGCCTCTAAACTGCCATGCCCTATTATATACTAGGGACTGATAGGTAGTTTCAATACCCCTGCCCTATTATGTACTAGGGCCTTATAGGGTAGGTCATGCCAATCACAGGGGTACCCCAACCCATAGTGTACCCTAATGTATGTAGGTGTTTTCACTGTATTCTAAATGTGTCTCTTTTGGCATAGCACTGGCCCTGGGCCTGGTTAGGCAGAGCCCAGGGTCAGTCCGAATCAATCACCACCAGTACCAGTCAGCAAAACGTTGGGGGGTGCCCAGGGCACAGGATGACTATCCAACATAGCCCCCCCCAAATGAAAGGTGATGGGTTACTAACCTACACCCCGGTAGTTCTCATCAGCTAAGTGGAAAAACCTGGAAAGTCCATCCGCATTTGCATGGGCAACCCCAGGTCTGTGTTCCACTGTAAAGTCCATTCCCTGTAGGGAAATGGACCACCTTAACAGCTTGGGATTCTCCCCTCTCATCTGCATGAGCCATCTGAGTGGCCTGTGGTCAGTCTGAACACAAAAGTGAGTTCCAAACAAATATGGTCTCAACTTTTTCAGGGACCAAACCACAGCAAAAGCCTCTCTCTCTATGGCACTCCACCTCTGCTCTCTGGGAAGAAGTCTCCTGCTAATAAAGGCAACTGGCTGATCAAGGCCCTCTTCATTTAGCTGTGATAACACTGCCCCAATCCCTTGCTCTGAAGCATCTGTCTGAACCACAAATTCTTTTGTGTAGTCAGGGGCCAGCAACACTGATGCTGAACACATAGCAGTTTTCAGAGTGTCAAAAGCCTTCTGACACTCTGGGGTCCAAGCCACCTTTTTGGGCCTCTTCTTAGAAGTGAGTTCTGTTAGGGGCCCCACAATGGTCCCATAATTTTGAACAAACCTTCTATAATACCCTGTCATTCCAACGAATGCCCTGACCTGAGTCTGGGTAACAGGAGTTGTCCAATCCAAAATAGTTTGGATTTTAGCTTGGAGAGGTTGTACATGGCCCCCGCCTACCAGGTGGCTCAGGTACCCCACAGAACTCTGCCCTATTTGGTACTTACTTGCCTTAATAGTCAGGCCTGCCTGCTGAATGGGCTGAAGCACTTCCCTTAGGTGGCTTAAGCGATCCCCCCAGGTAGAACTATATACAGCTATGTCGTCTAGGTAGGCTGCACTGAACTGTTCCAACCCAGACAAGACCCTGTTCACCAACCTATGGAAGGTGGCAGGTGCATTCTTTAATCCAAAGGGCATTACCTTGAACTGATAATGTCCCTCTGGTGTGGAGAATGCTGATCTCTCCTTTGCTCCATCAGTAACTGCAATCTGCCAGTAACCTGAAGTCAAATCAAAAGTACTCAGGTACTTAGCAGCCCCTAACCTGTCAATGAGCTCATCAGCTCTAGGTAATGGGTGAGCGTCAGTCTTTGTGACTGTATTCAAACCTCTGTAGTCTAAACAGAGCCTTAACTCCTTGGGTCCCCCCTGTGGATTAGGTTTGGGCACCAGCACCACTGGACTGGCCCATAGACTTTCAGACGGTTCAATTACCCCCAATTCCAGCATTTTAGCAACCTCAGCTTTAATGCTGGCCCTGACATGGTCAGATAACCTGTACAGTTTATTTTTGACAGGTAGGCTGTCACCAGTGTCAAAGTGGGGCACAACCACTCAGTGATGCCTGGGGTCAAAGAGAACAGGCCAGTAAACTGCTCCAGCACTTGCTTACAGTCTCTGTGCTGCTGGTCTGTCAACTTGGGAGAGAGTACAACACCCTCCACTGACCCATCTTGCACATTAGTGGAGAGGAGGTCGGGCACTGGCTCAGTTTCCTCCTCCACACCCTCATCAGTGACCAGTAACATGGTCATGTCTGCCCTGTCATGGTGGGGTTTCAATCTATTCACATGTACGACCCTATTAGGCTTCCTGGGGGTCAACCAAATAAGTAACCTCACCCTTCTTTTCTAAGATTGGATAGGGCCCACTCCACTTGTCATGGAGGGCCCTGGGAGCCACAGGCTCCAACACCCACACCAATTGTCCTGGAGTATACTCAGGCATAGTAGCCTTCTGATCATACCAGTGCTTCATGAGCTCCTGGCTGGCCTCCAGTTTCCTGCTTGCCTTGTACATGTACTCTGCCATTCTAGATCTGAGGCCTAGCACTTAGTCAAGTACATTGTCCTTTGCTTCTTTAAGAGGCTTCCCTAAAGACTCTCTCAGCAGGCTCAATGGCCCCCTCACAGGGTGTCCAAACAATAACTAAAAGGGACTGAAACCAACCCCTTACTGTGGGACCTCCCTGTAGGCAAACAGTAGGCATGGGAGGAGAACATCCCATCTCCTCCAGAGTTTCTCTGACAACCCATTTATCATGCCCTTCAGGGTTTTGTTGAATCTGTCAACTAGACCATTTGCTTGTGGGTGATAGGGGGTGGTGAACTTGTACTTGACACCACACGCATCCCACATAGCAGTCAGATAGCTGGACAGAAAGTTTGTGCCCCTATCTGACACCACCTCTTTCGGAAAACCCATTCTGGTGAACACACCAAGCAGTGCTCTAGCTACTGCAGGAGCATAAATGGTTCTAAGAGGGATTGCCTCAGTGTACCTAGTGGCATGGTCCACTACCACTGAGATATACCTATTCCCTGTTGCAGTAGGTGGGTCCAGGGGACCAACAATGTCCATCCCCACCCTTTCAAAAGGAATCCCAACCACTGGCAGTGGTATTAGGGGAGCCTTTGTCTTGCCCCCTGCCTTGCCACTGGCCTGACAGGTGACACAGGAGCTGCAAAACACCTTTACCTTTTCAGACATATGGGGCCAGTAGAAATGGTTCACCAACCGGTTCCATGTCTTTGTCTGTCCCAAATGTCCTGCCGAGGGGATATCATGACCCAAAGTCAGGATGAACTCTCTGTACTTCTGGGGCACCACCAACCTCCTGGTGGCCCCTCTCCTAGAGGTTTCTGGTCTCAGTATAAAGCAGTCCATCTTCCCAGTAGATTTTATGAAACCCACTGTCATCCCCCTCCTCTTGCTTAGAGTCAATCCACCTCAAGCTCTCAAGGGTGGGACACTCTCTCTGTCCCTTACTGAACTCCTCTCTGGAGGGTCCACCTGCTCCTGTCAGTTCTGCCAAATCTGACAGCTCTGACAGGGATAGAGTCCCTCCCTCAGAGGCCAGATCCTCCCCTTCAGGGTTAGATTCTTCCTGCAACTCTGAAGTTCCCTGGGCTGACTCACCAGGTCCAGTACCCGTGTCCTTGGATGCTTGGCCTTTTGTTCCAGGGCTAAGTGTCCAGCCCCTCCCTTCTGGCTAGTCTGCGACCTAGTCACAGCACATACCCACTCAGGGAGCTCCAATATTTTCATATGGAGTCCTCTCTCCACCTCTGACCACTCAGAGGCTTCAAGGTCCTTGCCCAGTAAAGACTGGACTGGGAGCACATTTGACACAGCTACCTTCATAGGGCCTGTCATACCTCCCCATTCCAAATCCACCACAGCCATAGGATGGAGTTTGGTAGTGCTGTCTGCATAAGCCACCTGGTGAAACCCACCAGGTAGCAACCTTCCTGGAGGCACCAGCTTATCCTGGACCATAGTTACACTAGCCCCTGTGTCTCTGATAGCCTCAATCTCAGTCCCATTCACTTTAGGCCTCTGCCAGTACTTGTCCATGTTTGGAGGTAAGGCAGCAAGGGTTGCAATAGTCACCCAACCCAGGGACACTAAGGTTGCTTCTACCACCTGACTACCCTTCTCTGGGGCACCACTCTCCATCCCTACACTTACACTGGCAATCCCTGTGGATGGGCCCCTTAGGGGGGAGCTTCTTGGCACAGACAGCATCTCCCTGCTTGTGCCCTGGCTGGTTACAGGCAAAGCACTTACCCACCTTTGAGGGATCAAAGAACCTACCATTCTTTCCCTGATACCCTTAGAATTTGGGTTGGCTCGGGGCCCCCCTCCTTGTTCAGGTTTTTGTGGGTCTTTTGAGGACTCCTTAGGTTTTTGACCTTCTTTTCCCTGGGCTTTCCCCTGGGGAGGAACCTGTCCTCCTTTCTTCTGGTCACCCCCCTGGTGCTGAATGGAAACCCGGGTTCTCACCCACTCATCAGCTGCTTCCCCCAGCTCTCTGGGGTCTATCAGCTTAGAGTCTACTAGATACTGGCGTAACTTCTCTTCTTCACAATGAGTCAAAATATGTTCTTTCAAAAACAAATTATACAATCCCTCATATGTGTCAACTTTGTTACCAACAATCCAGCCTTCCAGTGCCTTCACTGAAACATCCACAAAATCTACCCAAGACTTTGAACTCAATTTCTGGGTGCCTCTAAACTTCACCCTGTACTGCTCTGGAGTCAGACCAAATCTCTTGACTAGGCATGCCTTCATCTGCTGGTATGATTCTGCATCCTCCCCCTTCAGGGTCAGGAGCCTATCCCTCCCAGCTACTGGAATCAACTCCCACAGGAGTGCACCCCAATACTTAGAGTGGACCCTACTCATTCTAAGGGCACTTTCAAAGTCTGCTAGCCACTTATCAATGTCATCGCCCTCTGTGTACTTGGGTACTATACCCTTGGGAAGTTTGTGATCACCCCTGGACATTTCAAAATCTTCATCATTTTCACTGGCCTCCATTTCTTTTCAACACCTCCTCCCTCTCCCACTTTTTCTCAGCCAATTCAAGTTTCCTCTGCTCCAAAGCTAATTGAGCCTCAAGCTGTCTCTCTGCAAGGGACAGTGGTGGTTCCTGGGTAAGGGACCCTTCCCCACTCCCACCATCTGGAATCATATGGCTAACACTAGAGAAAATGGAAGAGGCACCATCCTCACCCTCCTCTTGGATGAGGTTGGGGGGAACACCCTCCATCCCCCCTTGAATCTCCTCAGCTACCCCAGCCCAGGCCATTAGGGACTTAAGCAACCCTGCCTTCCTAATCTTGTGGGCGGCAAGCAGCCCCCTCAGCCTAAACTGTACCCTAAGATCAGCCTTCCTGAACTGGGACAGTTTAGCCAGGTCCAGCTCCATGGTTCCCTAGTTTTGGGTCACAACAACTAGGCACAACAGACTTAGAACAATTTGGAAAAATTAAAACAATGGATTAAAAACAGTTCAGTCCAAATTCCAAAAATCAAACTCAAAAGTTTTGTTCTAAGGCAATTTAGAGGATTTTTACAATCTTAATTCAATTTACTGAAAGGTGTACTTTTTAAACACAAGTCCTCATCCACACCGCTGAGCACCAAATGTTGGAAAGTGGATTATTAGTAGGGGCAACAGTGTATCGGCCACTGGCAATAAGGACACTAACACAGTATAGGGCTCAGAATAGGTCTTGGAAAATTATTCTTATGCTCAACCCTTGGTAGCTTGGCTGCGAGCAGGCAGGCTTAATCTCAAAGACAGGTATGTAAAGCATTTAAAAACACCAATTCAGTAAATAGTTAAGACACAATGCACAATAAAAATCCAACACCAATTTATAAGAATAGGAAATATTTTTATCTTTAAAACGACACTAAAACAACAAAAATCCAATGTAGGGAACTGGAGATATTACTTTTCAAAGATTTAGCAATTTCTAGCACACAGAAACCTTTAGCGCCTTATCGGGACATCTGGTCACGATAGACCGGGTCAAAGTCAAAGTTTCAGGCCGACTGCGATGGAGCCCTACTCGGCTACCCCTCGTGGTAGGAATTGGGTACAGTTTTTACCTTCGGACTTAGAAACTTTTCTGGAGCTTTTCTTCACTGGGTCCCTCGATGCTCTTCACCAGGCCAGATTCGGTGAGGGTAGGCCGACCTCGGATTCCGCCTATTCCCGGTCAAACTCTGGAAGTAGGACCTACGGAGCTTTTCAGCGGGATGAACCTGGACGTCAGACCAGCTCGCGGTTGAAGGCAGGCAGCTTGGCTGGCCAGGTTAAGTCGGTACCTTTATGGAGCTTTTTTCCAAAGCTGCTCCAAAGTTCTCCAAAGTTCTGGAATTTCTTCCCAAAGTTCCCCAAAGGGTTCCAAAGTGTCTCAAACTCACTCCAAGGGTCTGGAATCTCCAAGATAGTCCTTGAAAGTTGAGGACTTCAGTTCCCACAATCCACTTGAACAAAACCCTTACAAATCCACTGGTAGTTCTCCAGGTTGAGGATCCTTGGTGGTGATGTTCCAGGTGAGCTCTGTTAACCTGTAGCTTGCAGGGAGTCCTCTCTTTAGTCCTAGTACAGCAAGGTAATCCACAGGCTGTAGTTTCAGATGGTGCAGAAGGTGCAGTCTTCAGAGTGCAGGCCTTAGGAAATGTACATCAAACTTCCAGCATTGCCCGTCTTGCTTTCTTAAGTTTCAAGCAGCAGATCTGAGGGGCTCTGCCCTTCTCAGATACTTATTCCAATTTCTCTGGATCAAGCAGGAGGTCACACCTGTCCAATGGGCTGTAGGGTACCACCCAAAGGTCTGACCACTTCCTGCAGAGTGTGGTACTATTTTGTCCCAGAGTACACCAATTCTTCCAGATTCATAATGGCTGATTTTCCAGCAGGGAGAGAAGAGCTGGCTAAACACATCCCAAGGATGGCTAATCTCCATAGTCTCTCCCCCTTGCATCTGCTCTTTTCTTCCTTAAGACTAGCATCTGGTCTGGGTTCAAAAGAGTAGAGTTGTAAACGGCACTGGTGTCTTTCCCTTCCCTTCAAGTCCATTGTTTACGACTCCTCCCCCTGCCCTGGTATTCCTGTGTAACAGAACACTGCCCTACCAGCAGAATTGGTTAACCCCAGGGGCTCTTTATCACCTCTCCAAAGAAGCCTGGCTAATCCACTTAGCTCTTACCAATCAGGACTGACCACTGGAAGGTTGAATCTGGGCTTACAAACAAGAAAGTCTTATAACTTCTTGTCTGTACATTTTAGGAGAAATTCAACATTATCATATTGTTGGATTTATTAATACAGTTCTAGGAAATCTTTGAATGGTATTTTTAGCCTTCTCCTATCAAGAGTTAGCAGTTAATAACTTCTTGCCATGTTAACCAGTGTGGCATGGGATTTGCAATGGTAAAAATGACTTGGGCCATTTTTCCAGCACCAGGGCTTATAAAAACATCTTTATAAGTACTCTACATATATCTACATGACCCCCACCCCAGGAACACCTAGGGGAGACTTTAGGGGTTCTGAATATGTAAAAATATTGCAGATCCTCCCTCCACAGTGCTCCTAGCACCAAAGTCGATTTTGGGCAGCACTTTATCACAATGTGGGGAGTGAAATGTGCAATTTCACTTAACCCAGGGCACATAAAACTCATTCTATAAGGGTCCTCCTTATAAATACCTGATCCCCCACCCCTGGGACACTTAGGGGAGACCCTGGGGGTACCTAATATGCCCAAACATTGTAGGGTATCCATTTTTAAGTGCCCCAAACATCAAAGTCGAGTTTGGGCACAATTTACTTTTTAAAAGCAGTCCTGCAGCACAGAGCCACTTTTAAACTGACCCCAGGCTTCAACAGTGCACACATGCAAGTGCAGAAAGGGCTGCTGGCCTCTAAACTGCCATGCCCTATTATATACTAGGGACTGATAGGTAGTTTCAATCCCCCTGCCCTATTATGTACTAGGGCCTTATAGGGTAGGTCATGCCAATCACAGGGGTACCCCAACCCATAATGTACCCTAGTGTATGTAGGTGTTTTCACTGTATTCTAAATGTGTCTCTTTCAGCATAGCACTGGCCCTGGGCCTGGTTAGGCAGAGCCCAGGGTCAGTCAGAGTCAGTTACCACCAGTACCAGTCAGAAAAAAGTTGGGGGTTCCCAGGGCACAGGATGACTTTCGAACACATATGTACAACAAGATGACAGATCACTCTGCTATCCCTTGTGCTGGTGCACAATTAGCTGACATGCACCAACACAGGCACCCATGCACCATGGTGCAAGGGTGCCTGCGTCATGGGGAGGAAAATATTACTGCATGAAGGGATACCTAATTGCACACAAACAATCCCAAAAATGTAATTACCCTTACTGTGGGTTGTGCTAGAATGTAGCATGCATAGAAAGAGCCTACAAATAAGAGAAATGTGAATCTCACTCTACGTCGTGCATCTCTACGCCTCCCCTGGTGAGGTGTATCAATCTGATGCATTTCCAGGTGTAAAATGAATACCAGATGCACAGAAGTAGCCTAATAAATGTTTGTTGTGTGGGAACACCCACAGCAATATCCATGGCCCGCCCCTAACACGCATTCAAGCGGATTCAAAGTTACCATATGCCCAAGGACATGAATAGACATGTGCATTGGCTTGACATGTCCCAGTAGGTAGGGTGCACCAGGTAGCAGTGCTGCTGCATCTCAAATAGTGATCCACCTGGGGGCAAGGGGGATGTAACTAACAACACAAAGAGTACAACATTTAGCATTCAAGTACTTCCAGTGCCAGCTACCCTCACTACAATAACTCACAATGATGGATATTGCTGATGCACATGCCTAGTAATGTGCAAAAAGTTAAGGGGGCTCTTTTACAAGCCCCTTTCGCCACCAGTGTGTCAGTTTTTATATGTGAAAAAGTGACATACCGGTGGCGTAAGGGGCTTGTAAATAACCCCAAAGTGTTCTGAGGTACCCATACATCCTGACAGTTACAACATGAAGGTAATACACAGGAGCTGGCCAATGGCATCATAGTGATGTGTATTCTGTAAAGTATAGGTAATTCAATGTCAGCGATGCAGGTCAATTGTATGTACCACAACATGTTGAAGTAGAAAGTACACAGCTGCACAATGGACACAAAATAAAAAGCCTACTCTGCAAACACATCAGGCCAAAATGCTAATGAACACTTCTCTCCATTCTGTTTCAGCTGATCAAGGTTATGCACTGTCACCATGGGTGATGACCCCCATCAAAGTGCCCCACACACAGGCCCAGAGAGACTATAATGTGGCACTAGGATGCACAAGGGCCATCGTGGAATGGACCTTCGGAGTCCTAAAATCCAGGTTCCGTTGCCTTGACATTTCGGGGGGAATACTCCAGTACAGGCCTGAATTGGTCTGCAAAATAATGCTGGTGTGTTGTATTTTGCACAATATCTGTTTAAGGACCAAAACATCTCTGCCAGAAGACCAGGAAGAGCTGGTCAATCCGGAGGATGGGCAGGATGAAGAAGTCGATGCAAGCCACACCACAACTTCTGCAGCTGCAACAGCAAGGAGGGATGCCATCATCCGGAACTTTTTTCCTAATGCCAACTTGAAAATGTCTTGTTGCAAACATTTCTTTGAACAAAAGGGTCCACCTTGTGATTTCACACAATAAAATATCACAACAACTATGTCTTGTATGCTCAGTCTGTGACTTAAGAAGGTTAACAATCATGTAAAGTTATGTTAGCAAAACAACAGTGTCACACAGATTACTCACCTAGCAGGGGATATGACACCAACTAAAGTAAGACCGGGAATGGGACAATGTTTTGGGCAACTGAAATTATGACTGCATAGGGTTTCTCTTGAGAATTAAAAAGTGCATGTTGTGTGTTCTCCTGAGCACAATCAGGTCCGTTTTCACACAAGAGCGTAGTACAACATACAATGTGTGTCTGATGCATCATTGTAGCTGGGGCCGCACAGTTCTAATCCATTCTAAATTCTGTGAACACAAAATCTCTGTGTATTCTGTGCCACAGGAAAAAGGGTAACTGACAAAAGTCACAAAGATACATGACAATGTGTTGTATTCCGCTTTAGGTGTCCGTATATAGGTTTTCATGAATCATGTCCTTATATAGGCACAATTCGCATTGCCCTTATGTAGGCATAGAATCCCTGTCCTTATTTAGGCATTAACCGTGCACTCCAAATACAGGCATGGTCACCGACATCCGTCCACCCTAACGTCACAACGAGTTCTTAGAAACCAGACCCTTAAGCTTCGGGAGTTCCCCTAGCACAGGACTATTGATTTCTCCAAGAACTCATCTATTATGTATGAACCGTTATACCTTAAGGGTTCATTCCTGACGTCTTCCTCTGTCCGACTTTACGTCAATGCTAACAATCCAAGGCACCTACCAGGTATAAATATACCTTCCCTTGCCCAAGCAAGTTAGAGGAGACCTCGACTTCAGAGGAGCCCGTATCCCGGCCTGACGCACTGAGAAGACGCTGTCATTCCTGCACGCAGACAAATCCAGCTTCCAGTGTTCTGACTCCCTTCGTGGGGTGTTAGAGTTCCAGATCCGGCAAGAGATTCCCACCTCTCTCATTCACAAGGTATGGAGCTGACTAGAACCTAGAGGGACTCTTGGCATACCTGGCGTACTATACTTAACATACTCTTAGTATACCAGACTAGAGAATACTCCACCTACTTTTACCTTTCCCTACACCTAGACTAGGTTAGGTACATCGGGGTAGAACTAGCTTAGAGATGCATCGTATGAGTACTCGCATTTTTAGCTCATGTTATTTATGTACGTGAATATATGCTAAAAGATAATGCTAGCGCAGTATTATTTATTTCTACTGCTTACGCTGTACATTATTTATCTTGCATACTGTCTTGTGATCATAACAGCACATATCTCTTACATGAGAAACAAGACTGTTCAATAAAACCTTTTTATTGAAACGCCCGTCTTTCCTTTCTGTGTAACTCTGTAGAAACTAAGCATGCACGATTGACTGAGTGAAACTGTTATCTATTGTTTCCACGATTCTGAGACGTGTTCCGATTCTAAAGGGAAACAAAGTTGTCATGTTTTTCGGTTGCCAGAAACTACTCCCTTCTTGTTACTCAAGGAGTTTCTAGTGGCCTCTGAGCTAGCTGGCACAAGTAATTAAGTTTAATATACTCGATAGGGACATACCGATCTTAGTCCTATGTCAAGTCTATTGGTTATATTATTCCAATGCGCAGAGCCTATTAGGGAAATAGGAACTACACTACATGGCGCCCAAACGTTTGGTAAGGCAGTAATTTAACGCTAGATACTGAGTAACTCAGTCGTGCTTTTCTCAGAGACCCCTACTCACATACTCCATAAGACGTCTGGAGTGGGTAGGGTTAAATATCCGCCATAACTAAATAGGACAAAAACCCTATATATTAGTTGTTTGGTTTGTTCAACGTTGAAGGATACAGTGTTCAAAAATATTGTGCACCTTATCTTTTTGTTTCCTTGAAACTTGTTCTACATTTTTCAAAAAACAAATGTCCAACCGGGACAATGCCACCGAAAACGGTGGAGCTGCGGCTGACCCAGTCGTAACAGTTTTTAACTTTACAGGTTTAAATGAACCTGAGGAGGGTGTTATAGACATCGCTCCAAACTTAAGAAGAGCCATCACTCTAAAACTTATAAAACATGGCCTACCACCAAGAGGCGGTAGAGCAGTTTTCGTGATAGAGGCACACGAATCCTTTCAGACAGAGGTATTCTATTCATGGGTAATATTTCCTGAATCAAATTCAGTAACAAGACTGTTTCACTTCTACAAAGAAGATGAACCACCAGAGGAATATATTCCTTTCGAGGATATTGAAATTCCACTAACATACCAGGAGCATCAGCTCTGGTTTAAAGGCGCCCTAAAACATCACAGAAACATTACCAGGCTCGGTCCACTAGGTAGACCAGGAGCAACATGGCCGATTCTAGCCGGCTACACTCCTCATCCTGACCTCGAAATAATGTCAGACGAGGAACTACTTACTCAACTTACAGAGTTAATAAAAATTTACAGACAATTAGTCCAATATGTCATGCGGACTTTCACAGTCCAACCACCATTAACACTTCCAAATCAAACACCTCAACAGGGGAATACACAAAAAATTACACCACAGACTCTATACGCAGTCATGGGTAAAATGCCCACAAAACGTGAGCAAATTCCATTCTGGATAGCTCAAAAAATTACTCAAATAGAAGCAGTATTTCCTAATACTAGCCCTTATGAGAAACACAGAATCCTAACAATCTGTTTACCAATGGGGATCACACCACAACTGGAAGACTGCACCACTTGGGGCTCAGTCTTTGCTGCCATCTATACTAAAACACATGGTATTCCGTCAATTGCAGTAATACCAGATGTCCTGAAACAAATTCAAAACGAATACGGGGCAGAGCCTGCTCTGAATTTAGGTATGAAATTACTGAAAAATTTCGACCAGGTCTCAACAATAATATTATCTAATATTAAAGGGGAGGCAGCAGCAGTGGCGATCCGCCAACGATTAAGGGAATTCGATGTTACAGAACATCAAACAGAACTACCCAGAATAATAGAACAATCTTATGCAGAATTAGGCAGAGATAGTTTGGGTGGAAGACCATTGAAGCCAAAACTATCTGAAAGTCCTGAGAAGGACTCTATTAAACAAACTCCTACATCTTCTAAAAAGAAGTGGGAAACTAATAAACATAATTCAAACGAGAAACGTTCTCAATCCCGAGGTAGGTCTCCTCAAAAGGAGCCCTCTGAAAGGAGGTATAACCTCAGGAATAGGGATAATTTGAAAAAGCCTGACAGGTATCAAGATACTGATACACGTTCCTCTCGTACCTTTCAGATATCGTCACAGACATCGGAAAGAAGAGGACGGTCAGAACATAGAGAAGAACGCGTGAAATCGAAAGACGACAAACACGTTCAGAAAAATAAATCAAAACCTCAATTCTCAAAAAAGAAGGTAGCAGGTCTGAAGGTCAGACATGCCGAGGATACTGAGAACACAACTCAAGAACGGAGAATGGGCTCAGACAATGCTGGACAGTGCGGCAGAAGTCACAATAGCTCGCCAGAACCTGAAGGAACTTCTGGAGATAGTGGACTTGAATGAGTACATCACAGTTGAGACTGTAGACACCAGGGTTAGTACTCCACAAAAGTTATATGAAATAACACTCCGGATGGAGGGAGACATACCTAGACAGGTGAAAGCACTCTTTTGGGAAAAACTTTCAAGGGGCTATGACATACTTCTAGCAGAAAAAGACTGGCCACCACAATTTGTCAGGGAGTGCCCACATGGCGAAGACATTATTATGCCTGCCTTCTCCAACCATATTCCAATACACCTAAAATATACTTATGCCAGGAAATGGGCAGTTGCCCAGGCCCCAGCATTATACAAAAATCATGTAGGATGGGATGAGGACTCACCTCACCATAAAATACATCTAAAAAATGAACCTACTGCACAGAGGCAGTATCCAATAAAGCAAGAAGCTAAAAAACAGGTCAGGGAGATCTTAGATCAACTTGAATACCAAGGGGTGATTGAAACATGCACCTCTTCAATGAACAATCCTTTGTTTCCTGTCTCCAAACCAGACAACACCTATCGTCTAGTTTTGGATTACAGACACTTAAACACTTGTTCTAAAACATTTGCAGTGCAAAATGCACATAGTACAGCATTAATGAATAACATTGTGCGTAAAAAATATAAAACCACATTGGATATCTCAAATGGTTTCTTTTGTCAAAACATAGCACCTGGAAGCAGGTACTTAACAGCTTTCTCAATAATGGGGACCCAGCGTCAATTTTGTCGACTCCCACAAGGGTTCAAGAACAGCCCGGGGTTATTCTCAGCGAGGGTAACAGAGTTACTACAAATTTATGATAATGAGGCATTGTCATATGTCGATGACATCTATCTGACAGACGATGACCTAGATAGGCACTTGAACAGGGTGAGTACCATTATACTGGGCTTCGCCTCTGAGGGCTATAAGTTCAACTTTAAAAAATCCAGAATTGCCCATCTCAATGTCCTTTTCCTAGGATATGAGCTTTCAAGTGAAGGCAAGAGCTTGGCAGCCAACTTTTTAGAAAGGTGTGCGCTGCTCCAACCTCCAAAGACGCTGAAAAATTTACAATCCATCCTGGGTTTCCTAAATTTTGGAAGAACTTACATTCTAAATTACGCAGAAAGGGTTAAACCTCTCTACGCACTAATCAAACCTGATTTTTCAATCAAAAATTGGACACAGGAACACAC
Organism: Calotriton arnoldi; assembly: GCA_963921515.1. Classification (NCBI taxonomy): domain Eukaryota; kingdom Metazoa; phylum Chordata; class Amphibia; order Caudata; family Salamandridae; genus Calotriton; species Calotriton arnoldi. The sequence continues at coordinate 956,844 of CAWUFW010006078.1, forward strand.
AGAAATCTTGCGTTCACTCCAAGCTAACATGTTAGCAACAAATCACTTACAAACACGCGTAAGTCAACGCAATTTAGTGATTCGAATAATTTCGGGTCAATGCGGATTCACCTACTTAACATTTAATGAGGGTGAAAAAGTACCAATTGCATACAAATCCCATTTGTATACACAAGCAGAAATGCGCTTCACTTCAACTGAAAAAATACTGACAGCAGTTCAAACCGCTGTAGCAAAAGAAAGAGCTCTAGCCCAAGGGAAACGCATTATTGTCGTAACCCCAGTACCGGCCTTAGAGGCGGTAACTAAAGCGAGCATTCCAAATGCTAAAGCATTACATCCTAGATGGATACAATGGGTTAATTCTCTTGCTGCAACAGATGTTGAATATGTTTTTGATCCTGATTTAAAAACACAAGCGTTCCTGCAATATGAACATGAATGTCCTCTGCCCACTGAGATTCTGCCTCTCGATCAGTATGAATTCATAATTTACACTGACGGATCCGCACAACCCGCAACAGGGAGTAAGCAAGCTTACAGTGCAGCGTGCGCAATCGTTAAAGGTCGCATGCGCGATGGCAACTTCAGACCTATGGTCACAAAAACCCAATCTCTAGGAGATTGCACAGCTCAGCGAGCTGAACTACAAGCATTCAAACTGGCACTTGAAAGTACAGATCGAGAATTCCCCACACTAATAGTGTGCGATTCTTTCTACTGTGTGCAGTCGTATAATGAATATATACAAACTTGGCTTGAAAATGGGTTCAAAGATGCAAAAGGTGGCACAATAAAGCATAAAACGCTTTGGGAACAAGTAGTTCAGTTAAAAAGCGAACTACCAAAGGCTCACGTGATCCATACACTGAGTCATCAACGTGATGGCGTTCACGTTGCAGGGAATTCATTGGCTGACGAAGCCGCAAAGGGGGCTGTTCAGACGGCTTCCGTAGCTGCGATCACTCGTTCAAAAACGAGAATAGACAGTGAGATAATGTTGGCTGTCAATGCTACGAGCAAAGGCAGTGGTGCAGCGTTACCAAAAAAGTTTCCACTCAAGTACTCTTATGTAATTGCAAACAACGTTCCTTTTACTCGAATCCCTGGAGTGGGGGATAGGGTAATTCCAAACATGGAACGTAGAGCAGCTTTGATTTATGAAACACATCTGGGGGAGGGTCTGTCACATCAAGGGATCTCTAAGACAATATTGACATTAAAAGAGATGTACTGGTGGCCTGGAATGAATACACAGATTCACATCTTCATCAATGACTGCATAGACTGTAAGGTACAGCGTGATGCAGAACGCCACCAGACACCATGCTACGAAGTAGCCTGCCAGGGACAGACACCATTGTTAGACAGCATTAGACTATCTATGCACAGGCGTCCTTGTGGACAACTGCAATCCCACAAATACTAAGTCAAGGTTCCTATGGATATGGCCTCAGCGCTCGGCTGACGCTCGAACTGTTATAAAAGATTTGCGAGTCTTTATCGGCACATACGCAATAGGCACGCTACATTCTGACCAGGGCCCTGCGTTTAGCTCTCGGGCTTACAAAGAAGCCATGGCCAGTCTGGGCGTTGCATTGCGGTACTCCTCTCCGTTTCATCCTGAGGGAAATTCTGTTGTGGAAAGGAAAAACCGGGACATAAAGCAGTCTATAACAGCTAGGGTATTAGGTTCGGGTGATGGGTGGGTCAAACATCTTTATGGGGTCCAACGCTCATTAAATAATTTGCCAAGAAGTTCTCTAGGGGGGTCACTCCATATGAGGTCCTATTTGGGACAAGAATGTGGGTGCCAGATCTAGAATGTAGAGGCACAGTGGTGGAAAATAAACCCTTTGATATCAAAGATCGTTTGGCTGTTTTACAGGATCTAAATGAACTAAGATCGAAACAAAGCAACGTATTCCTGCAGCCAACCACCACTGGGGAAAAAACGGCGGTCCCAGCAAGGCCTGTCTGGATTCCAAAGGTTGGGGATCTAGTCAGAGAGAAAATTGCGGACAAGAAGGAATTTGGACCTTCTTACAGACAACCAGTACCTGTCCTAGCCATACACGGAACAAGAACAGTACTTCTGCCGCCCCTTGCAGGTAAAAAGGAGAAAAGATTTGTGTCCATCGACCTCATCAAACCACAGTATGTGGCCAATACTAAATAGTAGGCCTCGTGGACTCCGACCTAGTAGCAGACACACTCCTCTCGCTACTATCCAAGAGGTTCAGACTGAAAGACTGATAACCATCGAGAATTCAGCAGTAACAGATGAAGGACTGAGCAACAATGCTATGGAACTCATCCCTCTTGAAACTCAAGTAACAGTTCGTCCAAATACACCTGTCTACACCAATGTAACAAGTGATCAACTGGTTCCAGCGATTTCTACAAATCCTGATGCAATTCCAACAATTGACAGAACTGCTTCTGGCTATTTCATTAACTTTGATACGTTTTCTGAGGATCTGAGTGAGCCTGAGACGTCGCCAGCATCATTAACTTTCAAACAGCAAGTACAAGACTTTCTTCATTTTCTGAGAAAGACTTATCTGGTTTCACCATGGATTGAACTATGGATTATTTCTGGAATATTTTTCTTCCTGCTTTGGCTAGCTTTGGTTATGACTATGAGCGTGCTTCTAGATGGCAGATATATCCATGTAAACACTGAAAGAAGAGAGGTGAACTTACTTTTGAAACCTCACAAATCATCACATCGTGAAACAAGAGACTTGTCTGCAGTGAACATCACAGCCGTTCCTATACAGGATGGTATAGTGTGGGACAAAACTGATTTCGATATTTTCGGCCCTACGGAACATTTGAACATTCCACATTTATTTAAGATTTCACTAAGTGATTGTGTTTCATCCAGTACCTATTCTGATGATTGGGACTTTGAAACTGTAAATAACATGATGTTTGACCTAGAAAAGTCTGCTGCATTTTCTAATAATGAATATTTAGAGGGTTCATCAGACTATGAACAGCTGTATTGCTATAACCACTATGGTCATCATTTTTTGCATAAATCTGCAACACCTAGAAATGTGTTTATGTTTAACCAATGGGAGCATTGTCCTACACCACCAAAAGGTAGTTCAAAAACATTTGCTAAAAAGTTTCCATATTTTTCAGGATACAATACATCTGATCCAGAAACATTTTACTATAAAAATGTAAACAAAACAGGACTGAAAATTATGTTAACTAATACAAAACAGATTTACTCTGCAGCATTTATTGCCCAACTGTCTAGACATGGTTTCGACTTGTGGAAAGACACAATAGACACAAAATCTGTCTGGGGTACTAAAGATTGGCAAGTGCAGGGGATAGAAGCTTTGTTTAGAGCCTGTATCGTCCCTCAGCAAATAATGTTTTTGAATGACACTGTGCAACAAACGTCTTGCCTTGGTTTAGCCAAGATTAAAGACATGAAAACACCTTCTGTACCAACACCTGCAAGTGATAACAATACACAGGCAGCGGTTACAGTTGACACAATACTACAACTCAACAGAACAAATCCTGATTGGAGAAAATGGTTGATCTGGCCCACAGACACAAACAACTGTCAAGAGAGATTCCTGAATAAAACACAGGGGTTTACTATTCATAGGCCAGACCCACGATACGTCCAAAGACAGCATCCGGGGGTAGTAACAACATACAGTGTAGGAAAATTATGCCTCGATTGGCTGCAAAAATCTACACTTAAGGATGTGAAACAACACTTATCTTTACTTAAAGAAGACGCAGACCTTAGGGAATTCTTGCTTGGACCAAGAAAACCGCGTCAAAAACGTTTCATATATGCCGGCATCTATGCTGCTTATAATGAAGCATGGAAGGTGTCACAGATGGAGGCCGCAGAACGAATACGTGAACTTGATCGTATTAACTTAGAGAAAACTCTCTCTGTGGTCGACAATGGGTTAACAACTTTGTCCTCCAGAATTTATTCATTGGACAGTATTGTATCCTCTGCTATCGACATACTGGAACAAGATTTAGCCATGTTACAACAAGGCCAATCTCAGTTGCGTTCTATTATGTTATTAAGCTGGACGCTGCAATCTTTGCGTGCGGGCTATGTGCCTTGGCGTTTTATCAACACGACGGCTCTGTTTGCAGAATACAATCTAACTGATAAACAGATCGAACTGGCACAAAGGGGAGCAAAGTATACAGTACTGAGCATTGAAAAACTTGAAAAATTACCATTCACAGTGGCAGAAAAACCAGCTACAGAATGGCTTATTCATGGCAAAATTAGTCTACCTGTGACTACTTTTCAGTTTCAGTATTGCCTTAAACAGATGCAAGCAGGCAAATATGAAAGGTTGGGTAAAGAATACATTAAGACATCCTGGAATTTACCTTACACATATAGATGTTGGAGTGGGGATCGTGAAGTGTTTCTAAGTGGTACACACTGTGAAAGTGCACTAAGCGGTTCACTGATTTGTCAGGACATATCTTTACACGGGGCTTGTAATGGTTCTGTGGCAAATTTGTCCTGCCACCAGCAGGGTACACCAGCTGCTGTGATTAATCCAACGTTTGGCCAACTTTCTAATGGGAGTTACCTCATGTTGAATGATCAGAGTTGCTGTGGCATGTTGCCAGGCATCCCATATCTAGTAACGGTCAACTCCAGGGTCACTTGCTGTATGCAAGTATTGTTTGCCCCAATAGACACAGTCAGGGAGTCGCCTTTATGGCCTTCGTTGAATGTCTCTTTTATACGATTTGATACTTTAAACAGAATGAAAGCCATGCTTATACAACAATCAGTGCCTTTGACCTCGGCCAAAGAAACCTATGATCTACAAGTTGCAAGGACTTCGGCAGAGATACAGGCTTTAATTCGTGCAAACTGCCCTATACATTTCGTAGAAATGATAGGACGTATCTTTAACATGTCTGATACAAGCGGAATTGTACATGTATTTAAGACCATCTGTTCTGGACTATTAGCACCTTTCCAGGCTGTCCTCGGAATCATCCCAAACTTCGCACATTCGGTGTTTGGTGGTGTGCCGTTAATTCTAGCACTTGTTGCAGGAATTCTGTTTCTATTCCTCCTACTACGCTATGGCAAGCCTATTCGCCAACATCACTCCGAGCGATGTGGAGAAAGCTCTCCTTGAACGGAAATGCCGTGAGCGAATAGTACAGCTTTTGGGCATGCCTCGTCTACGGGAACTTAATACAACGTGGTTCCTGTCATTCAGACCAATCTGGCAAGATTGCATCTTACCTGTTCTACGCTGCCTGTTTTGCGGTGAAGAATGCGTGCTAGACACCTGTCTAACACTCCCATCAGTCATGCCAACGGATGTCGATACTCTGCTGGACCCGATAACGGCCCATGCTGTGTGTTGTCCCCAGAGGCTTCCAATCCTGATGACGGCATTCATTGAGATCTCACAGACGCTTCCGGCAGCTGCTGAGGTACGAGATGGATCAACAGGCACACAGGTAACAACGGACGCGAACATTGCATCTTCTGCTGAAGGCGATGTTTCTCATCTCTGTGCAATTAACCTTCTGAACGAGGTGTTCCAAATGTCACCAACTTCGGTGGACGATATTTTGGCTACGGAAATAGATGATCTAATGTTTACGCCAGACCCATACACTGACTTTGATTCGGCTCACAGTGTACCAGGGCAACAATGAAATTTGGCCTTCATATTTTCAAAACTTGGAACTATTCCCAGAAATTGAACCTTTTCTTTAAAAAATTTTTTAATAGAAATGACTTGGCAAATGAACAATCTGCTTACAGTAGAACTAGTCTTATAAAACGGACTTCTTTGAATACTTCCAGGGACACATTGTCACCTTACTTGTCTAACATTTCATTTAATTCCATGATATGCAATGGCTTTGATTTTTGAGAACTTATCGACCATTTCATCATATGTATATATTTCTGTTTCATTCACGTTGCATTTTACTTCCATTATATGCTTAGAATGAAAACGATGCTTTAAATGTACAGTACCTATTGCATTTCAACAGTTTTTGAGCTTCTTTTAAAATGCTTTTAGAAATGTTTTTAGCAACATGTGGTACTCAATTTTGTGTTTAGCATTTAAATGTTTAGCATTTAGTATTATCGTTCATTCGAAAGTGGAGTGGGTGTTGTATTCCGCTTTAGGTGTCCGTATATAGGTTTTCCTGAATCATGTCCTTATATAGGCACAATTCGCATTGCCCTTATATAGGCATAGAATCCCTGTCCTTATTTAGGCATTAACCGTGCACTCCAAATACAGGCATGGTCACCGACATCCGTCCACCCTAACGTCACAACGAGTTCTTAGAAACCAGACCCTTAAGCTTCGGGAGTTCCCCTAGCACAGGACTATTGATTTCTCCAAGAACTCATCTATTATGTATGAACCGTTATACCTTAAGGGTTCATTCCTGACGTCTTCCTCTGTCCGACTTTACGTCAATGCTAACAATCCAAGGCACCTACCAGGTATAAATATACCTTCCCTTGCCCAAGCAAGTTAGAGGAGACCTCGACTTCAGAGGAGCCCGTATCCCGGCCTGACGCACTGAGAAGACGCTGTCATTCCTGCACGCAGACGAATCCAGCTTCCAGTGTTCTGACTCCCTTCGCGGGGTGTTAGAGTTCCAGATCCGGCAAGAGATTCCCACCTCTCTCATTCTCAAGGTATGGAGCTGACTAGAACCTAGAGGGACTCTTGGCATACCTGGCGTACTATACTTAACATACTCTTAGTATACCAGACTAGAGAATACTCCACCTACTTTTACCTTTCCCTACACCTAGACTAGGTTAGGTACATTGGGGTAGAACTAGCTTAGAGACGCATCGTATGAGTACTCGCATTTTTAGCTCATGTTATTTATGTACGTGAATATATGCTAAAAGATAATGCTAGCGCAGTATTATTTATTTCTACTGCTTACGCTGTACATTATTTATCTTGCATACTGTCTTGTGATCATAACAGCACATATCTCTTACACGAGAAACAAGACTGTTCAATAAAACCTTTTTATTGAAACGCCCGTCTTTCCTTTCTGTGTAACTCTGTAGAAACTAAGCATGCACGATTGACTGAGTGAAACTGTTATCTATTGTTTCCACGATTCTGAGACGTGTTCCGATTCTAAAGGGAAACAAAGTTGTCATGTTTTTCGGTTGCCAGAAACTACTCCCTTCTTGTTATTCAAGGAGTTTCTAGTGGCCTCTGAGCTAGCTGGCACAAGTAATTAAGTTTAATATACTCGATAGGGACATACCGACCTTAGTCCTATGTCAAGCCTATAGGTTATATTATTCCAATGCGCAGAGCCTATTATGGAAATAGGAACTACACTACAAATGGTGAACTGGATCAACTTGCAGGTGTGGAGGATGAAGATACAAAGGACAGTAGAGCCATACTAACGGATGTATCAATACAGTGCAGGAAATGCTTTTAACACCAAGCATACTCATTCATTCAACATTAGCAAGTGACACTAACTCCGTAGCTCACACATGTCACTGTAATGACAAATAAGCACATCTTGCATCACTAACACTGTGCATGATTCATCCTTCAACACTGCACTGATCTAACAATGCTATAGTTTCATACGCACAAACAATGACACATAGGTCGCCATGGGACAACTGGCAAGGCATCAGCAATCAACAACAGGTATGTAGGACTATAGACATGGCAATACAATTGCCAGAAAGTGATGAAGTACAACAACATGAGTGTGGCATGCCAATGAATGTGGAGAACTGGCTATATCCTCATCCCATTACACTTACTCTGTGTTGACACCCCCAAGACAGAGAACCGACATACACATGAGTGAAGTGCAACAGGGAAACCAATAAGTACAGCAAAAACATGCAAGTAACATACAACCAATTACATTAGGAATGTTCATTGTATTGGGTAAGACGGACCACAAAAAACATGGTAGCACCATGAAGTTGCATCACCTCTCTCTGGATGGCCACTACAAGTTTACAAATGCCAATTGCATGATGTGCGTATTCTAGGGATTAATCACAACTACACCATGCAAAATCGCCCCACATCTGCAGGCACAGTTGAATACAAATACGACCATGCATCTAAAATGAAATGGCAATGTCACATACGGTTGTATCTCTCAAGTATTGTACAAAATACTCTTGAAAACACATTGTTGTGCTAGGCGGCCATGCACCATGTATGGCATGTGTTGAAGTCCAGTGTGGCAAACCAGCCCCTCTTCTCCAGTCAGGTGTATGCTAGACAGAACTCTCCATCTGGATAGCACCAAGGGAAATCCACTGTACAACTAAGAGCTCAATAACATGGGCTGAGGAAAGGCTGCACCACCCGGTTGCCTCCTGAATGCCAACTTTGGCAGGCAGATTACATGTTCCACATTCCCCACGGAAATCTCGGTGGTACAAGCAGTGTGCCCACGGGTTTGGGCAGATACCACCCCTGGGCCTCGTCTGCTTCACACCCACCCATCTCCCAACCTGGACATCGACACCAGGCCTCGAACAGCCCCACCCTCTCCGAATCAGAGACTCAGACAGCTGAATCCTCTGTCAGTCCAGATTTCACAAGCCTGGGTGCAGCAGTGTACTCTGAGTATGCAGGGGAACCTACAGATGCAGGAGATGCAACTGGCCCCTCTTGGTTGCCTAGTCGCAGGTCCTCTGCCACACAAGATTTGTCCAGGTCAGGGGCCTCACCCTCCACAGCAAAGGGACAGCTCAACCTCCTTCGGCATGATTGATGATGTTGAGAGGCGCAGCACAAAATAGGATGTCTCCCCTGTCACCCCAGTGTAGTGTTGGTTCGTGTCATGCAATGCAGACTGTTCTTGATCAGGAGCACCTCGAATGATTACCACTACAAGGTGCACCATGCAGGCTTCTCATGTCAGCAACGTGTCTACATCAGAAATGCCAGACTTTGCCACCAGATAAGAGTCATTGCTAGCGCATCAATGTCCACAGCCAGGGCCCACGGGCTCGTGCATGATGCAGGCATTCCCTTCAATGTCAGTCTGCAGTAACTTTGTAGTATCTGTGTCTACCACTCCGGGTCTCATACAAAAGCACATTGTGGTCTCAAGTCCATGGGGACTGTCTGCGCTTACTGGCATTGGACGCCATGCTGTTGCAAGGAGTGCGCAGTGTAAAGTGCTGCATTGCTGTTTCCAGCCAACAATGTCCTGTTCACCTTGGACTCTGGGTCTACTACATGTTTGAACATGTCTTTGTGGGGCTTGTTGACCGCTGCATAATTTGGTCATGGCAGCTCCATTATGAATTCTGGTGCATACATTTCTTAATACCTCATCAGAGGTTTGTCTGTAAGCTCTTGTAGCCTTCACAGGCTGAGAAGTGACAGAGGGCTTACTCACATCAAATATTTTGACCGCTACCTGTCCAGCCACCATATCATTTTCTCTTATAGTTTCAAGATGTGTATCGCTGTCACGCTAGGCTGATGGGCAATTGTGTCTGACACAAGCTGATCCTTACACGATGTAATGACAGGTACATACATCACTAACATGACAATGGATCTGGTCAATAGACACCGTCCCAAACTATTTTCCGCTTTGCAACCTCTCAAATGCGAACCCCAACCTCTTAAAATGATGCCCATGATTGCTTTTGCACAGCCCATCATAATTGTGCACATCGTTTCCTCCAGCTAAGCAAATACTCAAATGTGAATCTGTAGTCAAGCCTTCACATTGTTTGCTGCATCAGAAATCTGCAATACAAGTAGTTAGTGCCTGTTGTTCAAGTTCATGTGTGTTGCAAGCCCATTAAACTGGTACAGACATCACAGCAATGTGTAATGTGACAGTCACATATGTAGTCACACATAGAACCAATGCTAACCATTATGACTACCACTGATGCATGCATTTACAATCACACATGACTAGATGCGGATAGGCATCAATTTGAGGAACAAGTGCATGTTGACAGCTCAGGATTACTGATATCATGACATATCAGAATGACTGAAGTCACCTACACAACACAGATCACATCCCATAGCCACATGGTGTTAATAGATATGCAATATCATGCGATATAGTACTTTTGCTGATCAACTAGCACTTAGCGTAAAAAAATTGCTGCCTTTTCACATTAGCAATAATTTTTCGCATAACCGCCATGGAAAACACTTGCTAAATACATGTTACAACAATAAAATAGTCGCGCTTAGACCTTGTTAGAAATGGGGGTCTCTAGTTGGCAATGGTTTGCACCTTGTCCAAGTAGGGACCCTTCCCTTCTAGTCAGGATAAGGGAGTTACACTCCTGAAATAACCCCTGCTCACCCCCTTGGTAGCTTGGCACGAGCAGTCAGGCTTATCTTAGAGGCAGTGTGTAAAGCATTTGCACGTAACCAACAGTAATACAGTGTAAGCACTACAAAAGGACACCACACCAGTTTAGAAAAATATCCAATATTTTTATATACTTAAGACAAGACCAAAAACCATAAAAAATCCACAATACAGTATTTAGAAATATTTAGTAATCAAAATAACCTTGAAAAACAGTTCCTTGAAGCCAATAGCTCCCTCTGGGGATATCACGGCGTTGTGAACACCCAAATCCAAACAGTTCTGGCTGACCGCGGCGTCGTGGGCCAGCTATGGTGTCGGGAAGACCCGCAAAACAGTACCTTTAGAAATGCAGGGCATCGGCGACCTCTCGTTGAGCTTCCAAAAGCACGGCGTCGGTTCTGGAGGTTGGTGCAGGAGTCGTCGGGCCCTTGAAGTCACACGCGTTGCTGATCGATCTCCTCGCGGTTGAAGTCAGGAGCGCTGGCGTCGGGGGTTGTCGGGTGCTGCGGTGCGAAGTGCAGCAATGCAGCATGCAATGCCCTCAGGTCGCGGTGCGAGCAGCGGCTCGGTGGCGGCGTCATATGGCGTCATCGGTGAGACCAGGGTCGCGGTGCAAAGTGATGCGGTGCTCGTCGCGGTGCTGACAGGTCACGGTGCAAGCAGCGGCATCGTCGTTGCTGAAGCGCTGTCATTGGCTGACGAACTGGAGTCGATGGCGCAGGCGTCGGTAGGCCAAGGTTGCGGTGCGGGATGAGGGTGGTGCGTCGTGTAGCTTTATGAGCGGTGCCCCCGAACCACAGTGCAGGCAGCGGCGTCGATTTCGGCATGGAGCGGCATCGTCGGGGATACCAAGGTGGCGTCGTGAAGCAAGGCGGTGCGGAGTGCGGTGCCCACAGGTCGCGGTGCAAGCAGCAGCTCGGTGGCGGCTTCAGCAGGCATCGTCAGTGAGACCAGGGTTGCGGTGCAGCATTACGGCGGTGCCCTCTGCGGTGCCTTCAGGACATGGAGTCGGCAGCGGCGTCGTAGACGGCGTCAGGTTGCTTTTTCTTCTGTTGCAGCACAAAACACACAGTCCCCGGTGCTGAGGGCAAAAGAACTTGAAGTCTTTGCTGTTCCTGAGACTTCTTGAACAGGGGGCAAGCTCTACCTCAAGCCCTTGGAGAAACTCACAAAAATATATTGCAGAAAGTTCAGTCCAGTCCTTTCACTGCCCAAGAAAGAAGCAACCACTGCAGGCCAACACAGCAAAGCACTCAGCAAAGTGGTAGTTTCTCCTCACAGCTTCTCCAGCTCTTCTTCTTGGCAGTCTTCTTGGTCCAAAAGAGTTCTAAAGTTCAGGGGTTTGGGCTCCACTTTTTATAGCCCAAAATCCTCTGTCCTCTCTGGCAGAGAGTGTCTGTGCCCAGCCAGAACCAGTTCTGCCCTCTCTGGTGTGGCTTCCTGGCAGGAGGTGGAGACGGCATTGTCAGAGGCAGACCAGGCTCATTCAGGTGAAAGGAAATCTCCTCCCCCTATTCCAAATGCAGCCCAGGTCTATTCAGTCCTTTCCTGACCCACCTAGACTATCTGGAGCCACTGCTGCTCCCCAGCCCCTGTCATCCAAAACCCAGACAGTCAATCCATAAACCCAGCAGAGACTTGCTGGATGGCTGAGTAAGAAAATACCTACTTTCTAAAAGTGTATTTTCAAACACAGAATGTAAAAATCACCTTCACTAAAAGATGCATCTTTAGATTCTGAGTTCAGGCATGCTAAACTTTATTTCTCTACCTAGTTCCCAAGGCCAGTTATGTTTATAAGATGTTATAAACAAACTCCCCATTCTGTCCTATGGGAACAGGTAGCCTTGCAATAGTGAAAAACGAAATTGGCAGTAATTCACTATCAGGACATGCCACACACACCAGGGCATGTCCTACCTTTCACATGCACTGCACCCTGCCCACAGGGGTACCTTGGGCCTACCTTAGGGGTGACTGACATGTAAGAAAAAGGAAGGTTAGGGCCTGGCAAGTGGGTGCACTTGCCCAGTCGACATGGCAGTACCAGCCTGCACACAGGCTCTGCAATGGCAGGCCAGAGTCACGTTCACAGGCTGTTGGTGTAGGTGGCACAATCCAGTGCTGCAGCCCACTAACAGCATTTGATTTACAGGCCCTGCCACCCTCAGTGCACTTTACTAGGGACTGACAAGTAAATCAAATATGCCAATCATGGAAACACCAATCCATAACACAGTTTACAACAGGAGCACTTGCACTTTACCACTGATCAGCAGTGAGAAAAGTGCGCAGAGACACTAAGCCAGCAAAAACAGAGTCAAAACCGGGAGGTCAGAGAGCAAAAACTCATGGGAAACATGCCAAAAGATGCCAAGTCTAATAGCCCTTAGTGGGTAAAATGTTCTCGCCGAGTACATAAACGTGCCGCAAACACACGGGAAGTGATGTCAGTCTGCATCCTGTGTCATGGAGGAGTACTGTACACTTTCACTCTCTCTTTTAACCACACTGTTAGTGTCTGTGGAGAGTTGTGGAGGTGTTTGTAGTTGTGTGCTGGTGTTGTTGTGGAAGAGAGTGGTTTTGTGTCTAGTATGCTGTCCCTAGTGTCTCTGTTAAGTCCTGTGTCTCAGTCTTTAAGTGTTTTTTGCGTCTTGTTGATTATCTTTTCGAGGGTCTGACCAAGGGCTATATTTGTGTTTTTTAAGGTTTTTGGGGGTATTTACTTGGGTTTTATTTTTCTTTAGTGGGTTTAGTTGTGTGTCTGGCGATGCTGGGTGAGGGTAGGATGGGCAGGATGTCAGAGGGTGCATTGGAGGGCTTCCTCTGGCTTGTTAAGGTTTTCTTACCACTGATGGTGGAGAGTGGGGGACGGGTCCTGCAGGGCAATGATGTCTGGGTCAGGAAGGTGAGGTGGGAGCACATACACAACCACATGATGCGGATCTTCAGGGTGGACAGGACTGGCCACCAATGGACACACAGATGGCAGGATTGTGTGGGACGTGACGGAGACCTCTTGGAGCATCTGGGAATCATTGTTGGCAGGCAAGGTGGTAAGTACATGACAAACGTTTTGTGAAATCGCAATGTGTTTTCTCTGTTAACAACTGTAGTCAGTGACACAATGTAATACACGCTACAGGATGATGCCATCCATTTTTGCTAAAGCAAAGCTGCCTAGCTCCAAAGCAGTCACACTTCCACCTTTGTGCAAGTGTGCCTGCGTTGATGTGAATGATTGACCATGTGCAGGAATGTGTTCCATCCTGCACATAAACAGTCATGAAGTGCTGTATCACGTTTCGATGTGTGCTGCGCAGTGCAGCATACATAGAAAGTAGATAAGGAGATTTGTGTGTGAGGACTTGCAATGTGCATGAAGGGCCTATGTGAGCTGCACAATGCAGCACACATGGCAAAACATACAACCTGATGGACTAACTCGTCTATCAATGTTGGCCAAAGCTCTAAGCATTTGTTAACAGTTCCCTATGTAGGTGCAGGACCACATGTATGCCACACTTTTAAGTCTGCTCCATTGCAATATGACATGGGTGTTGTTGTGTAATGCCTGTTGCAAAACCCATTCCCATAGGAACTCTTGCCACAATGTTCTGTGTGAAAGGTTGCCTTACACACAATGCAGGGTCAAACCACGTCAATTGTCTGAACACACTCTTGGGAAATATGCTAAGCACATATTGACTACCCAGCGTATTGAAAAATTATGCTGTGGCTGGAAATGGTGCCTTGTGAATGTGTCACTCAAGTTGTAGGTGCAATATGATCACCTATATCTGCAGGATTGTCTTGCAGTCCACAGGGCTGCAATGGTCATGTGTTGTGTGTCAGACATGCAAAGCAGATCCCTTCATGTATGCAACATGAACATAGACAGAACTGTTACAGAGCATCAAATTGAATGTAGATTAATTCAATAATGAACATGACACATGTGAAAAGTCACATCTAATACAAATTCATGTTTTTTACATGTCTCACAGCTGGGAGACCATTCAATCAATCAATCAGTACATTTGTAGAGTGCACAACTCACCCGTGAGGGTCTCAAGGCGCTGGGGAGGGGCGGGGGTGCTGCTACTGCTCGAACAGCCAGGTCTTGAGGAGTCTCCTGAAGGCCAGCAGGTCCTGGGTCTGTCGTAGGTGGATGGGGAGGGTGTTCCAGGTTTTAGCAGCGAGGTGGGAGAACGATCTGCTGCCGGCGGTCGCTCGACGGATGTGGGGGACGGTGACGAGGGCGAGGTCAGCGGAGCGAAGCTGGCGGTTCGGGGTGTAGAAGGTGAGTCGTTCGTTGAGGTACGCTGGTCCGGTGTTGTGGAGAGCTTTGTGAGCGTGGGTGAGGAGCTTGAAGGTGATCCTCTTGTTGACAGGGAGCCAGTGAAGGTCTTTCAGGTGGGCTGAGATGTGGCTGTGGCGGGGGATGTCGAGGATGAGGCGTGCAGAGGCGTTCTGTATGCGTTGTAGTCGTTTCTGGAGTTTGGCTGATGTTCCTGCGTAGAGAGCGTTGCCGTAGTCCAGTCTGCTGCTGACGAGGGCCTGGGTGACTGTCCTTCTGGTACCGTTGGGGATCCATCTGTAGATCTTGCGGAGCATGCGGAGGGTGTTGAAGCAGGAGGAGGAGATGGCGTTCACTTGCTCGGTCATTGACAGTGCGGAGTCCAGGATGACTCCTAGGTTGCGTGCGTGGTTAGTGGGCGTCGGTGCAGCCCCCAGTGCGGCCGGCCACCATGAGTCGTCCCAGGCGGAGGGGGTGGGTCCGATGATGAGGACCTCTGACTTGTCCGAGTTCAGTTTCAGGCGGCTGATCATCATCCATTCGGCGATGGCCTTCATTCCTTCGTGGAGGTTGGATTTGGCGGTGGTGGAGGCCTTGGTGAGGGAGAGGATCAGCTGGGTGTCGTCGGCGTATGAGATGATGTTGAGGTCATGTGATCTGGCGATGTTGGCGAGTGGTGCCATGTAGATGTTGAAGAGTGTCGGGCTGAGGGACGATCCTTGGGGTACGCCGCAGATGATCTTGGTGTCTTTAGAGCGGATTGGGGGGAGGCGGACACTCTGGGTTCTGCCGGTGAGGAAGGAGGTGGTCCAGTCCAGTGCTTTGTCGCAGATCCCTGCGTTGTGGAGGCGTGTGCGGAGGGTGTGGTGGCAGACGGTGTCGAAGGTGGCCGAGAGGTCCAGGAGGATGAGGGCTGCAGTTTCTCCGTTGTCCATCATGGCTCTGATGTCATCGGTTGCGGCGATGAGGGCTGTTTCGGTGCTGTGGTTGCTGCGAAATCCGGATTGGGACGGGTCCAGGATGTTGTTCTTTTTGAGGAAGGAGGTCAGTTGCCTGTTGACGATCTTCTCGATGACTTTCGCCGGGAACGGGAGGAGGGCGATGGGCCGGAAGTTCTTGAGGTCCTTGGGGTCAGCTTTGGGTTTCTTCAGTAGGGCGTTGATCTCGGCGTGCTTCCAGCTCTCCGGGAAGGTGGCGGTCTTGAAGGAGCTGTTGATGATCTTGCGGAGATGGGGTGCGATGGTGGAGCTTGCTTTGTTGAAGATGTGGTGCGGGCAGGGGTCGGATGGTGAGCCGGAGTGGATGGTGTTCATGATTTTGATGGTGTCTTCGTCGTCAACGTGGGTCCAGGAGAGCAGGGGGTCGATGATGATGTGGCTACGGAGCGGTGCGTCTGAGGTGTCTGTGTCTGTTGGGGGGGCCTGGTTGCTGAAGCTGTCGTGGATGTCTGCGATCTTGCGGTGGAAGAAGGTGGCTAGGGAGTCGCAGAGGTCTTGTGATGGCAGGATGTCGTTGGAGTTGGAGCTGGGGTTGGAGAGTTCCTTCACGATGTTGAAGAGCTCTTTGCTGCTGTGTGCGTTGTTGTCAATGCGCTCTTTGAAGGAGGTCCTTTTGGCTGTACGGATGAGTTGGTGGTGTCTGCGGATGGTGCTCTTGTAGGCTGTGTTGCTGTCTGGTGTCTGTTCGTGGTGCCACTTCTTCTCGAGCCTACGGCAGGCCTGCTTGGATGCCTGGAGGTCGGCGGTGAACCAGATGGCTTTTCTGTCGGTGCGTCTGTTCGAGGGTTTCTTGATCGGGGCGAGGGTGTTGGCGCAGTCGTCGATCCATTGCCTGAGGTTGCGAGCGGCGGAGTCAGTGTCGGTAGTGTCCGTTGGTGGGTTTCGGGCGAGGGTGGTGACTAGCTGGTTTTCGGTGACTTTGCTCCACCTGCGGTGGGGGGTCCGTTGTGTGCGGTGGTGCGTGGTGGGCTTCTCGAAGGTGAAGTGGACGCAGCGGTGGATGGTCCAGTGGAGTTCGGTGGTGTGGCTGAAGGTGACGTGGTTGCTGGCTGAGAAGATGGGGTCGAGCGTGTGTCCGGCGGAGTGGGTGGGAGTCGTGACGAGCTGTTTGAGTCCGAGGTTGGCAAAGTTGTCAAGCAGGGTGGTGGAGTTGCTGTCGTTGGTGTTCTCGAGGTGGTAGTTCAGGTCTCCGAGGAGGATGTAGTCCGTGGACGCAAGGGCGTGCGTGCTGATGAAGTCGGCGATGGAGTCGCTGAACTGCGGCCAGGGGCCGGGTGGTCTGTAGATGAGGGTTCCTCTGAGGGTGGTGTTGGGGTCGGTGTGGATCTGGAAGTGCAGGTGTTCGGCGGTGATTAGCGTGCCGTCGGTGCTGGTCGAGATTCTGAAGGTGTTTCTGTGGACGATGGCGATTCCTCCTCCTGTTCCATTGGTGCGGTCCCTGCGGGTGATCTTGTAGCCGTCAGGGATGGCTATGGTGATGTCAGGTGCCGAGGAGTGGTTCATCGAGGGCTCCGTCAGGAAGGCGACATCTGGGGAGGTGGAGTCGAGTAGGTCCCAGAGTTCTATGGCGTGTTTGCGGGCGGAGCGGGTGTTGAGTAGAAGGCATCGGAGGCTGTTGCGTCCTACCCCGGTGGGCGTGGTGGTGGTTGGATGCTGGTGTAGCGGCAGTTCCGGCAGGAGAAGGGTCCATGGGTTCGCTTCGGGGTGGCCTGGAAGCAGGTGTGTGATTGGCCGGAATTGAGAGCGTGGAGGGTGCTGGCGTCGTAGCGGCGTCGGGTGTCGTGGCGTTCGTGGTGGCCAGGGGTTCTGGCACTGGGCGCGGTCCAGGCACGGACTGGCGCAGATGGGCTTGGCTTAGGCACGCCTTTGGCGTGCCAGCGGCGCGCCCACTGCACGCGGCCGTGCAGCGGCCGCCATAAGAAGGGGAGGTGGGAGGGAGGAGCAGCTGGGAGGCGGGGAGCGGTACAAATGGGCGAGCGGGGGGCGGGGCCGCAGGGGACGCAGTGGCGGGAAACGAGAGAGCAGAACGGGCGGAGAAATCAAGGGCACAACAATGCAGGGAAATACAGGGAATAAAACAAACAGAATACAAGCACAATATTACAGAGTACAATCAAAATACAGAGTGCAGAGTCAAACGGAGGGCAGACAGGAAAAGGGGCAGATCGAGCGCACAATTACCTACGGCCTACCACTGGCCACCAGGGATGAGGCGCAGGTGGTAGCCTGCGGGTGGAGGAGGGCCTCAAACTTGCAGCAGTGGCAGCAGCAGCGAGCTGGGAGACACGGGCAAACAGGTGGTGCTGTTGCGGCATGGGGAGCGACCTGCCTGGAACAGGGTCAGGGGGACGTTGATGCCTTCATGGACCCACACTTCACTGGTGAGTGCCTTCCTCATATATGTTGATTTTTGTGAGAGGTCAAAATTTTATGAAAATGCTCCTGTATGTAGTTGAACACAGTCTGTGTGTGTATTACATGGAGCTCACCTCTAGTGTGAAGAGGCAGCAGTAAATTGAGATGTATGTATATATTTATGATGTTGTGATGTAGCACAGTATTTACCTTCTTGACTTTACATTGCACATCCCCAGTTTGTTCAATTCATCACTGCACTGTATTAGCAAATATCCGGCTTATTTCTGTGTCTCGCCCTGTCATTGAGCATTTTTTAAAGCATCCCCAACATGTAGGTACTCTGCCACAAATGTGCAAGGGGGCTTGCTTTGGTGCTAGCCGTAGCAAATGGACACTGTTGTGTATGCAAATTAGTGTTTGCCCGTTATCATAGCACCTTTTTTGCCAATATGCATTAGCAACATGTTTTAACAGATTTGCAAAGATTTTGGTATGACAATACACTACAACATCCCTTTCAATGGGTGCCAATCTTAAATATATTTCATCAGATGTTTGCTCCTATGGTATCCAGTGTGTCCCAACTTTTCTATTTCTTTGGATGCTGTGGCTGTGGGTGTTCATGCCAAGATAAATGCTGT
Organism: Calotriton arnoldi; assembly: GCA_963921515.1. Taxonomy (NCBI): domain Eukaryota; kingdom Metazoa; phylum Chordata; class Amphibia; order Caudata; family Salamandridae; genus Calotriton; species Calotriton arnoldi. The sequence continues at coordinate 975,530 of CAWUFW010006078.1, forward strand.
ATGCAACTGTCACACAATGGGCCAGCAATTTGCGTAATATCGTGATATCAGGTGTGAATTCATGTCCAATTCACTAAGTGTAGATGCCTTTTTGGTATTGCATCATGTGTACATGGCAGCTTAGGTTCACGTTGCATGGCTACAGCTACATGACATATTATTTTGTCAGTCTATATTGACTAATTTAGTCAGTGAAACTTGTGAAGTTACACTAACACTTTCACTGAGGCCATACTTCAAAAGGGGTATGTCACTCCAATCGATGCAGGTGGGTTCCACAGTGTACAAACAGAAGATGAAACATGGGAGTGCTGTTGGTGATGGGTATGACCAGACATGGAATCCATGTACACCCTGGACTGAGATAGCTGTCACTGATGATCAGTTTATTAGAGCACCAGTTGTCAGTGGCAGGTATTAGTCCAAAGAGTCAGTCTCATACACAAGATGAGAGCTGGTGTACGTGAAAAATTAGGATGAGTGGCATGACCCAGACTATCACCTTATTTGAATGAGTCGATATAGTTAGGTGCCCACATTCAATTCCTGACATTAATCACTGTCTTGCTTCAAATCTAGTAGTGAATCTTTGACATGTTGGTGCATATTACAAGGAAACCATTGCCACCCCAATGTTACTTACCACAACATTTTGGCAGCAAGAGTGGCTTAGCCTTAGTCACAAGGCAGTGTCAAGCCACTTACCGTTGATTAACTCCCAATTGTGCTTTAGACCCCCTTTCACACCATATTATGGGTGAAAGTGGTGGACAATGTTTCCCTGAAAAGCAAAATTTTAAGTAGTCTGGCCCATATCTACAAGGCCAGCGTGAATATGGTGGCGCGCGTAATGTGTTAGACCATGGCAAAAATGTTATCAAACGAGCGCAATTATGAGAACGGTCAACTGCGTTGTGCGACACACATGGAAACAGCAAAAGCCATTGATTGTTCATGTGCAGAAAGGTGAACCTTACAGCACAGAAACAAACGTTGGGTCAATGCAAGACACTCTTGCACAACTGTGCAAGGGTGCCTGCGTTGGTGGTAGCCTGATGACTTTTGCAGCCGCACAAGGGGAAATGCAGTGCTGCCACAATATGGTTTAATTATTGTGCAGCTCTACGTTTGAGTAGTGGCAGAGCATAGCATGATGCCAAGATGGCTAACAACACGCTCAACCTCTTCCTGGTAAATATGCCCCATTCTCTCACAATAAGCAAATTTGTGAGCTACATTTGACCAGGTGTTTCTAGTTGATGTATACAGCATGACTCATGGATGTGTAGCTGTGTAGACACATCCAACTTGTTGGTGAATTGATGTACATTGATTTGTTATACTGTTATACATGAGAACCACTGTGGTGCTTAGAGGTTTGCCACTATTTCTACATGTGCACCCTATGTCTTTGTTGGAATGTTATAGCCTGGCTCTGCAATGGGCCTATCAAGCTGTCTCCTTGAGGTCATTCCCCTGGTAGACTCAGTCTGAGTCTGTGTCCGCACCATCATTGAACTCTGCTAATCTGCAAATGTTGTAACTCTAGTCTGTCCTTTCCATGTCCCATGCAATACATTGACATGTCAGTATCACTATCAGGTTGTGATTAGTCCTTTCATTCACATTGCACTGTTCAGCTCATGGTGGAAGTACCGAACATTTGATGTGAGTGTAGAGTTCATGCTTTCATACCCTTGTGTTTGTGAATTACATGGTGATTGTTGTTATTTCTCTTGGATCTTATATATTGTCATATGTATTATTTTTCACAACATGTCGCCTGAGGAAGTTTGGCAGTTTCGACTTAGGAAGGAACGGTACCAACATCTCCATCGGGTGGCAAAGGGATACAATGACATGGCTTGGAGGTACCGGGAGGAGAGGGCAGCCAGACGGTGGAAGTCCCTGCCAGATTTTTTTTAAAACAGTGGAGAAAGGCATGCTGCCCTGCCTGCATCATCGAGTCATCAGAGGGGACACAGAGGCAATGCCAGGCCCTTTAGGTGTCAGAGGTGGTGCCAAACGTCCTCACCAGTCTGCTGGTCCCAGACAAGCCCCACCGGGCCATCCTGCTGCACCAGCCTCAGGCCAGCAACCTGGTGCCCCCTCACAACCTGCTCCCCAACGCACTGCATCACTCCCAGCTGCACCACAGACACAGGTCATTGAGTACACCAACAGGGACCGTAGATGTCTTTTGGACCTCAATGTAAGGATGGCACATGTGGAAAGGGATATCTCGGAGATGAACTCCCACGTCAAGGGTGCATTGGGTCTCCCGATTCTGAGCCCCCAACTTTAAGTTCCTTACCCCTTGTACAGTCCCCCTATTCATCGTTGCATGTTTTTATTTACTTACTGTAGGATTTTAGGTATTCTCAAGTGTAGTTATAGAGTAGTTATAGGTTAGTGTTAGGTGTAGATAAGGTTTTAGATATGTTAGTCATTTTATATAGTGTTTTGGGCTAAGTTTAATTTTCCTTTGGGTTGGGGGTTGATGTCTTTTTACTTGTTATAATAAAATTTTAATATATATATACATATATGTGTGTGTATATATATATATATTCACTGAAAAAACCACAGGTTTCAGGGACGTTATAGTTAGTTGGACATTTCACTCGTACAAAACCAGAGAAATTCGGGCGTTATAGTTATTTGAGCTAACTATAACTCGCGCCCCCGCAATGCACTGCTGATGACGTCACATATTACATCACTCATGACATGGTCAGTGACATCACTGATGACGTCACTGATGTCTTCTCAAATGACATCACTGATGACATCATCCACATCCCTCTTCCCTCTTTCTGCACCCCTCTTGCCTCTTGACGTCATCCAGAGACTGGGTAATTTTTAAAAGTTTAAGAATGTTAATTATAGATACGCAAAGGTGTATTGAAGAATGAGTAGATGTAAGAGTGTCTGAATGGATGATTTAGTGGGTGCATGACTGACTGTTTAAGTGAGAGATTAAATGTGTCTTTGTGAATGCATGAGTGAATGACTAATCTGTGTGAATGTCTGTATCAGTCTGTCAGTTGGTGTGTAAGTGGCTGCATGGTTTGGTGAGTAGTTACATGAGTGTCTATATGGGTTAATGATTGGTTGTCTGATTACCTGTATGGGTGCCTGAGTGTCTGTGTGGGTGGGTGGGGGGTATGTGACTCCCTCCATGGATGTGTGAGTGGGTGATTCAGTGGGTGTATGGGTTCATGAGTGCATCTGCGAGGGGCTGTAAGGGTGAGTAAGTGTGCGTATGGCTTTATTGGTGAGTGAATGGATGTCTCAGTGGTATATCTGTGAGTAACTACATATGTGAAAGGCAGTATATGTGAATGTTGGAGTATATAAGTGACTATATGTGAGTGAGTGATTGTGAGAGTGGCTGTATGGATGAGTGTGTGCTTGTGTCAGTGATTGTATAAGAGAGTAAGTATGTGTTAGTATCTGTATGAATAAGTGAGGCGGTGTGTCTATAACTGTATTGGTGAGTAAATGGCAGTGTGATTGAGTCTTTGGGTGACTGACTAGGTGTGTGAGTATCTCTGTGGATGAGTGGCGGTATGTGACTGTCTGTATGGGTGTATGAGTGCATATATCAGAGGCTATATTGATGAGTGACTGCGTGTATGAGTGACTGTATCGGTGTGTGAGTGGATGTGTGTAGACCTATGAATCAGTGAGTGGGTATGTACTAACTGGTATTGGTGTGTCTATGGTTTCGAGAATGGTAGTCTGTATTTTAGAGTGGGTGTATGAAAAGTTATATTAGGGTGTGAGCAGGTGTATCAGATATTAAGTGGATGATGTCATCAGTGATGTCATTTGAGATGTCATCGGTGATGTCATCAGTGATGTCACTGTCCATGTCATGAGTGATGTAATATGTGACGTCATCAGCAGTGCATTTTGGGGGCACGAGTTATAGTTAGCTCAACTAACTATAACGGCCGAATTTCTCTGGTTTTGTACGAGTGAAATGTCCAACTAACTATAACGTCCCTGAAACCTGTGGTTTTTTCAGTGAATTTCTAAGGTTTTTTAAATGCTAATTTCTAACTATAACTTCCCTGAAACCTATGGTTTTTTCAGGGAATTTCTAAGGTTTTTTAAATGCTAATTCCAAACTATAACGTCCCTGAAACCTCTGTTTTTTTCAGTGAATTTCTAAGGTTTTTTAAATGTTAATTTCTAAATATGCCTACATAGGTAGGACATGTGCAGATAGCTGAAGAAAGGCGCAGAAAGACGCAAGAGAAGTGCAGAAAGAGGCAACAGAAGTCCAGAAAGAGGAAGAAAGGTGCAGAAAGGAGCAAGAGAAGTACAGAAAGAACCAACAGAGGTACAGAAAGAGGCCTACTTTGACTGTACCTTACAACAGACTCATACAAAGTAGCCTAATCACTAATCCTTCTACCAAGATGTCTTAAACCTCACTTTTCTCTTGAAGGTTCACTATTAATTGACTGCTCAGAATGTTAGGCCTACCTACCAAATATAAAACAGCAATCCTAAGCATATTACTGTTGTAAGTCTGACCAAGTTTGTGAAGGTATGCATGCGTGTCTCTGCTTTTACCGAGTGACATGTTACATAAAAATAAACATAGAAATACTGGAATACCTGTGTTTCAAACAGCATACTCTGTAAATATGTGTACAAAAAGGTGTATGTATTTCTTTCTGCTCATAATACAGGGCACATGGGTATTCAATAGTATATTTGAGGGGCTCTATAACACCTATATACATAAGACATGTCTGCCTGTGCAACTGAACGACAGAGCAGAACTGAGAACATTTAACCACCTATAGAAGAAGCTACCCACTTTTTAAGCTACCATCTTCAGATGCATAACACATGTGAGAATACATATACAAGTAGACATATACCTCAGTCACAAGAGCACGCAGACCTTTAAACTTGACAGCCTGCACTTCCCATTTGAGTACAGAAAGAGGCGAGAGAAATACAGAAAGAAGCAAGAGATGTGTAGAAAGAAACAAAAGAAGTGCAGAAAGAAATAACAGAGGTGCAGAAAGAGGCAACAGGGGTGCAGAAAGAGGGAAGAGGGGTGGAGAAAGAGGCAAGGGGCTGCAGAAAGAAGCAAGAGAGCTGCAGAAAGAAACAAAAGTAGTGCAGAAAGAAGGAACAGAGATGCAGAAAGAGGCAAGAGGGGTGCAGAAAGAGGGAAGAGGGGTGCAGAAAGAGGCAAGAGAAGTACAGAAAGAAGCAACAGAGGTGCAGAAAGACAGAAGAGGGGCGGAGAAAGAGGCAAGCAAAGTGAAGAAAGAAGCAACAGAGATTAAAAAAGGGGGAAGAGGGGTGGAGAAAGGGGCAAGAGGGGTGCAGAAAGAAGCAAGAGAGGTGCAGAAATAAACAAAAGAAGTACAGAAAGAAGCAACAGAGGTGCAGAAAGAGGCAAGAGGAGTGCAGAAAGAGGGGTGCAGAAAGAGGCACGAGGGGTACAGAAAGAAGCAAGAGAGGTGCAGAAAGAAGCAAGAGAAGTGCATAAAGAAGCAACAGAGATACAGAAAGGGGGAAGTGGGGTGGATAAAGAGGCAAGAGGGATACAGAAAGAAGCAAGAGAGTTGCAGAAAGAAACAAAAGAAGTGCAGAAAGAAGGAACAGAGGTGCAGAAAGAGGCAAGAGGGGAGCAGAAAGAGAGAAATGAGGTGCAGAAAGAGGCACAAGGGTTGCAGAAAGAAGGGACAGAGGTGCAGAAAGAAGCAAGAGAAGTGCAGAAAGAAGCAACAGAGGTGCATAAAGAGGGATGAGGGGTGGAGAAAGAGGCAAGAGAAGTGCAGAAAGAAGCAACAGAGTTGCAAAAGAGGGAACAGGGGTGGAGAAAGTGTCAAGAGGGGTGCAGAAAGAAGCAAGAGAGATGCAGAAAGAAACAAAAGAAGAGCAGAAAGAAGGAACAGAGGTGCAGAAAGAGGCAAGAGGGGTGCAGAAAGAGGGAAGGGGATGCAGAAAGAAGCACGAGTGGTGCAGAAAGAAGTAAGAGGTGCAGAAAGAAGCAAGAGTAGTGCAGAAAGAAGCAACAGAGGTGCAGAAAGAGGCAAGAGGGGTACAAAAAGAGGGAAGAGGGGTGCAGAAAGAGGCACGAGGGGTGTAGAAAGAAGCAAGATGTGCAGCAAGAAACAAAAGAAGTGCAGAAAGAAGGAACAGAGGTGCAGAAAGAGGCAACAGGGGTGAAGAAAGAGGGAACAGGGGTGGAGAAAGAGGCAAGGGGGTACAGAAAGAAGCAAGAGAGCTGCAGAAATAAACAAAAGAAGTACAGAAAAAAGGAACAGAGGAGCAGACAGAGGCAAGAGGGGTGCAGAAAGAGGCATAAGGGGTGCAGAAAGAAGCGAGAGGTGCAGAAAGAAACAAAAGAAGTACAGAAAGAAGGAACAGAGGTGCAGAAAGTGGCAAGAGGGGTGCAGAAAGAAACAAAAGAAGTGCAGAAAGAAGGAAAAGAGGTGCAGAAAGAGGCAAGAGGGATGCACAAAGAGGGAAGAGGGGTGCAGAAAGAGGCACGTGGGGTGTAGAAAGAAGAAAGAGATGTGCAGAAAGAAACAAAAGAAGTGCAGAAAGAAAGAACAGAGGTGCAGAAAGAAGCAACAGGGGTGCAGAAAGAGGGTGGATGGGTGGAGAAAGAGGCAAGGGGGTGCAGAAAGAAGCAAGAGAGCTGCAGAAAGAAACAGAAGAAATGCAGAAAGAAGAAACAGAAGTGCAGAAAGAGGCAAGAGGGGTGCAGAAAGAGGGAAGAGGGGTGCAGAAAGAGGCAAAAGGGGTGCAGAAAGAAGTGAGAGGTGCAGAAAGAAACAAAAGAAGTGCAGAAAGAAGGAACAGAAAGGGGCAGGAGGGGTGCAGAAAGAGGGAAGAGGGATACAGAAAGAGGCAAGAGAGGTGCAGAAAGAGGCAAGAGGGGTGCACAAAGAAGCAAGTGAGGTGCAAAAAGAGGCAACAGAAATGCAGAAAGAGGCAAGAGAGGCGCAGAAATAAGCTTGCACATCATTAGTACCAATTTAACACCCACATTTAGCAATAAGTTAGAGGTGACCGTGCTAGGTTTGCAAAGGACCTTCCACCACGCTGTAACACTTGTCGCTGCATTTTTGGTAACGTTGAGCCGTTTGAGCTAGCAACAAGGCTTTTTTGTATAAATCTGCAGATTAGGCAGCAGATGATGGATTATGTGGCTAATGCGGAAAATGTATAATTGTGCGAAAGTCGGTGCAGCCAAACAGTCGCATAATTCCAGTGGCCCTGCTTATACCTCTGATTAGGTCCAGAAGTGCTCCTCAGTGATTCCTTCTTTTTTTTGTCTCATTGAGTTCATAGTTTAGCTTCTATGGAAACGAGGAAGACTAAACCTGAGGTTACCACTCCACAACACAGACAACCATACCACATAATTACTCTCCATAACACATAATCCCACTCTACATAATTCCTATACACTAAATACCACATACGTTCTATCCACATAATTTCACTGCACAACATACCACATAGTTCCACTACACACAACATACATCCACTCCACCCCAAAAAACATTAGTAAAAAACTTTTACATTTACAACGCCAATAGCTCTAACTCTTGCAAATGCGAGACCTATTACATTACAAATGCTTCTATAACTGGTAGTCACGTTTGCAGAGTGGTGGAGAAAGGGGGCTGGGCCTCCAACCAGCACTCAGGAATTCCGCTGTGTAGGACTTACAGGAGGTACCAGAAGGGCTTCTTGGCCCCCAAAGTCCCTCAGAAGTAAAGTGGACTTCATCCTCCAACCCGTAGTGTGCCAGGAGGAGCGTTTGCAGAGTGGTGGAGCAAGGGGGCGTGGCCTCCGAAGACCTCTTAGCAATCCCACTGTGTGGGACTCACTGGAGGTAACAGGAGGGGTAGTTGGGCCCCAAGGACAACCTTGGGGGCCAACTACCCCTCCTATTACCTCCAGTAAGTCCCACACAGCAGCATTGGTAAGTACTCATAGCAGGCCACGCCCCCTTTGACCACCAGTCTGCAAATGCGCTCCCCGGTGTGCTCTTCGATGGGGATTAAGGGATTAAAGTCCCCTTCGCTGCTGGGGGTCCTTAGAGGCCAACTAGCCTACCTGACACCTCCAGTACGCCCCAGATAGTGGGATTGCTGAGATCTTAACACAGGCCACGCCCCCTTTCTCCACCACTCTGCAAACACGCCTCCTGGCGCGCTCTTGGTTGGGGCATGAAGTCCCCTTGCCTCCTGAGGGTCCCTGGGGGACAACTAGTCCTCCTGTTATCTCTAGGAAGCCCCACACAGCTGGATTGTTGAGAGAGGTCCGATGCCATGCCCCCTTTTTACACCACTCTGCAAACGCGCCTCCTAGCTTACTGCTAATCGGGGGATGAAGTCCACTTTAGTCCTGAGGCCCTCAGGACACATGTAGACCTCATTGCCCCACCAGCAGGGCGCCAAGAGTCACATTTGCAGAGTGGTGTAAAAAGGGGCGTGGCCTCGGACTACCTCTCAGCAATCCCACTGTGTGGGGATTACTGGAGGTACCTGCTGGGCTAGTTGGCCCCTAAGGACCCTTAAGATTCTAGGGGACTTAATCCCCCAACCCAGAACGTGCCAGGAGCCACGTTTGCACAGTGGTGCAGGGAGGGGGCGTGGCCTCTGGGAAGATGCCGGCTTTTTGTTATCTTTTTTTTTTTGGAAGAGGGGCTGTGTAGCCCCCCTTCCCTTAATTATTTTTGGGCCATGGGGACCCCATCCCCCAGGGTCTGAGACATAGTTTTGGTTTTTTTTAATTAAAAAAACGGGAAGGGGGGCTGCATGGCCCCCTCCCTTTGCAAACTGCAATGACCCGGGGGTGGGCACCCCGGGACATTGCTAGAGCTGGCCCTGGGAGGTGGCGGTCCCCAGGGCCAAGGAGGGCTCCCCCTCCCAACATGTAAATAGCCCTGGGGAGATGATGGTCCCCGGGGCTGTGGGGGGGTGCAAGCCCCCCCACATTTAAACATTAAAGCCCCGGGGAGGTGGTGGTCCCCGGGGCTTGGGGTGCCTGTGAGGCCCCTCCACCCATTATTTTCCAATGTCCCGGGGAGGTGGTAGTCCCCGGGGCAGTGTGGGGGGCAGGAGTCCCCCCATGCTTCTATTAATAAATAAGCCCCGGGGGAGGTGGCGGTCCCCGGGGCTGCGGGGAGGCCCCATGCCCCGTGCATAATTAATAAAGCCCTGGGGAGGTGGCGGTCCCCGGGGCTGCAGTGGCCCACGCGGCCCCCACATATATTTGGCATATTGCCCCCGGGACCTGGCCCACCCAGGGGCTTATTAGAACGAAGCGAGGGAGCCCGCGCTTCGTTTTTTTATTTTCTCGGTGGGATTCGCGCACCCAGCGCGAATCCTAACGTATAAAAAAAATGCTTTTTGAGGCCCTGGGAGTCCCTGTGGGACCCCCTGACCAGGCCTAGGGGGTCAGGGTGTTTCTACCCTGCCCCCTTTTCTTTTTTTTAATCATTTTATTCCCTGTTTTCTTGTGACTCGGTTTTACCGAGTCACAAGATGGCTACCAACACTTCTTGGTTTGGAGTGTTGACAGCCATTCAAAATGAAACTCGGGATCAGAAGGGTTCCCGGATTTACCGCAACCACCAGATATCGATATTTTTTATTTTTTTATTTCTCAGGAACTACTGAACGGATTGACACCATTTAAAGCAAAGAGTGCACTCTGGACCAATAGCTACCTCTCTGCCAAATTTGGTGTAATTCAGTTCAGCAATTCGGGCTGTAGCCGTGACAAAAGTTCCTATGGAAATTAACATGGAGAAAACATGTTTTAGGACCCCCCCTTTTGTCTCGGCCCCACCTTGACGAATCACCCCGAAACTTTCAAGACAGGAGCTGACCAGAGCGGGCCATTAGTTTTGAAAATTTTGCGAAGATTCGTCAAACGGCGCCAAAGATATTGGCAAATCAATAAACGCTTTTCCTATGGAAACTAGGTCCTAACTATAACTACCTTCTGGCGACCCCCAGTAGGTAATATATATATATATATATTTGTTTAGGATATATGTATAGTTAGGTTATGTTTAGGTTAAGCTGTCTTCGTCCCATCTACGGATGTGCCTTAAGGGGGGAGGTGGGTTAATGTTTAATATATATTGTTATGTGTATAGTATTTGGTAAGGTAGTTAGTTTAGTGTTTATATTGATTAGCATAAATTAGAGTAGGTTAGGATTAGTATTAGTTTTAGTTTAGGTAATGTATTTTCACAGAATAAATTGTTATTAGTTAGTGTTTTGTGGTGTCACATATGTTTAATGTGATTTGATGAACTGGTGATTTGGAAGTTGGATACAACAGATTCATTCCCCAAACAATCTTTTGACTATCTAAGTATGGTCATGACGTCATCTTCTAGGGAAAGGCTACTGTCATACTGCTGTTGCATTGTGATTTGAAAGCATGCATGATATTTAGGCTAGCAAAGTTAACTTTTGACCTTGCATAGGGATAGTCTGCTGATTAAGTTTGCATCTTTTGAGGAACTGACAGAGTTGAAAAATACATTATGCTTCGTCATCTCTGTGAATATGGTGAGGGATCTATCTTAAAATGTGGCATGGCATGACACCCTTCACAACAACCATTGTCCACACCATTGACAATGAGTATATCTTCAAAGTATGCCTTGTTAGAAATGCAAGGTAAAGCCACTTCTTGTGGCTTGACACTGACTTGAATATTCAGCCAAGTCCCTATCCCGATCCTGAACGTAGTGAAATGTGAAGTTCCAGCAGCAATGTTGTCTTTGAGATTTGAAGCATTGGCTGATTCAAACATATCTTGTCATCTCACTGCCTATCAGGGACACAGACTCAGCAGAGCCCATTTTTCAAATGGCCCTCTGGATCAGTTGTGCTGGCTAAATTGCTTATGCATTGTTGACACGTCTAAACTTGAATGGTCACAGGCAACACACATCTTTGTAACATTAGTGCTTTTATTTACAAGTGATTTTCAGGAGTTAACAGACTGGCCCAGTTCTTTTGACAACAACCCCCACATTGTGTGCATAGCCAGTGGAAGGTCAGACAGAGTCCTTGGGGGAAAACATGTCCAGAGACATGTTGAGGAAAAAGAAAATTTCAGTCAGGAGGCTGATTGCAGTGTCATTGGGGATCAATGGCCACATTGACAGTCCATTAAAAGTCCAAGGTGAATGTGGCAGAGTCAATCTGAGGACAGTGACAGCTGATGTTCAGAGGCATGATGTTAGGCACAAGGCTAAGCAGAAACTAGCCATTTGACACAGATGAATGCTACCACTGCCTTCTCCTTAAGAATGTTGTTTCATCCACATCTTCCCCCTCTGATGTGTCATGTGCCTCCCGTGAGGGTGATGGTGGATTGGCTACAGTACTGGGAGGCACAGACACATCAGGGGAAGAAGAGGTGGATGGTGTAGGTGCAGCAGCATTTATCTGTGCCAACAGATGAGGCAGTGATGATGAGCTGCAGGGCTTGCAGGATTCCAACAACATCTTGGTGGTAGGCAGCCATGGCAGCAAAGTGTAAATCCTGTTTCCGCTCCATGTTCTCCTTGATCTTACTCACTTCCCCCAACTGTATGGCAACATTGCTGGTGCCACTTTGACAGGACAGTTGTTCTTGTCTCTGAGTAAGGACTCCAGCGATGTCACCCGAATATGTCTCTTTACATTGAAAACGCTACAACGCATTCAATACAACGCAGTCGTTACAACGACCGCTTTGTTACAACGCGAACCAATACATCGCAAGTCATTACAACGACTTGCTGTAGGGGGCGCGCTGGACTTAGGAATAGTATAATTTACTATTCCTACTCCAATTTGTGCAACAGCAAGGAAGGTGTTGGACTGTAAATCCAACACCTTCTGCCCCTACAGCAAGTCGTTGTAACGACTTGCGATGTAATGGTTCACGTAACAATGTGGTCGTTGTAGTGACCACGTTGTAATGGAATGCGTTGTAGCGCATTCTATGTAAACGATGTCTCCCTGTCACCCATGGAATGCTGGAGAGCATGGAGCAGATTCTGGGTGCCTCTGATGGCTTCTAGGTGGTCCCTAATGGGACTGAGGCACCCACAGATCCCATCCAGTTTGGCTTCCAGGCTCTCCAACCCCCACCCGCACCTGGTCGGCCATCTCACAGTGGACTCCTACCGCATTACATTGAAATATTATCATTGGGTCCTCAAAGTCCAGGTTGAGAGCTGTGGTACTAGGTGGTGCATGCTGGATGTTTTGCAGGGCAGGTGGAGAGGCCACAACGCTGCTGGATCTCCCCGCTTTCGGAGATGGGATGCTTAAGGAGTCAAGCAGCTCTTGGATGGTGTCCTGGTCGATAGTTGTGAGCTCTTCTTCCTCTTCATCATTGAAGAGCAGGACAGGCTGCTGACCAGGAGTTGATGTTTCTTCCTCTGCAGTGTAAAGGGCAGATACTGTTATAGGTATATGTCCACTTTGGGCAAGCATTTTCGCAGCTCACAATCAGAGTGCATGACGCTTTCCATTCTCTATTCTTACATGGTACATGTTAGACCTGGTAGCCTTGGCGTTGGTTTCTCCTGTATTTTTGCCTTTTCCTCCTATGTTTTTGCTGTGTGTTGGACTTCATATTTGCTGGTCTAGAGGTTTTGGGTCCTTTGCCACTGCTGTTCAGTGTCAAAGTGCAAGTGTTCCCTCTATAAATTGTTGTTATGAATTGGTTATTCCATGATTGGCATAGTTGATTAACTGGTAAGTCCCTAGTACAGTGCACTGTGTGTGCCTAGGGCTTTTAAATCCAATGCTGCCAGTGGGCCTGCAGCACTGATTGTGCCACTCACATGAGCAGCCTGTAAATGTAACTCAGACCTGCCACTGAAGTGTCTGTGTGCAGTCTGGTACTGCCATGTCGACCTGGCACCCCCTTGCCAGGCCCTAAACGTCTCATTTTCTTACAAGTGAGTCACCCCTAAGGTAGGCCCCAGGTACCCCTGTGGGCAGGGTGCAGTGTAAATGAAAGGTTGGACATGCCCTGATCCTGATGAGTATGGCATATCCTGATAGTGAAATACTGCCAATTTCATTTTCACTACTGAAAGGCTATCTGTCCCCATAGGATAGAATGGGGAGTTTACTTATAACATCTTATAAGTATAACTGTCCCTGATAACAGGATTTGAAAATGGAGTTTAGTATGCCTGAACTCAGAATATAAAGATGCATCTTTTTGTGAGGATGATTTTTATATTCTGGGTTTGAAAATACCACTTTTAGAAAGTAGGTATTTTCTTACTTAGCCATCCAGTGTGCCTCTGCTAAGTTTGTGTATTGACTGTCTGGCTTTGGAGTGACAGGGGCTGGGGATGTGCATTCTGTTCAGACAGCCACTTGGGGGGTGAGGTGTGTCCTGCCTTTCCAGGGTGAGTCAGGGCTGGGCTAAATAGACCTGGGCTGCATTTAGAGTAGGCGGAGGAGATTTCTTTCACACCTGAATGGGCCTGGTCTGCCTTTGACAATGCTGTCTCCACCTCCTGACAGGAAGCTGCACCAGAGAGGACAGAACCTGTTCTGGCTGGGCAAAAACACTCTCTGCCTCCAGAGAACAAAGGATTTTGTACTATAAAAAGTGGGGCCCAGATCCCTAAACTTTAGATCACTTTTGGACTTCAAGAAGAAACCTCTGCCAAGGAAAAGAGCTGGAAGAAACTGGAGGAGGAGTACTGCCCCTTTGCTGTGTGCTGTTTGGGGTTGGCCTGAAGTAGCTGTTTCTGCCAAGGAGAGGAATTGTGTGTGTATCCTGCTTGAGAAAGTATCTCCAAGGGCTTGGAAGTGGAGCTTGCCCCCTGTTCAAGAGGTCTCAGGAACAGCAAAGACCTCACTATCCTTTTGGGCACCGTCTCTGGAACCACTGGTTTCAGCTGCCGCAGAAGAAAGGAGCAGCCGACTCTGTCACTGAGTCCGTCGCAGGGTTCCATGTCGTGAAGTCACCGCCAAAGGCCCTGCCGCACTTCGCACTGCATCCTTGGTCTCACTGATGCCATCTGGACGATTGTCACCGAGCCGTTGCTTGCACCGCGTCCTGTGGGCACCGCACTCCGCACTGCCTCGCCTCATCCTGCCTGGACGTCACCGACACCGTCGCTGCACAACCCGAACATCGACCGGCTCCGTCGCCTGCACCGCAACCTGCCAGCACCGCATCGAGCACCCCCTCACCCTGCACCGTAAGCCTCAGTCTCACCGATGCCGTCTGGACAATCGTCACCCAGTCGCTGCCTGCACCACATCTTTAGGGCACAGCACCCTGCAACGCTTCAATTTGTGCAATGCAACCGCGACGGTTGCCCCCGACCGACTCGCACCAACATGTCAACCGCAATGAGAAAGGTACTGTTCACGAGTTTGTCAATGCTTTAGCTGGACCGTACCGGCGCGGTCAGCTAAAACTGTTAGACTCTGTGGTTTTCCGGATGGAGCTACCGACTCAGAAGAACTGTGTTTTTCAGCTATTTCTGCAATTTAAAGGTTATCTTGCAAAGTATTTGATCTTGTTGGTTTAGATAAAGTTTTTCTTACTTTTTTAAACTGGTGTGGTGTCCATTTGTAGTGTTTTACTGCGTTACTGAATGCATGCACAAATGCTTTACACACTGCCTCTGAGATAAGCCTGTCTGTTCGTGCCAAGCTACCAAGGGGGTGAGCATGGGATATTTTAGAAGTGTATCCCCCTTACCCTGACTAGGAAGAAGGGTCCCTACTTGGACAAAGGTGCAAACCCTTGCCAACTAGAGTCCCCCATTCCTAACAGTGGTTAAGCAATGTGCAACGTACATAATGTTACATTTAGGTTGTTCATATATTAGGACAGTGTCCCTGTATGCCAACAGTGAGGGGCATAATTATAGGCCCCTGCAACACCTGTTACATCATCTGTTCAAACCTTCCTGTGATGCTGATAGATTCACTGTATTGCCAATGCCGAATAATCTACTTTAATGTGTCTTCACACTTCATTGTGTCTTCACACTTCATTGTGGATGAGTCTCCTTTACTCAGTAATGTTTGCGTATGGGTGTCAGTCAGTAGGTTTTGAGGTGGAGATTATACTGCACCCCCACTTGATGTTGGCACTGCCACCTATTTTGTAGTGTGGCATGAGTAGGACACTCATTCACTTGAGATAAGGGATACAGTGATGTCCACGTTGAGATGAAAAGTAGATGTGCTTGAATTCCCCTACTCTGAGAAGTATCTATGTGTTTCAAGGTTGGCAAGTCACATTGACACAGGTTGATACCATTAATGGATGTTGATGCGCAGAGAGGGACACCTTCCTCTTCATTGACAATCATTCCCTCTATCCAGACACCCTTGCACTTTGGTGCAGTGCCAATGTTTAAACAATGCAAGCAGGAGGACATAGGACTTTGAGGTAGGCTTCTGAGATTGGTGTATTGTTGCACTGCAGACCTTTGTTGGACTTCCCAGGGATGGGCACATGGATGATACATACTATTGTGCTCAGGGAAATTGGATGCATTTTTTACTGGAAGGTTGTTTACAGACATCAATAACTACCACTGTTAACTTTACCTATGGGCCAGTTTCCATGCATGTCAATGTGTCTTCGATCTCGAAAACCAAGACCATGATGACAATGACATACTGCTAACTGAACATCACAAGAAGATACTTTAATGTGGATGACTGCATTTTGAGGAGTAATGTCAAGGCAACGTGTAGCCAAATGACATGCATTATTGCCACATTGTGAATGAGGCCCATTCTCAAACTTCACTTACCATGCACGTAACAGTGAATGTGTGGTTCTAGGATCATTGCAAACAGAATAGGCATGTTGCGATTTTAGAGTTCACATTTCTTGATGCTGAGGCCTTACACTGTAATTTGAAATGCATATCCCTTTTACTCAAAGGTAAACAGCAACTTGGTCCTCCAGTATGTTAATTTTGACAATATGGAATGAGCACATTATTGACACAAGGTGCTTGAAAGAGCAATGCAGAATTTGATGTGGGCAACACGGGTGAATCTACTTTAATAAGTGCTCTCAAACATTTTTAGATGTGGTTATGTTTGCTTCATTCAGCTTCACACATAAAAGCAGCAGTTAAGCCATTACAAATGATTGTGGCATATTCCGGAGGCACTATTGCAACAGGACCATCATCAACTTTTGGTTCACTGAGGGAAAGCATGCTTCACAATATTTACAAGGCGGTGTTGACCCACTTGATGTGGATTGGCAAAACAGTGTAAGGGAGGCACACTTTCATTATGTACCTGGGGTCATATGTACAAACCTGTAACGTAATGCAGTGTTAGTCTTCTTGGCTTGACACGGTGCTCAGACACTTCTGTGAAGTGGTGCTCAGACTTATTCACTACATTACATTGAGGCATGGAATTTCAGCATGCAATGCAATAAATGTAGCTGGCTAGCCCCAACGCAGACACTCTTGCACCATTGTGCATGAGTGCCTGCTTTTGCACTAGGTGACTACATTGATCACCAGTGCATGTTGTGACACAGGACTGAGCCATATTGTTATACATACAGTGCAGTGCTGTGTTTCAAAAGTGGCAGAGGGCTGCGTTGACCCAATGCTCAGTGACTTTGGTGAATTTTTACAAGCCACTAACACCACAGGAACGTCACTTTGAGTGACGTTCCTGTGGCAATATGTGCTTCACCTTATTTACAATGCAGCGTCAAGCCACTGAACGTGGCTTAATACTGCCTTGTATATGAGGCACCCTTTCATGCTGTACTTAGCTGGGAAGGGGAGGCCAATGGGTTTTGCAGGGGGCGTTCCACCTCAAAACCAGTTTTTTTGGACAAAGCCTCCTATTTACAAGGGAAGCATAAATGGGAGTCAATGCCAAAATTAAGGCCACGGAAAACATGGTCTTTTGCTGTTTCCATGTGTGCTGCGTTGTGCAGCACACATAAGTACAGCAAAAGGCCATTGGTTGTTTATGTGCAGTGATAGAGCATGATTTTTGTGAAATAATCTTGCTTGATCAAATCTGCTCATATGTATGTTATTAACAAAACGATTGACTAATAGTGTGAAAATTATTAACATGGGGACTTAAAAAGAATAACGTGGAAAATGTGCATGAGAGATACAGCACATTTGGTAATCAAATGCTGCAATAGTTTCTGTACAGAAAGCAAATGAAAACATGGGTTTTTATGTAAACCAATCTGAACAAAGTGATACTGAAGGAGACAAAAATACAGTACGAAGAACAAAAAGAGCAAAAATGCTTTATATGTGTTCTTATAATACTGTTTGTCTGGTTAATACTAACTTTAGTAGTACCTTATTTTATGTATCCTGTTAACGTTAATTCTACTAATAATTATGTAGATACGAAAATTAACGTAAAGAAAGATCTTAAAGAAGATTCAGAGACTGATATTAAAAAACTAACAGGGAATGACTTACATCAAGATAATTCTATTAATGATTTTTCATTAAATGTTTTTACAAAATTGTTGGGCGAATACGTGGACACTACGGATGCAAGAGATTGTTATGTGTGCATGCATTTACCCTCGTCTGTGTCAGAAGGGGTGACTTATCACCACCTTCCATTAACATATGGAATTTCGTGTAGTGTACTAACCAGTTTATTCTATGGCAAAGAGCAATTTCAGTAATTTTACTCTAATTATGATTTAGTATTTTCAGATGTTCCAATTAAAAGGAACATGAATATAGTGAGTAGTGCGAGGAGCGTGGAGTATATGGGAGAATTTTTCCATACTACAAAAATGATAGATACTGTATATGCGCATCGAAATAATCTGACCTGTAGCTTACGCAGTATAGAAATAAAATTTATAAATACTGTTAAAGATAGGCGACAGGATTTTAAGAGAAAGGCTGCAGAACAAAAGACTAATATACCTCGTTGGGCTCACAGGGAGGGTGATTATAAGAAAGGTGAGACATATGCTGCAATGACTCTAGACTGGCATCACAAAGGGAAGCTTTGCTTACTAAGATAAAAAGCTAAATATAACAATTATTTCATTGGTTCTAGTGAATGCGAACATACCTTCCTTATTACAGGGGGTAGGCGACTAAGAGGTGGTACCGATCAAGTTTATCCTGGAGTTTATTATGTGTGTGGTAAAATGCTTATTATAGGTTGCCACAACATTGGTATGGGTGTTGCTATATGGGTATAGTGTTTCCTATAATCCACCAAGTGAATGAAAATCATGGAACCAATTAAAAGAAACTAACACGGAGTAAAAGAGGAATTAGTGCTGCAGAGATAGTGGGCGATATTTTTGGTGCATTCATACTTTCAGTGGGAGTAATTTTGAACTCAAATAAAATTAGAAAATTGTCTACAGTGGTTGATCATTTATCAACAGATACTGCTGATGGATTCTTGATGATTGACACTGAGATGGTAGCTATGAGATCTATTGTTTTGCAAAATAGACTTGCCCTAGATGTATTATTGGCAAAAGAGGGTGGAGTCTATAGTATGCTGAAAATTCAACAATGTTGCACTTATATCACTGACAAAAGTTAAGACTTTGAGGGATATATCAGTAACATTATACATTTGCATAATGATTTAACTGAATTGAAGGTTGATGGTACATGGAAGAAACTTGGTAAGGGTTTTTCCTCAGTAGGTAATTTGTTTTTAACATTAAGTAATAGCTTGTTAGGGAGAATACTAACACCAATAATTGCTATTGCTTCTGGCATACTAATAGTAATATTGATATATAAATGCTGTAAATGCAAGACAAAAGATACTAAACGTAGAGCAAGAAAAAGGAAGAGAGAAGAAATAGAGTTGGAGGACAGGAAAGGAGCTTATTATGAAGTAACGAGAGATGTAGATGGTATTAGATTGAAACAGATGAAAACTAGTACATTTTGAAGCAAATCAGATCGTAATCAGATTTTATAGATTGTGTGATGGCTTAAGTCGCCATCAAATGGGGATTGATGGAGCATGAATTTTGCGAAATAATCTTGCTTGATCAAATCTGCTCACACGTGTGTAATTAACAAAACAAATGACTAATAGTGTGAAAATTATTAACATGGGGACTTAAAAAGAATAACATGGAAAATATGCCAGAGAAATTTGCTAAATGTGTACTAGAATCTTCACAAATAGAATAATGAAATAGATGATATATTGATTTCTTATATATTCCTTGAAATCACTTAATTGAATGATGTTTTATTTCTCTAGAAGAAAATTATGATTTTGCAGTTTCTCAGAGAAGGCCTCACACGCTGCTAAAGTTATTTTCTTTTCTAACGTAAGCCTTAGAAGAATGTACTTTGTCCTTCATTATTTTCTAAAATGCTGATTTATTTGTTTAGTTGTGCAAGCCATATCATTAGGATTTCCTCTTCCTACTCCTAGAATATTTCTTTCAATGAATAATTGTGTTGACTATGTTGCAAGCCAATGTGGAAGTGATCGCGAGGATAAGAAGAAGAATGCAATGATTTCCTCCTGCTTCCGAAGAGCGATGACCCCATTAGTTTAACAAAGAACTTTTATAAGAAACTCAGAAGAACTGACTAGGATGATGATCACCTCATAAGTCTGTCCAAAGAAATTGAGTGATTTGTAAAAGTGTTACTTTAAGGGGTTGGATTCTGAACATTTTGGGTTTAATTATTACCATGAGAAAAGAATTTAGTAGTAGCTGTTTCTATGAGAGGAGAGCCTTGCTGCTGTATTCTATGTGCTACTCTGGCTGGCTACTATCCTTGCAATTCCTGGCCAAGACTGTCCTGATTACTTTGCACTTCATCGGCTGGTGATGTTGCTTAAGCTATACCTTTTCGGCAGAAGGGTTAGCTTTTCTGACTATTGCACACTGTGCATTAGTCCTCATTGATCTAGGTTCGTATGAAATCCGAATTGCATATTTAATATTGCAATTAATTATTTCTTTTGTCTCTTTTCCTCTACACTCACACTTGTTATTGATAGCAAGATGTATTTGTTATGAACTGTGTTGTTTTATTGTGAATTTACCTGTAACATTGGACTAATGACAATTCTTTCTGATGATAATTATTGTACTTGTTTATTGACCATTCATATTCTGAAATCTTAGATAAAAGTAACTTGATAAGTACTCAGAGTTTGTCTTTATTGATGAGTTATTGACATATTGCATATTGTGACTATGGTTGCTAGTTAGGCATTTCCTTCATTATAGGTCCTCATGAAGGGAATTGCATCCATCTCTCATTATCGAGTCCCTATTAGCTCTACTAAAGGTTCATCGGAGGACCTGGTATTGTAAGTTAATATTGAGTTTATATGGGCCCAAATTCTTGGTTATAGAAAATATCCTTTTTATTGGAAAATCAGGGTTATTGTGAATGTTTATAAAAAATGTACATCGCTTCCGCTGGATCAGCAGGAAGGGAGACCTTCCTGCACACTGACAATCTTCCCCTCAACGCAGACACCCTTGCACTATGGTGCAAGGGTGCCTGCGTTGGTGCTAGGCTGCTAAGTTTAGCGCCAGCGCAGAGTGAAACGCAGGGCTGCATCATATTGTTGTAAATATGGTGCAGCCCTGAGTTTCAGAAGTGGCAGAGTGTGGTGTAAGCCAAGGAGGCTAACGCCACGCTCCGCCACTTCTGTAGTAAATATGCCCCTTTGCTTGTTAATATCGCCCAGAGTTAAGAGACAAATGAGTGGTAAGTTGGCATTATATATATATATGTGTGCTGGATTACAAGTCCCTTACAGCACCATTGTGTGTCTTTCAATGTATTTGTTGATTATGCCAACAGCTCAAGTGACATATGAATGTACCCCCAAGTACCTATGTATCTGGATTTTGATCTGCACACAGTGTGGGTGGGCACTGAGACATATTTAGATGGACAGAAGCAACATTACTCCCCCACCCCCCACCCCCATGTCCCTGGTTGTTATTTACCCTGTTGCTGATGTAGCTGGTCATAGTCACCACTATTCTGTCCCTTGACTCCAACAACCGACTCTTCACAGATAACTGCGGGCTCCTGTTCCTCCAAGGCTTCTAGATCCTCATGTGGCGCTGGACTCCCACTGCTGGTCTGCAGTGCTGCCTGTTGATTGCTGGCCAGTTTCTGCTTAGTCTTGCACTTGGCATCATGCCAGCACTTCTTACAATCGGTTACTGTCCTCTTGACTTCTCTTACTGCGTTCACCTTGCTGACAATGGACTGCCAAATTGCATTTTTTTGTCCCCAATGACACCCTGGAGCTGACGAAGAGCTGGTGTTGATTCTCCGTCACCTCTGCAATCAGGATCTCATTCTCCTGCTGACTGAATCTTGTTTTCCTCTTCCCCTGGGACTCTGACTGGTCATCCTGGCTGTTGGGGGGGAGGGGGGGTTGTTATCTCCTGCTTAACTGGGTCCGGCCTGCTTTTTTTTTTTTTTTTTTTGTATTTCGCGGCCCTTTTGGGGTTTTTTTTCCAGTGAAACATGAAAGTGAAGTGCGGTTGCCTAACATGAGTTTTCTGGACGCGAATTGGCCGATCGTCACTTTTTTCATGTTAGCATCAAGATTTTTATCGCTGTGACGTTAGTGTTTGCAGCAGCAATCGCTGCTGCGAGCAGATCCTATCGCCATTTAGCAACGTATTGTAAATGCGTCACTACCATGGCGATAGTTTTCATGGCAGTAAGAAATTTGCCGCTAAGCAATGTTAACTCTCCTTAGCGGCAATTCTTGTAAATATACCCCTCAGTGCGAGCGGGAGCCATACAACACATGATAAGTAAACAGGCACCACCTTGATATTTCTGGCCCCTTTTTATGGGAACATGTAGCCAATGTGCAAGCTCCACTATGTCTGTTGATCCCAACCTGGAAGTTAATATTTCTGCTACGCTGAGTGTTTGTGTGGACCAGTCTCCACAAGTTGGTCTTCCACAATTTCGCCTTTCTTACCACACCAATGCCCCATTTGATTTTCCAGTGAATATATATACATATATTCACTGAAAAAAACAAAGTTTACATTAAAGTTATATTTAGGTCAATATGACACTGACAACATTAACATTTTGAACTAAATAAACAGAGAAATTCACCAGTTATAGTAGCAAAGCTAACTATAACTTGCGCCCTAGCCATGCACTGCTTATGACCTCACATATTACATTTATCATGACATGAACTATGACATCATTTATGATATCACTGATTGACTAATTATTAATTAACAAGTAAATAGTAACAAACTCTGTAACTTTTACTGTTTTACACAGACTTCCTAAAAGAAAAAAAGAACTTCCAAACCAATAAACTGCTAGAAAATCTCAACTATAACAAAGCATCAAGAATATGATAAAGTATACATAAATAATAAATTAGAAATTCACCCAAACATCAACCAAAAATAAACCTTACTCCCTAAACCTCAATAAACTAGCAAAAAATACCATTTTAAATTACTCTAACTTCTATTCCTTTTTCAACAGAAAACAAACACCTGCTCCACTTAAAAATGAGCTGAAAGGAAAAGCTGCAAAACTGTGCAAAACATGTCAACAAAAATATTTTTAAATATATTATTAACTAACATGCAAAAGTTAAACTATAATATATATTTATATTATTAAACTTCTCACAGATATTATGACAGAAGGCGCCAAATTTATCACTTCACAAAAAGGAAAGCAATTATTAAGTCACATGGGCTACACCTACATCCAAGAGAGTGCATCGACAGAAACTATAAACTGGAAATGTACTAAATATTATTCTGATGCATGCTATCGAAGGGCAACTACAAAACAAAATGTAGTAATTAACGTAAAAGAGCACAACCACCACCCAAATGTTACAGAAATAGAAGTTAGAGACACTTTATAACATATAAGAGAGGCAAGCACTAGTTCTCAGGAACTCACAAGCAAAATCCTTAAAGACATACTACCCAAAGTCCTGAGCACATAACAGGCTTACTATCATCTATACCCACTTTAAAATGTCTAGTTACATGCACTAAAAAAGCCACCAGCAATACCCCACTTTCTCCTAGAAGATACAAAAACACACACATATCAAACCATTTAACAATTACACATAATGAGGAACTCTTCCTTTTATATGACAATCAAAATAATGGAAAACAAATCCTAATCTTCTCCAATGCAAACAACGTATGGAACTTTCCCAATGCCAAAATGGATGATGGATGGGACCTTCAAAATGTGTCCCAAGTCATTCATTCAGATATACACCATACATGGTTAATATCATAGCACCAATATGCCTTTAATATATGCTTTACTCCTAAATAAACAAAGCAGTACCTACTTTGAAATCTGAACTATATAAAACAACATACAAATAACTAATACCCCCACAAAAATGATCATACACTTTGAACAAGCCATGATTCAAACAATACTCCAATATAAAACAGCTCAGGGACGGTGTTGGACACTAGAGGGGTGATATGTACTATTCCCACTCCAATATAACCAAGTATGGGGAAAGTGTAAAAAACTTTAAAATGCAGATTTAATAAATCCAATTCAAAATATGTTTTTTTACATAGAATATTTTTTTTTAAATATACAATTAATATTACACATTATCAAACTTTAGTAAATTATAAAATTGTCGAAAATATCTTATAATACACTAATTTAAACCTGTATTATTTATATAAAAATGTAAATTTAAAAAAATAACATTTATATTTTATTTAGTAATAAAGATCCAAAATTGTAATTAATATTTTCCACCATTCATATGTTTAAAAAAACCTACAATTACATTTGCTTCAAATTACCACATTTCCTAAAAACATTTTCACAATTGTTTGGTATTTTGTCAGATTATAACAATTTATAAGCTATTTTTTCTTTCTAAATATTATTTTTTCAGTTTTGCAATTGTAATTTATTCCCGAAAATATAATAATTTCAATTTAAACATCTACATAATAAAAATATAAAACTTTATAAAAACTACTTTATAAAACTTAACAAAAATATTTTAAATATGTTTAAACTTTTAATATTTTATTTGTAAAAAAAATTACAATATGTCTTATTTCACTTTAAATGTTAAAATAAAATACAAAATTAATATAATAAAATTAATTTTGCAATTAATAAAAAAATCGTCTTGAAAATTATAAACTTAAAATTAAAACATAAAATACACATTTTTAATCAACTCCCCACCCTTATCCCCTATTAACACAACATTCCGCATCTAAAAAAAAAAATCAATAGTGTTGCATAGAGTATACACTGTTCTTAGCCAATAATTTTCGATACTCTGTTGTGTATTTCTCATGAGAGTTTCACTGTCTGCAAATAGTATGGTACAGAGTAAACTCTCTCCATAGACCAAACACTGTTTACAGTACCTGCATTTCTACTCATACCAACTTCATTGCCGAATGTATGTTTGGTGACAACAATGATGTTATTTGAGGTGTCATCATTGTTGTCATTAATGGTGTCATAGAACATGTCCTGAGGGGTGTAATATGCTATTTCATAAGCAGTGCATGGCGGGGGCACAAGTTATAGTTAGTTCTGCTAACTATAACTGGTGAATATCTCTTTGTTTTTTTTAGTTCAACATGTTAATGTTGTCAGTGTCAGTCAGTCAGAGAAAGCTTTATTCGGCCATCAAAGATCATAAAAGCACATAGAAAACACAATAAATGCTAAAATGAGAAACAGTGCATGATGGTTTAAAACAGACCAGCAATTCATATACAGTTTCCATTTAAGGGTGTCTAAACCATGTAAAACCTTAGGTAGTTGAGATAAAACAAGGCAGTAATGATAATGCACAAAGAGTGCAGAATCCGAAACTATAAGAGGGGCGTGTAAACTGCAAATTGTATTGTGGAATGAAATATAAGGTACAAATGGTATTGTGCAGTAAAATGTGCGTAAAACAGCCCATCACTAAAACATGTGCAATTCATCACAGCATGAGAACGAGAGTAGCTCATTATTCCTTAAACAGTTGTTTCCTATATCTTAGTGCTCCTAACAACTCCAAAAGATATCAGGGGCGAAGACAGCATTTATAAATATATCAGGGCAGGCTTCACTTGTGCAAAATTACAATTCCTTAAAAGTGGTAAGATGTATTTTTTCGGTAAATTACTGTAAAATCACAAAATAAAATAAAATGTAAAGCATCTTGTTCTGAAAAATGATTGCAGAGACAAGGTTTTAGGGCACTTGGCTTTGAGAAACCTCTAGGAACAGCTAAACACCAAAGAATAAAGTTAGATCTAAATCTAGTTAAGAGAAAGCTGTGGTGGGGATTGTTAACATAGGACCAGTAGGGTTGCCCTGAGGGGTCTGGACTCAGTATTATGTATTGCCTTATAGTGGGCTGGATAAGTTCCTTACCTTCCCTTTCCCCCATCCTCCTAGCCAGGAACATATGTTTAATATTTCTCAACTCACTAGGGAGACCATAAAATCAGTAAAAGTATTTAAAAGGCTTTGCAACCCCACAGCTGTCCGGGCAAGTAACACAGCGTCATCTGCATAAATCTAAGCAGGGATAAGTTTAGTACCAGCCCTGGGGATGTCTTTACAAGCAATTGAGAAAATGTCCCCTATCTTGTTAATGTATAGGGTGAACAAGACAGGGGCCAGGATACATCCCTGTCTGACCCCTCGCTTAACCTCCCTAAAGGCTGAGAGTGAGCTGTTTTCATTGTATCTAACCAAGGCTGTCAGATTTGAATGTGACCTGTGTAGAAAGACCACCAAGTCAGCATCCATACCCATATCTAATAGCAAGGGCCAGAGCTTAGATCTATTGACACAATCGAACGCGGACATTAGATCCATTAAGGCCATGTGCAAGCGGCCCCTTTTGCCTATAGTATATTTTCCAATGACCATATGCAGATTAATGCATTGGTCCAGGGTTCCTCTGCCTTTCCTAAAACCATATTTTAGGTCTGAGATTACGTTAACATGATCTAGCCATAGGGTTAAGTGGTCCAATACCACCTTCTCCATGATTTTTGCAGCTGAGTCAAGTAAAGAGATTGGACGGTAGCATACTGGATCATCCCTTACTCCATTTTTAAAAATAGGCAAGATAACGGCTGTGGACCATGTGGCAGGTGAGCAACACGAGGCGGCTGCATTAAAAACCTGTGTAAAAATCTTAGCCCAGGTCACAGGGTCAGTTTTGTAAAGGTCCGACGGCACCCCGTTAGGGCCAGGCACTTTCCTCCCAGCTGTGGCCACAATGGCTTTATAGACCTCATCCACATTAAAAGACAGTGGTAGAGTATCAATACCAGACTCCCATAAAGTATCGTACTCCCCACAGTCAACTCCCCTATAAACCTTTTTAAAGTGTTGGACCCATTTATCAGCAGAGATGGTGCAGTCCACTCTAGAGTTTTGCAAGTCAGCAAAAAAAGGGCTGTTGACCACTTCCCAAAACCTTGAGCTGTTGGTCAGTTCACTAGCGTGACATACGTCTTTCCACGCCTGTTCCCTTTTTTCTTTGCTTAGTGGCAGATTTGTATGCTCTTCTGCATGCCTTAACCCTTTCCTCAACCGTGGGTTTCTGTTTGAGAACGGTAACAAGAGTTTTGTGTAATTTAGAGCATTCAGCATCAAACCACTTTTTCCCCTCGGTGCCTCCTACTCTGCCTTGAACCATTAAGTTGTCCGCAATACACTTAGGGGCCCATTACGATGACTGGCGGATGCACCTCCGCGATACTGGCGGTGGGAGAAAACGCTCTTCTCCGCCCGCGAGTAGCGGTGCACACGTCCGCCATATTACAATGGTCAAACACAGCCCATTTTCCGACCTCCGCGGTGCGACGTGAACCGCCATCAAAATGCGCCCGCCACCGCTGCGGAGTTAACCAATCCAGAGCCACAGCCGTGCGGAATGACGTCCCTCCTGCCGTAGAAATTAGGATGCGCCAAACAGCCAGGCACACTGCAGCGGAGAAACCGGCCAATCTGAGCAGGCGGAAGCACCACAGCCGAGCGCAAAAGTGAATACCGGAGACGACCGCCATGGACCTGGCACTACACGCCTTCCCGGCGCTGTACATGATACACCTGTATCCATGGACCGTGGCGGACGCCACCGCAGGTACGCAATCACACAACTCTGCACACAAACACAACCCACAACTCCATGACTGATGTAAGGTTCCTGTCCCCACCAGACACCCTGGTGGGGACAGGAACACAACCACAGGTGTAGCCACACATGTCCTACCTGCCACTAGTTCACCCCTCCTCATCCAGGTCACCATGTCCGCGATCTCGAAATAATGTTCAGTGCACGTGACCGCAGCGGTGAATCCGCATAAAAAAATATGCACAATGTAGTAGGCAGGGCCAGCGCAAGGCATGGGCAGTGCACAAAGTACACAGGGCAACACCTCCACACTCCACACACTAGGCCCACCCACAACATGAAAGGACATGCCATGTGACCCTCCTGTGCTCCCACATGCCCAATAACCAGCCAGGTGAACACACACACTGCACCACACAACAAACAACTAGGGAGACAGCCCCATCAGGTGTGGCTGCAGAGTAACACACAGCATAGAAGCACAGGGCCAGGGGAACCCACACACCACAACAACACCACACTCATGGCAAGTAAACTTAGTCCAAGCCCAAAACAAACACACACAGATAATGAACAAACACTCTATGGACACACAGCCTGCCAAGTCACACAGACATACCCCACACTGACATTCAGCAACAAACACAGACCACATGATAGCAGCAATGGAGGACAACAAGTAGGAAAGCTAAAGTGAGGTGCACACAAATGGAATGGCAAGGAGCCGAACACCAAGCATGTGTACATCACATGCAAGGGAAGGAACATATAACAACAACACCAGCCCAACAAATCACACATGGCAGTCACAGTGAGTGAAGTAAAACCACAGTCACCTCACTTCAACAACTCAGGGAGACAGCAAGGCAACCCATGTAAAGGCACAGGGATGAAAGGAAGGGTATGAAGGCTAACACTGATCAGCCACACATCTGTATCCAAATACATCACAGGAGTATGTCAGCAGCACAACACACAGGGCCCATTGCAACACTCCATGACTGTCAAACACAAGTATGAACCTTCACACAACCCCCACACCCATCACACCTGCAGCACACAACACCAGTGACAAACACACAGAAGCTTGCCAATAATGTCCAGTCAATACACTGACAAGCAAACACACCCCCTGGGGGGTATCCACAAACATCACACACACACAGGGATGGCAGAACCACTGTACGCACAAAAACAACAGTCAAACACAGAACACAATCAAAACACACACACAGAACTACTACAATAACAGACAAGACCTGTGCAGTTAAAAAGTGGAAATCCAATGGGAGCACAGACACAACAGGAGTACACACCCTCATTAGTCAGGAATAATGCACAGACAACATACCACAACACATATAAGAAGTGCATCCACACAAAACAATAATGGAGACAAACAGGGAGAAATGGGCCTACAATGACACACAGACAGATATACCACACTACCCATCAACTCAAAATGGTGTCATAGTGTACCACATGCCTGCACATGCACAAGAATGACAAGAGACACATCAAATATGAGAGGAGAAAACACCAAGGATGCACCCAAAACAAGCACGGGAACTACAATAGACCTCAGTTCATGTGACAGACACACAAGTAAGGCACACCACAATGGCAACACACATCTGAATCAAACATAAGAACAAAACACACACACTACCAGGCAAATAGAACACCACACACAGAGCAACAGTCAACTGCATGAGACAACACAACACAAACACTGCACACAGCCACATCAGACACAACACATGCACATGCAAAGATATCAATATGCTACAACAGCCAAACATCAGGGGGTGCACACCAGGTAAGGACAAGGCAACATACACTCACAGCACTGCATGCACACCAAGCAGTGTGTGCACAACAGACATACCAGTTACAAACAGAGATGAGTGACACACCATGAACACACACAACAACAATCTAAACATCACACAGACAACTACACACCCAGGAAGTGAAACAGTCCACAGCAAACACACCTACATCTAAGCCAACACACACAGATGCAAAAGTCTGGGACACCAAAGTTTAAACAACATGATCAGAGGAAACAAGACATCGGCAATGTTGAAGTGGCATATAGAGCATGTGTCACAGTAAACCATACCCACACAGTAACCCTTCATTAAGCAAGGACACTGACAAGGCAGACAACAGGAGTAATTCTTTTTTATTTACATTTTACACAGTTATGCAGCAAAATTCAGACAAGAGCAAGGCCAGTGACCAGTCCAAAGTGCAGATGAGGTACATGAGAAGCTGCACAGGCAAGGGGCAAACAGCAGTGAACAGCAAGGCCAGTGACCAGTCCAAAGTGCCGATGAGGTATATGAGATCCTGCACAGGCAAGGGGCAAACAGCAGTGAACAGCAAGGCCAGAGACCAGTCCAAAGTGCAGATGAGGTACATGAGAAGCTGCACAGGCAAGTCTAGAACATCAGTCAACAACAAGGCCAGTGGCCAGGACACAGTGCAGGTGAGGTACATGAGAAGCTGCACAGGCAAGTCCAGAACATCAGTCAACAACAAGGCCAAGGGCCAGTAAAACCTGCAGAGTGAGTACATGATATCCAGCAATGGGAATGGGTGGTACTGTACCCTGCCATGGTCAGCAACACACTCAGGGTGTCACAAATGGTCAGTCCATGGCACCACTGTGGGAGAGACATGTGTGTGAGGGGGACTAACACTCAGACTTGGCTGGCAGTATGACTGGGAGGTGGATGTCTGTCGGGGCCAGTTGGGGTACTGGCTCGGGGAGAGAGAGGCCCAGCTGGGGTAGAGCCATCAGTGGTCTGGGAAACCTGAGGGCTGCTAGGTCCAGGTGTGGTAGAGCCATCAGTGGTGTGTGAAGCCTGAGGGCTGCTAGGACCAGGTGGGGTGGTGGCACGTGGAGGTGGACTCATGCTTGCATGAGACCCAGTGTGTGTGTGAGAATCTGGAGGGGTGCCCTTCCGCTTCTTGGGGATTTGATATGGCTTGCCTGTCCTGGGATTAATGCCAAGTGGGGTGTATACAACAGGCACACTCATCACAAAAGCAGGATCATGTGCAGATGCTGGTCCTCCCTCTGGGGATGTGCTGGATTCTGCGGGACGCTTGGCCCCGGATTGCCTCTGCCCCAGCATCACCTGTTTACCAGGTGTCCCCCCTACAGTGGCATCCTTTCCCTGCTTCACAGGGCTCTGGATGGGAGTTGATGTTGTGGGTGAACTTTCCTTGGAGCTCTTCTTACGTGTCCCCTTAGCAGGCACCTGTTTGTCACTGGGCACGGAAACTGTGTGCTTGTCTATGCGAGACACTTTTGGGACAGGTGAGTCCTTGGCTGGGGATGCCTCTGAGGCATGTAAGCCTGAGGCCTGCTTCTTGCCATCCTTGACCTGGGTGTGGCCTGAAGGGCTTTTGCCTCTGCGCTCTGGTGTGGGTTCACCTTTCTGTGGGGATGGTGTCTGCGCCCTGGACTGCTTGGGCTGCTGCTGCCATGTGCTGCGTGTGCTGTATCTTTCCCTTGATGTCTGGGTGTGTGGTCACTATCATCAGATGTGGCCACTGGCAAGGTGGTGGGCCTAGGGACTGGAGCAGGACTATGGGATTGGGCAAGTTGAATGGCTGCTGTCACTGCAGAGGACAGAGACTGTACAGTCCGGTGTAGCCCACCCACGTCGGAATGAACGCCCTCCATGTAAGCCACCACCTGTGACAATTTTTTGTCATGGTCCAGGAAGGCATTGAGGAGAGCTGTCTGACCCACACACAGCTGACGCAAAAGGTCCACAGACTCAGCACTGTTGGCAGCAGGGGGGACAGGGGCAGGGGCAGCGGTGCCTGGGATGAAGGACACTCTTCCCTTTTTTGTGGTGCGAACACGGGCAGCAACAGTGGGAGTAGCAGGGAGGGTGGGCACTGAACGCTGTGGGGTGGACGAGGAGGCACAGTCCCCGTTTCCTATGGCCGAAAACATAGATGCGTCACCGCCGTCGTCAGATGACGTAGAGGTCTCCGTCTCTGGCTGTGAGTCCTCTAGAAGACTACGGTCCCCCTCTGATGCGCTGGTGACATCCGTGTCACTATGCTGGTGTACAGCAGTTGTGCTTGATGCCTCACCACTGGTGTCCGTCCCCTGTCCTTCCGTGCCCATGTGAGATGCTGCATGAGAGAGAGAGAGAGGTAGGATCAGTACATTGGCATCAAGATTACAAATATCTGCAAGGAAAGCATCACTAATGATGAACAATCATCCATGTTGAACAACACCATGGGCAGTAACATTGTGCAACCTCAATCCAAACATCGAAATTACCGTGGCATAAAGCTAACTTGGCATAATTCACCCATGTGATGAACACACAGCCAATTAGCCTGTTGGTGGCTCCGTCTAACCAGACACACATATTCTTCTGTGCACACCTAGGGCCCTGAGGGGGTAAAAGATTCTACTCACAACATGTTGCCACTGTCACATCTTGAGCCAGCAGAAGTGTCCAACACAGAGACAGACTCCAACATATACGCCCACAATGGCCATGAGCACATGCCATCCACCATGTCGTATCTTGGGGCACAACTACAGTTGCACATTGGTGTTAGATGTGTAGTCAGCACAAATCTGACGTCAGGCAATGCACACATTGATGATGGCACACTCAGATTATGCACTCTGCCGGACCCTGACATGGGATGTCCGTGCTACCCCAATGAAGATGATACCAGAAGGCCACAACTACAAATGTGAAGTCAAGGGCCATTACACCAATGACATGGGAAGGTACATGTAGGGGGAATGCATGACAACTGCACCCAACACCGTGGCCACTTACACGCCATTGCATCACACTAGCAACATCACAGCCCTGCACTGGACCAGGCTTGGAGCACATGCAGCCAAACAACACCCAAAGTCACACTCACAGAATACTCACCAAAAGCTTGCTGCTGATGCCCCTTCAGACGTGCATCCAGTTCAGGCTGCGTCACAGCTAAAATGCGTGCCATTAGTGGTGTAATGCTGTGCTGCGCCAACCTGCCGGACCTAGGGATCAGCCCCAGTGTCATCTCGGCCACGTTCCTGCTCAGCCGGCAGATGTCATCCCACCTCTTGTGACAGTGGGAGCGCCGTTGGTTGGAGACACCCAGAGCACGCACCTTGCATGCAATGGCCCTCCACACGGCCTTGCGCTGGTTGACTTTGAGCTGCAGACATGGGAGACAAGAGGGTGCAATAATCAGTGTAACCTACCACCATTTCCCAGGGCAGGAGCATGACACTGACTCTACCCAACTTCAGCCATCATTTCAGCAGAGACAATAAATCTGCGACATTCAAACATCATCATGTGGGAAACACACATTAATGCATGCAGGTATGAGGGTGGACACAGTACATGCCCATCTCATAGCCATGCAGGATGCCAGCAGAGAGCAAAATGTGTATGCTGACCACATCTACTGCAAATTTTGGGGAATGCCAAGACATGCAGGACATTACTACATATGTTACTGTGAATACTCACTGTGCCCAACACTGCGCAGCCCTCAAAGCACTTGCCCTTAAACTGCCACACTGTGGCATGGAGGTCACATTGAGGGACATGACCTCACAAACGCAATCCCTCATCACAAGGCCTGTCGTGTGCAATCTACATGTCTGCAATGGCTCATTGATGGAGAGTCAAGAGGAAAAGCACAGATTTGACACTCTGTACATTCAGTGTTGTGTCACTGTCAGATTGGGCGGTGAATGTGCAGGCCAGTTGGGGTCACACAGAGGTCCAACGTGGGGCATCTGATATTTTAAATGGAGGGACAATTTGGAAACACAAACAGTGCCAACACATGCGAGTATGTGCACATGCTGGTGGTGATGGAAGGGTCTGGGCACAAGAATGTTGAAATGTACAGTGTCATAGGTGAATGACCTACAAGAGTGTCACCCTGGGGGATTGCGTTCCTGAGCATAGTGCAAAACTAGAGATGAGGCACATATTGAGTCAGAAACAATTCCCTCACTACCCTCTGGACAACAACCCTAGCTAAGGCCACAGATGGGCCTGTGAAGGACATCAGGGACACACACAGACATACAGACTGGCAATCACTGTCCTGACTCCTAAATTGAGAAGTTGCAAACTCACTGTATGTCTGACAAGACATTACATTTCCCTCACATCTGGTGTGCAGGCAGGGAAACGTGTTAAATAGGCTAAACACACCTTCCCCCTGGAAACAGCATGCTAGGCAGTGCATGACCCAACCCCACACTCTCACGCACATACTGCAGCAGATCAACTTCATGTGTGCCCCCCCTGCACTCTCACTCACACTCTGAGATACTTACCACGACATTTGGCGCACCATATAGCCTTGGATACTGGGTGAGAACCTCGTCCACCAGGACCTCCAGCTCCTCGGTGGTGAAGGGAGTGGCACGGATCTTCTCAGTCCTCGACATCACTGTGGGCAGGAGACAGCAGCAGCGGCAGTTGGTGGTTAGGGGTCTCAGGCAGCAGTCCCTGGAGCCAGCAGCAGAAGAGGGGTCTCAGGCAGCAGTCCCTGGAGGCAGCAGCAGGTGAGGGGTCTCAGGCAGCAGTCCCTGGAGGCGGCAGCAGGTGAGGGGTCTCAGGCAGCAGTCCCTGGAGGCAGCAGCAGGTGAGGGGTCTCAGGCAGCAATCCCTGGAGGCAGCAGCAGGTGAGGGGTCTCAGGCAGCAGTCCCTGGAGGCAGCAGCAGGAGAGGGGTCTCAGGCAGCAGTCCCTGGAGGCAGCAGCAGGTGAGGGGTCTCAGGCAGCAGCAGGTGAGGGGTCTCAGGCAGCAGGCTCAGTGAGCTGTGGAAATGTGTGGCTCTCTCACACACATATATAGCCCCCAGGGGTCGTTTCTGTGGTTCTAAGCTGCTGCAATTGGTGTTCCAGGACTGCCTCATTCAAATACATCCAATGACCGCCTCCACGGTGGCGGAGCACGCCTACCGCGATTTTCAAACTTGCATCAGGCTACCGCGATTGCACTTCCCATTGGCTGGAAGGGCAAGGTCCATGGCGGTGACACACTGCAGGGGACAGGCGTGCGGTACCGCGGTGGTGCATCTTTCAAGTGCATCCAATGACCGGCCCCGCGGTGGCGGAGTACGCCTACCGCGATTTTCAAACTTGCATCAGGCTACCGCGATTGCACTTCCCATTGGCTGTCAATGCATGGGCCATGGCGGTGACACACCGCTGGTGCCAGGCAGTAGCTACCGCGATTCCGGGCACATGCATTGCTATGAGTGACCGTGATTTGTGTGGCAGGACATGCCAACCGCCATTTGATCATGTGTATATGCCTATCAACCCCGCTATGGTGTCTTGGGCCATGGCGGTGACACACCGCTGGTGCCAGGCGGTAGCTACCGCGATTCCGGGCACATGCATTGCTATGAGTGACCATGATTTGTGTGGCAGGACATGCCAACGGCCATTTGATCATGTGTATATGCCTATCAACCCCGCTATGGTGTCTTGGGCCATGGCGGTGACACACAGCTGCTGCCAGGCGGTAGCTACCGCGATTCCGGGCACATGCATTGCTATGAGTGACCGTGATTTGTGTGGCGGGACATGCCAACCGCCATTTGATCATGTGTATATGCCTATCAACCCCGCTATGGTGTCTTGGGCCATGGCGGTGACACACCGCTGCTGCCAGGCGGTAGCTACCGCGATTCCGGGCACATGCATTGGTATGAGTGACCGTGATTTGTGTGGCGGGACATGCCAACCGCCATTTGATCATGTGTATATGCCTATCAACCTCACTATGGTGTCTTGGGCCATGGCGGTGACACACCGCTGGTGCCAGGCGGTAGCTACCGCGATTCCGGGCACATGCATTGCTATGAGTGACCGTGATTTGTGTGGTGGGACATGCCAACCGCCATTTGATCATGTGTATATGCCTATCAACCCCGCTATGGTGTCTTGGGCCATGTCGGTGACACACCGCTGCTGCCAGGCGGTAGCTACCGCGAGGGTGCATCATGACATTGTTGACTATGGGCGTGATAGTGTTGTTTGAGCACGTTTAAGGCACTAATGGACACATCGTGCTGTGTCAATGTCATGGGTCATATCTGTACTTTCGAACAGTGGTCACTTACAAAATATCATGGCACTGGATGTAATTTGAATGGGCTATAGTTAGTAATGACAGCCTTAACTTCAAATCTAACACCAAATGCCACACTGAAAGAACTAATGGGGCACATCACTTCTACACAATTTCATATCTGAGACCACATTTACACACATTTTCATATCTGACCCCCAAATTGATCCCCAATTTCATATATGTCACCACATTTTAGCCCCAATTTCATATCTGACCCCCAAATTGATCCCCAATTTCATATGTCACCACATTTTAGCCCCAATTTCATATCTGACCCTCAAATTGATCCCCAATTTCATATATGTCACCACATTTTAGCCCCAATTTCATATCTGACCCCCAAATTGATCCCCAATTTCATATATGTCACCACATTTTAGCCCCAATTTCATATCTGACACCAAAATCTTACCCCCAATTTCATATCTGATCCCAATATATAGAAACATATTCATATCTCACACAATATGTCACAATACATAACATGAGTTTACAAACATTTCAGCATTATTTTCATTACTCACCACATATGTCACACTGTTGTCTGTTTGGTAACACCTATTACTGCCTTCATGTAATGTTATTGTTCACAGTAGCAAATCCAACAGTATATGTCCACATGGACATGTGTGTGCTCTACATACTCAAGGATGTTAATTACATCACCGGCACACTTGGCATTCTGTACATCCTTATTATTTTTCACTTGTATCTATGCCTTTGGGTATGTTTTGTCTCCATACCTGCAAAATGTTATCACCATTACTTGTGTCATTGTGTCTGGTATGTGCACATGTTGTTCGGCCTGTCATATGTGATTTTGTTACATGTATATTTCCACAGTTGTGAGTATGTTGATAGTGGATTTGGTGTGTGTGGTGTGTTACGTTGGTACTCACCAAGGACAGGTGCATTGACCTTGTTCACATGAAGATTGTTGCCTTGGATGATGGACTGTAGCCAAAAGTGGTGATGGTGCTTGTAGGAGAGTAGGATCTGCTTCTTATGGTTACCCCCACTTTTTGCTGATGTTTCACTGTTTTTCGAGTTCAGTCTGGCTGGGGCCCTGCTATCCAGGACCCCAGCCTAGCTGCTTCCTCTCTAAAAGTGATTCCATGTACCTTAGGTACACTTCAGATTGGATTCTGGGGTGCCCTTATAAGTCCCTAGTATATGGTATGCTATGTACCCAGGGCATAGGTACCCCAGAGGCCTACCAGGGGCTGCAGCATGTATTATGCCACCCCTGGGAAGCCCTCCAAAATGACACCACAGGACTGCTACAGCAGCCTGAGTGAGGTGGTGCATGCACCCCTTACAGAGATATAGGTTCAATATATCTCACCCTAACACTGCACATATAAACCTATCAGTCACCCCTATGGCAGGCCTTATCAATCCTGAAGGCAGGGTGCTTGGTTTTATGTGATAGGGTGCCCATGCATGAGCAGAGCCCCTCTGCTGCCTTCGGAATCTATCCTCCGGGGTTGTCTGTGAGTGCAGCCTGACCATATACTCTTAAGTGCATTATATCTCAACGGTAAATGCTAACTTTGGGATGGCTGCACGGAAACATGTCGTGTTTGGTGTCAAACACCTTGGAATCATACCCCCACACCAGTACCTGGTGTGGGAGTATGATCCCACACTTCTAGAGGGAGAGACATGACAGCACTGGTATACCCGGTACCAGCTAAACAGAGCCCTGGCCTCACAAAATGGATGCTGCAGCCACAGACACGAGTCTGGCCTCCTACTGCTGACCGAAACTCCGGCAGGGGAGGGCTGGACAATAGGTTTCCTGTCACACGGAGGTGTTACCACCTCCCAGACAGGCTTTGGTGTATTGGGGCTGGGTGGGAGCACTCTCGGAGTGCTTTGAAGTCCTGCACTGGGGGCACATTTGGTGTCCCTGTGCATACCCCAGTTCAAACCGGTTGCAGGGGCTGCCAGCCCCTGCTCTGGCGTGAAACTGGACAAAGGAAATGGGTGTAGCCACCCCTCTTTCCAAACCCTCCCATAGGTGGGTCCCCAGAGTTAGTCCAACCCCTTCCTTGGGTATAAGAAAGGAACCCCTGGCAACAGGACTTTAGATATCCCTGGACGAAACTCTGAAACTGAATCCTGGACCTTCGACGATCTGTTAAACGTCAGATGACTGAAGAATCTCCCTTGGAGTAAAGGAGTTACTCCCCTGCTTGGCAGGCACCAAAGACGCATCTGTCCGGTCTGCATCTCCGAAGCTCCCGCCGGATGCCGACAACCCTGCAACCCAGGTGGTGGATTTCCAGACTTCCCAGAGGCTGACCCAAGTCCCCAGCAAAGCTGAGGCCCGTAACCCTCGTGGGTACCGTGGAACCGAAACCCCTGGACACCGTGCACATTTGCAAGTGCACAAGCTTCTGGTCAACCCTAGAAGCTGTGCTTTGGGTTATTTGTAGCCCTGACCCCAAGCAGTGAATTCACTGAAGATTGCCAGCCTGGCCACTCAGAGTGACCCGTGGGCCACCATTTCGTGATTCCACTTGAGGTCCCTTCGCGATCCCTTGTCCGTCAACTTGTGGGTCTCTCAGAAGGACATCTTTGATTTCAACGGGCCCCCCTGATTGCTCCAGGCCTGCCCTGACTCTCCCTTGCTTGGGGAGTCCCTCGGACCTCGCTGGTCCGCTCTGAAGCCATTGTTCCCTTTCTGCGTGGGTTGTGTTACCAAGGCTTGTTGGGTCCAATCCGGGCACCAACACCGCAGTCAGCTACTACCTTTGTGGGACAGCTCGATTCCAGCTCCTGGTTGTCGTCGACACCTCCTGGTCTTTGTGGCTGCAGAGACAATCTTCCCCTCTTCGAACTTGAAGCACCCGACATCGGTGGGCATTCGACTATCGTGCCCCTGGTCACTGGCTAGTGACCTAGACTTTGTCCCCTCTGATTTCAGGTTCTTCTCATCCTCGATCCAGGCTTGGATCTCTTCGGACACTTCGCAGCTTGTCGGCAGCAGCACTTTTCAGCCAGCAGCCATTGAAGACGACGGCGCGGCCCGACACCATTTGACACCTGTGCACCCGGCTTCCCTGGGTGAGGTAACACGAGTACTACGGTGCTCCTGTGGGTGTTGGCCCTAGAACCCTCTAAGTCCAAAAGGGTTTTTCCTAGTCTACTCCGAAGTGTCCCTAAACTTTAAAACTCTAACCGCGACTTTCCCCATAGACGCTAACGGAACTCGCGGCTGTGTTCTCACACTGCACACGTCCCCCGTGGGTCCCCTGTGTCACTACCTTGGGTAGTTCCTTGGGGTCCCAGCAATTCTACAGGCTCTAGGCCTTGTGTCTAGTCAAGTCGTGGTTCTTATACCACTTTCTTAATATATGGTTTGGTACGCCCCTAGGGCTAATCGTATATTGTGCTAATATACTGTGTTATTTGACCTGTAACTTGTGTATTTCGACCTCTAGCCTCATAAAGAGACTAGTGGGTAGTGTTTAGTAATAAATACATATATTTTATATATATACCTGGTGTGGTTCTCCTTTCATTTGGTTATTCATGAGATTATAGACTGGTAAAACAAACAGCTTAACACTCCTTCAAGACTTAGCCTGAAGGCTGCTTTCCATAGCTACCACTAGGATAGCTTTCAATAAAGGTTGTCTTTAAACCTATCATCAATAAAGGTCGTTTGGACTGGTGCAAGGTGCCCACTATAACTAGTGAACAGCATATGCCAGTCCAACTTCTCACATTGGTGGCAGCGGTGGGATTCAAGCTTGCCTTTGTTTTACCAGATAATCTCAAGTGAGTGACTAACTGAAAACCACTAAAAGGTACATGAGGTACATATAATTCAAGCTTAAGGTTACAGTAAGTTCTACTGAACTTAGAGTTGTGTGTCAAGGGCTTAGCACACCCTTTCTACAACTCAAGAGAATTTAGTAGGACACACTAGAGTAGGTAGGTGCATACACCACACCTCACTAGTGATGTCTTCAAAGCCAGGAGCCAGTGGGTCCCTGCCAGAAGCCCAGGGGATTCCACCATCCAAGTATGACAACCTCCAATTCTTGGAATTGAGAGCATTGTGTAATACTAGGAAATTGAAGACAGGAAAAACTGCAAACACCCAACGCCTCATAGAGGTACTGCTGTTGGATGATCTCCAGAAGGCCTCAGGGTCTGAAGGGGTAGGCAGAGAGGGTGGGGCAGGAAATGAGGAAGGGCCAAGGGATGAAGAATCCCATGACCTGACCTCTGAAGCTGGCCAGGAAGATGACAATGATCTTACCCTGGAAAATCCAGCTCCTCCTGCAGATGAGGAGGAGGACCAGAATGGCCCCCTCTTTG
Source organism: Calotriton arnoldi (assembly GCA_963921515.1). Lineage (NCBI taxonomy): Eukaryota > Metazoa > Chordata > Amphibia > Caudata > Salamandridae > Calotriton > Calotriton arnoldi. The sequence goes on from CAWUFW010006078.1 coordinate 1,015,206, forward strand.
TCCCACCAGGAAGAGTTGAGAGTGTGCCTAGAAGGTCAAGGTCTCCTTCTGCGGAGTCTAACCATTCTGACACCTCCATAGGGACCTCTGTTTCCTCTCATAGGAGGGAACCCTCTCATGAAAGGAAAGAGAGACTGCTCAAGTATGAAGAAGCTCAGCTTAGAATCAGAAGAGAGCAGGTAGCTTTAGATAGGGAGGCCCTAGAGCTTCAGAGAACAAGAAGAAAGTTGGGACTAGAGTCCCATGGTGGCAGCAACTTCCCTAGTGGTAGGGAAAGGTCTCATGACCATAGAAACCTAAGCAAGATTGTCCCTCCCTACCAGAGTGGGGCTGACATCCACAAATGGATTACTGCACTGGAGAGGGCCTGTAAAGTTCAGAGGGTCCCCCAGGAGCAGTGGGCAGCAATCTTGTGGCTCTCCTTTGCAGACAAAGGTAGAGACAAGCTCCTCACTGTAAGAGAAGAGGATGCTGATGATTATCAGGTCCTGAAGAGTGCACTGATAGATGGGTTTGGCCTAACCACTGAACAATACAGGTTAAAGTTCAGAGATACCCAAAAGGCACAGACACAGGACAGGGTGGACTTTGTAGATTGTGATACTAAGGCTCTGGAGGGCTGGTTGCTTGGCAGCAATGTGTGTGATTTCAAAGGATTTTACAACTTAATTATGAGGGAGCAGATCCTTAATAATTGTCAAAATCAGCTGTTGCATCAGTACCTGGTGGACTCTGATCTGACCTCTCCCCAAGAATTGGGAAAGAAGGCAGACAAATGGGTCAGAACCAGGGTGAAGCAGAAGGTTCAGAACCAAGGTGGTGACCCCAAGAAGCAAGATTCTAAGAGCTCTGACAAGGGTGGGGAGAAGGGTAAAGACCAGAAGTATTCTCAAGGTCCCCAAAAATCTTCATCTGGGGGAGTCCCAATCTAACAAAGGTAAAGGTCAGAAGAAACCATGGTGTAAAATCTGTAAGCAGAAAACCCATTGGACAAGTGACTGTACAAAGTCCAAAGACTCAACTCCAGCCACCATTGCCCCTAAGGCAACTGTTCCCCCTAGTGCAGCTACAAATGGTGGTGTCCCAAGTAAGGGTGTAGTAGGGTTAACCCTGGGATCTGAGGTGGGCTCTGGCCTAGTCAGAGTGCCAACTCAGGCTATGCTGATCTGTGATGGAGGCATGGATATGGCTTCCTTATTTGTGAGTCCCAGTAATCTGGGCAAATACAGACAGCAGCCTTTAATCAATGGAAGAGAGGCTTTGGCATTCAGGGACACAGGAGCAAGTGTCACAATGGTGACAAAAGATCTTTTGGCTCCTGAGCAGATTATACTTGGTGAGATGTACCAAGTGACCAATGCTAGCAATGTCAGGACAGACCATTCCTTGGCAGTTGTTAATTTCTCCTGGGGAGGGGTAACTGGCCTCAAGAAAGTTGTGGTAAGTGCAGACCTCCCTGTTGAATGCTTGCTTGGCAATGATCTAGAAACCTCAGCTTGGGCAGAAGTGGAGCTCAGGACCCATGCAGAAATCCCTGCACATGTTTTTGCTGTGACCAGGTCACAGGCCAAAATGTCAAACACTGAACAGGCCCTGGATTCAGGAATAATGGACCAGGTGCCTCCCAAGAGGAGGAGCAGCAGGGTAAAGGCAGTGCCTTCCCCCTGACTCAGAGTACAGATCAGTCTCCTGAGGGAGATGATCTTAGTCCTGAAGAAGGAACTGTTCCAGAGGAGCTTGAACCTGATCAGGTTGAGTTCTTGGGGACAGGGGGACCTTCCAGGGTAGATCTGAGCCAGGAGCAGCTGAGCTGCCCCTCTCTTGAACCCCTAAGACAGCAGGCTGCTGCTGAGGCTGCTGGGAATGCTAGTGGATCCCATAGAGTCTATTGGGATGATGGACTCCTATACTCAGAGAGTAGAGTCCCCAAGCCTGGTGCCACCAGGAGGTTGGTAATACCTCTGAAGTTTAGGGGCTTCCTATTAACACTAGCCCATGATATTCCCCTAGCAGGTCACCTGGGCCAAAACAAGACCTGGGACAGGATTGTCCCTCACTTTCATTGGCCCCACATGTCTGAAGACACCAAGGAGTTTTGTCGCTCCTGTGTCACCTGTCAAGCCAGTGGGAAGGCAGGTGGAACCACAAAGGCCCCCTGATACCACTACCTGTGGTGGGGGTTCCCTTTGAAAGAGTGGGGATTGACATAGTTGGTCCTATGGATCCTCAGACAGCCTCTGGGCACAGATTTATCCTGGTGGTGGTGGACCATGCCACTAGGTACCCAGAAGCTATTCCACTTAGGACCACCACAGCTCCTGTGGTGGCAAGGGCCCTCTTGGGAGTATTCTCAAGGGTGGGTTTTCCTAAGAGGTAGTATCAGACAGGGGTGCAAACTTCATGTCTGGTTACTTGACTGCAATGTGGAAGGAGTGTGGAGTGAATTATAAATTCACCACACCCTATCACCCACAATGCAATGGTTCAGTTGAGAGATTCAACAAAACCTTGAAGGGCATGATCAAAGGTCTCCCAGAGAAGCTTAGGCGGAGATGGGACGTCCTTTTGCCCTGCCTTTTAGTTTGCCTACAGGGAGGTGCCTCAAAAGGGGGTTGGTTACAGCCCTTTTGAACTTTTGTTTGGCCATCCTGTTAGGGGCCCATTGTGTCTGGTGAAGGAGGGATGGCAGTTACCTCTCAAACCCCCTAAACAGGACATAGTGGACTATGTACTTGGTCTCCGCTCCAGGATGGCAGAGTACATGAAAAAGGCAACTAAAAACCTTGAGGCTAGCCAGGAATTACAAAAGACCTGGCATGACCAAAAGGCTGTGCTGAATGTGTACCAGCCAGGACAGAAGGTGTGGGTGTTGGAGCCAGTGGCCCCAGCAGCTCTCCAAGATAAGTGGAGTGGCCCCCATACAATTGTTGAACAGAAGGGAGAGGTTACCTACTTGGTGGACCTTGGAACTCCCAGGAGTCCCCACAGGGTACTTCATGTCAACAGATTGAAACCATATGTCGACAGGGCAGACATGGGCTTGCTCATGGCTACTGATGAGGGACAGGAGGAAGAGAGTGATCCACTCCTGACCTGCTCTCTCAGAACCCTGATGATGGATCAGTAGATGGTGTAGCCTTGGCAGGCAGCCTCACTCTCCAGCAACGAACTGACTGCAGAAATGTTCTCAGCCAGTTCAGACATATGTTCTCCCTGACACCTAGTCAGACTACCTGGTGCACTCATGAAGTGGACACTGGGGACAGTCTGCCTGTCAAGAATAAAATCTACAGGCAGCCTGATCATGTCAGGGATTGTATCAGGACAGAGGTCCAAAAGATGTTGGATTTGGGAGTCATTGAACCCTCAGATAGCCCTTGGGCTAGTCCAGTAGTCTTGGTACCCAAGCCTCACACCCAGGGTGGTAAGAGAGAGATGAGATTTTGTGTAGACTACAGGGGACTCAATGCAGTCACTAGGACTGATGCCCATCCCATCCCAAGGGCAGATGAGCTTATAGATACTTTGGCCTCAGCCAAGTTTCTGAGCACATTTGACTTGACAGCTGGCTACTGGCAGATCAGACTAGCTGATGATGCAAAGCCAAAAACAGCATTTTCTACCACTAGTGGGCATTATCAGTTTGTGGTGATGCCCTTTGGTTTGAAGAATGCCCCTGCCACTTTTCAGAGGTTGGTGAATACAGTCCTTACAGGTCTGGAAGCCTATAGTGCAGCATATCTAGATGATATTGCTGTCTTTAGCTCCACCTGAGAGGATCACCTGGTCCACCTCAGAAATGTTTTGGAGGCCCTGCAAAAAGCAGGCCTAACTATCAAGGCTACTAAGTGCCAGACAGGGCAGAGTCAGGTTGTGTACCTGGGCCACCTTGTGGGTGGAGGCCAGGTTCAACCATTGCAGAGCAAAATCCAGACCATCATGGCCTGGGTTGCTCCAACTACCCAGACTCAGGTCAGAGCCTTCTTAGGCCTGACTGGGTATTACAGAAGATTTGTCAAGGGATATGGATCTATAGTGACACCCCTGAATGACTTAACCTCTAAGAGAATGCCAAAAAAGGTTCAGTGGACAGTCAGCTGTCAAAAGGCATTTGATGACCTGAAGCAGGCTATGTGCACTGCTCCCATTCTACAAAGTCCTGATTACTCCAAAAAGTTCATTGTCCAAACAGATGCATCTGAGTTGGGGGTAGGGGCTGTACTGTCACAGTTGAATGATGAAGGTCAGGATCAGCCAGTAGCTTTTATCAGCAGAAGGCTGACCCCCAGAGAGAAACGTTGGTCAGCCATTGAGAGGGAGGCCTTTGCTGTGGTTTGGGCTCTGAAGAAGCTGAGGCCATACTTGTTTGGCACTAACTTCCTAGTTCAGACAGAACATAAGCCCCTCTTATGGCTAAAACAGATGAAGGGTGAAAACCTAAAACTTTTGAGGTGGTCCATTTCCCTACAGGGGATGGACTATAAAGTGGAACATAGACCTGGGAGTAGCCATGCCAATGCAGATGGACTCTCCAGATATTTCCACTTAGAACATGAAGACTCAACTGGTCAAGGTTAGTTTAATGTCCCTGCGTTTGGGGGGGTTGTGTAGGAGAGTAGGATCTGCTTCTTATGGTTACCCCCACTTTTTGCTGATGTTTCACTGTTTTTCGACTTTAGTCTGGCTGGGGCCCTGCTATCCAGGACCCCAGCCTAGCTGCTTCCTCTCTAAAAGTGATTCCATGTACCTTAGGTACACTTCAGATTGGATTCTGGGGTGCCCTTATAAGTCCCTAGTATATGGTATGCTATGTACCCAGGGCATAGGTACCCCGGAGGCCTACCAGGGGCTGCAGCATGTATTTTGCCACCCATGGGAAGCCCTCCGAAATGACACCACAGGACTGCTACAGCAGCCTGAGTGAGGTGGTGCATGCACCCCTTACAGAGATATAGGTTCACTATATCTCACCCTAACACTGCACATATAAACCTATCAGTCACCCCTATGGCAGGCCTTATCAATCCTGAAGGCAGGGTGCTTGGTTTTATGTGAGAGGGTGCCCATGCATGAGCAGAGCCCCTCTGCAGCCTTCGGAATCTATCCTCCGGGGTTGTCTGTGAGTGCAGCCTGACCATATACTCTTAAGTGCATTATATCTCAATGGTAAATGCTAACTTTGGGATGGCTGCACGGAAACATGTCGTGTTTGGTGTCAAACACCTTGGAATCATACCCCCACACCCGTACCTGGTGTGGGAGTATGATCCCACCCTTCTAGAGGGAGAGACATGACAGCACCGGTATACCCGGTACTAGCTAAACAGAGCCCTGGCATCACAAAATGGATGCTGCAGCCACAGACACGAGTCTGGCCTCCTACTGCTGACCGAAACTCCGGCAGGGGAGGCCTGGACATTAGGTTTCCTGTCACAGGGAGGTGTTACCACCTCCCAGACAGGCTTTAGTGTATTGGGGCTGGGTGGGAGCACTCTCTGAGTGCTTTGAAGTCCTGCACTGGGGGCACATTTGGTGTCCCTGTGCATACCCCAGTTCAAACCGGTTGCAGGGGCTGCCAGCCCCTGCTCTGGCATGAAACTGGACAAAGGAAATGGGTGTAGCCACCCCTCTTTCCAAACCCTCCCATAGGTGGGTCCCCTGAGTTAGTCCAACCCCTTCCTCGGGTATAAGAAAGGAACCCCTGGCAACAGGACTTTAGATATCCCTGGACGAAACTCTGAAACTGAATCCTGGACCTTCGACGATCTGTTAAATGCCAGATGACTGAATAATCTCCCTTGGAGTAAAGGAGTTACTCCCCTGCTTGGCAGGCACCAAAGACGCATCTGTCCAGTCTGCATCTCTGAAGCTCCCGCCGGACGCCGACAACCCTGCAACCCAGGTGGTAGATTTTCAGATTTCCCAGAGGCTGACCCGAGTCCCCAGCAAAGCTGAGACCCGTAGCCCTCGTGGGTACCGTGGAACTGGAACCCCTGGACACCGTGCACATTTGCAAGTGCATAAACTTCTGGTCAATCCTAGAGGCTGTGCTTTGGGTTATTTGTAGCCCTGACCCCGAGAAGTGAATCCGCCGAAGATTGCCGGCCTGACCACTCCGAGTGAGCCGTGGGCCACCATTTTGTGATTCTGCTTGAGGTCCCTTTGCAATCCCTTGTCCATCGACTTGTGGGTCTCTCAGAAGGACATCTTTGATTTCAACGGGCCCCCCTGGTTGCTCCAGGCCTGCCCTGACTCTCCCTTGCTTGGGGAGTCCCTCGGACCTCGCTGGTCTGCTCCGAAGCCATTGTTCCTTTTCTGCGTGGGTTGCTGTTACCAAGGCTTGTTGGGTCCAATCTGGGCACCGACACCGCAGTCAGCTACTACCTTTGTGGGACAGCTTGATTCCAGCTCCTGGTCATCATCAACACCTCCTGGTCCTCGTGGCTGCAGAGACAATCTTCCCCTCTTCGAACTTGAAGCACCCGACATCGGTGGGCATTCGACTATCGTGCCCCTGGTCACTGGCTAGTGACCTAGACTCTGTCCCCTCTGCTTTCAGGTTCTTCTCATCCTCAATCCAGGCTTGGATCTCTTCGGACACTTCGCAGCTTGTCGGCAGCAGCACTTTTCAGCCAGCAGCCATTGAAAACGACGGCGCGGCCCAACACCATTTGACACCTGTGCACCCGGCTTCCCTGGGTGAGGTAACACGAGTACTACGGTGCTCCCGTGGGTGTTGGCCCTAGAACCCTATAAGTCCAAAAGGGTTTTTCCTAGTCCACTCCGAAGTGTCCCTAAACTTTAAAACTCTAACCGCGACTTTCCCCATAGACGCTAACGGAGCTCGCGGCTGTGTTCTCACACTGCACACGTCCCCCGTGGGTCCCCTGTGTCACTAAATTGGGTGGTTCCTTGGGGTTGCAGCGATTCTACAGGCTCTAGGCCTTGTGTCTAGTCAAGTCGTGGTCCTTTTACCACTTTCTTAATATATGGTTTGGTACGCCCTTAGGGCTAATCGTATATTGTGCTAATTTACTGTGTTATTTGACTTGTAACTTGTGTATTTCGACCTCTAGCCTCATAAAGAGACTAGTGGGTAGTGTTTAGTAATAAATACATATATTTTATATATATACCTGGTGTGGTTCTCCTTTCATTTGGTCATTCATGAGATTATAGACTGGTAAAACAAACAGTTTAACACTTCTTCAAGACTTAGCCTGAAGGCTGCTCTCCATAGCTACCACTAGGATAGCTTTCAATAAAGGTTGTCTTTAAACCTATCATCAATAAAGGTCGTTTGGACTGGTGCAAGGTGCCCACTATAACTAGTGGACAGCAAATGCCAGGCCAACTTCTCACAGTGCTCAGTGACTGGTAACTTTGATATGGCATCTGTGAACAGTAGACGGTGTGCCACAATTGGGTGCACATTGATGTAATACGTGTGCTTTCATGTGCAGTAATTGTGTGCAGTGTTGGCAGGGTGCACAAGTAGGACATGTGTGCAGTGAATTTAAACCAACACGAGTGGATAAGCCTGCTATGGCGTAGTAGCCTTTCTGGGGCACAAGCTGTTCCTGCACAGTGTGGGTGAACTGAAGGTGCTGTTGAATCAAGCTAATGATGGCATCCAAGACAGGTGAGATATACCTTGATAGGGCTGGCTGTGACACTCATCCAACTCTAACTTTTGTTGTTTTGAAGGTACCAGAGGCCAACAAGTGATGCACAGCCAGCATCTTTGTCTGCGGAGGGATGTTGATAGTCCGCTGTGTTGGTCCTGACAGCCTGTGGGGAATGTGGCTCAGGATGCTTTTGATATTTGTCCTTTAGTACCTGTGTTGTGCAATGACATCCGCTGGTGTTATGTGTATGAGGCTGTTGTGTTTTTGTTATGTACTCAGTATATTCATGCGCTGACTTGTAGGTATACTGGTGTGGGTTTGTCCTGGTGGTGTTGTAGGTTGTTTTTGTGGCACTGTTGTGTCTCCAAGAAGCTGGATGATTAGCTCCATGGCAACTGTTGTACTTCAGTTGTGTGTTTGGGCAGTGCTACCTTCATACTGCATGTCATAGTGCAACTTAAGTGCAGATTAACGTTTGTCTACAGTCCTTTTGGATCACGTACCTTGTCCACTTTTTGTGTGCCACACTGACAATCTGTTTGCTTATTGATGATATTGTGCAGTGGTGTCATTGTGTCTTGATCCACGGCGACACAGAATCTGCAAATGCTTTTCATTATTAGTCATTGACTGACTCTGAATTGTGATTAGCAGCATGTATGGCATGTCTACTGATGACAGTGGATATTAGCACAGGCTTGTGGATATGTATGTGAATGTCTCTAAACTTGTGTGGATTTGAAGTGGCTCAAATTCCATAATGAGTCCTTCAGAACTAGACAAATTGTGTTGTTAATGTGTCCCCTGTCATGATTGCACAAGAATGTGTGGCAGGTACAGCAGACATTTCGAAGCCAGCAGTGTTTCTGTGTCACACATGTCCTGTATCATATACTGTCAGGGCTGTTTACACAAAAGTTTGAAATGTGACTATTAGCATTCACAGAGACAGTTCCCATGTTGTTTGTTCTCACTGTGCGAATACTGAACAAGTGTACAACAATGTTTTCTCAAGGTGTCACAACATTTGACTTGCACTGTCTGCTGCATTGTGATGCCAGTAAATGTTTGCGCTGTGTCAATCAAAAGCTACGGATTTGTGCACATCTCATGCTCTGTTGCAATGACGTGTCCCCTTTCATCTCACCTAGGAGGCGACCTAATGTGTATCGTCCAGTCACCCTGCTGGCTAACATTGAGGATGATGACGTAATAAGCAGGTTCCGTCTGGACCGCACAAACATCCAAGACCTGTGTGCCATGTTGGAGCCACACCTGCGGGCTGGCAGGACATACCCAACAGCATTGACAACTGAATCGAAGGTGATGGCGGCACTGCATTTCCTGGCTAGTGGTTCATTCCAGGAGACGGTGGGCATTGCAGGGGGGATGTCTCAGCCCACCTTCAGCATGGTGCTACGGGATTTCCTGTCGGCCATGATGCAATACAAAGACCAATACATAAGTTTTCCAAGGAGGGCGGCTTTGGCGGCTGTGAAGGCGGATTTTTATGCCCTTGCTCACATCCCTAATGTTGTAGGTGCTATTGACTGCACACATGTTGGCCTGGTTCCACCACAGGCATGGGAACACATATATAGGAATCGTAAACATTCACATTCCATCAATGTGCAGGTGGTGTGCCAGGCCGATATGATCATATCGCATGTCTGTGCCAAGCTTCCCGGCTCTGCACATGATTCCTACATCATGCGCAACAGCATTGTGCCCCAGCTGATGGCCAATCTACTTCCGGAGCGGGCATGGATTGTGGGTGAGTGGGTAGAGTCAAGTTCTGTGCTTTGTGTGCCATGCTGTCCTCTGCCACAGTTGTATCACCTAATCTGTATGTGTTTTTCACACCTAGGTGACTGCATATCCCAACAGACCTTGGTTGCTGAGTCCACTACGCAATCCTAGGACACCGTCTGATGTCCGCTACAACAATGCCCATGGGAGAACACGTCAGGTGGTGGAGCGAACCTTTGGTCTCCTAAAATCGAGATTTCGCTGCCTGGACAGGACCGGAGGGGCACTCATGTACTCACCCAAAAAGGTGTGTCAGATAGTGGTAGCATGCTGCATGCTGCACAACCTGGCCTTACGGAAACAAATCCCCCTGATCCAGGACGATGATGACCAGCCGAGGCCCCCACCTGCGATCCCACAAATGTCCAGTGACGAGGATAGTGGAGAGGAGGAAGGTGTCGACCAGCGTCAGCAGCTCATCAACCGCTACTTCACTTCAAGGTGACTGACAATGTACAACTGGTCCATTGTCTGTTGATGTAGTTGTTTGCGTAAAGGTTTATGTGATCTTTGTGACTGCATCCTGTTGTTGACTCAGTGCTGGCTGCCTATGTGTTGGGTACAGGGTAGTTTGACACAGCTACAGGATGTCTATGTTGGTACTGTTGCACATTGTAATGTGTGCATATTGGAGTACATTGATGACGTGTTGTGTGATGGCTGTGATGCCACCACCTGACTAGTGACCTTTGCTCTGTTGTGTTTTGCTAGGTCCCTTCTGCCTCTCCTTGCCTACAGAGAATCCATGCTCCTGTGACATTGTAACCATGGTAAACATTGCACATACTGTGAAAAACATGGAGCAGACACAACTAAATTGGTGCGTTATTGTTGTTTATTTTCAATGGGTATATGTGAGAGGGAGGTGGATATTTACATAAGTGTGAATGGTGAATCAATGAGTTGGCAGTGATGGTAGATGAGACAATCGAGTAGGCACCACATTGATGTGGTGACACAGTCCAACAGACGGATGCCATTACCATGGCAGTGTGGGTACGGACAGTGTACAAAGTCAATGGCAGGGTGTAGAGTGTTGCCATCATGGCTGGCTCTTTGACTGGCGTTTGGCAGGTGCTTTGCCACGGGTGAGTCCCAAGTTTTTCTTTGGACGGCCCCTTCTTCTTTTGGCAGGGGGGGCATCGTCTGCTGGGCCAGTGGGGTCTGAGGAATCACCCCTCTCGGTGCCCGCAGGGGTGGATGATGAACTGTCATCCTGCGTGGCAACGGGGGGAGGTGTGGTATGTGGCACTGGCCTGTCCCTCTGTACCACCAGAAACTGGCCCATGAGGTCCACGATTTGTCCCATACGGTTGTCCATGGACCTCAGCAGACGTTGGAGCTCCAAGGCATCTTTGTGGACCTGGCCCATTTGTGCCTGTGTGTGTTCATAGGCACCAACAACTCTGGTGATGTTTGCCAGGGCTTCGGTCACAGTGTCCTGTGGTGTTGGAGTCCCTCTTGTCCTCCCACCAGTCCTGCTATCACTGACCTGTTGCCTCACCACTCTAGGCACACGCCTACTCTCCCTGCCCTCCGCAGTTGTTGGTGTGGGCTGGGCATCCTCTGGGGCAGGGCGAGTGTTGCAGGCAGCAGTGGTAGTGGTGGTGGTGGCGGCACAGGTCGTTCCAGCAGGGGTCAGCGTTGATGTTGTTGCTGAGGGTGGGGGGGCAGTGGGGTCATGTGACCGGTTGCGCCCTGGCACGCCAGATGGGCTGGCTTGGAGCTCCTCATCCAAAGAATCCAGGAACTCCGCATCAGAGTGTCCATGTTCCGGGGGAGGAGACTGGCTCTGCAGGTTGAGGTTGTCGTCCTCTGTAGTCAGTTGTTGGTCACCTGTGGGACAGAGGGTACATAGTCATTGACTTACACCCATCAGGCTTGCAGTGTTTGATGTCTCTTATTTACTTGTTATGCAACACACAGTTAAGTATTTCATTAATTGTATGTCTGCACAGTGATGTGCGTCATGACATGATGTGGAGGTACATACATATTTTTCCATGGTGTGACAAGTCATTGGATACCATGTCCCACGTGAAGCTCTTAGTATTAAACTGAAAGGTTGTCATCTGACAACTGGCTGCTATCCAACTTGATGTGATGCATCTTTGCTGATTACTCTTCCTGGCAGATGTTACATATGCACATGTACTAGCCATTGTACCATTGTTATCTCATGCATACCTTTGTAATGTTCTGTGCTTGGATTTCATTGTTCAACAGACCATGCCTGTTTATTGTTACCATGGTCCTTCATGCTCAGCACCCATGGAATTTACAGATAGCATTCGGTGCAGTGCATATATGGTCCCTGATTTGCTTACACATGGGTTTATCTGAGTCACAGTTCTGTTTCTGTCATAGTTACATACGCTTACCTGTCTGCATACTATCAATTGCTATTTTATTGGGGTGTATTTTGTTGTGATGTGAGGCCTTGTGTTGTCATTAGCTCAATGCTTTTGTTGAGGAATGGTGGGGTGCATGCACTGTCTGATTACCTGTCCAGTTGTCCTTTTTAGGTGGACTTTCTGACACATGCTTCTGGGTGGGGGGAGTGCTCCTCCTTCTGAGAGGTGGGACAGGGGTGGCTGGTGGGAGTTGTAGTGCAGGCCTCCCTATTCCAAACACACCTCCCTGGAAAGATGGCTACCTACCTGTTAGGTGAGGGTGTAGCACACAATGGCTGCCACATGGTTCTGGGTGGGGGGAGTAGTCCATCCTGCTCAGCTGTGGGTCAAGGGGGCCTGGTGGGAGTTGTAGTGCAGGCCTCCCTATTCCAAACACACCTCCCTGGAAAGATGGCTACCTACCTGTTAGGTGAGGGTGTAGCACACAATGGCTGCCACATGGTTCTGGGTGGGGGGAGTGGTCCATCCAGCTCCGCTGTGGGACAGGGGTGGCTGGTGGGAATAGTGGTGCAGGCCTCCCACCCCCAAACATCCCTCCCTGGGAAGATGGATACCTACCTGTCAGTTTGTTTGTGGTGATACAATGTCTACCACATGCTTCTGGGTGGGAGGGAGTGCTCCATCCTGCTGAGGGATGGGGCAGGGTGTGCCTGGTGGGAGTTGTAGTGCAGGCCTCCCTATTCCAAACACACCTCCCTGGAAAGATGGCTACCTACCTGTTAGGTGAGGGTGTAGCACACAATGGCTGCCAAATAGTTCTGTGTGGGGGAGTGGTTCATCCTGCTCAGCTGTGGGACAAGGGGGCCTGGTGGGAGTTGTAGTGTAGGCCTCCCTATTTCAAACACACCTCCCTGGAAAGATGACTACCTACCTGTTAGGTGAGGGTGTAGCACACAATGGCTGCCACATGGTTCTGGGTGGGGGGAGTAGTCCATCCTGCTCAGCTGTGGGACAAGGGGGCCTGGTGGGAGTTGTAGTGCAGGACTCCCTATTCCAAACACACCTCCCTGGAAAGATGGCTACCTACCTGTTAGGTAAGGGTGTAGCACACAATGGCTGCCACATGGTTCTGGGTAGGGGGAGTGGTCCATCCAGCTCAGCTGTGGGACAGGGGTGGCTGGTGGGAGTTGTGGTGCAGGCCTCCCACCCCCAAACAGCCCTCCCTGGGAAGATGGATACCTACCTGTCAGTTTGTTTGTGGTGATACAATGTCTACCACATGCTTCTGGGTGGGAGGGAGTGCTCCATCCTGCTGAGGGATGGGGCATGTTGTGCCTGGTGGGAGTTGTAGTGCAGGCCTCCCTATTCCAAACACACCTCCCTGGAAAGATGGCTACCTACCTGTTAGGTGAGGATGTAGCACACAATGGCTGCCACATGGTTCTGGGTGGGGGGAGTGGTCCATCCAACTCAGCTGTGGGACAAGGGGGCCTGGTGGGAGTTGTAGTGCAGGCCTCCCTATTCCAAACACACCTCCCTGGAAAGATGGCTACCTACCTGTTAGGTGAGGGTGTAGCACACAATTGCTGACACATGGTTCTGGGTGGGGGGAGTAGTCCATCCTGCTCAGCTGTGGGACAAGGGGGCCTGGTGGGAGTTGTAGTGCAGACCTCCCTATTCCAAACACACCTCCCTGGAAAGTTGGCTACCTACATGTTAGGTGAGGGTATAGCACACAATGGCTGAGACATGCTTCTGGGGGGGCAGTGCTCCTCCTTCTGAAAGGTGGGACAGGGGTGGCCGGTGGGAGTTGTGGTGCAGGCCTCTTACCCCCAAACAGCCCTCCCTGGGAAGATGGATACCTACCTGTCAGTTTGTTTGTGGTGATACAATGTCTACCACATGCTTCTGGGTGGGAGGGAGTGCTCCATCCTGCTGAGGGATGGGGCAGGGTGTGCCTGGTGGGAGTTGTAGTGCAGGCCTCCCTATTCCAAACACACCTCCCTGGAAAGATGGCTACCTACCTGTTAGGTGAGGGTGTAGCACACAATGGCTGCCACATGGTTCTGGGTGGGGGGAGTAGTCCATCCTGCTCAGCTGTGGGACAAGGGGGACTGGTGGGAGTTGTAGTGCAGGCCTCCCTATTCCAAACACACCTCCCTGGAAAGTTGACTACCTACCTGTTAGGTGAGGGTGAAGCACACAATGGCTGACACATGCTTCTGGGTGGGGGAGTGCTCCTCCTTCTGAGAGGTGGGACAGGGGTGGCTGGTGGGAGTTGTAGTGCTGCTTGCCTGGACACATACAACACAGTTGATGTTGTGTACCTTTGTGATGATTCAGATGGGGTGAATGTTAAATCAGTGAGACCTGTGTTTGGTATTGGGGTGCAGATGAATGTACTTGTGCCTCAGAGATGTAGCTTTGTAGTTGTGCAAGACAGTACATGGCAGTTTCATGGTATACATTAGTTGGTACTTACCAGCCTCCACTCCCCGGGGTATTCCTTCAAGACTCTCTGGATGCAGTATGGCAAGCACCTTCTCCTCCCACGCAGAGAATGGTTTTGGTGGAATGGGAGGGCCTCCACCAGTCGCATCAGCCAGCTCACGGTTCTTGTCCCTCTTCTTCTTGACAACACTCTTCAGGTCATGCCACCGCCTCTGGATTTCATGCTTGTTGCGGGGCACGTTCCCTACTACATTGACCTTGTCCACTCTCCTTACCCACATGTTTGTTCTTGTGGCTAATGTTGTCTGTTGGACCATGCTACCAAAGAGTTGTGGTTCTACTCTAATTATCTCATCTACCATTACTATCAACTCAGTGTCTGTGAATTTTGGCATTTTCTGTGGTGCCATGGTGTGTGCTGTGCTGATGTTTTGGGGTGCAGTTGTGAGGGTTGTGTGGCTGGTGTAGGTGGTGTGTGTGTGTGTGTTGTGGTGGTGGTGTGATGTGTGCAGGTTTGGCTCTCCTTAGTGCTCTGGTGTTGTTTCCTTCTGTTGAGCCGTTTTGCAAAGGATTGTGGTCAGGGAAGGGGCTGGTTTTATGCCCAGCTATGTGGGTGTGTCAAGATGGTGTAATGCTGTCAGGTGTGCTGTGTGGGTTGTCCTGTGATTTGTGTGTTTGAATTTGCCATGGGGGTGTTTAATTGGGACTGTTTCAGGTTATTTTGGGGGCAGGGCTAGTTGCCTGTGTGCATTTGGTGGCCTTATTGTGTGATTCTTTCCTTGGCCGCCATTTTGTTGACGGAGCATCCGCAGCGATGGCTATGCTGCAGGCCTTCCGCCGTATCTCACATTCATTACTGTTAGCGACCGCGGCGGTCGGATACAGTGGACCGTACCTCTGTGACATTGGGGATATCATAATATCATTGGCGGTCACTCCGCGTGCCTGGCGGCGGTTTTGTGTGTTTACGCTGTGAAACCGACCGTCGCGGTTGGATTTTCCCCTTCTCCGCCGTCTACGGGCGGTGTTTCGATGCCTCCTACCGCCGCGGTTGGAATATTTTCGCGGTTGATCCTAATAGGGTCGGAGGTGTTTCCACGGTACCAGCGGACGGTGATTTTCCGCTACCATGGCGGTTGGATTTTTTTCCGCCGGTCATTGTAATGACCCTCTTAGTTAGGTTGCTGTAAGTGTCTAAAACCAAACTATCCTGTGAGCTGTTGTCAAGACAAAGTGCAATATCTACTGCATCTTCTGCATACAGCTTGACTAAAAGAACCTCTGTTAGCACCTTCTCCCACTTAATTCTACCTGCTTGGTCTCTTGATTTAATTACCCTGCCCGATAGGCTCTTACTCACATCCCCACGGAAAGCTTGTACCCCCACCAAGTCCAATATTAACGTATTGTTATGGTTAAAGCTGCTCCAACATGTTTTTAAGTTGTGCACAGCGGGGAGCAAAAGGAGCGAATGACAGAATAAAATCAATGGTAGAGGAGCAGCCCCTTCCAGAGAATGTTGGGACAGGATCTACTTCGCCCGAATCTTCAAGACAGTGCAAATTGTTGGCTGCGAGTAGACTCTCTAACCGAAGACCTTGGGCAGTTTGTTCAAAGTGGGTAGTCGAAGATAAAGCATCCCAGAGGCCTTTTACTAGAATGCAGTTGAGCTGGCAAAGGTGTACGTTAAAATTGCCTAGGATTATAACTTCATAATATGGGCGTCCCATCTCCCCATAATGCTCAAGAAACCCCTCCAGTGAAGTGATGTGTTCAGTGTCAGAGTTTCTGCAGAAAGAATTACAAAAATTTACCACCAACAGAGGGGAACGATTGGTAAATGCTAGTTCCACCAGTAGTAGATGAGGTGAGTTGCAAGCCACCACTGTGGTGGTACAGGAGATTTTAAGCGATACCAGAGTGATCAGGCCACCCTTAGCATGACCTGCTGTGGAGGGAGAAGCGGATTTAAAAAAGGAAGTAAATTCATTTAAAAAAAAAAAAGGAATCAGATGTGTCCCAGGTTTCCTGCAATGTGACTAAATGACAAAACCCAACTGTCACTAGCCACTGAGCATCATCGTTATTGGCCCTCAAATCCGCAATATTCCAGGTCATTATCTTCATGATTGGTGGGGTAGTGGGATCCATCTGAGGAGGAGAGATGGGCACTTTGACTGCTGGTAACGCAGGCCCTAGGAATGTCGTATCCATGTGTGGTACCAATTATCAATCTATGTTGTCTAAGCCCATAAAGGGTTTAAATCTATTAGCAAGGGGAGCAGCTATCCTGGTGTTCAGACGCTGTGGTGTCCTTACTGTCAAGGGGGCCCTGTTGGCATAGGAAACAGCTGGGAAAAAAACTGGTGGGATAGAAGAATTGGAGGGGGTTTTGGCTTCTTGGGTACGATAGCTCCCAACCAAAGCTTTTGTGTATTTAGGATGTCTTAGGTTAACCACAATACAGTCTCCCTCAATACTCTTCTTGCCATAAAGATGTGTGGTGACATGTAGTGCCCATTTACTAGTGTATTGTCACACCAGTGAGAACCCTTGTGCATCAGATCTACCGTGGTCTCCCTTGAGCCCTGCTTAATAGGAGGGATGCCCGTCAGGATGACCACCAAGGGGGCTGACTCCGGGGGCAAGTTTAAATAATTAATGTCCCCAACTAATGTTTCGTGAGGTCTGGTTAAATTAGAACCATTAGCTCTGGGCCCTTCAGACAAATGATCGGCTCTGGGAATGGCTCTCGGGCCAGCAGAATGCCTCTGGGAAGCTGTATCTGCTGTACCCACTGCCACACCAACAGTTGTGGATGAACCAAGAACCCTAGGATCTTGAGCACCCTCCCACATAGGTTGTTTGGTCATCCGTCATGACTGTGTGGTGTCACTATGCTCACTAGGGTTACTCTCCACCCTTAAGGGGGCTGTGGGTGCGGGTCCAGCTGCATGACTGGTCCCCGCAGCCACAACCTCTCCTTTCTTAGTTGAAGAACTAAACTCGGACTGAGTGAGATGAGTGAGCATGGCCTCTATCCCAGCAAGCCGTGACACAATTGGAGCCAATAACGATTTTGCCAGAGATTCAAACCTAGGAATTAGTTTATTCATAGCCTGGCCCAGATCAATATGGCCCAGCATTTCCAGGCTAGCCGCCTTCTTAGGAGGCTGAGCAACCTTCCCCTCCGCTCTTTTTTATACCGGAGGTTCAGACAAAATAGTAATGTCTTCTTGCGCTATCTCTACATCATTACTATCTAATAGATCAGCAACAAGGTTTACTTTGGGTATAGAATCAACTGGATCTTCCATTGTCAATGGATCAATGTGGGGAAAAGGCTCCAGAGAGCAATTGGGAGGCTCCATGGAAAGTCTCCTCTCAGTTAGGGCAATTTCCTTAGATATGATGTTAGTTGCCCTTGGTAGAAAGGAGTCTAAGGTGGTTACTGTGTCCCCTCCGGAGGTACCCGCATTTAGCTTCCTCTTGCCCATGATCGTATACAACAAGATATAGCTCGTGGGGCAAATAGTTCAGTTAGAGTTTAGAAGTGGCAGCTTCGCTGTAGGTCCTTGTATAGCTCCTTGGGACTACTGCGTCCAGGTGCCCTGATGACCAAAAACTGTTCTTTCACAAATGCCAGGTGAGAGGAGATAGCTTTGCACGGTACACATTCAGGACAACACCAGAACAGACCATATACAGCTCGTATGTGGAGAGCACAGAGTGTAAATAAGAATGATGTAAATAATAAGAAGCAGTACCTTGAGTTGGCTGTGTCAACTATAGCCCAGCAGGATTGAAGAACCAGCTGCGGATGGGTGCAAACAGGCCTGCTTTTGGCCCTTGAATGCGCCTGGGTGCGACCGTGCAGCGGGATTCCTAGCTAGCAAAAGTAGGAGCCTCCGGGCGCAAGTACAACAACTTGGACAACGGCCTGCCACAGGTGTGTCTGGGGCCTATGGTTCTCCTGCTCCCTCCTGCCGCAACAACAGGCATCCCGCGCAGTGGGAGCCCCTGCCAGAAAATGTAGGTGCCTCAGAGCACAAGTGCGTCAACGTGGGTGATGGCCTGCTGCAGGTGTGTCTGGGGCCTGTGGATCTCCTGCCCCATCCTGCCACAACAACAGGCGTCCTGTGCAGCAGGAGCCCCAGCCAGCAAAACTAGGCGCCTCTGGGCACAAGTGCAGCAACATGGGCGGCGGCCTGCCGCATGTGTGTCTGGAGCCTGTGGTTCTCCTGCCCCCTCCTGCTGCAACAACGGGTTTCAGTGTCATATTCACCTAACTATAACATTACTTTAATTGTTTACTTTTTCAGTGAATTTCTAAGGTTTTTTAAAAACAAAAACAGATCATTTTTTCGCACCAAACTATAATGTTAATTTAGCCTTTGGTATTTTCAGTGAGTTTCTAGGGTTTTTTTAAACAAAAATATATCTTTTTATCACACCTATAGCATTACTTTAACCTTTTGTGTTTTCAGTGACTTTCTAAAGTTTTTTTAAAGTTAATTATTTTTTCATTTTATATGTGTATATATAGTAGGATGACTAAAGGATATATCCTGTTTGCTCACATCATTTCCAAAGTGAATGGCTTTGTATTGTGCGATAACGGAAAATAGTGCACTGGTGAAATCTCTATAATGAATGGTGCCTGAGTGTAATAGGGTGTGTGATAAGACAATATTTCAGTTGAGGTTGTCCATGTTCACAATCCTTGTCAGTGTCTCCTTAAGACATCTTTTCACCAAGTTCAATAGTAATTTAACAGAGTTGTTCAAGGGCTGTGTAGGTGATTTTACATCAAAGAGGTGATTGTAGATCAGAAAAAGGGGGTGATCACTTCTTTTGATAATGTATAGCATTATTATTAACCATTTAAATCTATTTTTATGGGTGTGTCATAAATTTCGCAAGAGTCTTGCGAGTGGCTCTCGGAGTGCTCGCAAGATCGTATAGTCATACATTTTGTTTTATAGTGTATAGAGTTGTCATTCTTGTGTTGACTTAGGGGCCTTATTATGGGTTTGGCGGTCTTCCTGTAGGACCGCCACTGCAGCGGTCCCAGGAAGACTGCCAAGCCGGTGGTGAGCCTGCCTGCCGGATTTTGGGTTGAATCCAGGGCGGGCGGGTGCAGCGGTGGCAGTATTAAGGCGGCCGGTGTGTTAGGCTCATTGGAGAGCCTAAATAGCTTACAGCCGCAAGGTGTGGCATGCACCATGTTGTGCATGCCACAGAGTGCACGCACGACCATGCACTTTTAGGGGGGCACTTCATGTGCCCCCCGCACACACACCCATGGGCAGATTAGCCCGAGGGCCATGTTGGCAGCCCCTTTCCATGCCTTTCTGCCAAGCATTAAATGGTGGGGTCCCCACCATGAAATGTTTGGTGGAAAGGCATGTTAGAAGAATCTGCTCGGCGGTGCTGGCATCAGCACTGCTGCAAATCCTGCCTGCTTTCCACACTGCCTTGGGATCCTGGTGGTGGTGGTGGTCTTGTGGCGGTCCCACTGCAACCATCTTAATACGGTGGTCGGACTGCCGGGGTGGTGGTGGTCGGACCTCCACCCCGAGCACTCGTAATCAGGCCAAGACACTGCCACATCTCCCAGTACCTGTGCACCCTCCACTGGCTCCCCATCGAGGCTAGAGTCACCTTCAAGATGCTCACCCACGCACACAAGGCCCTCCACGACACCAGACCAGCATACCTGAGCAGCCGATTCAAATTCCACGCACCCCACAGGACCCTATGATCAGCCCAGCTCTCCTACGCCGTGGTCCCCCGTACCAGAAAGACCAGATCGGGAGGCCACTCCTTCTCCTTCCTCGCAGCCAGAGCCTGGCACGCCCTTCCGCTCCACCTCAGACAGACAACATCACTTCCCATCTTCGCAAGAAATCTCAAGACCTGGCTCTTCGACAGACCCCCTCCTTGTTGGACTGGAACTTGCGCACCCCCCCCAGTGCCTTGAGACCCTTACGGGTGAGTAGTTGCGCTTAACAAACGCCTGATTGATTGATTTGATTGAGGCCCTTAGTATTTAATGCTAATGTATAATATTTTGTCATTTAGACTTGTATAATATATATATTCTATTGTTTTTATTAATGAGTAACTACCGCAGACTACTCGTGCGAGTCAAGCACATAGTCCCTTGCGTGAAGACCGAGGGGGCTGTACTTCCTGTTGGTTCTTGTGGACGGCTCGGGATATCGTATATTTGGAATGCTATTAACAATAGTGTATTATTGTAATTTTGAACAAAGACTGAACAGCACTGGAGATTTTGTGAAACGAACAAAAATGAATTATGTATAGCACCATTAGAAACATGCAATAATGTTTTTTCACGATCCTGTGAGACACCCGCGAGCTACTCACAAGAGGTCCATGAGAGCAAAGACACACCCAAGAAACCCACGATGATTGATTCATATCAATGTCATTTCTTGCAAAAGGAAGATAACATCCTTTTTGTCGTATTTGTGTTTTAGCTTTTGGTGTCGACAGACCTTCCAAATTTGTTGTCTTCCCACTTTGGAAATCAATTTTTTGATAAACTATAATGACAATTTTTTTAAATGAGAGTAGGAGGGAAAAACTGTCTGCTAAGTATGTAACTTGCAAACTTTGTAATAAGGAGTTTAGTAGAAGAACAAAGAAGCAGTACAGCATGGGCACTACTGGTATGTGGAGACATTTAAGATCAATGTATCCACAGTGGTTTGCTCTGGCAGAGTTGGCTCGTTCTACATAAATGGGCAGGTCCGCAGGAGCTTCAACATCTTTTGCACCTGGGGACACAGTACCAGCTCAGGCACTGTTCAGTCAAGTGAATAATAACCCTGCATATTTAATTAAGGCTCTTTTTTGCTGCTTGTGTAAGGAGATTTTTTTTCATCTGACACTAGTAGAGCTGTACGGGTTAAGCTCGCGCAAGAGCATAAATGCCCCCTCGGCAATAGTTTTTTTTAGGTAATATTTTTTCCCATTGTATTCAAAGGAAAGTTGTTACATTTTTTGAACTAGCATTATGTCTTAGTTCTCCCCTATTTTAAAATCTTTTTTTTTTAAAGTTTCTGAAATTGCAAGAAAAGTTTACCATGTTTTAAAAGTAATAAAAAGGTTATTTTCAGTACTACCTTATACTGTCATTGTCTACTGTGTTTGTATTACAACATCCCATCTTTTTTTCTGAAAAATAACTCCTTCGTGAGTCTCCCAAGGGCTCAAGAACCTATTCAGCCTCAAACAAAACAGAAACAACATACATTTTTGCATTTCGTTTTGGGAGAATGTGTGGCTCTGAATAGAGCTGTTTTTTGTAATGATTTTGGTTTTCTGGAGTTTTTGTTTTTGCAACAATTTTGTTTTTTGTTTTTGTACTGGGAAACAGAAGTCAGGAGACATCAGAAAAATTAGGATTGCAAACTGGGAGAAATACTATGAGCAAAAAGAAATCTAATGTCTAGGAGGGCATTTGTGTGCTTCTGCCAACTTGTCATAAGCTGCTGCATTCACTTCTGAAGAGAAAATGTTTGTCCTGCAAAGGCAACAGAATAGTGCCTTATTATAAATAGGCTGGGTTGTTAGTAGCCTGCCTAGCCACAACCCGAATTGGTGCTGGTTTGCCTGGTTGGATAGAAGTAGAGGCACCTGTTGAGGTATCTAGCTATGAATTCCTGTTGTCCCCATATTGTGCTGTTTTCTTGTACCCCTACTGAACTCCTAATGGCACAGCTTGCCTTTTACATACTTGGCAGAAACCTTTTTCCATCCAGGTGCCATCTCAAAGAATTGACATGCAATCAACTCCTTGGGTGGTTTTAGAGGCTGAGATGGTCCAACTTCTCTTTGATCATCAATGTCAGATGAAGACATCTTTTCAGCAAAGTCCACAAAAATAGAAAAGATCTTCCTAGAACTTTTTAGATGTTTCCACATGAAATATTAGCTCCTAAATAATCAAAAGGTGATAACCACTCCATTCAATAGTTCATGGCATTAGTATTAACCAATCAAATCTTTTTTTTCTGGGTGTGCCTCTACTCTTGGTTGACACTCACAAGCCTCTCACGAGACACTCGCAAGATCGTATAATCATTAATTTTGTTTTATGCTCTACAGAGGTTATTTCTTAGTTCTATGTGTATTTAATTCAAACTGTGAATAAGGGTGTCATTGATCTATCTAAATTATATTTATTTTCATTTTTTATTATAATTGATAAATCTTGTGAGAGGCTCGCGAGGGTCAGGCACACAATCCCCTGCCTGTAATCTGAGTGGTCAGAACTTCCTGTTTTACTTTCACGGACAGCACACGAGACCGTACTTTGGAAATGAACTTTATAATAATATGTAATAGAAATGTTGAAGTAAGTCTGATCCTTCTGCTTATTTGAAATAGACATAAAGTAACTGTACATGACATCATTACAAACCTAATTTAACTTTTGCTAGGCTTTTATGATCCCACGCACCTCTCGCAAGCTTCTAGCGAGAGGACCGCAAGAGTGGAGATTTGCCCACATAACAGATTTGAATGGTTTATATTAACGTGATTGTTTTTAAGAGGAGTTAGCCATCATACTTTACACCTTTGGAAAAAGCCTATTAAATCATTCATCTGTTGCTGATTCCACTATTTACTTGCAGATTTTTGCTTCTTCTCGCTCATTTTGTTCGGGAGAGAAATGTCATCCTCTTCACAGAGTGAACAGGAGGGTGGACCATTTTCTAGTGAACCCACGAAACCCAGCAAGGAATCTCTTGTTTGGGATTTTTTCAAAATTCCATCCGGCACCAAGAAAGTGTTATCCAGAGTTGTGACCTGCAAATTGTGCCAAAAGGAGTTGTCTTGTGGGACAAGAAAACAGTACTCCTTTGGCACCACTGGCATGTGGCGTCACTACACTCAATGCATTCTGCATGAATTGCATGTGCAGAGATGGAAAAGAGCACTACATATGCATCATTCTCCAGTGCAACAAGATAAGGTCAACCTGTAGACTCTGTACCTGCTGATGTGCAGCTTAGGTAAGTAGAATGTAACCTTGCCTACCTTAATAAAGTTCTTTACTGCCATCCTTGTGGGTCAATAATATTTGCCTCAGAACTGAGCAATACTGCTAGAGATAGTCTTCCTGCTGTTCATAAGTAATAGCCATGGTTAGTAGGATGAGACGAGGGAATGTCCTCTCTGCTCACATCTCTCCCCAGGGTGACCTTCGAGATTTTTCTTTAACATAAAATTATATTTTATTTCCAAGGTGCACATACAAGTATGTGGAGAGGAGCTATGTTGTCTATACACATTCCTTGCAATGGGAATGGATTTGCACAATAGTGTATGGTTGTTAGACCTGTCATCCTTAGGGCGGTCTTCCCCCAAACATTTGTTCTGCTTACCTCCTCTTTTTGGTGGTCTCAGGACTCTAAACACTTTACCACGACTGACCAGTGCTAAAGTGCATGTGCTTCTCCCCTAAACATGGTAACATTGGTGTATGCACAATTTGCATATTTAATTTACTTGTAAGTCCCTTGTAAGGTGGTGTAGCATATACCCAGGGCCTGTAAATTAGTGCTACTAGTGGGCCTGCAACACTAATTTTGCCACCCACACAAGTAGCCTTTCAAACTTGTCTGCAGGGCCTGTGTGTGCAGTTTACTGCCACTTTGACTTGGCATTTAAAACCCTTTGCCAAGCATTAAACTCCCCTTTTATTACACATAAGTGACTGCTAAGTCAGTCCCTAGGTAGCCCATAGGAAGGGTGCTGTGTAAGTAAACTGAAAAACGTGTACTTTTACATGTCCTGGTAGTGACAAACACCCAAATTTGTTTTCCACAACTGTGAGGCCTACTCCTCTCTTAGGTTTTACATTGGGAATTCCTTAATACACTTTCAAGCTGTAATTCCTGATTAGAAAGGAACAGCTGTGTCATGTTTTATATCATTGCAATCCTCTTTACTAGTAAAGCTGGATTTCAATTGCTATTTTAGAAATGCCACTTTTAGAAAGTGGGCATTTTTCTGTTCTTCCCGCTCTATATGCATGCAGCCTGTTTCTAATATGCATCTGGGATGGGCGACAGCTTCACTTCGTGCATTCCCTCTAGAGAGTCCCAAGCACAGGAAGGTTAGATGTGTCTGAGCACTCATCTGCAGTCTGATGGCCCTTCCTGGGCAGAAAGTGAAGGATGAGCTGACACTTGCAACTGAATAGGTAGTGTCCTGTCCCCACACAAAGGGCTGATTACCTCCTACTGATTGTCTGAGGCCAGGGCTGGGAAGAAAGGGCTTCTGTGGACCCCCACTTCAAAGGCACAACTGAGTAAAAGTACTGGGTCCATAACCCTACCAAGTCAGTGCACACCTGGACCTGTGAAGAACTCTGCCAGGAATGAATGTTGTGCTGTTTAAGGAACTGCCACTCTGCTGGACACCTGCTCTGGAAGAACTGATTTTCTGTTCTGCTGTGCTGCCTGTTGCCTGCAACTTGCTACCTTCTGCCCTGCTGAGGAAAAGGACCTGGCCCATCTCACTTGAACCTGGAGTGACTCCAAGGCGTTACCCCCTTTTCTAAAGTCTCAGGGCCATCATAGACTTCCTTCAACCCTGCAACAGCACCTGGACTCTGCCATCTGTAAGTCCTGCCTTGCCAAGTGGTGACAACCCAGTCCTGGGCCTTTGGAAGTGACTTATTCTGTGCTGATCCAGCAGAATCCACGCATCGAGAACTTTGCGATGATCCCAACTGACGCAGCTCCCTTTGACGCCAATGCAGCGGCTGCCCGATGACACACAGACTGCGCAGATCAACGATGACGGACTGCGCAGCTCGACGACGACGCTTCGCCTGCATCACAAAGGGGTTCATAGACAAAGCCTTCATCGACTGCGCAGGTTGGAAATAATGCATCGCCTCCATCCACGGGATCGACAACGTTGCATCGTCCCCTCTGGTCCTCGCATCGAGTCTTCAATGTCGACGCTTCCGCAATACAAGGTACTTTTTCAGCGGGACCTGTGTGCGTTCTGTAGCCGGCCTGCCCTCCATCGCAGTCGGCCTGAAATTTGGATTTACCCCGGTCTAGCATGACCAGATGTCCCCGGTTGGCGCTTTATGACTCTAAGCACTATATTTTGATTTAATCTTTATAATTTCATTACTCTGGTTATACTTATTGGATTTCTGGCGGTTTGGTCTTGATTTACTCACAAAATCGAATCTATTGCTCTAACCCTGTGTGGAGTATTATTTTTATGTTTTCATTGTGTTACTGTGTGTGAATGTTTTGCACAAATACTTTACGTATTGCCTCTTTAGATAAGCCTGACTGCTCTGTGTCAAGCTACCAGAGGGTGAGCACAGGTTATCTTTTAGTGTGTATCTAGCAAACCCTGGCTAGAGAGGTGGTTCCTGCTTGGATGGAGTGCATACCTCTGCCAAACAGAAACCTCATTTTTAACAATGGTGTATTCAGTGATTTGTGAACATAATAGGGTGTGATGAAGGATTACTTTCTCAGCTTATACTCTACGACAAGTGTATATTGTACAATGGCAATAAGTGTTGTTCTGTGCTAAAATCTGTTTCTTAGGAAATGAGGGTACATATTAGAGTCGAGAAAAGAACTCACCTCTCTACATAGTGCTCACTCTTAAAAAACAACTGTGCATTGTAGGTTGTGGGGAGGGGCTGCCCTCTGCGGTAAAACCTTTCTGTTGGATGATAGATGTGTGTGGTAGGGTATGGGAAGAGACTCATCTGTCTGCTTTCTGGCTTATAATCCACTACTGAGGACTATACCAGTTGTTGTAGGCCCTCAACCGGTGTTACAGGGCTGAGCCGCACATGAAAGCCTATATCAAAAGAGAAGGCCTTTAATAACTAGGATAGCCCAAGGCAAAGCAGCTATAAGGGTATTAAAACATTCCACTACAATAGGGTACACTGTTCTCAATCCAAAAAGGACATACAGTAACACAAATATTGGAACATTGTGCCAGAAAACGTCTACCATCTATTATAAGCTCTGAGCCACATTATTCTCTTCAATGGATCTCCTTGCCTCCAAAGCTCTCATATAGCCTTATTGTCTACTGTAGTAGGCAATACCAGCCACTAAAGGCCTGCTCCAGTGTTCAAGGCCTAACCTGAAGATGATGGCCTTTAACAAGGGAGCATGATTTTAATGGCTGGTATAGTCCAGGTACAGTGGGCTATAAGGATATTAGAACATTTCATCCCTTGAGGGCAAAACACCCTCATTACTAAAACAAAGGCTTCAAAGCTGAGCGCATTGACATTCCCCCTGGCTTCAAAGCCCTTATTTCACAGCTGTTGCTGTGATTGTTCAACACTTAACAGCACACACAGTGGTTATCTGTTGATCATTCACAGCAAGAGCTGTGAAAGGGGGCTATTCTCCAGTACAAT
The DNA here is from genome assembly GCA_963921515.1 of Calotriton arnoldi. NCBI lineage: Eukaryota > Metazoa > Chordata > Amphibia > Caudata > Salamandridae > Calotriton > Calotriton arnoldi. The sequence continues at coordinate 1,041,908 of CAWUFW010006078.1, forward strand.
GATGAAAATATGTAGTAGAGTGTGGAGAGATAGTGATATCTCCACTAAAACCTTTCCACAGTTTAATGATTGTATGTAGTATAGTTTAGTTAGCAATTTCTATTTCTGTTGAAAACTCTCTCGTCAATCATGGACATAGACGGATGGAGATAGATACTGCTCTGTCTGATAAAAACTCTCCCCAGTATAATGGATGTATGTAGAAGGTTGTAGATGAAGATTATGTTCTCGATGACATCTCCTCTCCAGGTGGTGGGTGTCCTTACTAGTGAGTGAAGAGGGAGTAATTTCTCTTCTAAGATCTTTCCTCAGGCTCAAATAAATGTATACTACAGAAGTGTTAAAAGTAACAGTATAATATGAGTTAATAATGTTGTCTGGGATAAGAGGTGTTCGGATGAGTAATGTATGTAGTAGAGTGTGTTAAAGGAGTGCACTACATACTTACACCATTGTTTTGTTTCTGCATGTGAGTTGTACAGTGTGCAGAAAGACTGGCCTCTCAACTGACACTTCATCTCAGAGTAATGATGGTTTCTAGTACGGTGTGGAAAGAGACTGATGTTTTCCATGACACTTGCTATCCTGATAGAAAAGAGAGAATATATAACTTTTTTTTACTATATGTATCTTACTGTTATACTGTAAATATTAAATGTATTTAACTTTCTTAAAAAAATTTGTTCTCAGAAATTACATTTACAAATTATATGTCCTGATATAATATGTGATATACATGTATATTGTTGATATCACAGGCAGAAACTGATTTTTGAAATTTTAATTTGCAAGAGAACATCATTACTAAATTGATATAATAGGATTCTAAAATACACACTTATACTGATTAACTTATTTTATGAGAACTTAATTTCTTATTATTAAAAAAGTTGATTCATTATATAGTCATTACCCTTGCTAGGCCACTTACGACAATGAACATGACCTTTTACAGTTTTTGTCTGTTTATAGGTAAATAGAATTTTGTAAACACTATTTCTCTCTAGAACTCTGGTTACAGAAATATGAGATAGGCATTTCACATTTTCCAGGGTAACCTTTGCTTTACTGAAAGACGCATCATCACAATCAGTCCAGCCACATGAACTTTTAAGGTAGACAGTGTAGTGGCCAGATTTGATTGACTGTCCATGGTGAAACATAATGGCAATAGTAGTGTATGTTTTCCTATAAATTGACATCTGACCAGCTTTTAAGTTGTTCATATTAGTATTGATTTTACTGCCATCTGCTCTACATCTTTATAGCATGAGAATAAGATATTTTGAACTGTGTCTCACAACTAACATAGACTGTAGTTCTGATGTGAAGTGGACAGCAGTTATTACCACGCAGCTTTTACAAAAACCTTTTCAAAAGCTACTGCGTTGCAGTCTGGTACTAAGAGGTACACAAATCGCTCTGAAATAATGTCTGTTCTGCCTGAATAGGAACAATTAAGACACACATGGTTCCATAGTTTGTTATAAAGAAGACATTAATTGCAATTCCCTCATTATCTAATACATTTAGAAGTAACATTAAAAACTCCTGTGCATCCTTTTGCACATCATTCAAAATGAACTGTGTACCACTGTTAGAGTGGTCAAAAATATCACATATAACTGCAGGTGAAGAACACACATGTAAACAGTGTGTAATAAACTGCGCAGCATTTGTGAATGCTGACTTAAAGGTTTCTCTTTGTTTTCTCGAATGTTTTCAACCACCGGTTGTAGGTGGAATAAAAAAACATTAACTTCTACATTAGAGTAACATCAAACTCCTGAAGTGTTTGAAAATGGAAAACCAATTACATTATTAGCTTCATTAGTTTTTACCTTTTTGGAAGTCTTTGTAGATTCTTCACTTACTTTTGAAACTTTTGAAAATCTGGAGCCTCAGCACTTCCTATAACTTGGATGTTTTCTCAATGATGGGATATAAGCCCAGATGAGGACCACACAGCCCTCTCAAACTATTGTATTCTATTGCACATGATGAGTCAGCACTGGTTTTCCTCTCATCAAACTGAAGAAGGTACAAAAGAGTGCAGTATGGTTTGGGGAAGGACTGGGCCTCTCCACTGTGTTCCCTCTTTTGGATGATGGGTGTGCATATTAGGGTGTGGGGAGGGACTGGCCTCGCCGCTGAGACCTCTCTCTGGATTGACAAATGTGCACAGGAGGCTGTGTGAAGGTACTGCCCTCTCTGCTGACAGCCTTCCCCAGGGCATCAGGTGTACGTAGTAGGGTGTAGGGAGGGGCTAATATCTCCCCTTACAACCCTTCATAGGCTGATAAGAATGCATAGTAGTGTGTAAGGAGGGACTAGCCTCTCCTCTAAGACCTCTCTCTGGGATTATGGGTGTAGGTAGTAAGATCTGGGGAGGGACTGGCCATTCCATCATGACCTCTGTATCGGATGACAGGTGTGCGTAGTAGGGTGTCTGGAGGGCCTGGGCCTCTTTTCCGAGACCCCACTTTTGAATGACAGCTGTCTGCAGTAGGGTGTGGAGAAAGACTGGCCACTACGCTGAGACCTCTCAACTGGATGACAAAAGAGCATAGTATGGCTTGGGGAGTGATTGGCCCCTCTGCTGAGACCTCTCCCTTGGATGATGGTGTCTTTAGTAGGGAGTGGAGAGAAACTTGCTTCACTGCTGAAACTTCTCCCCAATGTTACAGATGTGCATAGTAGGGTGTGGGGAGGGACTGAATTGAATTGATTCTTTATTGCTTGATTAACAAAAATCATTGCAATTCAAACATTAAAACAATATAAAAAGAAACACAATTACCAGTTTCTTTAAACAATATGCACCTGTCCAAAGGAAAGTTTCTATGGTTACATGCCATACCAAAACATTGATACCACAAATAAACATCTTTTAAAACAAACGTGGTGTAATCATAGAACTGATAACGTATTATGGTTACATTCTCAGGAATACACAATAAAAACAGTTAACATTATATTACATTGTGCAAATATGCTATAAAGTGCCTATGTGCACAAACTGTATCATTACATACCAAAGTGCAAATGAGCAACAAGGTGTCTCTGTATGCTTTAAACCCTGTTATCTGCAGTTGCCTCAGGGCTAGAACTTTAAGCAATACGTTCCATTGTGCAAACGAGCAGTGAAAGTGCATCAGTGTTTTCATATTTTCTATAGGGCCTAATTACCATAGTGTCGTAGACACTAAATCATCCAAGATGTCAGCAACCTTAAAACAACCACTATGATTCATAATTCATTAAGACAACCCTTAGGTAGCAGATACCAATAGTTTTTCCGCATTAGCTAAAAACTTTGGCAATTGACATAGCAATGGAATCGACTTGCCCAATAGACATAAGATAAGGGCCTGACGGGCTGATCTTACCCCAGCCTTAAGAAATAAAGGTTTTAAAAGTGTGCGGCATATTTTAAGCAATTTAGGGAAGGCACATACTATGTGCATTTGTGTTTCATGTGGCCACACACACAGTCTACATTTAGTACTTGGCTGGATCCAGGTCGGCGTACCCTCCTTGGTTGAGTTTGTGCCCAATCTTATTTTTAGAAATGTTTCTTTAATTTGGGCCAAAAAATGGGCATTCAGATAAGGCTGGACTCGCAGCAACTGATGAGAATTAATCACAAGCCATGCATGAATTTTTGCCACTAAGGTTATTTTATCCGCATTAAATGAGTTGATTTTGGTTTGTTTTTTTAAGATTTGTTTAAAGCTGGGCATTGTCAGTTCAGAGAGCCCTTTCTGCAGATCTGCAGACTCTGGAGGCATATTGAGATGTAAGATCGCCAGATATCTGTATAGGCAGAATTAATTATTTCATGCCAACAGGTGTTCGCTAAGAAAACAGGGTCAGATGAAAACATATAGTACATGCATTTCAGAAAGGACCCTTGCGACACTCTGGACTGTCTTTGGAGGCTAAACTCCAGTCTAATTTCTGCTTGGCCAATTGACCTAGGCATTCCAATGGTTGATTTCAAGGCCTTAATTACTAATATGTCCAATAGTTTCCCATCTTTCCCCCTGGTGATAGGCGAGACATATGCAATAGTTGGCTGTAACTTTGCTCTCATAACTTTGAGAAGATGATCATATGATTGGCATCTCAATGATTTATGTAAACTTTTAAAGGCATAAATTAAGGTTGCAGTTTTTGCCCTTAGATCTTTAAATTACTTTTAAATGAAACTCTATTGTCAAATAAAATACTCAGATATGTGTAAGTCTTTACCACTTCAATTAGCCCTCCTCTGGCCCTCCATGAATCGGTCTTAGATTTGACGGGCCAATTTTCATGATTTTAGTTTTTTTAACATTCAATTCTAGGCCATTCATTAAGAAATAGTCATCAAATGCATTATTCAATCTTTGTAGGCCAATCAGGGTTTGGCTCAGCAAAATAGTATCGTCTGCATATTGTAAATAACTAAGATGCACCTCACCAATTTTTGGAAGATGGGCGTTAACAGGCTCTAAGTGCTGGAGAAGATATGACAAAAATAGATTAAAAAGACAAGATGCAAGGACGCAACCTTGCTTAAGACAATTATAGGTTTTATTTTTTTGTGATAAAGTACCACCGTTACTTAGCTTGACCTGGACCCAAGTGTTGGTGTAGAGGAGTATTATAGCATCTATCAATTTTCATGGAATGGCCCAACCTACCATTTTTTTCCATACTAAAGCCTGAGTAACTGAATGAAAAGCTGCTTTTAAGTCTATAAAAGAACTATATAGATTTTGTTTTTTAAAACTGCCCCTTCCGCTAGTAAAGTAAGAGCCAGCAGGTTGGTAATGGTAGATTGGCCCTTACAAAAACCTGTTTGGTTAATTGGGATTATACCTTGCTGTGCAGCCCAGTTTTCCAAACCAATCAATAAACGGGAGGCAAAAACCTTAGTGTCTACATCAGTTTGGGGAATGAACGATAATTGGCAGGGTTGTCGACTGGGTCACTTTTATAGATGGGCTGCACGATGCTACCTTGCCAAGATACAGGGGCAATATTCAATGCTGAAAGAGAGCACAATTGCTTTGACAGAGAGGGAGCTGCATGTTAGCAGATCCCTCTCTGTCAAATCAATGCCAGCTCCCACAGAAGGTGGGGAGCTGACAGGGACGGCGGGGGCCATGAGGCTCCCCCCGCAGTCCCCAACATTATTAAGTGGGTGCCCTGAGTGGGACCATGGCACCCACACTAGAGCCCGGGCCCCGTGGGATGAGGTCACGGGGCCAAAATCTTCCCTTGGAGGGGGGCTGCATGGACCCCTCCCATTACTCTTTTAAAAAAATGTAAAAGTAAGAGGCCAAGCTCCAGGGCCAAAAATCGCAAAAAACAAAGCCGGGCCCTGGGTGATGGGGTTTCTGGGGCGGTAATCGGCCCAGGAGGGGGGCTGTGCGGTTGGGGGATGAAGTCCCTTTGGCTCCAGAGGGTCCTTGGGGACCAACAAGTACTCCTGTTACCTCCAGTAAGTCCCACACAGTGGGATTGCTGAGTGGTCTTTGGAGGCCATGCCCCCTTTTTCCACCGCTCTGCAAACGCACCTCCTGGCGCACTTCTGTTTGGGGAATAAAGTCCCCTTGGCTCCAGAGGGTCCTTGGGGGCCAATAAGCTCTCCTGTTACCTGCAGTAAGTCCCACACAGCAAAATTGCTGAGAGGTGTTCAGAGGCCACATCCCCTTTCTCCATCACGCTGCAAACAATTATATACAAATAGAAAGGCAAACACAACCAATTAATGACTGTAGTAAATTCACGAAGCCAGTAAATAGATAGTCACAGATTTTGGTTGTTGTGTTAATTTCTTTGCTTTATTATTTTTCTTTTTTTCTCTCTCAGAAATAACGCAGCCAACGCATTTCACCTTAAAAAAAAGCTTTATTGGGACTGTAAACATGGAAAAAACAAATATGTATAAAATCTGATAGGATTATACATGACACTTATAATAAGTCTATTTACCACACGTGACATATAAAAAAACACACCACTCAAGACATTTGTAAAAAACAGTCCCATCATTAAATTCCATTAAAGAACATACATGTGAATCTCTATTACCCAGGGCAATGCCCTTTTATGGAGTTGGCAGGTTCAACAAGCCATTACAGTGAGAAAAACAAGTGAGTTTCATAACATCCAGTTGATGGTCAATCACGAACATAAATGCAAACGTATGAGCAATTCCACATAAAATAAGCACCATATGTAGTACATAAACAAGACAAATACCGAATTTAACTAGTACATTCAAACTCCAAAGTAAGAGACACCAAAAGACAAGATTCAGACAAACAGAAAAGAAAATTGAAAAGTATTCCAAAAAGTGAGTATAGTTAAAACAAACATAAGAAAATTAGGGCCAGATGTACGACCCTAAATTGTATGCGCAAATGGGTTAGCGACCCGTTTGCGCATGCAAAAGTACACAGGGCCATGTACAATTCCTAAATAGCGAGTCGCAATTTATTTGCGACTCGCTATTTAGGAATTGCGAGTCGCTATTAGGAAGAGGAATTCCTTCCTAATAGCGACCGCAAAGCCATGTATGAATGTTTTGCAACCGCAATTGCGGTTGCAAAACACTCGCAAATTACCACCCTCTTCAAGAGGGTGGTAATGGAGTCGCAAATGGGAAGGGGTCCCCAGGCTACCCCTTCCCCTTTCGACTGGCCCCGAAAATATTTTTTAAGGGCAGGCAGTGGTCCCAGGGACCACTACCTGCCCTTAAAAAATGAAACAAAAACGTTTCATTTCATTTTTTTTTTAAATGCCTCCCGTTTTCCTTTAAGGAAAACAGGCTGCATTTTAAAAAAAACTGCTTTATTTAAAAGCAGTCCCAGACATGGAGGTCTGCTGAGCCCAGCAAGCCGCCATCCCTGGGAGTGCACGCCATTCCCAATGGGGTCGCAAATTGCCAGTGGCTCTCACAATTTGGGACCCCATTGGGAATCGCAAACAGTGTCTCAGACACTGTTGTGCATATCAAATTGCGAGTCGCAAATGCGACGCAATTTGCGACTCACAAATTGGCGGGTCGTACATCTGGCCCTTAGTGATTAAACATGTCCAGCCTCTTATAAAAAGAATCACATAGTTAGAAATGGAGCCATAATATATAAAAGTGCAAGTGCGCTCAAAAAGCAGGCGCAAAAATGAATTACTCATGCTATAATGAGTGCCAAATGCAAGTACACCCGTGCCTTACTTCATACCTTGATCAATCCAAGTGGATAGAAGAGAGCCCAAGAAATTTGGAAGCGTTTGGATCTTAATAGTTTCCTTACCATAAAATATAAGCCACTCCGGAAGAAACAAAATGTATCTTCTGTGTATAATATGGCTTACTGAACTCTACAAAAATCCAAGATCGATAATTAGTATTGGTCTTTGATAACTAAACACATGGGAGTTACACTGCTCCCAAAGATTGCATACTAATCTATGTCCAAAATTACAAACCTTTCACTAGTACTACAGCATAGCTGCCAAGGTTTCAGATTGCCATGTGTGACATTTTCATAAATTTAGTGTAATTATGTGTGACATTTCAACAACTATGAGTGACACTTTCTCGCAACAAAAATCAAGCAATGAAAACCAGGAAAACATATAAATATCAGCAGTTACACCCATTTGAGCATCAAGACATTCTAAGAAGATGTTAAAACTGCTGGAAAGCACCAGAAACTGAAGCACCTCGTTCTCTTCTAAGCTGATCGTACTGTTAAACAAAACGAGGACTCAGATCTGCACCAGACGCGTAGATATTCAGCAAAATAAATGAGACTCCGGCAGGGGTAAGGAGAGCCTTAGCACACGTAAAGGAATGAGACAGCATAATGCGCCACATAAAGAGTTTGATGAGCGAAGCTGTTAGCACAAGTACCGCTGTCAATATCGGGTGTTCCCGCCAGGCCCAAAAGAAATTAAGTTATTCCTGTCCTACATACCTGCATGAAAACAGGGTCCCAGTGACCATACCGCCGTCTTGAACACAAGTGGGCACATGACAGTACATACCGGCGTCTCCTTGGCTCTCAGTTGCACCCAGTTTAAACAAATTCACTGTCCCGCACTCCCCGGTCTCGCGCCTTGTAGTCTGGGAGCAGACCTCCCCTATCGGCCGCCTCCGCTCTGGATCAATATACCGAAGCCGGCTGCAGCGTGGGCCTGCGTTGACGTTGTGATTTAAAAATACTCGTTCCTTGAAAATGAAAGCGCCGATATACAAGAGCTTTTGCATGGTAGCTTGGGTGCAGCAGGAGAGGAGTCAACGCCCCCCAGCCCCGGGACCTAGTGGTGCAGCCCAGCTGAGTACAAGAGTGTGCCCAGGAACAGCGTACTCACGATTGGCGTTGCAGCAGCATCAACCAGCCCCCAAGTCTGGTCTTAATTTATGCGCAGGCTGAGGCAGCACTCGACTCACTGTCTCTCTCAGCCTCGAGTCCCCCGCCGTTTCTGACGACCTCACTTCCTGTGTTCCAGGTCGTGGGGTCACATCCGAATAATTCGGCAGTGAGTGTCAGTCAGTGATTGACAGCCGCGCCGCGGGCGGGACTGGGAATTAGATGCAGCCAGGGCAGATAGTAACATTGTAACGCACGCAGCCAGAGCTGAGCAGACAGATCTTTAACTGTTTGTTAACTGTCTGAGCCAGCTGCTGGCAAGTGAGTCTGCAGCCGGTAGCAACTTAACCGGCACACAGCTGTCAAAGGCGCGCGCGCGCTAGCACCCTGGCGTAGGCGAGTTTCAGAGTAGCATTAAAAATGCATGACAATGCATTTCAGTGCGGTGATGCGGAACACCGCACTGAAATGCGTTAGTGTCACACCCGATGCGTGATACTTGGCAGGACTGCTACAGGTTTTAAACACCACAATCTTCCAAGACTTCCAATAGTCCGAGAATATAGGCAGCGTAACGCCCATACATGTGTCATCACATCATCATAGAAGTCAAACAAATTCAAGTGGCTTCTATATAAAAGAAAGCAGAGGGCAGTTCATTAGCCAGTCACTCCCCAGTTAATCCTTCATCATTATAGACTCTCACCGAAAATTGAACATTATTCACTGATTGAGATGTCTCAAATGTTATCTATTGCAATAGACAAACTACAAAAAGAAACAGGTAAATAAATAAGTATCCGGAAATTTTATGTCATGAACAACGCAGTTATCTACATTGTTCTGACATATATGTTTCCTTAATAGCTTAGATATGTTGCATGTTTGCGGTGCCTTAAAGGTGTACCTTAACATGTATGGCACTACAGATAAATAAACTACACAAATATTACAAATATAGGCGTTGCAAGTTTGTGATACTACCCCCAAAGTGTTATCTTGACCACTGTAGAAAAAAAAAATGATGCATACATATTGAACGAAAAAACTAAAATCTCTAGTCCCCCATTTTGGGGATCATACTCGCCATTCGTAACAAGTCCCGAAATACATAATAGATTAGACGTCCAAACCACATCCAAATATATTCTACTCACTCATATTCGAAGGCGCTGCAGTCAGGATATTCTTCCATGCGTTACCGGGTTAAAATGGGATTGTCAGTTCCGACGTTTAAATGTACTCCAGGTAGAGAACACCTTGCATCGTCACATGGTCGGCACTACCCGGAAGTATTACCTTTCACGTAAGGAAACGTCCGTGTATGTCTTGCGTATGCCACCGTAAACACTAGACTGTTACTATCTAGGACCCAATATTGTGGATTAGGGATACCCATCATGATCTTCCAAGACGATAAACGGGCTCGTAAGTTTGCATATTTAAATGTACTCCAAGGAGAGAACGGCTCCCATAGGCATAGGGTCGGTGCTGTCTGGAAGTATTATCTTTCACGTGAAGAAACATCCGTGCACTATTGTGTGTGCCCAGAAACACTAGACCGTTACTATCTACGACCCAGATGTAAGCGACCAAGATAGTCCCAAACGGGCAAGACCGCAGCCTCTCCCACTTCCCAAATATCATCAGAAAGAGTATAACAATGTAGTTTACGAGAATTTAACCTATCGATTAGAATGAAAAGACCAAATATTTGATCATCTATATCCATTACATTGGACATAAAGCCCCTAAAGTTATTAATGAAGTGTATCAAAAATGGAAAAAAGAGAAGGAAAAAGGAAAAAAGGGAAAAAAAGAATGAAAAGAGAAGGCCGGGGTACTACACAACAGGATGAGGTTAGTTATCATGCTCACATTAGGTATAAGGAGAGAAAGATGTTACATGAACAACATTTCGAAGTTTTTATTGGTTCCACAATATGTCAAGATCATAAACTTAACAAAACCAAAGGGGATGATGGACGGAGTGTTGAACATTGCAAGCACTCACCCCCAGTCAACTGATCTGGGTTTAATCCATCATCATCCTTTAGCTCACTCCGCCACCCCAGTTCAGACATGGCTATATGCAAATCAGTCTGACCCTGTGCCTCATGGAAACAGTCCAGCCTGAACTGCCAAGCCATGTCTTCCCTGGACCGGAAACACGCATCCTGGGACCGGTTTCGGGCTCACAGCCCTCATCAGCCAGGCTATCTTGAATCCAGTGGCAAAGTGAGCAAGGGACCCACGTCTGGGCATACCCTGCCAACTTAGGGCGAACAAAGCAAAACCAAAGGGGATGATGGACGGAGTGTTGAACATTGCAAGCACTCACCCCAGTCAACTCATCTGGGTTTAATCCATCATCATTCTTTAGCTCACTCTGCCACCCCAGTTCAGACATGGCTATATGCAAATCAGTCTGACCCTGTGCCTCATGGGAACAGTCCAGCCCGAACTGCCAAGCCATGTCTTCCCTGGACCGGAAACAAGCATCCTGGGACCGGTTTCGGGCTCACAGCCCTCATCAGCCAGGCTATCTTGAATCCAGTGGCAAAGTGAGCAAGGGACCCACGTCTGGGCATACCCCGCCAACTTAGGGCGAACAAAGCAAAACCAAAGGGGATTATGGATGGAGTGTTGAACATTGCAAGCACTCACCCCCAGTCAACTGATCTGGGTTTAATCCATCATCATTCTTTAGCTCACTCCGCCACCCCAGTTCAGACATGGCTATATGCAAATCAGTCTGACCATGTACCTCATGGGAACAGTCCAGCCCGAAATGCCAAGCCATGTCTTCCCTGTACCAGCAACAAGCATCCTGGGACCGGTTTCGGGCTCACAGCCCTCATCAGCCAGGCTATCTTGAATCCAGTGGCAAAGTGAGCAAGGGACCCACGTCTGGGCATACCCTGCCAACTTAGGGCGAACAATGTCTGAACTGGGGTGGCGGAGTGAGCTAAAGAATGATGATGGATTAAACCCAGATCAGTTGACTGGGGGTGAGTGCTTGCAATGTTCAACACTCCGTCCATCATCCCCTTTGGTTTTCGCTATGTTCGCCCTAAGTAGGCAGGGTATGCCCAGACGTGGGTCCCTTGCTCACTTTGCCACTGGATTCAAGATAGCCTGGCTGATGATGGCTGTAAGCCAGAAACCGGTCCCAGGATGCTTGTTTCCGTTCCAGGAAGACATGGCTTGGCAGTTTGGGCTGGACTGTTCCCATGAGGCACAGGGTCAGACTGATTTGCATATGGCCGTGTCTGAACTGGGGTGGCGGAGTGAGCTAAAGAATGATGATGGATTAAACCCAGATCAGTTGATTGGGGGTGACTGCTTGCAATGTTCAACACTCCGTCCATCATCCCCTTTGGTTTTGCTATGTTCGCCCTAAGTTGGCAGGGTATGCCCAGACGTGGGTCCCTTGCTCACTTTGCCACTTGATTCAAGATAGCCTGGCTGATGACAGCTGTAAGCCAGAAACCGGTCCCAGGATGCTTGTTTCTGGTCCAGGGAAGACATGGCTTGGCAGTTTGGGCTGAACTGTTCCCATGAGGCACAGGGTCAGACTGATTTGCATATGGCCATGTCTGAACTGGGGTGGCGGTGTGAGCTAAAGAATGATGATGGATTAAACCCAGATCAGTTGACTGGGGGTGAGTGCTTGCAATGTTCAACACTCCGTCCATCATCCCCTTTGGTTTTTGCTAAGATCATAAACTTCCCCCAAGTATCTATTCCATGATGCAGTATCATTATGAAATGAATAGCCATGGATGATCTAAAAATTGTTCATATAAACACACTACAAAAAGTAATGTAACTCATTGTCTGAATTAAGACCTCTTTGTACAGCTCTGAGTTTACAGATCCAGTTGGCCTCACATTGTCGCAGTTTCAGTTCCCTGTCTCCCCCTCTTGGATCTTTACTAACCAGTTCTATGCCATGGAAATGCCGGGCCCTGGGGGATAGGGTCCATGGGGCTGAAATCGGCCCGAAGGGGGGCCACACGGTTGGGGGATGAAGTCCCCTTGGTTCCAGAGGGTCCTTGGGGACCAACAAGTCCTCCTATTACCTCCAGTAAGTCCCACACAGCGGGATTGCTGAGAGGTCTATGGAGGCCATGCCTCCTTTCTCCACCGCTCTGCAAATGCACCTCCTGGTGCACTTCTGTTTGGATGATAAAGTCCACTTGGCTCCAGAGGGTCCTTCGGGGCCAACAAGCCCTCCTGTTACCTGCAGTAAGTCCAACACAGCAAAATTGCTGAGAGGTGTTCAGAGGCCACACCCCCTTTCCCCATCACTCTACAAATGCACCTCCTGACACACTGCTGGTTGGGGGATGACGTCCTTTTGGATGCTGATGGTTCTTGGGGGCCCAGAAGCCCTCTTTTAACCTCCAGCAAGTCCAACATAGCAGGATTCCTGAAAGCTGGTCAGATGCCCCGTCCCCTTTCTCCACGACTCTTCAAATGCAGCTACTAGTTAAAAAACCATAGAAATTCACTGAAAAACCAGGAGGGAGGTTACAGATAGGAAATAGATTTAAAAAAGCCTTAGAAATTCACTTAAAAAACCAAAGGTTACAGGGACGTTAAAGTTAGGCTCAGATTTCATTCATACAAAACCATAGAAATTCATCATTTATAGTTGCCTGAACTGACTATAATTTACGCCCCCGCAATGCACTGCTTATGACCTCACATTTTACATCACTCATGACATGGTCAGTGACATCACTGATGACATCTCAAATGACATCACTGATCTAGATTTTCTGTCATTTTAGCAGCCTCTGAGTGTCCCTTAGCACTCTCCTGGTGCCCCTGCATTGATTCAGAATTTTTTTTTCATAGCGTGAAAATCACAATTATTTTAAAAAATCACAATCTTCAACATGGTGGAAAATAATAAATCCCCTTTATCAGCCAATCACATTTTTAAACAATTTCAGATGTGATTGACAGGTTTGCTAATTTCTAAATTGTGATTTTAAAAATAAAATAAAATAAAAGTGATAACCTTTTTAAGCCCACTGGCACCTTTTTCAAACATCACTATCTCCTGAAAAACAAAAAACAGATTTACACCAAACCAAGGAAAGCATTCTTGCTGAATTAAGTTTTACTTTAATGCCAATTATGCTGTAAACCCATTCAGGAAATCCTTCTGTAGGTGTGAGCAAAATTTCCTATGGACGCTAAAATAATAAAAACATATTTTTTTACTCCCATATCCATCATTTTTTCCCCTGTATAAAACTGCTTGAAAACTGACATGCTGGGCCTTAGCTGACTGTGGTTAGTAATGTCCTAATTTGGTACAGACCCATCCAGAGGGGGCAAACTTATAGGCAAATCAAGAAATGGCTTTTCAATAGAACTGAAGCTGAACCATAACTACACAGCTTTCTTCTGTTGCGGACTTCTGGGGACGGAGTAATCCGTGGCAATCCACAACAGGAGGTGGTGGGCAGACTTGCAACGCGTGCAGTTTGGCCCGGTTCTGCAGGTTGCTGCTGTCCTTGGGTCTCCCTTCAACATCATCCGGGGCGAGGACTACAGCCCCCAGGGTGCACCAGGCCATCTCCAGCTGCCGCGAGTGAGGGGGAGGCGTGGCCATCGCGCTTAAAGCGCTGCCTCTCCACCCGCGGCGCGGGACGCAAGCCGGACGAAGCCCGGACCAAGGGCGGACCCGTCTGAGCCCGTCCGTGCCCGAACGAGGCTGGGCTGGGCCATCTTGTTAACATCTGATATCTACATAATCCCTCCCTTATCAACCTTCTGGTGAGTGTGATTACTGTTTTATAGTGTATAAATGGTGTCCCAGAGAACTATGGGGAAAAGAACTGGGATACCCTGCACCCGCACTACAACAAGCATAGACAATATGTTAGAACGGGCAGTAAGTATTGTCGGCAATGAAATTGAACTAACGGAAAGACGTCTGTCCCTGGGGATTGCATCAGCGCAGTCTGGACTCTTGGCAGAGACTGCCGCCATGGATCCCATGACCAGCCCCTCTAACTCTACCTTGCAGTTCACTGCCACAAGTCCCTCATTTCATTTAACTGCCCCCGGACCACAATGTAGCAATATCAATGAGGACTTGCATATCGCTCTAAGTAGTGGAGATAGTATTATTAACTCCCCATGTACTCTGGTTCCTACGACAGCGACAATGACAACCTCCGCCGCACCAGGGGCCAAACGTAAAAGAAAGACTACTAAAACTTCATGCTCTAAAAGGAAACAACCGCCCCGTAACATCTCTTCTCGGACAGTTCTGAGCTCTTGGATACAGGGCTCCCTGCGTCTCGTAAACCCAGTGATTTCTGATTTGGCCCCTATTGAGGCCACTGAGGCCACATGTCGGACCATTTCTACTCAGACGGATGATTGCTTTTCCCGTTCCTCTTGTGGTTCATCTGGGGACATTTCCATCGATAACATTGTGAATATTGTTTCAACTTACATAAAAGACTCAGTTGACAAACATTTTATCACTTTGTGGAAGCGTCTAGATCGATTGGATACCCTGTCAAACAAAATAAGCTCTCAAGTTAAAATATTTAAACCTGTAACCACCTCTGTAACTACGGCAGGGACAGGGGCAGATAGTAGTGTTACCAACTGTGAGACCGTCACTACTAAATTATATCCCCAAGCATTAACGCCTATCGCTACAAGTGGCATTTGTGCTACTTGTAGTAAAATCAAGGGCTGTTTTTCACTAGTACCTTCCACAGCTATGGATAACATGTCTATTGTACGCAACCCCAATAGTCCCACAGATGCCACGTCTACACAAACCTCCTCCACTCTGTTAGTCCCTAGTGTTATGTCACGGAATCCCCTAGGCAGTGCTGACCAAAACACAGAAACACACCGAGTGGGTGCTTCAATTCCTGTGACTAAAGATATCCTAGGCACCCCAGAGTCCAGTAAAGAGGTATTAAACCTACCCCCGGCCGCATGTCCATACGTTTTGATTCTAGCAGGGGTACCACCACTTAGGAAAAATCAGGGTGAATCCTGGGTCCAACTCCGCAATAAATGTGCTGATTGGCTAATAAAACACAGGGGGTTTTGGGAGGCAAACATTAATGAAATCATCATGGTACGCAGGGTGGGGTGGGTTGGTTCCTCCAAAAAAGATATGGAGGGTGATTGTATTGTCATTAACTTCTGAGACCCATTGCTGGTAAGGTCCCTTTTGACGCCACAGGCGATAAACATTGATAAATCAACCCATATCTGGCCATTACAGTTAGGTTATTTTTATAAGCCAACACAGGGTCAGAGAGTTAGAGTCCCTTTCACCCTAAATACATACAATAGGTTTTCTCCTCTATCTGACCTAGACAATCAAGATTGACTGGTTGCCCCGGCGGTATCTCAAACCACTCTGTGTGACCATAGTTTTTCAAAGGAGACCATCTCCACACCGAATACGCTAGAGCCTTTAGATTGCCATACCGTAACAACTTCTGCAGCTATCTCTGCTAACGTGACACATAACAAACAAAATCTAAACATACTTAGTTGGAACGTTGCCGGTTTGGCATCTAAGGTGACTGATGATAATTGGTTAAACATAATCCAGAAATATGATATCCTACTGTTGCAGGAAACTTGGGCCACACGAGATTTACACCTAGAAGGTTTCAATTGTTTTAACCTCGTAGTGCCTGCCCCTAAGGCTGGACGCCCGTCGGGTGGCCTTTCTATCTGGGTTAGCATTAACGCGGGAGGCACCATAAAGGCTCTTGTAACAAACAGCGAGAAATATCAGGCTCTGATCTATACACGGGGGGCTTCAATTTGTTTTATCAACTTCTATAATAATGATTTCCAGCGCACACCTAACGCAAACTATGCTAATTTGTTTAATTTTATTGCCACCTTACAAAGTGAAAATGCCCCTCAGAAACAAGTAGGCATCTGTCTGGCCGGTGACTTTAATGCCAGGATGCCCAAAAGGCATGTAGTGGCTCTAAAACCCCCAGTAATGTATCCTCTTATAACAGGGGACAGAACTAGCAGAGTATGTGTTAAAGACCAACTTAGTGGATGTAATGGAAATCGCAGAGGTAGTTAATAATAACAATATCAATGTTCCAACATATAGAGGTCGTGGCAGTGCTTCTACCATTGACTATGTTTTTATATCCCCCATGCTGGAAGACTGCCTAGTAAAATCTGAAGTTATACCAACTGTTCATGGGGACCACAACCCCATAGCTCTAACGTTAAGAATTGCATCTAGGCCTAGATTTAAGAAGGAGTGTGGGGCGACCAGCATAGAGATATCCACTGATAATTTAAGACTGGTGTGGAGAGGAATTGACAACCATGCATTATTTTCAAGGATGATCAGGAAAACCCGCAACTTATCGATACCTGCCTATCCTTTAATAATCGCAACCCTGATGTAATTGAAGCATTTATTAAACTATGTGGGAGATTAAATTAATGATTTCTAGGCCCATGATTGAATTCGATTGCAGTCCTAGATGGTTTAATCGGGAATGCTCTCGTGCAAACAGGGAGCTCCGTAAAGCCCTTACAAAGAGCCCGAGAGATCAGGTACTTGTCAAATTCCTAAGGCTACAATATAAAACCATTACTACCATACGGAAGGAGGAAATTTTAAAAGAGCGATGGGATAGTCTTGCATGCGCTGCCAAGGTTAAAAACACAAACGGCTTTTGGGCCGCAGTGAAAGAAATGAGATCTATGGACCAGACATTATCGCCTATAAGCTGCTCCATAGCAAGCAAAGCATGGGAAGTTCATTTTTCCAGGATTTATCTGGCAACTCCTCAAACCGAGTTTGAACTTAATCATCTAATTGCTTCGCAATTTGCGATATCCCTACCAGAAGTAGAGGACGCTATTTCCCAAAGTCTGGGTAATAAGGCTCCCTGGCCTGACGGGCTCCCCATTGATTTTATTAAATATAAATCGAAGTTCTGGGCGCCCCTTTTATTAAATGTTTTTAACAATTTAACCAAAGATAAGATTCCTAGCACATGATCAACCAGTATTATTGTTCCTATTTTTAAAAAAGGAGATAGATCCAACCCAAGTTGCTATAGACCGATCTCCCTGATCGATAATACCCTGAAATTTCTCGGGAGAATCTTTTTAACAAGATTAGATCATGGGCCGAGGGTGATCATATTTTAAATTCTTGCCAGTTAGGTTTCAGAAGTAAAGTAGGCACTGTAGAACAGTGCCTAAACCTAAATTTGATTGTTGGTAAATATACCATAGCCCAGAAATCCCCTATTTATCTGGCTTTTATGGATCTCACCTCGGCCTTCGACTATGTTAATAGGTCCCGTTTATGGTCAATTCTTTTAAAAAATGGGTTGGATGAGGTTTTAGTTCACTTTTTAGCTTATTTACACAGGGATCTAAAAGCCAGAGTAAGAATCAGCAAATGCGGGAAGGTTTCGAAGGACATCATTATTGGTAGAGGAGTTAGGCAGGGGTGTGTTTTGGCCCCACTTCTTTTTATTTTATATATCAACGATCTTCACAATTCTTTGTGTATACTTACTACCGATGTCCCTAGAATCAAAGGCAATTTACTTCCCGCTCTATTGTATGCTGATGATGCGGTCCTAATGGGCCGCACACCAAATGCTTTACGCATCTTAGTTAAAGGTTTTGCTGATTTTATGGCTAGCCTGGATCTCTGTACAAATTTTAAAAAATCGTTTTTAATGGCTTGTGGACCCAAAAAGCACCTTATTAATAGAATCACCATAGGTTCAGATTCTCTCCTATGCACCAGCACTTTCCCCTATTTGGGGTTGTTGTTCTCAGCTAATGGCTCCTGGGCTAACCATGTAGCGTATAGTAGGAACAAATTTACCAGAGCCATTAACTCAATCCTCTGCCTCCCACAACCAAAAAAAGCGGCAGAGGTGGTTTTAGCTATTATAAAAATGTTTAAATCTCAGTGTGCTCCTGTTGCTACCTATGGAGCCGAAGTCTGGGGTTTTACCAAAAGCAGCGTTATTCAGGGTGAGGAGAATAGATTTTGCCGTAAATTATTGAGGGCCCCGATCTCCTCCTCAAACTATGTTTGCCACAGGGAACTGAAATTGGCATACATAGAGGATTTCATAAGGGTCCGCCCAGCAATATTTTGGATGGCAATTTGGAAGAACCCAGCAGCAACTCTTACCCGAGACATAATAATTGATTGCCTCCAATGTGATAAGGGTATGGATATACCTTGGCTAGCTGCTGTCCGGGAGAGTCTAAATAGTGTAAAACTTGAACATATTTTTCTCAATCCAACTGACCTAGTGCATACAAATAAAAAATTACTCCAAGAGGTTTTAGATAATAATTATAGCAACGAAAGACATGAAAAAGAGGCACGGAAAACATCCGAAGCCAGGTATATGTCTCTGCCGTCAGCATCGCATCCATTGCAACATCATCCGGCACGATATCTTCTAAAACCAATAGGTCGTTGGGAGAGAGGGTTGC
This sequence comes from Calotriton arnoldi, assembly GCA_963921515.1. Lineage (NCBI taxonomy): Eukaryota > Metazoa > Chordata > Amphibia > Caudata > Salamandridae > Calotriton > Calotriton arnoldi. The sequence goes on from CAWUFW010006078.1 coordinate 1,060,801, forward strand.
TTTTTCGGTTAAGGGCAGGAACCTTAAAATTTTTACTTTGTTTTCCTTTGGGATTTCATGTAAACCTTGATGAATTAACATGTCCCTGTGACAACCATAGTAATCAAACCATGCTACATTTTTATTCTTTTGTAAATTGTATCAAAAATACGCCAAATGGATTTTGATCCAATTTTTTAGGGAATCAACCATAACTGATTACAAGGTTGCTTACACGAAAATTCTTGAGCTGAAAGATGATGAATTAATTTTTCGTGTGGGATCTTTTTTGAAGTTGGCAGTTCGTGCACGCACTTCAATGTGCACCATTTGAGAGTTTTTCCATCTAATGTACTGATTATGTATGATGTCTGGATTGTTGGGTTTTAACGGAACTATTATAACCTATTTGAGTCACATGACCTTGATGCCCTTCATATAATGTTTTGCACTATTTTTCTAATTTAATTATTGTCATCTTTACATGTATTTTTTTTTTAAAAAGCTCCTATTTGACTTGTAACACTGATTTATTATTTCTCTATCTTCCGATTTTATTATTCTATAGGTTTTTATATCTAGATTTATGTATCAATATGCTGCTAATGACCTGTGCTTTTATGGATGTATTTGCAATCCGAATAAAGAAATTTTTGATTGATTTGATTGATAACTACACAGGGGTGACTGCAATTGTATAAAATGTATATGTGTCAGATCCCGTACGGAAGGCTACAGAGCAGACAGCGCTATTGGACCTTAATTGTTGTGGATGAGGATGCTTCACACTGGTGTCCTGGGATTCAATGTCCTATGGCTGTTCAAACTGGGTCAAACACAACCCTTTCTGCTCTTAACTCCAAGGTGGGAGCGGGCAGTCTTAGACTTTTCAGGGAGGTAGCATGGAGAGTGGACAACAACTCAGAACTAAACAGTCAACTAACAGACACAATAAAGTATTGGCCAACCAGGTGCTAGTCTTTTGAGTAAGCAGCACTTTAGTCACACACTATTACTCAATAAAACACAGTGAAATTAGGGGAATGGAATACAAGTTGAAATTCAGTTCCAGCACTGCACCCTCCTGTACCCACCTTCCACTAATAGAGTTCCCAGTGCTTGTGATTCCTAACCAGTGGCAGCTCGCCGAGGGAGTGGTGTGGGGTGGTGGGGCGGGGGAGGGGCAGGGGGGTAGTGAACTCGGACATACGACGGACAGAACTCAGAGGGAGTTCTGTCCGTTGTAAGTCCTAGTCCACTACCCCCCCACCCTGCCCCTCCCCCGCCCTGCCCCACCGCCCCGCACCACTCCCTCGGCGAGCCACCACTGTTCCTAACATTTAATCATGGTCACAGCATCAGCTAGGCACATGTGTAGTCACTCAATCTTCCTCAAGGTGTATATGCACCAATACTTCAGTTTGCTTTTCCTTCCTGTAAGGCTACCTGCTTTCGGCTGTTGGATCCTGGAAGGTGCAGGGCTGGTTACCTGATTTTTGCAGTTGGATCTTGGAGTGTGGTGGAAAAGCACAGGCATCGGTCCCATTCTACCAGTCATCATCATCATCATCAATACTTTATTCGATCTTAAAAATAAAATCATACAAGTACAGCAAAAATTCGAACAAAAACACAATTATTGAACAAAGCAAAAGTATAAATGTTGACAGCAAACTTATAAATATTGACAGTCACTTTGAAGCTGTTGGGGCTGTGGTGGTGCATCATTGGGGATATGGGACTTTGGAAATCTCTGTGTGGGAGGCTCATGTGTTCAACAGTTGTGGCCTCCCTAGTCAGGTAAACAGAGGAACGCTGGTTTGGCTAGTGTGGCCTCAGGGCCAATCCCAACTTTGCAGATGGTCTTGGCAGTTGCCACCTATGGCCGATAAGGATGCACACCTCTGAAGTACTGTAGCACTCACGAACAAACAGCTGTGGCAGAACAAGTCTTTCAGTGGTGAGCTGCCAATTTCAATTTGAATTGATCCATGATGTGAACAATTTAGGGAAACTAGGAAACCCTTCCAGACACTGGTCACTCCTGGCTTGTTCCTTGACAGTCAGTCTCTCTTTCTCGCAAATTCCACAACAGGAACATGCTGGGCTTCTCCACCTGGACAGCCTCTCCTCTTGCAGTGCAAGGCCCACTCCTTCCATCTCTCAGCAAGCAGGCAAGCTTCAAGAGTTCTAGCCAAACCCTCTGCTCCCTCCACAGAAAGTTAAAACTTCAGATGATGTAATCTCATCTTTGGAAGACTGGCTATCAGGAAGGCATCCACCTTGTTAACACATCAGTCTTTTAAACAGACTGCAGTGCACTCCTTTCCTTGTCATGAAGAACCTGTTACAATGTCGTTACAAAATGGATGGTTTGGATCCCAATCTGGGTGCACATCTCAATAGTGGATGCAATGCCCAATAACCTTGGAACTATTGTTTACAACACCAGTGTGAGATAAACCACCTCTATGTGAGGTACCTCTATTTCTACTTTATTCAATAATCTGCAATGCATCAACATTTTCTGCGAAGTTCTGGAAATAAACATTCATACCTTATAAATATCTTTGTTAAATAGAATTTGTCTATTGTACTGTATTACAACTCTTCAATATGGGCACTAACACATGTCTGGATATACACTGGTCGATAATCTATTGACAACAGAAACTTACAGATTTTTTGCAATAGACTTTGGCATTAAGGAATATTCGATTTTGAAACACTACTCTGCAACTTACATCACATGGGCTCAGCCTTTACCTTGTTGAACAGGGTGTACTCATTTCACCCCAAACTCAATGATTTGTAAACAATGCACCATATAGACTTGTATCAAGGAGTTACGGTATTTCTATACTATGCACCCACAATTTTTCACACTGTAGCTCTATGCTGGGTATGACTATGGTGTCATCAGTGATGTCATCAGTGTTGTCCTCAATTATGTCTTTTTATATGTCATGAGTGATGCCATCAATGATGTCATTTATCATGTCATGAGTGATGCAATATGTAGGTCATAATCAGCGCATGGGGTGCAAGTTATAGATTGCTCAGTAAACTATATCTTAGTATTTAAGTGTTTTTTTCTTTTCATACATTTTGTGTAATTTCAACACCTAATTATAATGTCACTTTGACCTTTGTTTTTTTCAATGAATATTCATATATGTTTATAGTAGCTAGATGATAAGATATAATATTGCCATCAAAGAGTTCTGGTGACCCCTTGAACCATGAGGCCTAATGCTGAGTTATTATTAAATATCACCAGAACCCCGAAAAGGGAAACTAGGACCATATTACAAATAATCCATTCTGTATTATTTATGCCACATGATTATTTTGGGGCAGTTAGCTTGAAAAAATGGGCTTCTTTAAAGTGACACTAACAAAAACCACTGACTGGAATTAGAATGTTTATTTATTATTTATCTTTCATGAAGATATTGTTCATAAACCAGTTGACAATGGTGAAGACCAGTGAATTTATGTGATTCTGTGTATGCAGCATTTACTGCATAATTATGGATTTAGCACATTTTCCACATAATTTGAATAATTTGCAATTTGTTGTTTCTAGTTCAAATGGATGAAAGTAATAGCTCCTCATCATTGTATTTTTTCTACATAATTTAGAAAATGTTGATGCATATTTAGGTCCTCCAGGCTACATAATCCTGATACAAAGATTAAGATCCGCAGGCTGGTGTGGGATCTGTCATGATGATGCTGAAATTCGTTTTTCATATGGAGTCCTGAAATATTTTTCATATTTCCTGGTTATCTGTGAAATATGGTTTTTATACAACTGCATTGTACCCAAACATTTAATGTAATATATGTGTGTGTGTGTGTGTGTTTGTGTGAGAAATCTGTCATCGACTATATATAGAAAAATATATCATTTTATTTATTTACTAAACTAGTTGCATACTTACAACAAAAATATCTAGTGTCCATAATTGTTATTTCTTGCCACAGCAATATTGTCTTAAACCTTCCGCTGGCAGCTTAGAAAAGAAATTCGGTCCTGTATCTATATTATTTCCTGGGTTAAAATAATTAATTTCTAAAATTGTGCTATGGAGCATTTGTAGTAACAGCTGCAGCTATCTGTTCACTGTCTTTCCACATGGGATACTTTCTGCACAAGATAGATATGCATGAAAAAGCAGAATGAAGCTGGGTGCATGGGATTCAAAATCGGTTTAGGCAAAAATGATGTAAAAGACATTAAAACCATATTTCTAAAAAACATGATGGCATTAGGTATTATTAAAAATGTCATTTTACAACCAGTGCCCAGACTGAAGCTATTTCTTTAATCCATTCTTCTTCTGTGCACACACTGCCCGTTCTTGTTATGTCAAAGTATGAAACATTTCATGCATAAATATTAATCCCTCTCTGAGTTGCTTATTGAAACATAGTTCCTAAAATAGCACACAGTCTCATGAAACTAATTTTTTCCCAAATCACTAATATATAATAGACTATCAATCCAGAACAAACGGACTAACTTCTTTTGGTATCTGTCAAAGACTTAAAAAAAACTAACTTCTCAAAACATTAACCAGCTACAGTAGCAATGCTTTTGATTGGAAAATGTTATAGAATGTTTTAAGGGAAACAAACATTTTTTCAATAATAGGAACGTGCATAAATATGACAGAGGGAATATGAATTTCAGAAATACTGCAATTTTCGTTTAGATTGCATTATCAATTGTTTCACTGAACGGCTGTTTCTCCGGAATTTGCTTAGCAATTTAATTTTGGACTTTAGTAAAGGTTTTTTTCTAATGTAGACATCCTGGGTCCTTTTTACATGAATCCAGTTACAGCGTATGATCAGGCCATGCAGTTTGCATAGGCCTGCACTCCACAAATAGCTGATTACCAGGCCCACACATGATACTGGTCTATTCTTGATGTTTTATCAACCATCTGTGTGGTGTGAAAAGAGGCGTCTCCTGGCTTTAACATGCCCTACATTAAACAAATATTTTATTGAAAGTGAGCGCTTTGCTGAGGCTGGTCCTTAAATGCTATATTTCACATTATTCTTCCCCATCCCTCATAAAGGTACCGATATGGAAAATTAGATGGTTACATTTATACAGTACATTACTGTAGCTATACTGGGCCCGCAAAGAAAGCAAGATGTATATGTGGCCCTAGTCAACCTCAGTAGCATAGCCAGTGTGATGTGGGCCACAATGCAAGGAAGAAAGTGAATCCCCTGGCTGCTGATAGAATGATAAAATACTAAAGAATAAGGAGCAACCGAGTAACCCTCGGACCTGGGTAGGACAATTAATAAAGACACAAAACACAAGTGGTCTCTGTGGGGGAATAGTAGACTATTACACACATCTCTGATTGTAGGATCTATGGGTGTCCTATGTATATTTCCATACTAATGAGGACACTTATCTAAATAATTTTGTATTGTGAGTAGAAACGTTGACAACTACTACAGTGGACTGTTTTTTTAATTTGATTGAGGATTTCAAAACTCCTACACAGAGTGCTGGTTGTTACATCCAAATGTCCTTATAAGTCACATGTAAATATTTGCATTATGTATAGCACTTGCACACCAATTACTCACTTCATCACCTTCACTGTGCCATCACACCAATAGGAGCACCATGTTTAAGATTGATACTCTGAATTGAAAAATCTGATTCTTGTTGAAACAAGACAATTACTTTGTGAGTAGCTAAATAATCTTACATTCTAAACCTCTTATTGAATGTTTTTATGTAATTATTGCCATGGAAGTCAAGGGCTACACATCCCCCACAGGGACCACTTGCGTCTTTATGAATGATAAAATACAGCAGTATTCAGGGATCAGTGGGACCCTCAGGCCTCTGGGCCCTGGTACCACAGAAACTGCTGCACCAATGGAAGCTGCAACCCTGTTCATCCCTACCCCTTCTTTGCAACTGTCCTCAATCAGATCGCATCCTACTAGGACAAAAGGGTAAGGGAGTTCAATTCAGGATGTAGAGATGTGCACAGAACCGCTGGGCAAGCCCATTACTAGTGCCCATTAACTTCAATTATTTGTGTTTTTGGTGGGAGTGTGGAACGCACATTTAAGTGAAACAGCATTTTGTGGCTCAGCTCACGAAAGTGTCTATACATCAACAAATACTGGAAGTCAGTCTCTTTCTAAGTCCTCCTATTTGGTGTAGGAAAGTAAACAACAGAACTCGGGCCAGATTTACGAAGATGTGAGGCAGTGCAATGCAGCAAGACAACTTGCTGCATTGCATCACATGGAGAGGGCAGGAATGCTCCAGATCTACTAAGAGATGGTGGATTCCTTCTCTCTCCCTGTGCTGGTACACACAGTACAGCGTAGCGCCAATGCAGGCACCATTGCACCATGTTGCAAGGATAACTGCAGTGGAGGCAGGATTGTTTTTGCACCAGAAGGGTCACCTTCCGACACAAAAACAATCCTTAGAGGCTTTTTCAAGACATAGAAAGAGGAAAAAATGAGAAGAAATAAAGTTATTTCTCCTTGTTGTGCCTCTCCTGGGATGGCGTACCTTTTTGACTCATTCCCAGGTTTACTACTCGCAGTCAGTGGTTAATTTGTAAAAAAAGAAGTGCCTGGGCTCCTGTCAAGAGGCAGCTTCGACCAGCCCATTTCTCCTGTTAGCTCTACCTAACACAGAACCAAGAAACCCTACAAGTGGGGAGGGCATGTGGTGTAACGGCCAGAGCTGCCGACTTCGGAGCTGGGAAACCAGGTTCGAGTCTCAGTGTCAGCTCAATATCCTGTGATTCTGGGTGAATCACTTAATCTCCCTGTATCCACCAAATATTAATGTGTCCTTAACTGGTGCTCAAGCGCCGGTGTTGATGATTAAGTGCTGGTGCTGAGCACCGGAAACTACAGGCTCAAATTAAGCACTGCTGGTAATAAATCTGGGAATGCGCTGTGAATCCATGGGTCGATGCATTTGAACACCCACGTTACACCCATGGAACACCTTCCCACTACTGCGTTGCGTTAATCCATAATTACTATGTGATACAGAGCCATGCAAGGTGGCTCTGTGTGCCATAGCAAATTTCACTTAATGTTAATATGTTAATATGTTATGTTAAAACATTTGTAGAGCGCAGCGTATACCCGGGGGTGTCTTGGCACTAGTCAGAGTGCTGAGCAGATGCAAAAGAAAAAGGCCACTGGTTAAAGAGCCAGGTTTTTTGGGATTTTCTGAATTTTAGAAGGGAGGGAGCTGATCTAATGTGAAAAGGGAGGAGATTCCACTATTTGGTTGCTCCTGCCAGGAAGCTGCTTCCTCCCCATTTGGACTTTTTGTACCTAAAGATGTTTATTTTGAAAGATCCCATTGATCTTAGATTTTTAGTGGGAACGTACCAAAAAAAGGCTTTCCTCAGAAAAACTGGTCCCAAATCGTGGCGGGCCTTGTAAGTAAGGCAAAGAGATTTGAATTTGATCCTATTTTTTACATTCAGCAGTGAAGATCTTTTTATGGCATGTGTGACGGATTGATGCCTAGGCAGTCCCAGCAGTAGTCCCGCTGCTGAATTCTGTAGAACTTGAAGTTTGTTGATATATTGAGCCTGCAGGCAGCTGTATGAGCTGTTGCAATAATCAAACTTGGAAAGTATTAAAGTGGAAATTACTGTCTTCCTGGAACTGATGGGGAGAAAGTTTAATATTTTCTTATGGATTCTAACGGGTTATAAGAGGATGAGATAACTGCATTACTTTGCTTACCAAGATTTAATTTATCATCCAGGATAATCCCAAGACTCTTGGCTTTAGTTGGGTGGGAAGGGAGCATTCCCATTTCTTAAGGCTTGGCTTGCCCTTGCATCACCTTGCGTGATGCAAGGGCAACACAATCCTTTGATAAATCTAGCTCTCTTTGTTCAAAAGAGTGTCCCACAATCCGATTAATTGGTCAAGGCATGTAGCTAATATTAATATTTGTATCTCTTATTTCTATAGCCAACAACCTAACCATTAGAACCTGACATCTTAGCTTTCTGCAATCAGAATACTATTTTGATGTGGTGGAAAATCCATGATTTTTCTTTTCTTTTATTTTTTGTACTGCATTTCTAAAGAGAATCACCACCATCCCCAGACTTCAGCACAGTGGGCCTGATTCACAAAAGTAAACTTAGACGTTTGTTCTAAACTTAGACCAAACGTCCAAGTTTACGACTTTGAGAATTCAGAAAGGGCATTTATGGATACTATCTTTATGTCTGCACTCAGAGTGTGGACATAAAGATAGTACTCATAAATGCTCTTTGTGAATTCCCAATGCCGTAAACGTAGACGTTTGGTCTAAGTTTAGACCAAACGTCTAAGTTTACCTTTGCAAATCGGGTCCATTGTTTGTATCTCTCCGTTCCTGCTTCTGGATTGTCAAATAGACTGTTTGCCACTGTGATGGTCTGAAAAAGAATTCTCTAGGTTAATGGTTTGGGTGACACCATGTGCCCTACTGGTCAAGGGTGCACCCTGCCTGTCACCCCGGAACATTGCATAAATATGTGAGAGCTGCATAGCCACTCAGATCTGCTGTCTGAAACTACAAGGAGAAGAAGGACTGCCCTGCTGGAACCATGGTCTGTACCCCAAAGGATTACACTCTGAAGGACTGCTCCTGCTGCACACTTAGAACTATAGCCCTGATAACTTTGCCTTGCTTCAAAAAGGATTAAGGAGTAGACTCCCTGAAAGAAACAGGTTAACAGAGCTCACCTGCACCATCTCCACCAAGATGTCCTCAGCATGGAGTGTGTCCAGTGCACATTTAAGGATTTGGCCAGGTGCATTGTGTTAATTGTAGTACTAACTTCCGAGGAGCAACTCAGAGACTCTGTAACTTTGGATTTATGTTGCGGACACTTTGAACACCCAAGAGGAACTTCAGGAAGAAGTTTCAGAGGTTTGGAGCAACTTTTGAATAAAGCTCCATAAGGTGACTGACCTTATGTCTAGAGTCAAGCCGACTACCTCGCACCGCGACCCGGCCTGGATTTCAGGTTCGTCCGGCTGAAGGCTTCGGAGCTCAAGACTTCCAGGAGTTGACCGGGGGCTCCCGCTGAACCAAGCCAACAAAGCCGTTGCAAATCTGGCCTGCTGGAGAGGCCCGCTCGACGTCGAGATGAAATCCTCCAGAAAAGTTACTAACTACGAAGGTAAAATTTTGAACGAGGCCTCCTGCTTAGTTTATCCAACCAGGGCTCCATCGCGGTCAGCCTAAAACTTTGACTTTGTCCCGGTCAAGCACGACCAGATGTCCCTAGTTGGCGCTATATGTTTTTAAACACTAGAAAGTGTTTATTCTTTAAAACTTAATATCTCCAGTTCCCTATATTGGATTTTTGTCATTTGGGTGTCATTTTAGTCATAAAACTATTTTCTATTTTTTTATAAATTGGTTGTGGATTTTTATTGTGTGTTTTGTCTTAAGTATTTAATGTATAGTTTTTTATAATACTTGAAACACCTGTCTCCTAAGTTAATCCTGCCTGCTCCCAGCCAGCTACCAAGGGTTGAGCAAGGGAATAATTTATTGAGACCGTGTCTGGAATTTATATTGCATTGGTGGCCCTATTGCTGGTGGTAGGTGCATACTTACCCCTACTATTAATCCACCTTCCAATAGGGACTGCTAAAACCTATAAGCTGTTAAGCATATGTGACTTCCTATGTAGCCAGTCAGAATCAAAGCTTCATCAGTGTATGCTGCTACTTTAAAGCCATGGGCTCTACATTGTTGTATGGCCACCACTCCATCCGAGAGGATTTGCCTTGGTGCACTAACTTTTCCTCGCTAGCCTGACTGTGTTCTTCTAACAAGAACTGTGTTCTTCTAACAGCCTAATTGGTCTAATGTGGTCTAAATGAAAGAAATCCATAAACACAACTGTAATATTTCTGTAATACATAAATATGCACTTATAAATATAATTATCAGTGAAATGCTGCACATCCCTCCTAGTAGCAAAGTATATATTTTTTTAATACTGCTTGCCTTTTTTATACTGACATTTTTTTGTACTTTTTGAATCAATTTGAAGTACAAAAAGTGTAAGCGGAGCCCAGCAACTGGAGAGAAGTTGACATGCCAATCAAAACGCTTGCACAGGGTGCCGAGATCATTTGGAGAAGACTGAGGGCAGATCCATTCTGCTTAGGTGTGACTGTACAGAGTTTTAGGTATAATTGCAAGTGTTACTTTTTTAATAATGCTTAGAACGAATGTATAAATATGTTACAGTTGCTGAGAGAAAGGTGCATTTTGTGGTACGTCCTGCGAGATCAGGCAATCTGTAGAATATAATCTACTAACTCTGATAACAAAATACACGTTTAACAACATTGGCAGTATTCAAATATGAATGCACCGGCTGCATGAGGAAAGTATTCAGGAGTTTTGATTGGTGATCATTTGGATCTGCCTGAAGACAGCTTAATCTCTCACTTATCGCACTACAATGTGCACTAAAGAAAGTTGGGCACTGTGCATCACTGCAACTGAGGATCACTAACCCACAACACAAAATCCTAGAAATACTGAAATATTACTCTGCAGCGGTTTCCAGGAGGAGAAATCAATCACACTTCTCTGCATCCTAGATGGTCTAAGTAACCGCAATGCTGTCTATCCTAGCCTAGGGGCACTAACCAAGAGCAATGCATTTGTTCCATGGGTCACTAGCTCAACTCAGGGCAATGCCCCCTAGAAACTCTGACCTATCTCACAGCATTATATTCTATGGGTACTAACTCTCCATACAGAACTGAATTCTTCTGACTGCAATTCATCACGGTGCAATGCTTTCTAGGAATTCATACCCACTGCACTGAACTTCATTTTAGGGACACTGGTCTATTACACTGCCCTACATAAAAGCAACAATAATTCATCATATTGGACCCTATGAACACCTATCCTTCAAAATATACCGCATCATATGGACAGTGATCCCACACCCTGGATTATATCCTAGAGGCAGTAGAGCCCCACACTAGCTGGCACCCAAAGACACTAATCCACCAGACTGCACTGCATCACAAGGACACTAACCCACTACATAACACTATTCTGGGGACTTTGAAAAGTCCTATAATCTGGTGGGACATAAAACTCACAGACTATGAGAGTCATTGGGAGCATGGTGGAGCATGGTGGTATTATAATTCCTGCTTAACTCAGCCTTAGCTGGCTCCATTTTCGCAAGCATGCCAAAGGGCTGCCAGACACAATTTCTTGCAAGTTCCGCCCTTCAGGGTGGGCCTTCCAAAGCATATTTTTAATGTTTGTGACTACCATGGTGGTTGTGAACATGATAAATGAAAAAATGTTCCCCACCTATGGGGTAAAATTCCTGGTGTGTCACGGACATAACTTTTTTGTTCTGCAGAAAGAGACCCCAGCTTCGGGAGTTTGTCGATGGAAGAAAATATAATGCTGAATGGGCCACATTGAGATACTGGCACATAGCACACTTGGCATTCCATTTCTGCAGAGGAACTCCGTCAAAAATATTCTTCCAGGCTGGTGGGTAACTGAATATTGGGCATGTATGGCTGCGGTGGAGGTAGTCCTTCCATCTCTCCAGCTGGTTTGCAGCCTCCCCGTCAATCTGTAAATGAGGGCCTGCATTGTCCTATCCCTTCCTGACTAAACAAGGCACGAGGGCCCAGCAATGTGGTCTCCAATGTTTTATGGCATGGTGGGGCCGCTTTTACTGTTGATTTCCCTGATATTAACACAAACGTTGCCTGCAGCAAGCACAAGTGCATAGAGCCTCCAGCACCTTGTAAAACATCTCTACAGCATGTCTTTACCAGTTAAAAAATTCCCCGGTTTGCAAACGTGGCCCACTTTTTTAATTCTCTGATTTGCTAACGTGGAGCACTTTTATTTTGGTTCCCCGGACTTATTTTCTGTCCCAGTCTGACCTATAAAAAAAGTATGTGAATGTCTCAACAATGCTTCAGAGCAATATCTTTTCTAAGTAAGGTACACCAACGTCCATGCCTGTAAGTATTTGGAGATTAACAAAATCTGTATTTTTAGCCCTGCTTGTGATCTCTATTTCCGCCAAGATGTTCTGCTTCACCAGGAGGACACCATATGTGCGCAATCGAAGGGCGGCCGATCCGAAAGTCTGAGTTCAATCACTATCTAGAAATGCTGCTGGCCACCTGCGAAAAGAGCTGGGGGAAAGGATGTGTCCTTTGCAGAGAGTGTCTGAATCGGTCTGGTATTTCCTGCATCCCATGTATCAAAAACAACTGTGTCCTTAAAAGTAGACGTTAACCTCTGAGCCACATAACCGAATTCCACTTATAAGAATGACTCTGTTTGAGTGCATCACAGCAATAATCTAAAAAGTCTAATGCCCTCATTGTAGGTGTGTTGGAAACACCGGGAGGCAAACCTCCCCTGGAAATACCACGCCTTTCATATTTTCCCACAAGTAGTTTTATTTTCAGTTTCTAAGTTCCACAGGTTGGATTGAGGAACACCATGCAGTTTAGGTAATATCTCATCGTAAAGATGTGATGGGGCATATTAGCAACGATTTGCGATAATTATCGCAAAGCGCGCTTAGCACTGTTTTTTTTATCGCCGGCTATCGCTGGATTCTTATCGCCGAGATAGCGCGTTATTAGCAACGCTTATCTCCAAGGCAATAAAAAATCCAGCAATAGCGGCGAAATGCGAGAATATCGCAGGAAATCCTGCGATAAAACACCAGCGATAGGGGAATCCTTGATGATAGGCCATGGTGGACTTAGCCTCACAATCCACCTCCCATTGAGCAAAATAGGTAAGTCAAGTTTTTAGCAGGTGTTAAATTCCAGCGATAATCGCGGTTAGCGTGACTTTTTTTATCGCTTCGCGGACATTGATAATAGGGGGAAGTTGTGTTTGCGACTGTTTGCAGTTGCTTTTAGTTGGGAACGCCTACTTTGCATGTCATTAGCGATAATTATCGCTGACATGCAAAGCGGCAACAAAACGGCCGCTATCGCCATTAAGCTGTCGCTAACAGCTGTTAGCGACAGCTTGCTAATAGGGCGATAAAAATATCGCCGCTTTATCGGCAAAAAGTGCCACTAAAGTGGCGATACTGCCCTTGATAATATGCCCCGTGATGTTTTTCCTCTTTTCTTTCTGATATCCCAGCACAGGTACCTGGAGGAATCTGCGTGGTTGAAATTGTGGGTGTCCACAGCTGCTGCTCAACTCAGGATACACTCTGGGGCACAAACAGTGTTGCACTCGAACTCAGCATTCTCACAGTAGCGAATAAGAGATCATTCCTGTCAGGACAGTCTTCAGCCTAACTGTTTCCATTGGCATTCTGTCAATGCTGTAGTAGTGTTAAGAACAGAGGACGGCTCAATTCTTGAGTAAATAGAAGACAGAGAAGAGTAGATAACAGACGTATAAGAGAGCATGGGAAACCAATTCTCAAAGTATTACCATAGTGCAAACGCAATAATGCAAAGTACCCCTCCCTACACACAAGGGTATCAACACGAGAGCCTGTGCAAAAAGTCACCTCAGGTGCAACCAAAAAAACAGTAAATGGCAAAGGGTCTGTTTTTGTACAAGACCAAATTTCGTAAGGTGCAAAACATGCCTAAAGAGTCTTTGCTCTTCTTATTTGATTGCTGAGCATGAATAATTAGAAGCTATCAAAGGAAGTGGCGAAGGCACATTTATATACAGATGTGCAGCATGTAACATGCTGTTTATTACCTTGCTGAATGGAGGAGGAGTCGTGCCTCGCGAGAGGCGAAGCCTTAAAAGGGTCATAATGACCCTCCTTTCCCTTAACAATTATCAGCATATTGAACTCTATGAATCTGCATATATGCTTTATACCATTTTGTCCCCTGCACTTGCTTTAAAAAAGGTATTTACCAAAACCAGTTACGCTGTGCAATAAAGTAAAACCACATTAAGGGCCTCTTGACTATTACAGCAGTTGCTTCCCTGATTAAAGTAATTCTAAGATGTAATGTGCTGGCCAGTAAATATTGTTCTGTCGAGTATCTAAGGTGAATATTAAACCCTGAATGTGCATATTTAGCAATGTTACTGATGGAGCAGGGGAAACAAAATAATTGTGTACCCCTTTGAAGTTAATGACCCCATAACAATTAATGATACTAACCGTTTGAAACGCATGAACTAATCAACAAATACACCTTTTTAGTAGACATTATACGTGGGCAATTTGCTAAATGTTGCAAAATCTAATCTATATACAAATATGAAGCAAAATAATATTAGTATTGTGATTTGCGTAGTAAATAGAGTGAATTGCATGATTTGTATTGCGTAATAGAATTGCATTGTGGCAAGAACACAGATGGTAAGTAAAATGGCTTTAAATGTCGCTTCTGCTAGGTAATATCTAACACGGGTCTTTAGAATGGCGGGTGGTAAACAGAAAGGCTTATTTTCCATGTTTTAATTTTCGTTGTGTTTGTTCTCATATTAGTTTCGTTCGGGCCTGCTGGGTCATGCTTCTAAAATGGCCGCTGAAAAGGACGAGATCGCGTGCGCTGAATAACATGGCCTCCGCGCCGACTCAGTGTGGATGCTCCAGTCATGTGTATGCGGCCTGTGCTCGGAGTGAGAGATGTCAAGGCCAATCTGACCTGCAACGAGGAGCGTGCCAAGTGTTCAGCATATATGCCTGGGAACAGATGGAAAAGGCGAGCGACAGGGGATGAACTAATGTGTGACCATCAAAGATTGTTGCAAAATGGATTAACAAATTGGACTACTTTTGGACACCATGATCATGATACTTATTGTGTGCTTTATTGTACCCAAACCGGTTCGAACAAGGAGGGCGATGAGGTGACCATCACCACCCCTCCAATGGACCAATTAGCGTGATTCTTGCCCCTAAAGATTGCAACTTTTAAGTGTAGTGAGCCAGAGAATAGGGTATAAGAGAGTCTGCTTTTACGTTGTGAAAAAACCTTGCTTTTTCATTTTTCCACCTTGATGCTGCGAGAGACTCTGTCATTTTGGACTTTGAACTTTGACTGGGGAAGGAACGAGATCGTTGCGGGAATTTGCCCGGGAGGTGATTGCGTCCGAGGAGATTAGCGGGACAGTCAGTCAGTTTGGTAGTCCTATCCTGTGATCTGCGGTTCATCTTCCTTTGGTGAACCATTCTTGTCATCGCCCTATGGCCAAGGGTAATAAGTCATTTTATCTTTTCCTAAAAGTCTTTCTTAAAATGTTTATTGATATTTCTAAATGTTTTACTTAATAAAGAATTTTACTTATTTGCTCGAAGAATTTTAGATAAAAATATATTCTAACTTTAAAATGAGTCTGTGGTTCTTTAAACAAAGTTTATGATTTAATAAATGTTGAAGGTTTTAATTGTGATTGAGCTGGTCTTAATCTCCATCAACTGATTCTACTAGTTGGTCCATCGACCGAATAGCGGAGTACCTTGATGTTTAGAACCGACAGGATCCTCAGTTAATGTATATAATGTATAGGTTATTATTCTGTCAATTTTAACAAGGTATCCTGTTTGTCCAGCATCTCATTCTCCTTAGCGTTTAATCCAGAAATTGAATGAATGTATGTATGCGGTGTCATGGGCCCCACCGACATAAGTTTTGTGTAAGTGTTTTTTCTGGATTGATGTCATACAGAGAGTTTTATATTAGCCGCGCTGGATCAGATTTCTTGGTAGCAGAGTTATGGTTACTATAGATTAGTTTGGTGATTATTGATTATTGATTTTTCGTGTCTAACATTCTATGTTGAGTTTGTATTACGTTATGTGTAAGTCGAAATTTTGAAGCTTCCGGGAAGTAGGAAGTGGACACGTGTGGCAAGAGAAGTCACACGGAATTGTGCATTGTCTGATTTCAAATTTGGTGATAACACAGGACTGTGTTATGTTAGGGAAATTTCACGCATGAATTGGATTTGAGTGAAATAGCAACAGGTTTTCTTGTGAAACTCTGGCCTTAATTCTCAGGAGCAGTGTAGTCTCCACATGTGTTTTATCCCCAGAGAAACGGGTTTACCTCTTGCTTGAGAGAAGGGTAAGGTAGAGAGAAGTGCTACACTTATCGAACGAAACAGTATTCTTGTAATTTAGAATAAACTATCTCTTTTTGTTTAGAGAAAACAGACAATGGTAATGTGTTTTACGTTGTAACTAATCGATTTAGTTGAAAAGAAAACTTCCGATAATTTTTGTAAAGGAGGGGTCAGTAGAAGCAGGAGTAGAACTGACGTCAACAAAAACCACGCTGGTATTGGCCAGTTGTGGAAGAACAAAGAGCTTCCTTATTGGTGCATTAGTGTGAGATGCGCTGGGATAGGTTAGTGTGAGAGTGACGTAAAAGCTTTCTGATTGGTGCATTGGTGTGAGACGCGCTGGGATAGGTCTGAATAGCCGAGCAGTAGAAAGAACAGAGTGGTGAAGAATTGCGTGAATTTGTTTTGGGAAAAAGAACAGTGAAATATGGCTTATTATAATGAGTATGGTAGAGAGAAACCGTCATGGTTTGCGAAGCTTAAAAGCTTTTTCAAGAAAGATAAGAAGGTTGTGACTAGGGAAGGAGAAGTACTTCCTCCGCCGAAAACGCCAGCATCTCATATGATGTTGAAATATGGCTATCATACTTGCATTTGGTTGGAAAATTGGGCGAAGTATACCAGAGACGATGGAGTATTGGCATTTCCAGAAAATGGATCGTTTAGCACAGCGGTACTTCAAAATTCGAGAGAAAAGATGATGAAACTTGAACCGAGACCTAGACCGACACAGTTCGAAGCCTTAGGTGAATGGGAAGATGAGATGTATGAAAGGGAAAGACACAGAGGTGCAAAGAATTATAGTTTAGTTCATGGAAGAGTATGGGGTTTGAATCATAAAGACAGGATGAGACGATGGCGGTATGCTAACATGACGGATGGCATGTTTCCTGTCAGAACAGTTGAAGAATTTACAGGGAAAAAGTGTACGGAGAAAATAAAGCATGCAGTAACAGAGAGATATGGGTATGGAGTTAGCGACACAGAGGATGAGTTGCTTGAGGACATTTTAAATAAAACAACCCCTCCATATCAACAGGATTCTGTGGTGGTGACACCAAATGCACCGCCAATGAGAACTGTAATAAATCAAAGTCCTGAACAAATGTCTGAAATAAATAGTCCATTTAATAAACTAGAAACACCACAGACTGTGAAACATGATAATGGTAATACAGCTGAATTAGCCAGAACCACAAGAGAGTTAACTGAAAAGATAAGAGAACTGACAAAGAATATGGAAGCCGTGACTGTGCCAGTAACCATAGGACCAGTAATCACAGTATTTGAAAACCAAAAGATAGATGAACACTCCTTAACAATTCCATTAAATTCCAGTATGCAAAATGTAAGAGAAGGGATAATTCCAGAAAATAGAGAGAAAGAAGATTCTGTTGGTCCATTTAGGTCAAGTCCATCTGTAAATTTGACAATTAATGAGAGTCAGATAAATAAGATTCCTATAGGAGCTGAGTCAGGAATTGAAACTCCGGAGAGAAGTGTAAGTTGGGCAGAAATAAATAAAACCCCTGTGGGTCCGACTTGAGAGGAATTAAATGATTGGGTGAAAAGCTTGCAGAAAAAGGATGCTGAACCACAACTTTTTGATGTGGTCAGATTAAAGATAGATATGGAAGAATTGATTCTAGGGACTATTGGTACAGATCGATTGAAGTCCTATCAAGATGATGAATTAATGTTTATGTGTAAAAGCGTCACTTGGAGAGCTAGAAATTTGCATGAAAAACTGGAAGAGACAGCAAACGAACTAGGAGTAGAATTTGGAAAAATTTGAGGATTGCAGAAACCGTACAGGGTAGATTTTAGTGAAAAGGACATAGAAAATCTGAACACTTCAGGACGACTAACACAAATAAAAGAACTGATTGTTCTATTGAGAAAATGGGGAGATGTAGACAAGTGGAGAAGTAGGTGGATAAGAAGAAAAGAGGGAACAACGGATAAAGCATCATTGGCTTTTCCAGTAAACGAGAAAGAACTAACGGTAATAGAATGTCCAATGAGAGAAACTCCAGGAGGAAGTTATGTACATGTCCCATGGTCCAGACAAGATATATTGTCATTTACAAATGATTTTCCAAGATTGAGAGAAAAACCTGTAGAATGTTATAGACAAGTAGAAAGGTTTGTAAAAGTTTCAAAAGTGTTGTGGGAAGATCTGGATGGATTGTTTGAGATTGTTGTTCCTGCAGATTTATGGACAGAGTGTAAGATTACAATTGACTGGCCGAAGGAAGAATATCCTAGAGATGCAAAAACAGGAGCCCCAGGTTCAGAAGTAATGAGAAAATATGAACAGGCAATCAAGTTTCTGAAAAATAAAATTCCGCCAAAAGAAACGGACTGGGTAAAGATTGATAGAACAACTCAGGAGAGTAAGGAATCTGTACATGCCTATTATGAGAGATTGCTTTTGGTCTTTAAACAGTATAGTGGATACGAGAATTTGAGTGAAAAAGACATGAGTCATTTTGTGTATAGATTTGTATATGGCTTGAGACCTGAGATAAGTGAAATGATTAAGCAGCATATGTTATGTTGGCAGAATAGCACAGTAGATGAGGTACTACGGTATGCTAAATATTGCAGTGATGATATTGAGTGTAGACAGCGTAAACTCAAGCAAAAGGCAATGTGGGCACAAGTAAAGGTTGCAGAAAAGCAAGAAGCTCAGATGAATAATCAGTCTAGTGATGCAGGACAGGCCAAGTCCAAACCGAATATTGGTAAGGGAAAGGGTCAGATGAGTATAGAAGAAGCTAAAAAGAAATGGCCATGTCATAATTGCGGACAATTAGGGCACTGGAGAAACGAGTGTAAATTACCTCCGAGAGTTAATGCCGAAACTCAACCATTAAATCCACAGGTGCAGAATGAGGTGAGTTGCCAACAGCTGCAACAGCCGCAGGTAGTTACTCAACAGTGTCAGGTGCCGCAACCACCTCTTCCAAAGAGTGTAAATCCTCAAAGATACAGTACAGAGGCAGGATTCTATGAAGGAGAGCAGGTAGCAAAATTGCCTCGCGCAGCTGCTGTTTCGCAGTATTGGTTACAGCAGGATGGAGATGAATCAGATGAAAGCTTATGACGGTGCCTAGGAGAGGAAGAGGAGTGTGTGCTTGGCTCAACTCTAGAGGTAGATCAGTCAGGTCCATTTGTGGATGGAAAGGTGAATGGTGTAAATGTTACATTCCTTGTGGACACTGGTGCTACCCGTTCTACTGTTAGATCAGTGGAAATTCCAAAACTTCCTCTCTCAGGAGAATATATCCAAGTTGTAGGTGTTTCAAACAGGCAGATTAAAACCCCTCTTACAAAACCAATAGAGGTGGAAATTGGACCATTCAAAGAGATGCATCGCTTTGTGGTGTGTGATTGTAGTCCTGTAAATTTATTAGGACATGATCTAGTTTGCAAATTGAATTGTACCATCTACTGTACCCCAGATGGTATTGTTTTTCAGACACCAGATGAGGATGTTCTGTATAAAATGACAATGGCAGAACTAGAACCAGGAGTGAATGATATGTTTCCTGTGTTTGATGCGGAGAAAATCCCTATTGAGTTGAAAGGAATAGTCAGGTCTGATGTATGGGATTTCACAGGTGAAGATATTGGACTAATGAGAGAAGTTGATCCTGTAAAAATTACTGTAAAAGAAGGAACGAATTACCCAAACACACCGCAATACAAACTGACGCCAGAAATTATTGAAGGAATAACACCTGTAATTAATAAGATGATTGAACAAGGGATTTTGAAAGAAATAATGAGCAGTCCATGTAATTCTCCGATAATGGGATTGAAAAAGCCAATTGGAACATATAGGATAGTACAGGATTTAAGAAAGGTAAACAAAATTGTTATTCCTTGCTGCTCAATTGTGCCAAACCCTGCTGTAATACTGTATCAAATCCCACATGATGCAGAATGGTACACAGTTATTGATTTGTGCCATGCATTCTTTTCTATTCCATTGTACACTGACAGCCAGCCATTATTTGCGCTACGGTTCGGAGAACGTATTTTGGCATGGTGCCGAATTCCTGAGGGGTATGCAGAGAGTCCTTCAATTTTTAATCAGATTCTAAAGAAATTCTTAGAAGATTTAAAAATGCCTGAAAAATCTGTGATGGTCCAATATATCGATGACCTATTAGTGGCATCAAAGACCAGAGAAGCATGTGTTACGGACACCATTGCTTTACTGAATCATTTGGCAGAAGGAGGACACAAGGTGTCCCCATCAAAACTGCAGTTCTGTCAACAGGAAGTACAGTACTTAGGTCATAAGATTGAGAAAGGGATGCGAAAAGTGACAACAGAAAGAATAAGGATTATTAAAGGAATGAGAGCCCCAATGACACAAAGAGAGGTGAGAATGTTCCTTGGAATGGTTGGTTATTGCCGACAGTGGATAAGTTGATTGCAAAACCTTTACAGCGATTGACAAAGAAGGATGTCAAAGATCCGATTGCATTGGATGAGGAGGAAATGAAGGCTTTCGAGGAACTGAGAACAAGTTTGTGTGAGGCACCAGCATTGGGAATGCCTGATTATGAGAAAGAATTTGAGCTGTATTGTAGCGAGAGAGACGGATGTGCACTTTCAGTATTAGTGCAAAGGCATGGAAAAATGAAACGGCCAATAGCCTACTTTCAGCTGTTTTAGACCCGGTAGCAAAGGCGTTGCCTGGATGTCTGAAAGCAGTAGCTGCTACTTGTGTGAGTCTGGAACAGAGTGAAGGCATTGTGATGGGATATCCTTTGAGAGTATATGTCCCACATTCAGTTGAAATCCTTCTGACCCGAACAAAAACCCAATTCATGACACATAGTTGGCTGACTAGGTATGAAAAAGTGATCTTGGGTGCAGACAATGTAACCATTGTAAGATGCACGAGTGTGAATCCTTCTACATCACTGCCAGATGAAGTAAATGCAGAAGTCAAAGATGATGTTGATCATAAGTGTTTGGATGTGCTTGAATTTTGCACAAAGCCCCGATCAGACATTAAAGATGAACCTCTAAAAGAGTCAGATTATGTGATGTTTGTGGACGGGTCATGCCTGAGGACAAATGAAGGAGTTTTAAGTGCTGCATATGCTGTGTGTACGGTGGCAACCATAATGGAAGCATCCTGTTTGAGAGGAATACGTTCAGCCCAAGTTGCTGAGCTGATTGCTCTGATTCAAGCGTGCAAACTGGGAAAGAATTTCCGAATCACTGTGATCACGGATAGCCAGTACGGCTTCGGAGTGGTCCACGATTTTGGACAGATCTGGTCCCAGAGGGGATTCCTGACTTCCAGAGGGTCTCCTATTAGGAATGGTGAGTTTGTGAAGAAGTTGCTTGAGGCGATACAGCTGCCTAAACAGATTGCGGTGGTAAAATGCACTGCTCACAAAAATGGAACTGATTACATTGCAGTGGGTAACAAATTTGCTGACGAATTAGCTCAATATTGTGCCAGAAATATGACCTCAATGAATCGGAGAAGGGAAAAAGAAAATGTTTCATGTCCCTTGCTGTTTACTAACCCAGTTGAAACATGGGATGAGGTGAGGCAATTGCAGGAAGAGGCAGGTGATGAAGAAAAAGAGGGTTGGATAAAAGCAGGTTGCAGACAAAGAGAAGAAGATGGAGTCTGGGTTTACAGGGATGAAAGACCAGTTATGCCTGATAGCATGATCTCTAACATGGCACGGATGTACCATGGACAGGCACACATAGGTAGAGATGCAATGATCAGACTTTTCAAACAGACCTGGTACAACCCAAAATTTAGGGCTATAGCTGAGAGTCTTTGCCAAAGATGCCTTATATGCCAACAGATAAATCCTGGAAGGAAGACAGTAGTGAGTTTGGGAACAATAGGACGTGAAGGAGGTCCTTTTACCAGAATGCAATTAGATTTTATTGAAATGCCCCCAAGTAACAGATTGAGGTATGTCCTGGTGGTCGTCTGTTTGTTTTCTCGTTGGGTGGAGGCCTATTCGACAAGAAGGAATGATGGAATTACTGTAGCTAAGCTCCTACAGAGAGAATTCATTCCTAGATATGGTTTTCCAGTAACGATAGAAACAGATATAGGAACGCATTTCCAGAATGAAATCATCCAACTGATATGTGAAGCACTAGACATTCAACAAAAGCTGCACTGTGCCTACAGACCAGAGGCTTCTGGAGTGGTAGAACAAGTAAATGGCACAATAAAGAATAGGTTAGGGAAAATGTGTCAAGCCACAGGACTCAAATGGCCCGATGCTTTACCACTGGTGCTAATGAGCATAAGAAACATACCTGACAGAAAAACAGGTCTGAGTCCTCATGAAATAATCATGGGACGAGCAATGAGACAAGCACACGTACCTGTCAACAAACTGCTGACTATAACTGATGATCTCGTATTGGACTATTGCAAAGGATTGGCTGATGTGGTGCATTCTGTGTTTCATCAGGTGGGCCGGATGCGACCACTCTTGAAAGAAAACCAGCTCATGATCTGAGTCCAGGAGAATGGATCCGCATAAAAGTCCACAGAAGAAGAAACTGCTTGGTTCCACGCTGGGATAAGCCACGTCAAGTGATCCTGGTAACAACAACTGCAGTAAAGTGTGCAGGTGTGAAAAATTGGATTCATGCCAGTCATACCATCAGAGTTCCAGATCCTGAAGCTCAACCTGTAAGTCGACATCTGGAAATATCAGATACCAGCTCATCATCTGAAGCAGAAACTGAAACAATCAGAGTTCCAGATCTTGAAGCTCGACCTGTAAGTCGACATCTGGAAGAATCAGGTACCAGTTTGTCAACTGAAGAAGAAACTGAAACAATCAGAGTTCCAGATTCTGAAGCTCGACCTGTAAGTCGACATCTGGAAATATCAGATACCAGTTCGGCATCTGAAGCAGACCAGCTTGAATCCTGTGAAAGGCAAAAGGAAGAATTCGAAAACAAAAGAACTGATCTTGAAACAGGAGAAACTGAACTAATAAATAGTGACAGTGAACAGCCAAGTACAAGTTTTGGGGAAATCCCTCCGGAAATTGTAGAGGTAACTCAAGAAAATTTAGATTCAGATAGAGAGATTGGAGAAATTGCGGAAGAAACACGAGGAGGATTAGACTCAAAATTACAAGCAGAAGAAACACAGGGAAATTTAGATTTAGATAGAGAGTTTGGGGAAATTGCGGAAGAAACACGAGGAGGATTAGACTCAGAAATTCAAGCAGAAGAAACACAAGAAGATTCGGATTCAGACAAAGAGACTGAGATCATAAAGTTCAAAGTTAGAGGAAGTGAAGTAAGATCTGAGACAGAATCTGAAGAGAGTGAAAAAGAAAGAAGGCAAAGAATAGGACCAAGAAAGAGAACTTGGAGAGCAGAACGAGGGGAAAAAGAAAGTGAACTGAAAAGGCCAAGAAAAGGAGACAATTGGCCCAACGAAATTAAAAGACTGAGATATAAACTAATAAATTTGAACAAAGACAATGCAGAACAAGTAAATGAAATAATAAGTCAGGTAAGACAAAGAAAAACCGATAAAAGACAATTGCAGAGACCCAAAAGAGTGAAAAGACCTAACTTGAAATACAAGTCACCTGAATGGGTATACATAGCACTGTCTGACATTAAGGAAGTGGATAGCAGTCACGAGAACCCAGACAAAGACTGTGAACAAGTGGGTGAGAGTGAACTGCGCCAACCCTGAAAGAAAACCGGACTAGACACAAAAACTGAATAAGACAAAGAAAATCTCTGAGAGACCGAAAGGTGTGCCAAAAGCAGTTGATCCCAGTCAACACTAAGTCATTCGAGGTGTGGAAACACATTTCTGTACATATAATTAGATAATATTTCAACATGGTAGACACTGAGAATAGAAGATCTAGATGTGGGTTTTTCCGTAGATGGTGTAAGATGTGTTTCTATTGTACAGGCTTTCTAATGTTTATTTGGTTCATTTTAACAATAATAATTCCACTTTAGTTGGAGAAAACACCTCTGTAATTATAAATGACATGAATAGTGACAAGAAATCTAACATAAAGAACAATGCAACACTAATAGATAGTACTGAATTTCATAGAGACAAGTCAATAACTGATTTTTCAAAGAATGTCTTTACAAAACTTTTATATGAATATGTAGAGACCATGGATATCAGAGATTGTTATGTATGTATGCAGTTACCTGCGTCTGTTTCAGAAGGTGTGACGTATCATCACCTTCCTTTGACGTATGGAATAACATGTAGTGTTTTAGCTAGTTTATTTTACAAAACAGGTAAATTAGAGTATTACTACACTGACACAGATGCTGTTTTAGCTAAAGTTCCTGTAGTCCCTGAACTAAATAAGGTGAAGTTTGCAAGAATTTTTGGAGAATTTTTCTTAGAAACAAAAGAATTAACATTAGAATATGCATTTAGACATAATCTTACTCGTGGGTTAAGAAAGGAAGAAAAGGTTTTCTTAGACATGGTAGAAGACAGGAGGGTTAAGTTTCAAAGAAAGGCAACAGGAGAAAATACAAAAACCCCACCTTGGGCGTTTGAAGAAGGAAATTATGACAAAGGCGAGATGAATGCAGCTATGGTTTTAGATTGGCCCCAACAGGGAAAATTGTGCATTAGAAGAGATAAAACTATATATGATAACTATTTTGTGGGTTCTAGTGAGTGCCGAGATACATACAAAATTCTAGGGGATGGGGATTCAAAGGAGGAAAAGATCCAGTATTTCCAGGGATCTATTATATTTGCGGAAATAGAGCTTATTATAGGTTGCCGGACCATTGGTATGGAACATGCTATCTAGGCCTGGTCTTTCCAAAGATTTTTCACGTAGAAAGAGGAACGAAAGGGATTCACGAGATAGGTAAACCATTAACCCGTAGGAGGAGGGAAAGCTTCTCAGAAATAATAGGTGACATTTATGGAGCATTGATACCAGCAGTGGGTATATCTTTGAATGCATACAAGATTCGGAAATTGTCTACAGTAGTAGATCATTTATCAGCGAATACTGCTGGAGGGTTCTTGATGGTAAATACCGAAATGGTTGCCATGAGAGCTATGGTAATGTAAAATCGACTTGCCCTTGACATTCTTTTGGCAAAAGAGGGTGGAGTCTGTGGAATGCTGAAGGTACAACATTGTTGCACTTACATTCCAGACAAAAGTCAGAATATACAGAAGTATATAAAGAACATTACTGATTTGCATAAAGAAATTGCCCCACTGGAGGTTGAAGGTGCTTGGGAGAGACTGGTAAGAGTTTTTCCTCAATGAAGAAATGGTTCACTGAAATAGGTAGTTCTCTTATTGGGAAAATACTAATTCCAGTGACCTTAGTAATAGTGATAATATCAATATTGAGATTAGCATCTGTGTGTGTTAAAAGAAGAAAAAGACAAAATAAAGCAAAAAGAGAAAATGAGAAAAATAAAGAAAGAGAACGGGAGATGGGAGAGATCGAATTGGAAGAGTTTAAAGAGAACATGTACAAAAGGTCTAAAAGACAAGATGAAAAGAACACGATTGTCTAAATTAACAAATGCAAGTGGACAAGAAACATTTATCTGATGAAATTTCGTAGGGATAGGTTTTAGTGGTGATGTTAAAAATCACCAAAGGGGGGAAATTGATGGAGCAGGGGAAACGAAATAATTTTGTACCCCTTTGAAGTTAATGACCCCATAACAATTAATGATACTAACCGTTTGAATTGAAACGCATGAACTAATCAACAAATACACCTTTTTAGTAGACATTATACATGGGCAATTTGATAAATGTTGCAAAATCTAATCTATTTACAAATATGAAGCAAAATAATATTAGTATTGTGATTTGCATAGTAAATAGAGTGAATTGCATGATTTGTATTGAGTAATAGAATTGTATTGTGGCAAAGAACGCAGATGGTAAGTAAAATGGCTTTAAATGTCGCTTCTGCTAGGTGATATCTAACACGGGTCTTTAGAATGGCGGGTGGTAAACAGAAAGGCTTATTTTCCATGTTTTAATTTTCGTTGTGTTTGTTCTTATATTAGTTTCGTTCGGGCCTGCTGGGTCATGCCTCTAAAATGGCCGCTGAAAAGGACGAGATCGCGTGCGCTGAATAAGATGGCCTCCGCGCCGACTCAGTGTGGATGCTCCAGTCACGTGTATGCGGCCTGTGCTCGGAGTGAGAGATGTCAAGGCCAATCTGACCTGCAATGAGGAGCGTGCCAAGTGTTCAGCATATATGCCTGGGAACGGATGGAAAAGACGAGCGACAGGGGATGAACTAATGTGTGACCATCAAAGATTGTTACAAAATGGATTAACAAATTGGACTACTTTTGGACACCATGATCATGATACTTATTGTGTGCTTTATTGTCCCCAAACGGGTTCGAACAAGGAGGGCGATAAGGTGACCATCCCCACCCCTCCAATGGACTAATTAGCGTGATTCTTGCCCCTAAAGATTGCAACTTTTAAGAGTAGTGAGCCAGAGAATAGGGTATAAGAGAGTCTGCTTTTAAGTTGTGAAAAAACCTTGCTTTTTCATTTTTCCACCTTGATGCTGCGAAAGACTCTGTCATTTTGGACTTTGAACTTTGACTGGGGAAGGAACGAGATCATTGCGGGAATTTGCCCGGGAGGTGATTGCTTCCGAGGAGGTTAGCGGGACAGTCAGTCAGTTTGGTAGTCCTATCCTGTGATCTGCGGTTCATCTTCCTTTGGTGAACCATTCTTGTCATCGCCCTATGGCCAAGGGTAATAAGTAATTTTATCTTTTCCTAAAAATCTTTCTTAAAATGTTTATTGATATTTCTAAATGTTTTACTTAATAAAGAATTTTACTTATTTGCTCGAAGAATTTTAGATAAAAATATTTTCTAACTTTAAAATGAGTCTGTGGTTCTTTAAACAAAGTTTATGATTTAATAAATGTTGAAGGTTTTAATTGTGATTGAGCTGGTCTTAATCTCATCAACTGATTCTACTAGTTGGTCCATTGACCGAATAGTGGAGTACCTTGATGTTTAGAACCGACAGGATCCTCAGTTAATGTATATAATGTATAGGTTATTATTCTGTCAATTTTAACAAGGTATCCCGTTTGTCCAGCAGCTCATTCTCCTTAGCGTTTAATCCAGAAATTGAATGAATGTATGTATGCGGTGTCATGGGCCCCACCGACATAAGTTTTGTGTAAGTGTTTTTTCTGGATTGATGTCATAAGGAGAGTTTTATATTAGCCCGCTGGATCATTACTCATATATGCATGTCATCACCCCTCAATTAGATCGTACATGGCTCCATTCTGTCAATTAGAAAACACATTTTCCTAAGTCTCATATCAATATATTTCAACTATCACACCAATTAGAAATAGCCCCGATTCCATTATTTGAAAATTATTTTGCCCTAATAGGCTTTTTCACCATATAATGCAAGCAATTCATACAAAAATAAGTACAATTCTTTATAACCAATACTTTTCTCTCATGCTCACAATTGTGGCCCAGTTTCATGAGGAACAAATATCTCTCAATAAATATATCTTGATCGATGACCGCCCGTCAGCATATTTTGATGTTGGAACAATTCTCTTGCGCAACTACATATATTTAATTCAATTAAAATCAATAAATGACCATTGGTCATATCATTGAAGACATATGCAAACATGTTGTGGAACCAGGTGGTACAAGCCACTTCCCACAATTCATATGTTGATGTGTTTTCTCCTTTCAACAGGGTGTGTGTTTCTCTGGCTCCCTCAACCGAGATGTACCCATAGCTCTTCTTCATTATTGATTCCCTCAGAGTCTTTGTTTGGAACTCTATCATATATCTTGACTCCAGGACTCAAAGTTTTTTAAATTTTGTCCCCCCTCTTTCATCCTTCTGAACCTGATCTTAAAAGAAGAATTTGAGGGGTTCCCTATTGCTGTCATGTTCCAATTCGAAATTGCGAGCTACTGGATAGCCATCATCCCCGTTGGTAATTGCTCGCATGTGCTAGAGAACTCTCTTTTCAGCAGGGTGTTCCGTGCTCCCTATATAACGCTCCTCACAGGGGCAATTCAGAGTTGCAATGCAGCAGTTTGGAAATTTTCCGCCCTGAAATCTCAAAATCTCGAACTTTGCTGCTATACTTACAAGCCGTGCATTTAAGGCAGTGGAAGAAACCTAATACTGGATCCTTTCCCTGTGGTATTCTCCTAAAATGGCTATGTACTAAGTGATCCTTCAAAGAAGAACCCTTCCTGTACGTAATCTGTGGGGATGACGTTAACTGTGTACCAATTACATTATCAGTTTTAAAAATATGCTAATTCTTCTGGAAAATCTGGAAGACTTTGGGTGAGCTTGCAGAAAATTCTGTGATCATTCTGATGTGCTGTCCATCCTGACTCCCTTTATTTTCTTTCTGTTGGTTTTTTGCAATGAGCAATTGTTGCCTCTGTATCTGTTCTGTCTTTCTGACTGCCTCTTTAAGAATCCCATAAAGGTAGCCTCTTTTTCTGAACCTCTCCAAGGCTGATTTTTTTAGCCCTCTCATACTCTGCTTTGGTTGAGCAATTCCATTTAATATGTAAAAGCTCTCCATACAGAATATTTTTTATCAGGCTTCTTGGATGGTTGCTACGCGCATGTAATATGAAATTCCCAACTGAGGGTTTACAATATAGTTTAGTCTGTATTGTTATGTCTTCTACATATACCTCAAAATCCAAATAGGTGACATTTGTATTACTAATGTGTCCTGTAAATTCTAGATTGAGTTCATTGCAATTCAAAGCAGAGATATACTCTTCACCTGCTGTCTGTGTCCCCCTCCAACCGATGAATAAACCATTGATATAGCGGGCTCAAAGAGCCACGCTCTCCACCCAGTGTTCATCCCCTTCCTCACAGGCTACGTGCTTCTCCAACCAGCCCATGAATAAATTCACGTAGCTGGGGGTGAAGCACATGCCCATGGTGGTCCCCTGGCATTGTTGATAAAGTTGTCCTGCAAATAAGAAAATATTGTTATTCAAAACACGCAGACGAATCTTCACAAAATGTTCCCCAAAAACATGTTGTAGTAAGTCTTGTTGTGCCTGGAAAGTTTTGGGTTGATTCGTCAAGAAAAAGGAGGCTCAAAAAAGTGTGTTTTACCATGTTAATTGCCATAGGACGCATAGTCGAACCTACAGCCCGAACCACTGGACAGAATTACACCAAATTTGGCAGGAACGTAGATGTTGTTATGCAGATTGGGCTTTTTGTTATTTGGTGCAAATCCATTCAGTAGATATCGAGAAATTTAAGAAGAAAAAGTTAGTGATATTTGTGGTCACAAAGCCTTCACGAAAAAAAGACGAGCTCGTGCAGGGAAATGTACAGCTCTGATTATTTGACAACACTTCAACCAGGAAGTGCTGCCAGCCATCTTGGGACTCAGCTTCACCTAGTCCCCAAAAAAAAGTGAAAATAAAGAAAAGGGGGAAGGGTAGGATTACCTTCTGGGAACCCAGCACGTAAAAAAAATCTTTTTTTTTCATTTTTACCATGTGGTCATGACTAATCCGTGAATCTGCGATAAAAATTACAAAAAGAACACACTAGCGCGGGCTCCAGTGCTTGTGTTTAAAACAGACCCCCAGGTGGGCCAAGTCACATGGACATATGTAATAGTATGCGGGGGCCATGTGCCCCCCTGCCACCCCGGGGACTGCCACCTCCCCGGGGCAATGAACTACTGAAATGTGGGGGACCCCTATGGCCTCCTACAGCCCCGGGGACAGCTACCTCACTGGGGCAATTAATTATAAACGTGCAAGGGGGCCTGTGCTTCCCCCGCTGCCCCAGGGACCATCACCTTCCCGGGGCAATGAAGTATAGAAATGCAGGGGGTCCAGAAGGCCCCCCTGCAGCCCTGGGTGCCCCGCCTCCCCAGGGCAATGAATTAAAGCAATGCAGAGGCCCTTGTGCCCCCCGCATCCCCGGGGCTGCCACCTCCCTGGAGCAATGATTTATAGAAGTGAGGGGGGCCACTGTGGTCCCCCGCAGCCCCTGGGACAGTCACCTCCCCGGGACAATTAACATAAAAATGTGGGGGCCTGTGTGCCCCCGCACTCCAGGGACTGGCACCTCCACGGGGCTCAAATAATATAACGGAGGGGGTGCGTTGCGGACCCCCAGGCCCGGGGACCACCACCTCACCGGGGCTATAGTAAAGATTGAAGAGGGGCTGCGCAGCCCCCCTCCTGGAGCCAAAGATAGCCCTGGGGACCGTCACCCCCCAGGGGCGGCTCCTGCTATGTCCCGGGGTGGCCAGCCATGGGAAATAGCTGTTTGCTATGGCTTGGCGGGAGCTTTACCGCTTCCGCCAACCCATAGCATATTGTGCTCCCATTTTCTCAAAGCGAAGCACATTTGCTTTGACAGAGAGGGAGCAGCATGTTAGCAGCTCCCTCTGTGTTAAAGCAATGCCAGCTCCTGCAGGAGGTGGGGAGCCGCCAAGGACCGCGGTGGCCTTGAGGTTCCCCCGCGGGCCCCAGCCTTTCTAAGTGGGTGTCCTGGGTGGGACCAGGGCACCCACACTAGAGGACAGGCCCAGGGGGATGGGGGCCCTGGGGCCAAAATTGGCCCAGGAGAGGGGCCAAGTGGCCCCCTTTTGTTTTTTTTTTATTTTCAGAAAAGAAAGAAAAAGCCAGGCCCCGAAGGATGGGGTCCCTGGCGCCGAAATCGGCCAGGAAGGGCAGCCGGTCGCCCCCGTCCATTCAATGTAAACTATTTTTTTTTTTAAAAGGCAAGGGGATAGGGTCGCCTGGGCCGAAATTTGGCCTGGGGAGGGGGGCTAAGCAGTCCCCCTCCCCCATTGAAAAAAGGGCTGACCCCGGGTGACGGGGTCCTGGGGCCCAAATTGGCCCAGGGAAGGGGGGCCATGTGGCCCCCCACCCCCTTTCTCCACTGCCCTGCAAACATCCCTCATGGCGCACTGCTGGTTGGGGGATGCAGTCCACTTTACTCCTGAGGGTCCTTGGGGGCCAGGAACCCCTTCTGTTATCTCCAGTAGGTCCCAGACAGCGGGATTGCTGACAGGTCTTTGGAGGCCACGCCCCCTATTTCCACCACTCTGCAAACATGCCTCCAGGCACACTACTGGTTGGGGAATGAAGTCCACTTTACTGCTGAGGGTCCTTGGGGGCCAACTACTCCTCCTGTTACTTCCAGTAAGTCCCACACAGTGGGATTGCTGAGAGGTTGTCGGTGGCCGTGCCCCCTTTCTCCATCAGTCCGCATATGCACCTCTTGGCACACTATTAGTTGGGAGATGATGTCCCCTTGGCTGCTGAGGGTACCTGGGGGTGAACAACCCCATCTGTAACCTCCAGTAAGTCTCACACAGCGGGATTGCTAAGAGGTCTTCAGAGGCCACAACCCCTTTATCCACCACTCTGCAAATGCCTTAGTCATTTATTGCCTGCAGCCGGTCACTGGGTCACATGACTGGGTGTAGTTGGCAGTTGGGCTTCATGTATTCCTTTCAAACAGCCACACACAATAGTGGGCTTGGGTGCACCTAGACGAGCCATCACTGGCAGGATGGGAGGGCGGAGCTGAGCTCAGCCCTACTTACACTTGAATAGGCTGTGTCCTGCCTCCACACAAAGGGCTGCATACCCCCTATAGTTAGTCTGGAGCTAGGGCGCGGGAGGAAAGACACTTGTGCTGTTCAAAGGGAAACCTCTAGAAGCTTCTCCCACTTCGATGGAGGCATCTGGTGTAAATATTAGACCTCAGACACCAACTCTTCAGTACACTTCAGGACCTGTGGAGACTCTGCCACGAAGAAGGACTGCAGTTCTGCTGAAAGGACTGCCACTCTGCTGGACTGCTGCCTTGCTGTCAGGATCTCCATGATCTCTATTATCATTGACAGACTTGCACGGAAGCAGAACAACGCTAATTCCCAATGCCCCTCCTGGAACCCCTCTGTTAGGTTGTTTTAATAATCCTTATTTAGGTATGTGCCAAGGGGGGAAAGGGGATGGGGAGAAAAGAAGACACAGTCAATCATTAGTGGTTCCACTTCTGAAGGTTCCTTCTTTGTTCTGCTTTCTTCAGTGCTTTTTCAAATTAATGTTCGAACCTTTCCTATGGCGTGGTAGGAAATGTAAATAAACAACAATTTTACTCATAACATTTACCTCTAACAATGTTTAATACTGGTGTATGTTTAATCTACTTTCTATTGACTAACTCTTACCCAAACAATTCTTGTCTATTGCCTCTCTTCTATTATTCTTGTTGACTGTATGTGTCTTGTCCTTTAATGATTCTATTGTATTACATTCAGTTCTTAACAGATTAATTCATATAAACTTTTACTTCCAAAGGAAGTACTTGCGTGACCGAAAAGAACTGGTGACTGAATCTGCTGGTTCTTCAGGATGAGATCGATCTGGTTTCAGGTAAGTCTTCTTTTAATATTCTTAATTTATTTTCTTTGGATTGTTCTTATCCTAGTTTAAACAATCACCCAAATCGTTAAATAACTACTGATGTTAGCGCTGACTTTTCTTTTAGGGGAATTCTTAGTTAATACCTTACATTTACTAGCTGTGATATGCAAGGTATTTGGACAGATACCTTTTCCTGATAATTAACCTTATGCCTTTTCACTACCAGCCCACACATGAACTGCACGTATGGCTGGAAACATTTATTTTAACCTTCCTTCGTTGTGAGTGTCTAACTTGAGAAAATGACACTACACCCAATGTTTATAGATAATTGGCTTGTTCAGAGAGCGAAACGCTTCTTCTTCAAGCCCCCTAAGCATGCGCAGAGAGACTGACCTTGATAGAAATTCAGCCCCAAGCGTGCGCAAAGTAACTGACCTTAGACAGAAATTCCTTCCTCAAGTAAATTACCGAAGGAACTACAACTACGCCCGTGCCATACCCTCTTCTAATTTGACGCAACGGAGAACAGGACATAAGCTTCCTCCTCAGAATTTCTCTCAGATGAAGTGCACGTTTATGAGTCAGTGTGCACTTCACATTCCAATCATGATTGGAATGGAAACACTAGTACACTGCAGGAGGGGGTGAGCTGGCAGACATCTTAGAATTTCAGCACTGCCAGTTCGACCTCCAGTTTCTTCCGTTTTGAAAGAATTCAGTTGTTTCTTTTTATATTTACTAGTTAAGATGCTAGCTATTATTGGGCCATTGGATGGAATTCTCCTAGGGATCCTGATAGTACCCCTTCTCAAGGAGGGTTCCTCCAATCGTGGCTTGGTGGGAAAACATTTTATGGAAGGCTCTGACTAGACGTGGAGCATGAACATTAGTATATCTCTCCCACGATCTTTAATCTGGTCCAAAACCTTTCCAGTCTAT
Source organism: Calotriton arnoldi (assembly GCA_963921515.1). Lineage (NCBI taxonomy): Eukaryota > Metazoa > Chordata > Amphibia > Caudata > Salamandridae > Calotriton > Calotriton arnoldi. The sequence goes on from CAWUFW010006078.1 coordinate 1,094,336, forward strand.
TAGGTAGTAAAGTTCATCTTTGACTCTTTTTGAATGTAGAATTCTTTTAACTTCGTATTCTATTCCACCTTAGATTTCTAATGGCTCCGGGGGAGCAGAGAGTCTTAATCCTGGCTGAGCCTTCTTTAAAAAGGAGACGTGAAAAACTGGGTTAATTTTTGTATTCTCAGGGAGTGTCAAACGATATGTTACTAGATTAATAATTTTCTCAATGGGATAAGGTCCCACAAAGCGTGGTTGAAATTTGCGATCACCTTTTAATCTTAAGTTTTTAGAGCTGAGCCAAACCTTGTCTCCAACTTGGAGGGTAGGTTCTTTTCTTCTTTTTCTATCGGCAAAATATTTGTAACGATCTTTTGCGAGCATCAGGTTTGCACTGCTGATTGATGGATGTTAGCTAAATGTTGGACAATATCTTTTACAGCCGGCACCTCTATATTTTCACTTTCGATCAAGGAGTTTGGGTGTCGACCATAATTCATTTAAAAGGGCGAGAAGCCTGTAGAAACATTCTTGGCATTGTTGTGTGCAAATTCTGCAGTCCACAAATATTTAGGGCAATCCCCTTCCTCATCTAATAGAAAGAGTCTAAGATTTTGCTCCATCTCTTGGTTAGTTATTTCAGTCTGTCCCTTAGTTTCCGGATGAAAACTGGTTGGGTATCGATTTTCTATATGTAACCCGCTAGTGTAAGCTCTCCAGAATCTTGACACAAACTGGGAGCCTCTGTCTGTGACAATGATCGTAGGAATATCTTGGATTCGAACTATATGTTGATTAAAAAGCTATGTCAATTGTTTTGCTGTTGAGATTCCCTTTAAGGCAATAAAGTGTGTCATTTTAGTGAAAGTATCTACACAGACTAAAATTGTATTATAACCTTGAGTTGAAGGTAGATCTACTATCAAATCTAAAGAAACCGTGTGCCAGGGGTATGGAGGAATGGGTAAAGGTTGTAACAATCCTTTAGGAGCCTGCCTTACAGATTTTCCCCGAGCACAGATCTTGCAGCAGGTTTCATATTGATGAATATCCTGATTCATGTGCAGTCACCAAACTTTTTGTTTTATTAGGTCTTCGGTCTTTTGTATTCCTTTAAGTCCAGCCAGAGGACTATCATGACATTCAAACATTGCTTGGGTCTGTAGTTCTTTCATAGGTAAATATAAGGCACCTTCCTGATAAGGCAGTTTATCACGGATCTCTCTCTTCGGATCTTCATCCGCCCATTCCTTCATTTCGCTTTCATTTAATGTTTGCAAAATTTGTTCTTCAAAGGTCTTCTTGGAGATTGCTCCCACTATCTTTTCTTGGGGAATTATTCTATGATCTTCTATCAACCTTTTACTGATTTTCAGTATCAAGTCTAAATAAAGCATCTGCTTTTCCATTTTTTGTTCCTGGTCTTTAGGTGATGACCAAATCATAATCAGTGAAGTACAAGGAACACCTAAGTTGTCGGGGTGTCAAGGTTTGAGCCGATCTTAGAAACTTTAAATTTCTAGGATCAGTTAACACCGTCACTGTATGTCTTGCACCCATTAAGTAATGCTGCCACTCCTTGAAGGCATCCTTTATGGCTAAGAACTCTTTCTCTGTAATGGTATAATCAACCTCCGTAGGATTTAATTTTCAGGAACAATATCCCACTGGATGCAATTGCCCGGTTTCGTTGTGCCCCTGAGAGAGAATTCCCCCGATGGCCAATTCCGAAGCATCCATTTCAAGGTAGAAAGGCTCAGCAGGATCTGCATAAAGTAGCACTGGAGCTGTTGTGAAACTTTTCTTCAGAGAGTTAAAGGCTTCTTCACCTTCTTCTGACCTTTTGAAGGGTATTCTCTTTTTAACAGTCGAGTCAAGGGCAGGATCTTTTGAGAAAACTCATGTATAAATCTCCTATAGAAATTTGCAAATCCGATGAAACTCTGGACTTCTTTTACGGTTGTTGGAGATTTTCACTCTTTGATAGCCTTAACATTTTGCTCATCCATGGTTATGACGGAAGGAGAAAGTATAAATCCCAGAAATTCCACAGTTGTGACATTGAATAAGCACTTCTCCAATTTTGCATATAAAGTGTTCTCTCTCAATCGTTGTTGAACTGCTCTGACTTGCTCCTGATGTTCCTCCTCTGTGTTCGAATAAATCAAAATATCATCAATATACACAATCGCACATTTATCTATGAAGTCGCTTAACACATTGTTTATGAATTGCTGGAACACAGATGGGGCGTTGCATAGTCCATATGGCATCACTTTGTATTCGAACAACTCATACTTTGTCCTAAATGCCGTCTTCCATTCGTCTCCTTTCCGCAGTCTAATCAAATGGTAGGTGCCCCTCAGATCCAGTTTAGTGAAGATTCTTGCCCCTTTTACTTGATCTAAAAGCACTGAAATGAGAGGCAAGGGATAGCAGTTTTTTATGGCGCTTCAATTGATTGCTCTGTAATCAATACACATTCTTAACTCTCCCCCTTCTATAGTACGAAGAAAAGCGGCGAAGAGACGGGAGACTGAGATGGTCTGATGAAACCATTATCCAAATACTTTTTCAAGTAGTCTTTTAAATGCTGGTTCTCTTTTTCTGTCAGCGCATAGATTCGACTGCATGGTAAGTTTGCTCCTGGCTCGAGTTCGATCTTGCAGTCATAGGGCCTATGGGAGGGAAGTTTCTCCGCTTCTACTTCATTAAATACATCTGCCTAGTCCTTATATTCCTCTGGAATTTCATTAGTTTGTATCACACAGAATGAGACTCCATTCTCACAAAGCTGGGTTGCTGCAGTTGAATCTCAATTTGATTCTCCTTCTGCAAAACAATTTTCCTTACAATACTCTGAATTCATTTTGATAGTTCTAGCACTCCAATTTATTGTAGGGTTGTGTTCCGTTAACCAGGGAAGTCCTAAAATGAGTTGGAATTGTGGGGCATCTATTAGATTAAATTGTAGGATTTCCCCATGCCCTTCCGAGGTTATAATCTGCACTGGTTCTGTGTGACTTATTATTGGTCCCGATGTTAGGTTGGTGCCATCCACTGCTGTGACAGCTTCACTTCTATATTTTCTTATAGCATTTAATCCTATGTGGTTTGCAAACTTTAAATCACAAAAGTTTCCGGTGGCCCCAGAGTCTATCATCACTGAAATTTCTTAAGAACAATATTTCAAAATGTTAAGGTCATTGACAGGATCAAATGGGGTGAAGATACCTGCAGAGTGTTAGCCACTAGATGGTTCATCAGAGTTGTTTCCTTATTCACACTCATCAGTCCAACTCCACTTACTGGTGGTGCTGTTGCAAGTTTTCCTTCACCTGTATCTTGGGTTTTTTCAGGCACATCTTCACAAAATGTCCACTTCCTCCACAATATAAACATAATTTGTTCAGCTGTCTTTTCTCCTTCTCTTCTTTGGATAATGGACCTCTAATGGTGCCTATTTGCATTGGTTCCACACCAGACGGACTTTCTGTGGATCTTACTGCTTCTGATTTCATCCTAACGATTCGAGGCACACTTTCGTTCTGCCGATAGTCAATTTCTAAAACCAAGTCTACTAACGCTGAAATGTCTGTTGGTCGATTAGGAATTTGTGCTAATGCATCGTTCAATTCGTCCTTTAGACCCCGATAGAAGACTGCTGCCCTTTTATTCTCTGGCCAATATCTTTCCACCACCAACTTGTTAAACTGGGCCAGATAATTAACTAGCTCTCAATTTCCTTGTTTCAGCTCTAATAATTCATTATCTGTTGCTTGCGACGCCTTCCTGCTGTCAAATATCCAAAGGAATTCCTTCTTAAAATCCTCGAAGTTGTATAATATCGGATCATCCTTTGTCACTAGAGGCATGGACCATGAGGCTGCATCTCCACTGAGATAGGACAAGATGAAGGCAGCGCGAGACTGTACAACGGTAAAAATTGTTGGGTGGCTCATGAAATGAAGGGAACATTAGGTCAAGAAAATTTGGGCCTTTTAAGGATCTCCACTAAAATGCTCTGGGGCGCTAAGGGAATTACTGGAGATAGTAAGTGAATGACTTGGGTTGGAGCGAAGGACATTGAACTAGTAGTGGGTCTTTGGTTTTCTGATGTTGGGATTTTTAAACTAGCTCCTGAAACAATTTCGGCCATTCTATTGGCTAAATCTGATGTTTCTTTTCTGGAAGTTATTATTTCTAATCTCAAGGTTTTATTTTCTTCTCTTACTGCTTCTAGATCTTTCTGAATGTTCACCAAAATTTCTCCTAAATTTTTTTAATCTATACCTTCTGCCATTCTGCTCGGATGAAATTAACCACGTGGGCACTTCACTCTGTCAGGATCTCTATGATCTCTATTATCATTGACAGACTTGCACAGAAGCAGAACAACGCTAATTCCCAATGCCCCTCCTGGAACACCTCTGTTTCAATAATCCATATTCAGGTATGTGCCAAGGGGGGAAAGGGTATGGGCAGAAAAGAAGAGACAGCCAATCATTAGTGGTTCCACTTCTGAAGGTTCCTTCATTGTTTTGATTTCTTCAGTGCTTTTTAAAATTAATGTTCGAACCCTTCATATGGCATGGTAGGAACTATAAATAAACAACAATTTTACTCATAACATTTACCTCTAACAATGTTTTATACTGATGTATGTTTATTCTACTTTCTATTGACTAACTCTTACCCAAACAATTCTTGGCTATTGCCTCTTGTATTATTCTTGTTGACTGTATGTGTCTTGTCCTTTAATGATTCTTTTGTATTACTTTCAGTTCTTGACACATTAATTCACATAAACCTTTCCTTCCAAAGGAAGTACTTGCGTGACTGGAAAGAACTGGTGACTGAATCTGCTGGTTCTTCAGGATGAGATCGATCTGGTTTCAGGTAAGTCTTCTTTTAATATTCTTAATTTCTTTTCTTTGGATTGTTCTTATCCTAGTTTAAGCAATCACCCAAATCGTTAAATACCTACTGATGTTAGCGCTGACTTTTCTTTTAGGGGAATTCTTAGCTAATACCTTACATTTACTAGCTGTGATATGCAAGGTATTTGGACAGATACCTTTTCCTGATAATGAACCTTATGCCTTATCACTACCAGCCCGCACACGAACTGCGCGCACGACTGGAAAGATTTATTTTAACCTTCCTTCGTTGTGAGTGTCTAACTTGAGAAAATGACACTACACCCAATGTTTATAGATAATTGGCTTGTTCAGAGAGCGAGACGCTTCTTCTTCAAGCCCCCTAAGCATGCTTAGAGAGACTGACCTTGATAGAAATTCAGCCCCAAGCGTGCGCAAAGTAACTGACCTTAGACAGAAATTCCTTCCTCAAGTAAATTACCGAAGGAACTACAACGACGCCCGACGCCACTACCCTCTTCTAATTTGACGCAACGGAGAACAGGACATAAGCTTCCTCCTCAGAATTTCTCTCAGATGAAGTGCGCGTTTATGAGTCAGCGTGCACTTCACATTCCAATCATGATTGGAATGGAAACACTAGTACACTGCAGGAGGGGGTGAGCTGGCAGACATCTTAGAATTTCAGCACTGCCAGTTCGACCTCCAGTTTCTTCCGTTTTGAAAGAATTCAGTTGTTTCTTTTTATATTTACTAGTTAAGATGCTAGCTATTATTGGGCCATTGGAAGGAATCCTCCTAGGGATCCTGACACTTGCTGGTCTGCTGCCTTGCTGGTCTGCTGCCTTGCTGGATTGCTGCCCTGCTGCCATTCTGCTTGAGTCAGAGGGATTAGACCATGCCCTGAACCCAGAAGTCCCAGAGTGACTCCAAGGGCTAGTCTTCTGGCCTCCTGTTCAGAGCCACACAGACATAACAGTCTAACAACCACTTGAACCAGCACCCAGATCCAGCTGGAGTAAGCCCCTGACCCCCAAGTGGTGCACCTCAGGTCCTGGGCCCTTGGTGTGGTCTCAGTGGAGCTGAATTTAAGTTTTTCGGTTCTTCACAACTGTGAACGGGCCCGATGGCACCATAACCTTGTCACTCGCACTTCCCGCCAATGTGACGTTCGGCCAAACCAACCCTTCAGGCTACAGCATTGACCACTCTAGGGGAGCGCCACCTCAAAGCTCTGGCCTAACTGTTCATGATGACAACAAGATCTTTGCGCTACAGCAATGACCGTCTGTGATGTTGTGCTACATTGACAACCTCTGTGATGTTTCCCTGCTCCTCATGGCCAACTCCACTGCAGACTGGACTCTTTGTGTTGGACTGAGAAGGTAACTTTTCCGCGGTACTAACCTGGCCCCTGTATCCAACCCACACGCCATCGCGATCGGCATGAACTTGTGGCTTTCTCCCAGTCTCGCATGACCAGATAGCAGTGAGTGGCACTTTGGACTTTTTGGTGCTCTTTTTACTTAAATCTTTAAAACTGCTTACCTCTGGGTCTACTGATTGGATGTTTGTTATTTTGGTCTTTATTTATTCATACATTTTTGCTCTATTGTACTAATTTGGTGAGGGATTTTTCTTGTGTTACACTGTATTACTATTTGAAGTACTGGAAAAATTACTTTACCCATTGCCTCTAAATTAAGCCTGACTGCTCTGTGCCGAGCTACCAGAGTGTTGAGACCAGGTTAATTTGGGGGTTGCTTGTGCCTCACCCTGACAAGGATTGTGGTTGCTGCTTGAGTAGGGTTTCATCCCCCTCAGCTAGCAACCCAATTTCTCACAATCACGTATTAAATCACTAATCATTGATCCCTCTTTTTTAGGGAAAAAATAGATTTGTGCATTATATTATGCAGATGACCTATTGATTGGACCACACTGCTAAATGATTACTATCCACATTAGAGTTACTTCCAGGTTATTGTGCTTAAAACCACCTCAATGACGAGTACAAAACACCTCAAGTGATGATGTTTGCAAATCAAATTCCAAGGGCTGTGTACCCATCGAAGGCAGGCAATTATCCAAAGTCACTGAATATGGCTACCTTGGGATATTATTTATAAACATCTCTCATGGGTCTGTATGTATGCATCCAAACTAACCTTGGCAAACAACCACTCAACTGCCTTACCTGTTTTGAATTATGGATCCACTTTTTGGTTTGCTACCATGGAGGTCTCCATTGATGAAACTGAAGGCCTCAGTAGGCAAAGATTACTAAACCTTAGTCAACCTATTATTGTGCAAGTCATAGGAAAGGAAATGGATTTGGCATTCACTTGAACATAGGCACAATAGGCGTCTCTTAAATATTTTTTTACCATCCATCGATCTGCTGCTAATTTATCTATTTTCATTCATAAACGAGCTGTTAAATTTTAAAACTGGTAAATATGCAGCATTCCTGCCATTTGTATGGCCAATTGGTAAATATATTAAGCCTGTCAGAGCTTTTCTATGACCCATTTCTTAAGGAGTGAGCGTTTAAAATCAAGTTGAAAGCTTCCATTAAAATGTATTTTCTTAAAGTGGATGCATTACCTATGAAAGAAGAAAGCTCTAACAGTTTCTATAGTTCTATATAAAATAGTCTAATGGTTCTAAAGACATACAATTGTATATACGATGAAAATCAGATATGGCTGCACAATGAGTGACTGATAACCTGGAGGTATAAATTGACAGCCATATAGGGAAGTGATACATGATTTTCTGTCAGTGCGCTATACACAGAGGTTTCAGGCTTTGGAATTCACTTGTTCACTTATTGAAACAATAACGTGTTACTTTATCAAAGAGGTATTCCCAATGCGCATGGCCAACTACAATGTACTAAACCGTCAGTGTCATGGAAGGTTTTATATTTTAATATCAGATATAAAAAGAGTAGAAACGCTATCGGGGCACTGCAATAGAAATGTAAACATCAGACTGGTTTCACCTTTCATTTTCAGGGTAACTTGTTCTCAAATTAGAATAGCTCCCTTTTCTCTATCGGAAATTTTGGCCTGCTAGGGAAATAACTCAATCGTGGAGAGCTATAAAACAAAATAGAATCAGGCAAGATGTATGTGCACTTGTGGCCAAAGTTTTACAAGCACCATGGGCACTCACAGAAAAATGTCAAAGTTTGTCATCTAGGCATCTTTGGCACAGCTACTGATGCTGAAATGCTGAAGTGCTATTGGTTCATAGTGGGATCTCAGCTGTACGATTAGTATTATTGTGTATCATGTTTTATCGTGCATTTATCCGGATGCGGATTAACATCGAAAGCGAACAATCAATGAGAATGCACGAAAGCCTCAATTTGGAAAGCGATCTCAATGCCACAAGACTGAGGCTCAAAGTAAATGAAACAGGAGTCTTAGCCAAATTGCGCCCTATTCTGCAAGGCACATAAAAATAATATTAATGGCACAGACAAACCTTCATCTCAAGGAGACTCCCCAGCTCAGAAAGTGTACCTTTCAGATTTGCCCTGACTTGCCCAGCTTTTCTGCAACATGGTTTGGAACAGAGAACAGCACAACCATGCAAATGCATAGTACGATCATAAAGCGTTGAGGAGCATGGCGAACAGACAAGGCAACGGTATTCTGGAAATCTTCCCATCCAGAATCAGCGGCCGCACTGGAGCCAATGATGAGGACACTGGGCCGGCTCTAGGGCGGTGCGACCGGTGCCACAGCACCCGGCTCTGACTTCCGGTGGCAGGTGGGTGTTTTCAAATATATTGTGGAAGTAAAAGCACCTGCTGCAGCTTCTTTGCCTCCAGCAAATTCCATACAAAAGGGGATGATGGACGGAACGTTTGAGCCAATCAAACACTCACCCCCAGTCAACTGATCTGGGTTTAATCCATCATCATTCTTTAGCTCACTCCACCACCCCAGTTCAGACATGGCCATATGCAAATCAGTCTGACCCTGTGCCTCATGGGAACAGTCCAGCACGAACTGCCAAGCCATGTCTTCCCTGGACCGGAAACAAGCATCCTAGGACCGGTTTCTGGCATTCCAGCCGTCATCAGCCAGGCTTGCTTGAATCCAGTGGCAAAGTGAGCAAGGGACCCACGTCTGGGCATACCCCCGCCAACTTAGGGCGAACAAAGCGATACAAAAGGGGATGATGGACGGAACGTTTGAGCCAATCAAACACTCACCCCCAGTCAACTGATCTGGGTTTAATCCATCATCATTCTTTAGCTCACTCCACCACCCCAGTTCAGACATGGCCATATGCAAATCAGTCTGACCCTGTGCCTCATGGGAACAGTCCAGCCCGAACTGCCAAGCCATGTCTTCCCTGGACCGGAAACAAGCAAATTCCTGGCAACAATAAAAATGTCAAGATAACTCTGGTGATTAATGTACCTGCTGGAGCGAGATGGAGTTTTGTGTAGTGGAATTTTTGACTCAACATAAGTTAGCAAGAGGTTTAATATGCTTGATGCAAAGAACGTGCACCATACACATCACACAAGCGCATATAATGGAAATAGTTCAGTGGGTTACTGCTTTTGTCACAAAGATCCTTTCCTTACTTGCCTTTTATAAGTTGAAATCCTAATATCGAATAGTGACTTATTAACTGTTATAAAAAAAAGCTGCATGCAGACTGCAAGGTATAGGTTAGAATGTTATGTTTTCTTACCCAGTCTTTCATTATCCTAATGTCACAAAAAGGGTTCATTTGGGTAGAAATCGTTTCTTATTAGAAAATACAACCTCCAACCTTGGTGTTACATTTTAAATAATGAGTTTGTGCTTCTCCAGACCAAGCAGACTTCAACTATACTGTCTACCAGTATGGATGACATGTAACTCCTACACCTTTTAATCCTCTGTCTTATGTGACATTTCCTATACACTGATTCACATATGTATGATTTATTGTCTCTGTGTAATGTGTGTGTGATGTAAAATACTGTGACAACCTTCACTGGCATGAGTGGCACTATAAAAGAAAATAAATTCATAAGAGAGAGTGGATATGGAGACTTGAGGAGCACTGTTAAAGAGTGGTAGTGAGGGAATCCGTAGTGAAGGAGGTAATTGGGGGGGGGCGCCAACAAACATCGTCGCACTGGGTGCCACCAGTGCTAAAGCAGGCTGTAGGACGCAGCATGATCTGTTGACGGTATCTCAACACTGACTGGAACCTGCAGTCATGAAAGTACAGCCCTGGTGCGCAGGCTGGAGTGTATTTGAGACGCTTCTCTGGTACGGACAGGCATAAATGCCGATTGGAAGGTCTATGTAGTGCGCAAGGCGTGCTGATGCCCCACCCCCAAACAAAAGGCTTGCTGTGGAGGATGTCAAATTGGAAAATTGAAGTCAACTTTTTAATGCGTCCATTCAGTGATACTTTTTTAGTGCGTTCATCGCCCATAGCTATGTGGAAACAAAGAAGGGGGTGAGCCCTTGTAACCCACTAGAGCATGGGCTGCACCACAAATAGTGTAAAAAAGAAAAAATAGCTCTAGTGGGACAAATATATGCAGTAAATGTATCAGACCAATTTTTATTTGTGGCATGATAACTCGCCTACTGTAATTGTTAATATTCTTTAAACAGAAAAGGGAAGTGGGAATATGATTTTCACTCAACGATAAAAGGAATTGCTGAGCCAAATCTAGGTATTTACAAAATTTGGACTAACACTCTTCTTCAGAATGTATTAATTACATAGAATCAAGGTATCAAAAATCATGCAAAGTAATTCACAAACAATGACACATTACAACTCACAATCAAATGACAAAATATACACAAACCAATAACAAAACTTATAACGTACGAGGTGAAATAGGTGTCCACAAAAGATGGATAACTAGCCCTTATTAAGGGCGCCAATGAAAAGACCGTCTACTGATACCAGCATCAAATTCTTGTTAGACCATCTAGTGCATTTAAAAATGTATTGGTTGCAACATTAATTTTATGGTCTTAGCTCAATCAGGGTTTGTATCTTTTTTTAAAGTAATGAATGGTGCTGGTCCTTTTTGGTAAGGGTCGACTCGTTTCGGCCTCCACAATGTGGCCTCCTCAGGACGAAGCGGGACCGGAATCACCCAGACTTTCAAAAGAACACAATGTATATATTTACAATAATGATTAATACACAATATAAAATAAGCAATGTAAAATTCAAAAGAGAAGAGGTCAAAAAAATAGGTCTCCAGCTGTGCATCTTATTGAATAACTCATTCCCAGTCCTATCGTTCTAAGTGCTATTCTGTTGTACAGATCGCAATGATGTAAGTCATGCATAGATATCCGACAAAATTGATTTAAAATGAACCAAGGGTTGTGACAAGGTAAAAAAAAGGCCTTTCTCTCATCCGACAAAGCTATGAGCCTGATTTTCAAATGTCTTTACGTGAAGCCTGTTCCACAGAAGTGACGGCGCATGCACAACAGTATGTATACAGAAAATGTTTGTGCAGTGAGGGCATGCAACAGAGTGCACCGTGAAATAAACAAGGGGATCACTTACTTCCATGTTTGAACCATCAAATCAAACTGAAAAATGAATAAAAACCAAAAGATGTAGTGAGTACTCCGATCGAGGACTCTAAACATACATTGCGCCAAACTGAAGATATGTCAGCAAAACGTACTCAAAATGCACACAGCAGCAAATTCCATGTTCCATCTCAAAGTATGGTTTTGTGTAAATGCAGCAAAAGTGGATCAAAACCACATGTGGCGAAAAATATGTATCTCTTCCTTCAAAGAAAGTAGAATATCCACGATGGTAACTCTCTCCTGAATGTGAAAAATGGCAGATAAATGTAAGATTGCAGGCGGGTCGTGTACAGAAAATAATGTAATGCAAGTGCAAATAACTTACTATTCGGTGGTGTGCTGAACTGTATATAGTGGTAACCGTTCTCAAAACCCACATCAAATCCTCTGTGGCTGTCGCACTAGCTAATGGTGCGGGAAACGCTACGGCTACTCCATTCAGCGGCGCGTCTTATGAAATGGCTCAAAGTGAAAGTCACCATTCTTGAATACACCAACCAACCACTAGACCGCTTCACGTAAATGTGTGTGGCCTAATGTACTCGCCATGTTGACAGGGTGGAAGGTGGATCTGTGCTCCCTTATACTCCCGGTGTTTCGCGATGTGGAACATCCGCGGCCATATATACAATATACAACAACTGGAGGACCAGTTTTAGCGATTTAAATAGTGTATTAATTAAAAAATGACAATGAACAAAAAGAGAAGGAGAGGCAACAGAACCAGACCCAGAGGCAGAGCTATTGTCCAATATCCAGGTGAATACAAACACGCAGGACGTTTTATCCGTGGTAAGACCTACATAAATACCTATATATAATTTATCGACTCAAACCCTGTCCAATTGCGAACTCTCACTCTTGAGCAAACGATTGTCCTTTGTTCCATCTATGGGGTCGATTCCGATTCGGGCCGGAAATCTCTCCGACCGAGCCGGACCCGGAGAGATTTCCGACCGAATCGGACCCGTGCAGTCCGACCGAACGAGTACGATGCGCACGTATGCCATCGGACTCGAGTCGGTCGGACTCCCATTGAAGTCAATGGGAGCCGGTCGTACAAAGCGTACACGGGCTCCCATTGACTCAATGGGTGCGATGCGGACAAGTGCGCCCCCTACAGCGTGTACGCGGCGAAGCGATTCGCGCCGTACACGCACAGGTAGGGGGACCCATGGGTCCCCCTGTGTGCGACTCGCGCGGCTACGCGTACAGGGGGTCCGACACGGACCCCCAAAGTACGGCTCCGACAGCTCTTACGAGCCGGAGTGCGCGGCTCGGTCGGACTGCTCGCGGCGCGCATCGTACTTACCCGGCCGGGGAACGTCTCCATTGCGCGGTGCGAGTCGAGTCCGAGCGAGTTGGTCGGTGCGGTTCGAGCCGGGAACGAGTCGGTCGGAGCGGTCGGGACGACCGGACGAGTCGGTCGGCGAATTCGCATCGTACTCGCTCGCCCGGACGCGCGTACGAATCGGTCGGGAAATAGGGCTCCGAATCGGATCCGGTTAAGCCGAATCCGATTCGGAGCCCTACCGGCCGAGATCGGAATCGGCCCCTATGTCTCAGGACATTGTACAAACTAAAGTTGCGGTACTACAGTTCCTTAGAAAAATAAGACTACAGATCTTCTTTGCTAATAAAGAAGCTACAACAGAGGAAAGTTTGATGGGGCTAAAACATCGCTCCACCTTTTGTCCCCTAAGCAACGAAATGCCACCTCAAATAACTACCTTTAAGGAAACTATCCTCAAACAAATAGACCAACTTCACCAAAAACGTCCTTTTGTACAAAATAATTTAAACAAGGAAGAAAAACAAGCAATCCAGGCACTATCCGCAAATTCTAAGATTATTGTTAAGCCTGCAGACAAAGGTGGGGGGATAGTTATACTAGATGTGGAAGAAAACGACAAAGAAGTATTGCGACAACTCAATAATTTAGAACACTATCGCCCCGTGAAACAAGACCCTTCATCTGATTTACAACTTCAGATTGATGCCTTAACAAAAGAAGCATATAGCATCAATTGGATTGGCAATATGAATTTGAGTAGCTTAACAATAAACATCCAAGGACAACGGTTATCTATATGCTTCTCAAAATTAATACAAATCAACAACAATCACCAGGATGTGGGTTCTTACTTGATCCTCTTGCACAATATGTGGACTTCTTTTTAAAACCTATAGTAAAACAGACCAAATCCTACATTCGAGATTCGATGGATTATATTTCCAAATATGAAGGAAAGACATTTGATAGTAACACAGATATATTGGTTACATTGGACATTGAGTCCTTGTAAACCAATATTCCTCAAAATGAGGCCCTAATTGTCATTGAACATGCTCTAGACAATTATGATCCTCACAGAACTGTCCCCACTGATTTCCTTGAACAACTTGCAAGTCTATGTCTCAAAAAGAAATTCTTTGGGTTCAAGGATCAGCTATTCCTCCAAGTTAAAGGAGTGGCGATGGGGTGTTCGTTCACCCCAGAAATAGCTAATATCTATATGTCCCTATTTTGAAGAAAAGTGGATCTATGAGACCAGCAAAACATTTTTCGAAAACATCAAATCCTGGCACAGATATATATCGATGATAATTTTTGTGTGTGGCAAGGGGACATAAATAGCCTCAACAGGTTTTTGGATTGGCTAAATCATCGATCTCCAGATCTGCAATTTACAATGACACACAGTAAGGAAAAACTTAATTTTCTCGATCTATTGGTGTCAATAAATGAAGGAATCATTTATACGAGTCTTTTCACCAAACCCAAGCATCACAACACACTGCTCCACTACACTAGCAGCCATCCTCAGTCTCTCAAAGATAATTAACCTTACGGCCAATTTTTGCATATTCACAGGAATTGTAGCCGCAAATAAGACTATTTCGAAAATGGGACTGTCCTTTGTAAAAAGCTCATTGAATGAGCGTACCCTAAGAAACTTGTTAGACATTCTTTGAAGTGAGCATGGTTTACACCAAGAGAGTCCCTCCTGGCCCCTAAGGTTAAAGACACCAAGATCCCTTTGACATGTGTATTGACATATTTCAACTTGTCATACAAAATCAAAAAAACAATATTTCTAACAAATATGAAGATGATAAGTCCCTATAATATCCCGAAACCACTTTGTTCATTTAAACGGGGTAAAAATCTGGGACAACATTTAATACGGGCTGCCAGGAAAACTGAACCCAAAGATCTCATGGGACTCCTGAAACTAACCCCAATAACAGGACATTATAAATGCAGTCAATGCATAGCATGTAACTTTACTGCCAATTCAAAGGAGGTCAGAGTACATGGTACACTGCATAAACAACACTGGTTCTCGAATTGTAACACCAAAAATGTAGTTTATTGCATTTGGTGCCCGTGTGACAAATGCTATAGAGGTCAAACAACACAATCTGTTAAAAACCGCATTTTCCAACATAGATCGAGGATCAGGTGTAAAACAATAGGGGCCCCTCTGGTCCAACACTTTTGGGAAAACCAGCACTCTGAAGATGATCTGAGATGGTCAGTACTTTTTGTAGCTGCCTTGGACAAACAAGGAGGCAAGATGGAAACAATTCTGCTCCAAACTGAACTCAGACTAATTGCAAAATACAAAACTTATGAAAGTCGCCTTAATGAACTGGAAGAACTGTGGTCACTTATTAGATAAGTATAGAATCACAAGTCTATATAGTGTGCAATACACATCTTGGTACTCTATAGTAGAAAACATCGTATATTTTATTGGGTACATATATGGATATTTCCTCCATGCAGATTTCAACACTTTGCATCTCTCAAAAACAACAGTGGCACAGAACTGTAATAGCCTACCATAAATACAATGACATTTTGAGAAACAGGCTTTAAGAAAGATTCATTTGAAAAAATAGAGATGCTATATGTATTTATTTTCTATCTTAGATATTGGTGTTGTATAATCGTGGTGATTGTTTTGGCATAAAAAAAGAGTGTCCATTGCATGATTACAGTAACTGCATTGTAAATATCGTAACACAATTGATCCTTTAGTTTTTCCAACCTGTCTGAGACTGTAACTTACAGAAGATTCTAAGCTCTCTAGCACTGTTCGCCACCCTGTAGTAACACTTCTCACGGGTGTGTATTAATTTTTCAGATGAGTTCCGTTTTTTTCGTTCGTTGTCGTTTTTTAATTAATACACTACTTAAATCGCTAAAACTGGTCCTCCAATTGTCGTATATTCTATATCTTGCCGCAGATATTCCACATCGAGAACCACCGGGAGTATAAGGGAGCACAGATCCACCTTCCGCCCCCGTCAACATGGCTAGTATATTAGGCCACACACATTTACGTGAAGCAGTCTAGTGGTTGGTTGGCTTATTCGAGAATGGCGACTTCTGCTTTGAGCCATTTCATAAGATGCGCTGTTGAATGGAGTAGCCGTAGCGTTTCCTGCATCATTAGCTAGTGCGACAGCCGTAGAGGATTTGATGTGGGTTTTGAGAACGGTTACCAATATATACAGTATACGACACACCACCGATTAGTAAGTTATTTGCACTTGCATTGCATTATTTTCTGTACACGACTCGCCTGCAAGCTTACATTTATCCGCCATTTTTTACATTCAGGAGAGAGTTACCATCGGGGATAATCTACTTTCTTTGAAGGAAGAGCTATATATTTTTTCGCCGCATGTGGTTTTGATCCAGTTTTGCTGCATTTACACAAATCCATACTTTGAGATGGAGCACGGAATTTGCAGCCGTGTGCATTCTGAGTAAGTTTTGCTTACATATCTTCAGTTTGCCGCAATATAATATTTAGAGTCCTCGATCAGAGTACTCACTGCTTCTTTTGGTTTTTATTCATTTTTCATTTAGATTTGATGGTTCAAACATGGAAGTAAGTGATCCCCTTGTTTACTTCAAGGTACACTCCATTGCATGCCCTCACTACACAAACATTTTTCTGCATACATACTGTTGGTCATGCACCGTCACTTCTGTGAGGCTGGCTTCACGTAGAGACACTTGAAAATCACACTCATAGCTGTGTCGCATGCAGAGTAAGGCCTTTTTTTGACCTTGTCACAACACTTGGTTCATTTTAAATCAATTCTTTTGGGTACCTAGGCATGACTTAGATCATTGCGATCTGTACAAGTGAACGGCACTTAGAACGGTGTGAATGGGAATGAGCTATTCAATAAAATGCACAGCTGAAGACCTATTTTCTTGACCTCTTCTCTTTTAATTGTTACATTGCTTATTTTATAGTGTGTATTAATCATTATTGTAAATATATACATTGTGTTCTTTCGAAAGTCTGGGTGATTCCGGTCCCGCTTCGTCCTAAGGAGGCCACAACGTGGAGGCCGAAATGCGTCAACCCTTACCATCAAGGACCAGAACCATTCATTACTTTAAAAAAAGATACAAACCCTGATTGGGCAAAGACCATAAAGTTAATGTTGCAGCCAAATCATTTTTGAAATGCACTAGATGGTCTAAGAAGAATTTGATGCTGGTATCAGTAGACAGTCTTTTCATTGGTGTCCCTAATAAGGGCTATTTATCTGTCTTTTGCGGACACCTATTTCACCTAGTACATTGTATGTTTTGTTATTGGTTTGTGTATATTTTGTCATTTGATTGTGAGTTATAATGTTTTATGGTTTGTGAACTACTTTGTATGATTTTTGATAACTTGATTCTATGTAAATAATAAATTCTGAAGAAGAGTGTTAGTCCAAATTTTGTAAATCCCTAGATTTGGCTCAGCAATTCCTTTTATCGCTGAGTGAAAATCATATTCCCACTTCCTTTTTCTGTTTAAAGAATATAAACAATTACAGTAGGTGAGTTATCACGCCATCAGACATAAATAAAAAGTGGGCTGATACATTTACTGCATATATTTGTCCCGCTAGAGCTATTTTTTTCTTTTTTACATCGCCCATATCTAGTCATTGTTTTCCATGATTTTTGCCTTCAATCAGTATTTTCTCTTGGCTTTAGCCTGCAGGAAGATTTATGCTGTTTTTTTTCTCAACCCTGAATCAGGGTGGTTTTAGTGCCATGTTTTTACCTTTAACCTTACACCTCACCTAAAATCAAGAACCATTAATAAAGCTAAGGAGGTTTTAGCCTTTGTGGTTTATCATCCTTACTGGGATCATCAATAAAGCATCCCCCCCCCCATTTTTAGGAGATCCTGAAGGAATTTTAGATTCCCTAATGATGCATTTTGCTTTTCACCCAGTGCAATTTGCATATGATTTACATAACAATTGAGTAAAGGTAGGGTTCCTAATCTTGTCTTATCCTACTGGACCTGCCTAGGATTGTGTTACTTCTTTTGTTACGACTTCAAACCCTTACTTGAATGGTTTTGATACCTTTTAATAGACATTTAACAAGATGTTTAAACATCCTGATTTGAAATATTCTTTCTTCTGGGGAAGCTTTATATGTTACTTAGGACAGGTGGGATGGATGTTTTAATACATGTGACCTGTTTTTGCAATTGGCGGCAGAAACCTTGTGATTTGGGAGGACCCAAATAACAATATTTTGGGGAGAACTGAGAAAGGGGAACAAGGATGAGTTGGTCAGTGCTCATCATTCAGCTTCAGTTTCTGAAATTATTGATACTGTACTGTTAATTAAAAACAGATTACTGGAAAGATATAAGAAAATAAAAAAGTCTTGAGCTGGACCTTCTGCTACTTTAGATTGCAACTCATCCACAGAATCGAAAGCCATGTGGATTCCTATTTTCAAGACAAACCTATTCAAGTAGGTACAAGTAAAGATCAGTTAACGGTGGACAAGATAGAACATTGGTGGAAGGCAGGACTTTGTTTGTATTGTAATTGTTCTGGACACATGATTTGTGCATGTCCACTTTATTCTCAGGAGGAACTGAATAAACAACCAGCCTCTGAGAAAGAGAAAGGAACAGGTGTAAGATCGCTTCCTTCTGTTGGATATTCAATGTGTGACCCTCACAGTCAATATGAGCACTGCTGAAAAGTGAAGAGTGTAGAATATATTCACTATGATGTAGAGAGTGAGGGAGGTGCCTCAGGTAGTCCAGACAGTTAATGGTTTTTCATTGGCTTCACAAACAGTAAAGTCAGTTTCATTACCTTTACAGACCTTTTGGTGATCATTGAAAGGTCCTGACTTCTGAAGATATAGTCTCTCCTAATTATGCTGTGAGATTTGGAATTTTTTAGCTAAAGGGGCATAATCCAAATGTGACTGAATAGGCATATTAGAACCATATTGGTTTCAATGCAATTCTGTCATGATCATTGTTATACTTCTGGAGGTTATTGGTTGCTCATTAAAGAGACACATTTTTCTAATACAATTTAAAAATGAATTGTGGATATTCTTCCAACTGTACCTCTTCAGTATCATGCATAAACTACAGTCTTTTCTAAAACTGAGCTATAATCACTTTCTCCTAACAGGGATTATGATTGCACCGTACCAATTGAACTTGGAGCAGTAGTACAGTTTGGGTGTATTTATTCCCTGTTGGAGAATGAGAAGACATACTTAGGGCTTATTTACAGGTGAATGTGAAAAATTGATTGATTGTCATATTATACTCTGCAGCTTGGGTACCCTTGTTTTTTTGTAAAAGGAGTATAAAAACCTTAGGCCCTGTATTGATTATAGAGGATTCAATCAGATTACAATTATAGATCAGCATCCTCTACATCTCATTAAAGATATCTTCAAATCAATGCAAGGAGCAAAACTATCCAATAAATGTGATCTGCAAAGTGGGTATAATCTTTTATATATAGAAGAAGGTGCAGAGTGGAAAATGGCTTTCCCGTTGATCTTCTTGAGTACTGAGTATTGCTATTCTGGTTATGCATTGTTCCTTCTATTTTCCAATGATTCATGGATTATATCTTTTTCTACTGTTCTAAATCATTGTGTACTGATCAAATTAGATGATAATTTGGATGATATTGGATGATAGTCTCATGTAGACTCTAATTTAATTAAGGAGCCTGCATTTGTAAGGTGTTTTTAAAAAATATCAAATAAAAAATCTCATCTTACATTAATATCATTGCATTTTTTGTTGTGAATACCACAACATTATTGTTTTAAATATCACATAAAACTATATAGTTTTATAGTGTTTTCAATATAGTTGTCACGAATGATGTTGAATATAATATTGGTGTGTGTAATATCGTGTTTTTCTATTGTTGTGTTATTATTTTATTTTTTGTTTATATTTAATTTAAATTGGTATTGGAGTGGGGTGTTGAGTTTACATGGAAATAGGACATGTACTTTTTACAATTTTATTTCAGGTAGAGATCAGTCAATTATTATTTACTTCGCAATTCATGCCAACAATGCAGCAATCATTGATAAAAAGTTTCAGAAATATTTGTAAGTCACACTGACACACACATATATATATCTATATATATATGTATATATGTAGGTGTGTGTGTATATATACATATTGATTACAGAGCGGCTGTAGCCACTTTGTAGTTATAACTAGGATTCCCAGGTATAGGAACTCCTCAGAATTTTGGTCGTTAATACCTTTGTGCCAGTTTGACAAATCTCCACAAAACTTTACAGTGCTATTCTTCCTTTTACATTGGCAGATGATGCAAAGTTTTGCAATGATTGGTCAAGGGGGTGCAAAGATAAAAGGTGTCCCAAAACACGTTTTTCCACCAATGCATTTTCCATAGACTTTTGTATCCCGCGTAGTGCAAAAACAGCTGAAGGGATTTACATGACATTTGGCAGGATTAGAATTTATGGTGCGCATAAGATCCTTTTGGGTTTTTCTGGTAAGGTGGATAAGCATTTTTTAAGTTATAAGGTATCTGATAATATCTTTGGCTGTGGTATTTTTGTGAAATTTTACAGTATTTTAGGAGGGATCGCAGTACATAATGATGACAATTCATTATGTGATTGACTGATGATTGCCTTTACAAAAGTTAAAGGCAGTTATGTTGTTTTTTGGTACACTATGCCTGGGTTCTGCATTTCGCCCTCAAATGTAGATAAGTATTAGGTTTGATGTTTTACTTCTACTTATTATTGGTACTAATTAGGGAAAAATATTTATGTTTCTAAATATTTAAGAAAAATGTATGTTATAAATTAAAATATGTTAAAAAGAATAAAAATGCACTATAGTACCCTACGTTTTACAAAGATAGTGTACTAAAGTGTGTTTTCCATTTTTAACACACTTACATCTTCAGTAAAAAGTATATGGAGTCCCGGGGTAATACCCTTAAATTACTGTGCTAGCAAAAAATGCCCAAACCAGGGAGTTTTGGGAAATAATGGCCACACTTGACTAAACTCATCGGGTTGACAAACCCTGGAAAAACAACCCTAGTGCCAAAATTTCATGAACCACTGTAACATTAAGGGGCCGATTACGATGTCGTCAGGAAAGCATTCCCACCGGATCGGTTCCGGAATGCTTTTTTAATGACTCAGATCGGGGGAGTCCGACCGAGCAATTTGGATGCATCAGGATGCATCCGGATACGATTCGGTCGGAAACATTGGCTCAGAGTCGGATTCGCTTAATCCGAATCCTCTTAGGAGCCCTTCCTAACGACATCATAATCGGACCCTAATGTTGCAAATTGGTGATGAGTTCAAAAAAGGAAAACATAATAACGCAGTTTGAATTAAAGAACAGTTGCAGTTATTTGTTGAAAATCTCAATACAATATTAATTTCATTAGTTCGTCATTTTCATTTTACAAGTTTGTATCTTCACATAGTACGTAACATTACTTCCAAAGTTCAGTTTTGCTAGTTTAAATGTTATTGATGTAGTACAGTCAAACAATTTCAAATTTCAATAGAATCACTTTCCATTCAGATCAAGTGCAATAATTGATTTCTTTGAGGTTGTACAGCCAACACGTGTTTCGTGGCTTAAAGTAAACTGCCGCTTCCTCAGGGCTTAATCAAATCTCCTCATGAGCTAATACCATAGGAATATTCTTCAAAGAACTGCAAATGTTCTTTATTAGTTTCATCACCACATTAATTCTTCCAAAACATGCAAATTATGAAAAAACTTTATATTCCACTTTTAAGAGAATCTGATGTTTTTCTTAAAGACCCAAAATTCACCAATTCATGATCCTGAATTTCAATATCATATTGTGACTCACGAGCAGCTGGTGAGACAATGAACTTGTGGTGGAGATCAAAAACATCAATCAAATGAATTATTAGTTAATGAAGAGATGTGGGGCATTTAACCTGATATTAAAAATATGTTCAATAAACCCTTGCTAAAAAAAAAATCAACATGTCTTTGAGTCTATATCTAAAATATTTTTCAGGTCACCAAAAACATAATTTATAAAGTCCTACAAGGACATAATGGGACACACCTTCCCAGAGCAGTGAATAATAAATGAATGGGTGCTGCTCATTTAATATTCTTTTTTTATTTTACTATTTTTTATGGGTTCCCAGGTGTTCACCAGGGACACTCACAACATCTCCCAATGTTAATGTGAACTATCCTACGTGTAAAGGCATGGCAATTTATACAGCAATACATGGGAAAATGAATCTTGGATGATGTAATCAATTATGTCATCAGTGATGTCATCAATGATGTCATTTGAGCTGTCATCAGTGATGTCATAAATAATGACATAGAACATGTCATTAGTGATGTCATATGTGAGGTCATAATTAGTGCATGGTGGGGAACCAGTTATAGTTAGGGGTACTAACTATAACTGCTGCATTTATATGCTTTTTTTGGTTCAAAACGTTAACGTTGGCACTGAGAAATTCACCTAACTATAGTGTTACTTTAATCTTTGGTTTTTAAAGTGAATTTGCTAAATTTTTTTATTGAAAAACATATTTTTATAACACCTAACGATAATATTACTTTACATTTTGTTTTTTTCAGTGAATTTGAAGGACTTTAAAAAATATATATATATATTAAAAATACATAGAAACTAACTACTGCAACAATGTTTGTGCTGAGAATGTTCAACCTCTTAGTTTTTGTAACTCACATATTCAAAAATATTCCCAGCATAGTTTTCATACTCTTTCTATGTATCTTTACATAAATTTCCTATTTATATTTCAAAAAGACACTGATCAGTTTTTCATCATCAAAGTCTTTATTTCAGTTTTACAGTACCATAAAAGAGGTAACACATGAATCATAGTTAATAATATTCAGGGTAAAAGGTACTAAATTCATAATGCAAATGTACAAGCACAGAAGAGGATCAGAACTAGACAGAACTCATTATTAAATGATTCTACCTATCAAGACGCATGCTAAAGTGCTAGTGCTTTAATAAATATTGTTTGTATCTCAATTGCTGGTGTGTACGGCCCGATTGAGCAGCATCAGCCATTTTAAAACCCATGCCCCAAGTGCCCAATAAAAAGGATAAAAAGCTTAAAATATTAATATAAAAAACAATTATTTACAAAAACGGTATACGAATGTAAAAAACACACCCATCTGGACTGATCATTATGATTTCAGTTTGTTTTGTCCATGCCAGTCGGGAAAATCGTTAAAGCCCTCCTTCTAATAGCCCAAAGCTGGCCTAAAAACTTTGCAGTTGCACAAGCATAGAGTGGTCGCGCATCTGACTTTAAAATACGTAGGGCATCTTTGTGGCTGTGTGTCCCTAGTTGTCTACATACCAGAGCTAGCCAATTCCTTCTAGGTCTGGCATAGGCAGCACAAGCAAAAAAGACATGGCCAATTGTTTCATAAGGGCATGAACAGGAGGGACAGCCCTTAGGCTGTGATTTATTAGTCAGCCAGGAATTAGTGAAGGCATTAATGGGTAGACTGTCAAGTCTGAACTGAGTGTACAATTTCCTGTCTGCCGGCACCTTAATAAAATCAAGATAGCATTCTAGCCGGCTGATGGATTTCATATCAGTAAAAACATCAGTTCAGCTGCCATGACGAATTTTCTGGAAATTCTTCTGTTCTACCCATGCCCAATACAGAGACTTTAAGTGGTCCCTAGAGTATGTAGGCGGGAGACCATCAAGCTCCTTGGGCACGCCTATGCCTGCCCGGATGGTGTCTATGTGTTTAATCCACCCAATTTTATAGTTTTTGTCCAAAGCAGAAACTTCGGTGAAAGCAGTGGCATAGGGGGCCAGGTCAGTGGTAGTGACCAATCTATGCCAAAAGAGCAGTGGGCGTAGGCTCGCCTGGTCATTAATAGACTTGACACCCAAGTCAAGTTTCAAGGGAAGAAGAGGAGTGCTTTGGGGTTGTGATACCAGGCTCCTAAGGAACTTGTTTTCCACTATTGAAAGAGTGTTTACATTTACTGAATCCCACAGTTCTGCCCCATAAAGCACACTACTCACAACCTGTACAGTTTGAGGGCAGGAGCTAAAGGCTTGGTATAAGAAAGGCAGTGCTCTCTCCGCAAAGCCCCAGTTAGCTGGGAAAATTTCAGGCACGCCTTCTCTAGGTGATTCTTCCAAGCCATTCCCTCGGACAACTTAATTCCCAAGTACTCAAAAGAACCAACCCTCTCAAGCGGAACATTGTCTAAGACCAAGTTACCTTTAAAAGATTTGTGGGGATTTAGCATCATCAACTTGGTTTTCGTAGTGTTGATGACCAGACCCCTCATATCACAAAAGGCCTTAAAATGATTTATAAGTTTTTGTAGGCCCATGGGGGTTTTAGACACCAAAAGGGTATCGTCCGCAAACAATAATGTGGCTATTTTATGATTTGTCAGAGAGGGGGCGTCGGCCGGAATTGAACACAAGAGGTCAGCTACCTGATTTACATATAGGGAAAAGAGGGTGGGGGCCAAGACACACCTTTGGCGTACCCCCCGCCGAATCTTAAATGGCTTGGTGGTTTGCCCCTGATTTCCCCACCTCACACAAGCAAAATTGTTCTCATGTAGCCTGACCAGTGGTTCTAGGATTTCCAAAGGCATTCCCATGTCCTGAAGGACTTGCCAAAGTAGATCACTGGGGACTAGGTCGAAAGCTGTTTTAAGATCTATAAAGGCAAGATATAAGCTCCCTTTACCCAGCACAACTACCTTCCAATACAGCAAAACAAGGCGGCACGCCTGATCGATGGTGCCGGTCTTCCGCCGAAAGTCCACCTGGAGAGGAGAGAGGATGTCATTCTCATCCATCCAGGTCTGGATTTTAACTAGGAGCGAACGGCAGAAGACCTTCTGGGCACAATCTATCAGGCTAATTGGACGGTAGTTGGCGGGCTTCGACCTGTCCCCTTTCTTAAAAATGGGTATTACTTCCGCCCCCTTCCATGTGTCCGGGATACTCCCCCCGCCAGCAATGTAATTGGCCAGTTTCATGAAATAGGTTGCCCAGTTGTCCCTATCAGCACGAAAGAGGTCGCCAGGGATGCCATCAAGACCGGGGGCTTTTGCAGGGATAATGGCATCTAAGGAGCGCGTTATCTCCTCCCTAGTAAATATAAGGGTACATGTTGGAACACCTATATCGTGGAGCATCTGGGAACTGTCATTAGTGTTTCCAATGGAATATAACTCACTAAAATGTTTATGCCATTCTACGGCCGGAATGTTGTTTGCCAAGGGAGGTGAGCGTTCAAAGTTACTTTTAGACACAAGGGACCAAAACATCCGACTGTTAGGGTGCCCAATGGCCTCTCCTAAGTCTTCCCATCTCCTTTCATCCCATTCTTTTTTGGCTTTGCCCTGCACCTGTTTATATTCCTTCCTGGCTTTACAAATACTAGCTGGATCTCTATTCTTAATAGCTACAGTCAGTCTCCCTCTCAGGGCCCTGCACTCTTTATTAAACCATGAATGTCTTCCCTGAGGCCTTCCCTGTGATGTCCTGGTCTTGTTAGTAGAGGCTTGGAAAAAGCAGGCCAGGCGATCAAAGAATTCCCTATGAAGGGTACTGCAACTGATCTGTATGGATTGATCCGTGGTCGCTGATATGAGAGTCGCTAAATGCTTGGTTAGGGCGTCCTTAATCGATTGAATCTTAAATTCGTCCGCCAAAACCACAGGCCATTTAAGTCGGCGCTTATCATTTGTGGGGATTAGAGCCTTTGTGCTTAATGGTATTGGGGGCTCTCTCCCGATGTCTCCCCAGAGGTTATCTATAGACAGAATAAGATCAGTTTTTCATATACTGTAAACTATGGGGCCGATTCCGATCTCGGTCGGAGGCGCACACAATACCATTCGGTCGGGAAAAAAGCCATGCGAAAGCCTGTTTCCCGACCGAACCGTACGCGGGTCCGGCCGAGCGAGTACGATGCGGACTCGCCGACCGACTCGTCCGGGCGACCCGACCGCTCCGACCGACTCGTACCCGGATCGTACCGCTCCGACCGACTCGGTCGGACCCGATCCGCACCGCGCAATGGAGACGTTTTCCGGCCGGGTAAGTACGATGCGCACCTCGACCGCTCCGACCGACTCGCGCCGTCCGACTCGAACTCGCTGTCGGAGCCGTACTTTGGGGTCCGTGTCGGACCCCCTGTACGCGTACCCGTGCGAGGCGCACACAGGGGGGACCCATGGGTCCCCCTACCTGTGCGTGTACGCCGCGAGGCGCTCGCGGCGTACTCGCTGTAGGGGGCGCCCTTGTCCGCCTCGCACCCATTGAGGCAATGGGAGCCCGCGTACGCGTTGTACGACCGGCTCCCATTGAGTTCAATGGGAGTCCGACCGACTCGTGTCCGATAACATACGGACGCATCGGACTCGTTCGGTCGGACTGCACGGGTCCGATTCGGTCGGAAATCTCTCCGGGTCCGGCTCGGTCGGAGAAATTTCCGGCCCGAATCGGAATCGACCCCTATGTGTTTTCACTATGTACATCGTTTTTTAAGGTGTCTGATCGCTCTCGCTGGAGGCTCACGGAAGGCTCATGAGACCAGAGTTATAAATTTCATTGTAATCTATTGTACAGAAATCATTTTCATGTGGCCAGTTATTATTGAATCCTAATCTTTAATAATAAATCAGTACAGTATGTATATTGTATTAATTATTTCGTTTACAAACTTGCAGCTCAATCCACTGCGTGGACTACAAGGGGGCTGCACTTCCTGTTCAGCTCTTACAAGCTGCTTGTGGGATCATACATTTGGTATTAAGTTCATAACAGTGTATTTTTGTCGTTTTGAAGAAAGCAAGACATGAGAAGTGATGTATAAAGTAGAAAAACAGTTGATGTATTAATGCATTTGAGACATAAGAAAGTTCTCTGTTTTTGCAATATTGCGGGCCTCTCATGAGACACCCGCGAGATGTCCGGGAATGGAATGACATCCTAAGGAAGGATTGTGATTGGTTTATATGGATGTCGTTATTTAGGAAAGAGAGATTCCTTCCTTGTTGCTGCATTTGGCTATTGGGTTTTGCTGTAGTTAGACCTTTTTGGCTAGCTCTCTGACATTGCTGAATTTCTGTCACCAGAATGCCATCCTCAGATTCAGATGAGAACCCTACTGCTGCTCCTGCAACTCAGCCACCTCAGCCACCCAAGTAGTCCTTGGTGCGGCAGTTTTTTTAAATGAGGGATGGCTGTAAAAAATTATCTGTCAAATATGTGATTTGTAAATTATGCAAAAAGAAGTTCGGTAGGGGCAACCAGAACATGCAATACAGCAGGAGTACCACTGGGATGTCGTGACATTTGAGGGCTTTGCACCCTCAACACCTTGCTCAGGCTGAGATAGCCCATGCTGCAGAGCTTAATAACTCATCATTTGCATCCACATCTTTTCAACATGGTGACACTGTGCCTGCCCAGGTACTAACCACCCAAGCAGATAACAACATTGCTTATCTGAACAAAACCCTTTTTTGCTGCTTATGCAAGCAGATTATTTTTTCTTCTGAGACAAGCACAGCTGCACAGAACAGATTTGTCCAGGATCATAAATGCTCACCTAGGCAGTATTTTTTTTTTTTACATTTTTCCTAGTTATTTTCTCATCTTTGTTTTGAAGCAGATGTTTTTTTGTTTACTCCCAATTTCTTGTTTTCGTTGTACTCTAAAAAAAATACAAAAAAGTCATAAAATGTTAAAAGATACAGGGGCATATTAGCAAGACCCACGTTAAAATTATCGCCGCTTTAGCGGCAGGAAACTGCCGCTAAAACGGCGATAATGGGCTTGCTAATATGCGTTATGGAATTCCAATAGAAGCCCAGGTTAGATGTCCTGCACATCTAACCTGGGCTTCTATTGGAATTCTATAACGCATATTAGCAAGCCCATTATCACTGTTTTAGCGGCAGTTTCCTGCCGCTAAAACGGCGATAATTTTAACGTGGGTCTTGCTAATATGCCCCACATGTTCATTAAAAAAGCTCCTTTCAGAGTTGCCCTATACTTTCATTATGTATGTTGTTTGTACTGTTACTCGTTTTTTTTTTGGATGACTCTCTTGAGACAATAATAGGGCTCCAGATTACGCGCTCTCGATGGAGATTTATGGGACACTTACGAGCCCAACTCCCAAAATATACAATTATTTTTCACCCTTAATTCCTCAAAAACTATTGAACAGGCTTACACCAAACCATAAAAAGCACAATCTGCGGACCAAGATCTAGCTTCCTGCCAAATTTGATCTAATTCTGTCCAGCAATTTTTGCTGTAGCCACCCACTTGATAGATCATCCTGAAACATTCCAGGAAAAAGCTGGGGTGGGTGAACCTTTGTTTTGGAAAGTTTTGTGAAGATTGTCAAACGGGACCAAAGTTATTAGCCAACCCAAAAACGCTCTTTCTATGGAAAAGCAGACCTAACTATAACTACCTAGTGGCTTCAACCACTAGGTAACACACAGACCCCTTAAAAAAATTAATCTCATTGTCGCTTTATTTTTGTTCCAGATAACTAACAATATAAAAATGTCTTCCTCAGTGTCCTATCTACCAAAAATTTTAAAAAAATATGATTGAATAATATTTGGAACACATTTTCCTCATTTCCTTGCTGCTCTCTATAGTGGGTTATTAACTAAATTTGACATTGAAGTGTATAGTGCACCTATCTATGCTTTTGAATGTATGCTACCTAGTACTATATGGTCACATAATCAAATTTTTTTTAACTCTTACCGATAGCTCTAATTCCGTCCATGTTTTCATCTGCCACAGCTCAAAAAACTATCTGTTTGCACAAAATATAAATTTTCCATTTGACTATCATCATTTTATTGATAAGCGGCTCATTTTTAAATTTGAAATCTTTGAGTCGAGTCACACATTTACACCAGGAATTGAACAAGTAAAAAAACTAGGCTTCCCGTTTAAAGAACCATTGTCTTATAACTTACTTCCATTGGGGATTTTATAAACCTTAAAATGTCTTCACTAGTCGTATTCTTTGACATCAAAACCATTCAATTATTTATAAAGTGCATATGCGACCAGTGTAAATTTTTATATTTTACTTGATATTGTGCAGAAATGGCATGGTAATATATTTTCATATTGGGAAGAGCAAGCTCACCCTCTGCTGCAGATCAATTTAAAGAGGGAGATCTCAGGGTCTCACCACCCAGAAAAAAGATGAAAACATAGATTCTATTTCAGTAAAACTATTTCCATATAAATTACAAAATAAAGGGAGTGGTGACAAAAGAAAAATAAATAGCAGTAAAATCGATACCTTAATTAGAACCACTCTGCCAGGAAGCATTATTGGTAGAGGTTTCCACTTCAATAACAATGATTTAACTTGCAAAAGAAGGGGTCTGTAATTTAAAAAAGAAAGATCCTCTACATTGGAAGTGAACTTAATCACTAAATAACTCTTCCCTCAATTATCACAAGACCCTCATAACTCCCATAGTACTATTTTTGAGGACCAATTACATAAAATAAATTTTGTTTTGAATTTATTATCTTTGTAATCCTTATTTCCACCCAGATCTTGAAACTGCAAAAAGATCTCAAAGACTCGCTCCTATTTTTCTTTGTTTGGTTTCATAAATAACATTATATAATCTACATTAAGTTTAATTTTAGCCACATGAGGGAGAGATGCACAGGAACAATTTCTCAAAGTGCTATACTGCAGTGAACTGCCCAAAAAATGTCATTTGTGTTACAAGACAAAAATAAATAAATGTTATTTTTTAAAGAGCATTATAAACAAATCTACAATAAAACCCAAGAAATTGATCAGAATAAATTGGGGACTCTTTTTGAACTGCTCCCTATACCACGGCTCACACAAAAAGTTACACTTTTTCTCATTTAACCATTTACTATGGAAGAACTGAAGGAAGTATTTTCAAGTCTATCCAATGGAAAAGCTTGTGTGGAAAATGGGTTTTGCCGTAGAGTGTTTTTTTAAATGTCAAAACATTTGAATACTTATTTGTGAAAACTGGCAAACCATATTGTAACAGGCAGTGAAATTCCTCTTTCATTCAACACAAGAGTAGTTGTTATTTTTATCCCAAAAAGGTAATAATTCTGAAGAGCAGAATTAATTTTGGCTAATCACCTTATTAAACTTAAATTACTAAATTATAACACAACTAATAGAAAATTGAACAGTGTTGTGATATCATAATTTAATAGAATCTCTCAATGTTTTGAATAGAAATCAAACTCTGTATGTGGTGTTTTCCCTGGATGCTGAAATATAATGTGTTTCCCCCCCAGCTCATGAGGGTTTTAAAGAATCTCCATAAAGTCACAGAGGCAAGGTTCATTTGAAATTCTGTTTATGCCGGCTATTTTAAATTGCAGTGTGGCACCTGAAAGAGATGCCCTATGTCTCCTATTTTATTTTATTTTTTTATGGTGCCATTGGCTATAGCTATCTCCAGTTGTAATACTATAGGTGCCCATCTCCCACATGTGGCTAATATAAAAATGTATGCCATTATTTTTTAGCTTACATTATTTGGTAATAATTAGCATTTTTTAATTTAAAAATAATTTACTTTTTTTAAAGTATTAACTTAACTGAACATTAAGGTGGAGTTTAGGGAGGGACATACATCCATCTACAAAATAGTAAACCTATACCTATCTACAAATTACGCTTCTGTAGTTACTACAGCAAAAAGGAACCCAAAACGGTAGTAAAAGTCCTGCCCCACAGATGATATATATAATAAATTTTTCAACATTAATGCTTTTGTTTCTATATTTTGTAATATTGGACTGGTGAGTAATGGGTGGGGTCGGTGGTGCTGTGCTTGAGTGGGGTGATTTTGCTTCTCTCCCACTGGGCTACCAATAATGGCAGAGCAGGTTAAGGTGATTACTTGCAATGTGTGTGGCCTTGCATCTCCTACTAAGCGGTACAGTGTCCTCGCTTATTTGAAATGGAGGGGAGTTCAGATAGCGCTTTTACAGGCAATGCATCTTGTGGAATCCGAACTCCGGTCCACGGGGGAGCTGGGGGGGTAATTGCATGCCACCACTTACTTGACTTACTCACGTGGGGCTCTTAGTTGCGTCCGGCCAGGGGTACCTTTACAATTACACAGGGCAGTCGTGGATCCAGAGGGTCGCTATGTGCTGGAATTGGGTAGGCCAGATGGTAGAGATTTGCCGTTATTGAATGTCTATGCACCGAATGTTGACCGTTCTGTGTTTTCGTCTGGGTTGGCTCCTCTCTTAACGCTAATGGTACATTATTGGAGGATTGTTGGGGGGCACTTTAATTGCTTGTTGGATGTTTTGTTGGATAGATCGCATCCTCCCCAGCTCAGTGCACCAGTGACTGGGTTGACAGATGTGGAGCGCTCGTGGGCAATCCACTGGGACTTAGTTGATTGTTGCAGGACTCTCAACCCAGGTTCTCGCATCTTCTCCAACCGGTCAGAAATGCTAGAACTTGATGGCCGGCTTGACAGACTATACACTTGTCAGACGTTGTATGCAAGGGTAGTGGGCACTGAATACTTGGCGAAGACATACTCTGATCACTCACCCGTCTTGTATACCTTGCAACGGTCCTCCACTAGTCCCACAGTCCCAAATTACTGCTTGGATTCAGTGATGTTGGAAGACCAGGCCTTCAGGGTCCTTTTGGGTAAGCATCTCACACATTTCTGGCCAGACAATGCGGGCTCTGCCTCGTCAGCAGGAGTTGAATGAGAGACCATGAAAGTGGTGCTTAGGGGTCATTGCATCTCTAAAAAGCGGGCGTACGGTCTCAACTGCGCTTAGATGTCCAACGTCAGGAGGCAGTGGTTGACTAGCTCTCCTGTGAGCTGGAGGGAACTCCGAATGGACGATAAAAGGTACTAGAGGAGAGGCAGAAATTGTTTGAATTGGTCTATAAGTCGTATGTGGTCAGGGCACACGCAGATAGGGATAAGTCTGGCAGGATGCTGGCATGGCGCCTTCGGGCCGAAAGCTGGGGACATACTATCCTTCAGGTGCATGACTCATGGGGCGGGATATCTCTACTCTACTACACTACTGTGAGTTGTACTCGGCAGAGCCTGGGGGTGAGGAGGTAGACATGTTGGAATACATTGCAAGATCGTTGCTGTTTGCGCTTAGATCGGAG
Organism: Calotriton arnoldi; assembly: GCA_963921515.1. Taxonomy (NCBI): domain Eukaryota; kingdom Metazoa; phylum Chordata; class Amphibia; order Caudata; family Salamandridae; genus Calotriton; species Calotriton arnoldi. The sequence continues at coordinate 1,126,388 of CAWUFW010006078.1, forward strand.
GAGGCGGAACAGTTGGGGTGGATATCTCTGAACAGGAAGTCAGGGGTGCCATCAAGGACATGGATGGGTGAAGGTGCCTGGCCTTGATGGTTTTCCTGTAGAAATCTATGCAGCATATGCTCCAGTCAATTCCCCAAGCTTGTGCCCTCTTAAATGACTCTTGTCGGCGAGGCTTACTCCCTTCGTCTTTGCGTGAGGCCACGATTGTTTCACTCCTAAAGAAAGACAAAGATCCCCTTTTTCTTGACTCCTACCTCCCTCTCTCCATGCTTAACACAGATTATAAGATTCTGAGCAAGGTTGTTGGCTGCCCATCTTCTCCCCCATATGTGCTTATTGATACATGCTGATCAGAAGGGCTTCACCCCCAAGCGTGGTACCATGCCTAATATTTACCAGTTGCTTCTCACTTTGGGCCAACATGAGAATTTGCTGCTGAGAGCTTTAGTCCTCTTGGTAGACATCAGAAAGGCTTTTGACTAGCTCTTGTGGAACTTTCTGTATGCTACTATGGTTGGCATGGGCTTAGCCTCACCTTTGTCTGGTGGACAAAGCTCCTTTACACTCATCGGCTTGCTAGAACCACCACCGGCCCTCTGATATCGGAAGCTTTTGCAGAGGAACAGGGCACCCATCAGGGCTGTCCCTTCTCCCCTTTATTGTTTTCTCTGGCAATGGAGCCATTCGCTCATACGATTCGTTTAGGATGTCGTTACTGCAGTTTGTGCCTTACTGACAAGCCTGCATTCCTTTCTTTATATGCAGACGACATGTTACTCTACTTGGGGGGTGAGGATTCTGATTTACAGGGGGAGGGGTTTGCATTGACAGAGTTTGGCCGCTTCTTAGGGCTGAAGGTTAATTGGGACAAGTCCTGCATGCACCTACTGTAGGGGAGATGGTAGAGGGCATTCCCCTACTTGTGGCCACAGCACTGCGGTGAGAACGACACCCGAGAGAGAGGTTCCCCAGCTATGGACTTACTGACCAGGATACTGTTGAAGCCGCCCCAGCCTCTGGTGTGCGGAATCTGAACTTGCTCATTAGAACAGCACACTATGTTTGGGCCAGGGCCATTAAGAGGACACCTACCACAACACCATATATGCATGGACTCCCGCTTCTGGTGGCTAAAGGCAGGGAATGATGAGGGGGTTGGTCTGGTCTTCATCGCTGGAAGGTGACCAGCTTCTCTGTGCTGGGCGATATTTTTGTGCGGGCGAATACTGCCCCTTCTTAGCACCATCAGAGTCTTATGACCTCCCAGCGGGGCATTTCCAGCTCTACGGTGCACTGGTGCATAAGATGCATGAATGGTGGAACTCGGGAGCCTGTCTTTTCCTGTTCCTTCGGTCAAAAGGAATCAGCCTGTTGTATAAGGCCCTCCTGCAGGGGGCCCAATTACAACTCACAGAGCTCCGTGCGTGCTTGGATCACAATTTTGGAGCACCGCTATCTGACCAGGCTTGCAGGAGTGCACTAGAGTACACCTTGAGGGTGTACTGGAATGCAGGATTTAAGAGTATACAGTTTTACCTTTTGCATCAGACATTTCTGACACCTCGGCGCCTACATGCCATGTTCCCTACGGCAAAGTAAGTGTGCCCATGCTGTGCTATTGAGGATGCGGGCTTTTTGCATATGGTGTGGTCTTGGCCCTTCTTATTACCATATTGGACGTTGGTCCTCCAGCTGGTTCATCGGGCCACTGAGCGGGTGTTCGCCCTTAGTCCACAGCGGTGTCTCCTGGGTCTTCACAAGTGCGCTGCGGCCTTAAAGGTTACGGATAGGTTTCTGGACCTAGCTCAGATTCTTGCTTGTAGGTAGATAACGATGAGTTGGAAATCGGCTCAGTATCTGGACATATATCATTGAGGGCTAGAGCTGGCGAAGTGGGCAGACTGTAAAGGGGAGGCCCTTTGCCGGGAAGAGGCCAAAGGAGTGCAGTAGGTGCTGATTTCCCTACATGGGATGCCATAATGGTGGCTTGTCCTTGGGTGAGTCGAGAGCGGCAACTTGTTGTGGATGATTCTGACTCACTAGGTTCTTTGCCAACTGTGGATGTGTTGCATGCAGCACAGACTCAGATCGATCTTTGAGGTGGGGCAGGGCCTTTTGTATTGGGGTTTGACGTGGACTGTCTGGGCATGTTGTGGTGTATTTCAGAGTAGATGGGTGCTTGGATGACTGTTCTGGGGGGTGCATGGGCTTTGCGGAGGAGTGGGAACCTATCATGGGCTTATGTGCTTCTTTCTTGGAGGTTGGTGCTCCAGCACCACTGAGTTTTCCACTTATTAATGTATACTGACTGCTGACATTAATGTACTGTTTTTCTTTTTTGTTTATATTTTGTATGGTACTGTTATAATACAAAATTAATACAACTATATTTTTAAAATATAATATTTTTTCAACATTTGTTTTTATACGTTTTCTACGAAACAGAACACATTTTAATAAATATTTGTTGATGATTTTCAGTTATCTTTTTTATTTTTCTACATTAATAATATGTACATTGTAGGAACTTAAAAAAGAAAATTATAAATGTTTTCACATTGCATATGTTTTCCATATGTACATAAAAGTACATATAAATAATACATTGTTATTTTCTATTGTTTTTTTATGGTCACTTATCAGCCATTTTGAATTCCACTATCTTTATTTTTTAATCTATCTACCTCATTTTGGGTTGTTAGAATTCCAGGTGGTCGTGATTCCTGGTTTTTGCTCTCAGGTTCAGGCAAGGGTAATTTTCAGTTCCTTTTTTGGAGATTTTTTTTAGGGTTAGTTTATTTAATATAAGTTAGTGCTTTATGGTTCTTTATAAGTTAAAGATTATGTTGCATTAGTGGAGTGTGATATGCCTCATAGAATTGTGTTTGTTTTAATACCATGCTGGTTTAATATATGTGACATGTATGTGTTCATATAGCTGTCATTAGTTAATTTGCTATGTTTATGGGTTATTTTTGTTGTGTGGGTGAGTGTTTTGGGGGTGTTTTTAAAGGCGTTTCTTTTGGATCTTGAATTTTTCTCTATTTTTGGATTGTCTTTTTTCTCCCGTCACCTTTTGCATGTTTTATGTAGTGCCCTAAGGGGCAGAGACCCAATCTCACTGTGCCACTGTGTGTCACTGGAACCAACCTACACACAATTGACAAGACTTAATCAGGTCAAAATCAACCTTGGATTGCTTGTGTTTTGGGTCAGAGGGGACCTAGGCTAGTATTTTGGGGTAGACTGTTCCTGTTGAAGCAGAGTCGGCCAAAAACATTGGTTTGGCAAGCTACCCTGAGCAGTTGGCAGCTGTTACACTTATTACAAGACTTTTTGTGTTTGATTTAACGTCTTAACTGCTGTGGTGTGCCCTCTTGTGGGTCTCTGCTCACTGTGCCCCTGGAAGCAAGCTACACTCAACTGATGACCCCCAATCAGGGCAAAACCGGTCTTGGGTTGCTTCTGTTCCAGTTCAGGGAGGACATGGCCTGTCAGTTCCAGCTGGACTGTTCCTACTTGACCAGGGTCTAGACTAATTTGCAGATGGCTGGGTCTAAGCTGAGGAGGCAGGGATGGCATAACTATGATGGGTTGGAATGTTACCCTGGGTGATTGCCAGTGGTTAGACTTAGTGCAAGCATTCCTCCTATTACATTTAGTGTATTTGATATAACGTCCTAACTGACAGGGGTATGCATAAAACAGATCCCATGCTCACTGTGCCACTTGAACCACACTACACCTGACTGACGAGTTCCAATCAGGGCAAAACCGGCCTTGGGTTGTTTGTGTTCTGGTTTGGGGAGAACCTTGTTCAGCAATTTGTGCTGGACTGTCACTATTGGAACAGGGTCAAGACTGATTTCCACATGGTTTGGTACAAATAGAGGTGTCATGGTGGGCAAAAGAACGATGGGGTTGAATGTTACCCTGATTAATTCATAGCGGTTATACTTATCACAAACATTCCTCCCGCCACCATTTGTTTGTTTGATGTAATGGCATAAGTGGTAGGAGTGTACCCAGATGTGGGTCCCGTGCTCACTGTCGCACTGGAACCAAGCTACATCCGACTAAGGAGGGCCAATCAGGCTGAAACCAGTCTTGTAGTTCTTGTGTTCCGGTTCCGGGAGGACCTGGCCAGGCAGTTTATTCTGGACTGTTCTTATTTAAGCAGGATCAAAACTGATTTGCATATGGCTGGGTCCAAGATGCGGTGCTATGGTAGAGAAAATAACGATGGGTTGGAATGCTACCCCAAGTGATTGCCAATGGTTAGATTTGATGCAAGCATTCCAACCATCACCTTTTCAGTGTTTGATGTAGCATCGTGTCATGAGTGTGCCCAGATGTGGGTGCTGTGCTCTGCCAAGCTACACCCGACTGACGAGACCTAACCAGTCTTAGATTGCTTCTGTTCTGGATCAGGGAGGACCTGGCCGAACAGTTCAGGATGGACTTTTCCCATTTGAGTAGTCTTTTACATGGAAAGAGGGTAACCCTAAATGCCAAGGTAAATCAATATTAGCTTGATCAATGTAATAATTTTGTATTGTATTGTGCTACTCTTAAATGTGGCATACCCTCAAACCCAGAGTGAGAACAATCAGGTAACAATAGTAGGGAGTAGAACACGGATTTAAAGAATTATGATGCCAGAAGAATCTGGTTAAATAATAACAATTTGCCAGGCTGTTAAAAGTGACATTTTATAGAAAAAACAGTGTGTTCCAACATTTCTTATTAGTTTTCAATACAGCATATATTAAATATGTCTAGCCTGCCCTTTTAAAATCATGGTGGGCTAAATAACACATGTTTAGCCCACTTGAATGGCACACAGGGCGTGGGCTTTCAGGGCTTCGATAAAGAAATGAACATAATCCATGAATGTAAGAATAAAAATTTTATTTTTTTGGTTGATTTCAACATTTATACTGGACAGTGCCATATCACACTCATGTCACTACAAACGTGACCAAACAAGGATGATAATGAAAGAGTTTGTCACACATGAGCTACTGTGGCAAAAGGTCATATCCAAAAAGGATCTTATTGATAATACATTTTATTTGAAGCAGTGGGTAGCAAAATCCATCAGACAGAGTTTCAGATGTGTGCCATTACTATTAGATCAGGTAGTCTATATATAGTATATTTTATTTTTAATTTTATTTTATTTTATTGGATTTTGTTTAGCGGGGCCTTGGTTGGTCATAAAACGCCATAAAATTAGGTCCTAAAGGCACTTTGGATGTGAGATTCCAAATCAGTTCCTTTTAATAATTAGAAGTGTAGGAATGAAGTAGTACAGGGAGTTCTTGTTAGGAACAATCCTTGCAAGAGCTAGGTTTAGGTATAAATTGCAGAGTACCTGTCATGTGGAAGTTTAGGGATTCTGGCAAGAATATCATCGTTAGGTGGTGTAATCCTGTCGGATATAAGAAGGGAAGGGATACTATGTTGAATGAAAAATAGTCCCAGTAAGTATTGAGGATATATAATTCAGGTATAGGATTCACCCGCTGGAAATACCTTTGAGTCCAGTGATTGTATATATGTATTGCTGGAGAAAGAAAAATAATATGCTGCCCGAGGTACAAATTAGATTTACATTATAGCTCTAAGCAGTGGATGATGTCAGTCTCAGTAGTGAGGCTGTGTGAGGGAGTCTAAAAGGCGCTTACCAGATTAAATCCAAGAAAGTGGTCCTGTGCGGTCTGGATGCTGCTCTTTAAGTCGCATAATTTTGTGACCTGGAACCCAGGATTTTATCCCATAGAAGTTGTGTGTGTAACTGGGCGGGAACCCGTAAGAAAAGAGTGTTAGTCATAGGCCCATTACTGGTGCATAGTGGCTTATGTAGGTCAATGTAGGCCACTATCTTGGTAATAACAAAAATTTTAAGAAAACCCATACATAGGGTAGTAGTTAAATTAATTGTGTCGTCCATCTTGGATCTGGTTGATAGATCGATAGGTCAATTGCCAGAATTCTGACCAGTATTATGCCAACATTGGCATTCAAACTAGTGTGGTGATCCAAGGTATAGGGTAATATAGACATGTAGGCAGTAGAAAGGTGACCTGAGTGTTGAAAGAGCAATGTTTCTACAGTGTCCTTTCCCATTAAAGAAAATGGGATGGCCATGCTTAATATCTACTTTGAGGAAAACTCAAAGTAGTCCAAATATTTAAGTTTGTAAATTTCCTGGTTAGGTGTATTGATCGAACATGTATTCATAATAGGTTATATAGGGAGTGCTAGGCCATTCTAAACATCATTTATGCAATGCAATGAGGATTTTTATCAGTAATTACAGGCTATGGAAATCCTAGATGTGTATATCACTGGTGATTGTTATCAGTGGGGGTTGCCAGAGTTATTGTCAAAAATTCTGATGTTGTGATCACAGTGGTCAAATAGAAATTGCTGAAAAATGATTATGCACTTTTTAGACATGAAAAGCCAAATTAATTAACAATTTGTAGTTGAGAAAATGATGCAAAGGTATAAAACATGAACGCAGAAAGTAAGGTAATCCCATCTGACATAGTTTGTCATGTGCGTTTGCAGGTATTTTACATTGGTATAAAGGCCATTATAAAAACATCTTTGTTCACTCTTAGGACAGAATGAGATAATCACAAAAGTTTAGTTGAGCAAATGAATCTAACATACAATGGCATGGGGAAGAAAGATTGAGGTGGGGATGGTCACACAAGTCATTATTTAGGATATAAAGTATATACTTATGTTATCTAGGAGGGGTTTCAAAATGTGCTGATCTACAAGATATTACATGAGAGATATTAATATAACCAGTAATGTAGTTCAGTGTCCTTATTTAGACCATTATGTACAACGTCCAATTTTAGTATCCATTTGCTTTCACGTTTTCGCAGTTAGAGTTCATGGTTACCACCCCTTGGTTTTTACTGATTTGTTCCAATCCACTTAAACTGAAGTAGCATTGGTTTTCATGGTGTTTCTGAAAGTGTTCAGTCAAGGGAGTGGTGGTGTCATCCTTGTGAATAGTTCTGCAATCCTCGTGAATCCTGCTTCTCAATGGTCAGATCGTACTTCCTATGTAGGTTTGTTTACAAGGACATTCAGTTTTGTAGATAACATACAAGCTATTGTAATTGGTTATAGAATCTTGAATGATGTATGTAGTTCCTTTAGGTGTGGGAATCTCTGTCGTTTTGGTACCTAATTTCCATATTGAACAGTTGTGACAAATGGTTCGTCTAAAAAGGTATGCAAAGTTTTTCTTCTGTCTTGAAAAAATAAGCAGCAGAGATGTTGTTTTAGAGTTTTTCTCTGTGGAAACCCATTTCCAGGACTTGTCCTATGTTGTTTCTCAGTGCAGGATGGCTTATTAATAGGTACCAGTGTTTTTTCGAGGTTTTCCAAATGTGGTTGTGCCCATTGCAAAATTGGGTTACAAATCTAATGTGCTGTTCTTTTTCTTGATTTGGATGCTTGGTTTGAGCAATGTTGGACGAGAAAGCAGTACAATTTAAGTTATTTTTTTGTAGTGATCTTGGGTTGTATCCTCTAGAAGCAAGTCTCTGCACTAGTTCTTGCCCTTTTTCAATGAATGTTTGAGCATCACTGCAGTTGCGTTTAATGTGTAGAAATTCTCTTTTCGGAATATTCCTTTTTATGTGCATAGGATGGTAGAGTTAGCTGCTGTGTGCTTTCTGTGGAGGCTTATATTGATTTTACCTTTGCATGTATTGATGTAGATTGATAGATCCGGGAAGTAAACTTCTTTGTTGGAAATATTGAGATGGAGATGTTCCATGTGTTGATGTTCATATCTGAAATGCATTCTTCTAATTTTCTGTTGGGGCCCTGCCATATTAGTAAATGAATCTATTAGCAGCCCGAGAAGACAACATGTTTATGTAGATGTTGGTATTTTTCATTCTGTAGTCAGAATTTCTCTACTTCTCCCATAAGGGTGCATGTATATAATGGAGTAAAGTCATCCCCCATAGTAGTCTTTTGTTTTTACCGATAGTTGTTATTCAATAAAAAGAGGCTATCTGTAAGACAACATTTTTGCATGTCTATGATCATTTTATTGGCTTCAAAGAAGTGAGTGTAACTGCTTCAATGCCGTCAATGTGTTTTGTGGAGGTATAAAGGCTATCAACTTCAAGTGTTGCTAGCCAGTAGTCACCCAGCTAAGTGATGCCATCCAATTTCTGCAGAATATACTAAGGGGCCGATTCCGATTCGGGCCGGAAATCTCCCCGACCGAGCCGGACCCAAAGAGATTTCCGACCGAATCGGACCCTAGCAGTCCGACCGAACGAGTACGATGCGCACGTATGCCATCGGACTCGAGTCGGTCGGACTCCCATTGAAGTCAATGGGAGCCGGTCGTACAACGCGTACGCGGGCTCCCATTGACTCAATGGGTGCGAGGTGGACAAGGGCACCCCCTACAGCGTGTACGCGGCGAAGCGACTCGCGCCGTACACGCACAGGTAGGGGGGACCCATGGGTCCCCCCTGTGTGCGACTCGCGCGGCAACGCGTACAGGGGGGTCCGACACGGACCCCCAAAGTACGGCTCCGAATGCTCTTTCGAGCCGGACGGCGCGTGTCGGTCGGACTGCTCGCGGCGCGCATCGTACTTACCCGGCCGGGAACGTTTCCATTGCGCGGTGCGAGTCGAGTCCGAGCGAGTCGGTCAGTGCGGTTAGACCCGGGAACGAGTCGGTCGGAGCGGTCGGGACGCCCGGACGGAGTCGGTCGGCGATTTCGCATCTTACTCGCTCGCCCAGACGCGCGTACGAATCGGTCGGGCAATAGGGCTCCGAATCGGATCCGGTTAAGCCGAATCCGATTCGGAGCCCTACCGGCCGAGATCAGAATCGGCCCCTTAGTGTCTTGATTGTATGATGGAAGGCTTTTTATGCATTGTTGAGTCTGTGTTTTATGGTTCTGAAAGCTTAGTGTTGGCACTCCCCACTTATTTTACCTCTTGAGCAGGGTCGAGACTGATTTGCATATGTCTGGGTTCACGTTGAGGTGGCATGGTGGGCAAAAGCAAGGTGGGTTGGAATGGTGCCCCAAGCTATTGGCAGTGGTTAGATGTATTTTAAGCTTCCTCCCGCTACAATTTGTGTTTTTGATTTTCTTTTTAAAGGCAATACATCTGCTTATATAATAACTAATACTCTTTTTATTTCCTTTACTTTTCAGATTTCCAAGAGCAGTTTTTGATATTTTCATTTGTTGGGTTTTTGATGGTTACTATGGATTTATATTTTTCAGATTTTATATTTTATTTTATGGTTCAAATTGTTGCAGTTCTTTGAGATCCATTTTTATCCATTTTTGTGGACTGTTATTCTAGCTTCGACTTAAGCTACAAATATTTATGTCACATTTTATCCTACTCCTTTTTAATAACAACACTTTCTTTCTGTTTTGATAAGGCACAGAGCAATAACTGACAATGCAACACCATTCAAAGGGTCACAGTAGCTGCAGCTGCACTTGCCCGCCCCCACCCCTCCCACCCCCTTGAGTGCATACATTTGTGGTGCTCAGTCCATAGTACACCCACTATTTCCCCATTTGTTTTTATGATTTTGGAGCTTCCTCGGGCAATATAAATATGTTCCTCCAGCTTTGCAGATCAGTCATTACCCACCCTCCATTCCCCCAATCGTGGAGCCTCTCGTGATTTCCAGTATTTAGCTATGTCCCTCTTAGCTAGTAATATACCCGAACCCACCAGAATGCAGACTTCCCTTGGCACCCCCAACTCATCCATGAGGCCAAGCAGTGCGACCCTGGGGGAGGCCTCCAGGTTCATACCCAGGACCACTGACAGGGTCGTGAATATGGACTGCCAGTATCACTGAATAATGGGATACCTCTAAACCATATGGTAAAAATCACCAACCACCCCCAGGCATCGAGTGCATGTGGGATATGATAAACTCTGAGCTTTCCACTGATGTGTTGGTTGTAGTAGGTACAGTATAGATAGTTCAATTGAACAGCACATATTCAGGCTTAGATGGCCAGGGTGTGTGGGGCCATACATGCTTCTCCCCACTCTGCCTTGTCTAACTAGCCCAGCCATCCCTCCCACCACTCCCTTAGAAGCACAAGTGTACATGGTGAATGGTTAACCAAGGCTTTGTAAATTTGGTAGATACCTCCCCTGTTCAGGGGACCCATAGGTGTCCGAACCTCCAGGGGATTGAACTTTGGGGGGGTCCCCTAGAGTCTCCTGGTGTCCGGAGAGTGCATGTTGAATCTGGAGGTACCAGAAGAATGATGAGTTATGGAGGGAGAATTCCATTTGGAGGGTCTGTAAACGTTTCCCGTGGTCACCCTCCCAAACATCGCCCAGCCAGGAGTTGTCAATATTATCCCATCTTCTGAAGCCCTCAAGATTCACCACTCAGCCAAACCATCTGCCCACCCATAGGGTGTCACCCACTGGTCCCACCCTGTCCAGCGCAGTGCTGCTCTGCAAGCAAGGAAGACAGATTTGGTGATCTTTGGAAGAGAGCGAGGGACCGGGGTGCCATATAGCATACCAATCAAATTATCATGGCCATTCATTGATAGTTCCACCCTAAAGGCAGGGTCTGCCCACCCCCATTCAGCCAGTCATTTACTACTAGAATGTGCCCCACCCAGTAATACATGAGGTTATCAGACAATGCCAGACCCCCATCGTAGGTGGAGTAAATGAATATATTATAGCACATCCATGGGGGTTTGTTGCCACAAAGGAATTTAGGTGTCCGGGGGCTAAATCAGCAAACTAGTGGCTGGGAAGGGGGAAAGGAAAGTTCTGCAGAATGTACAGGAGCCATGGGAGAACCATAATTTTATAGAGGGCCATCCTGCCCAGTACATTGAGGGGCAGTTTAGCCCATCTATCGAGATCAGCCTGATTTGAATGGGTGAGGGGGCGGAAGTTGAAGCTCCAGGTGAGGTCCGAGTCCCAGTTCATATGGATTTCCTGGCATCTAAAGCTAAGGCGTCAGATTGGTAGGACAGGGTCCAAAACCTTTTTGTGCTTGCCCCCTCTGAGAGGGATCAAGAGCAATTTGGACCAGTTGACCCTCAGTCCCGCTGTCAAGGATGGAGACCAGGTGTGCCCTGTTTTGGCTGGGTAGGCCAGGAAGAGGAGGACATGGTCTGCATAAAGGGCTATCCTGTCTTTCAATGCATCCCCAAGTCAAGTACCCCCATCTGAGAATCACAACATATCCACACCCCTGTCTGGTCACACCGTTTACCTGTATCTGTGCCTGCAGCTCAGTGTATAAATCTAGGGCATATGCGCAGAACCTAGGTCACATGCTTATTCTGGACTGTACCTCACACAGGAAGTCCCAGTCCAGGGAATTGAAGCCCTTCTTGAAGTTGAGAAGCATTAATGCGGTAGTGCATTGTAACTCTTTAAATCAGGCCAGGGCCAGGTGGACTCTGCGGATACAGTGTCTGGTGCAACAGCAGGGAATAAAGCTGCAATTGTGTGGGTGGACCAGGAGGCCAAGCATATAAAGCAGGTGTTGAGCCAGCAGTATAGCATAAAGTTTGACCTCAATATTAATGAGGGAGATGGGCTGATACTAGCACACTGGTCTGGGGACTGCCGGGTTTCAGCAAGACCACTATGGTGGGCAAGTCTATCTCCAGTAGGAAATGACCTCGGCCGACCACCTTTAGGAGCATGTTCAGGTTAGGAGGCAGGATAAGATGTTGCAGTTTAAAATAGTATTCCATGAGAAATCTGTTGTGACCGTGAGTTCTCCCCAGGTGGAGCTCCAAGAGGGCGTCGCCAAGCTGCGTATAGGGATTTGTAGTAGGCTATGAATGAATTGGCCATGGTGGGCCTGGTCGCAGCTCGCTTAAGATCTGGGCCAATGATAGTGGGCAGTATCCTTAATGCCAATTCCCTTGTGGCGAGCCAGTGGAGGAGCTTGCCTGACTTCTCCCCCATTCGTATGTTCTCCCCTAAACATAGCTGTTGCAGGTCCGCCCTCTCCACAGCCAGACGGCAGCTCAGGAGTTCTGTCAGATTGTCCTGCCCTTAGATTCGAGCTGGAGAATCGAGGTGTCCAGTTATCCAATCCAGGTCTGCGTCTTGCAGGCCTGGCCCGGATGGGGGAGTGGGCGTTCCCAGGCATGACAGTCTTTGGGCTCCCCAGAGCACCCCGGGTAAATCAACCGTCCCCTGGTTGGTATCGAGAAAGACCTCCAGGTCTGTTTCCAGGGCCCAGACAGTCTGCTCATCCATCAGAAACCAGGCGTTGAGATGCCATGCTAATCTTTCCTGCTTCCCTCCAGGGCTCCCACTTTGAAGAACAACTGGTGCATGGTTGGAGAGGCCGAGACCCGAGGCCCAGCCGTCCAGGCCATATCCTCACTGGGCTCTTCCCCGGGGGAACTAAGGAAGTCCAGGGGACCCAGGATATCATTAAAATCACCCCCCATGATGAGCCTACCCAGTTGGGAGGGACAGGATCAAGTCCTTAAGTGATGTTAGTATGGAGTTTGAGAACTGTGGAGGAACATACATACTTAAGTGGTCATATAAGGTGCCATTTAGTGAGCCCTCTACCAATACAAACCTGCCTGAGGCATTGCAGGTCACATGAGATACCGCCAGTGGCAGGGAATTGTGGAGGAGAATTTCTACCTCCCTAGACCGTAGATGAAATCCTGAGTGGTGAACTCTAGGATACCTGTATTTAATTAGGAAGGAGAAATTGGTCCACAGTTGGTGTGTCTCCTGAAACAATACCACCTGGGGTCCGTGTCTACAGAGGAATTGCAGGATGGACCCTCACTTAATACAATCCAACAGCCTGTTGACGTTCCACGTCATAGCCGTGAATGCCATCATGGCGGGTTGAGAGGGGTTAATGTGTGGTGAGGTACAGAGGGACTGTATCGGGGATAAGTTGGTCTCCTTCTGCCGCCTGCCATATGGGTATGTGAACCAGTAGGTCTAAGGGGCATGAAGTGCTGGGAAGCGGAGCTGCTGTGTGTAGTGCATGTGGAAGTAACTGTGAACAAAACATCATAACAAGAAAACCAAAGCCCATTCCCCCAACTCCCTCACCCTATATTTCCCCAGCAGTAGCATCTGTCGCTCAAACATTTCACTGTTACAGTAGTAGGCAGGGAAGCAAACCGAAGACCAAGCCTCCCTCCTGAAGCACCCGGCCTCTAAGAGCATGAAAAGGAAATAGTAGTGCTGGCGTGCCTGTGCAAATTAATAACAGTAGAGGTCCGCATATGGTGAATACTTAGGTCAGTTATGGGCATCATCTGGTGAGGATGAGGACAATTCAGCAGGAGGATTCTCCATTGCGGGTGGGGCAGTGGTCCCCTCCCTGTCCGTGTCAGAAGCAGCAGAGGCATCACTGCAATCCCGAAGCCTCTGCGCATTGTTTGCTGTGTCAGGACCCTCCAACACTCCGCGGCCATGTCCAGTGAGGCCCCAGGGGTGGGCCAGTCTGGCCACAGGGGCAGCCGGTTCAGCCTCAGTGCGCATTGTTCTGATAACCATTTCCTGGTGTCATCTGAAGAGTCAAAGAAGTGAGATTTGCCCTCAAATAGGAACCGCAGAGGAGTGTGTATTGTAGCACCATGGACAGGAGCTTGTGTTTCACTTGGTCATATGACTTGCGTTAGGACTGAACCTGTCTAGTGCAGTCTAGGAGCATGATTACTCGGCTAAATTGGTATGTGAGTTGGCCCTTGACCCTTGCCTCTCGCAGGATTATGTCTCTCTCATGATAATTCAAAGTCTTGGTGATCTTGGGCTGCAGGGGGGGCCTGGAGGTGGCCTCTGGGTGAGGGACCAGTGGGCCTGTTTGACTATGAAGCATTTCAACAGTCAGCCGGAGTCTATCCACAATTTGAACCATTGATCTAAGATCTGGTGGGCTTTCTGTCCTCCCAGGGGGCATATGGGGGTAATTACTCCAATCTGTCCCCCGAGGGGCGGAAAGACTGTTTCCCCATTTTGTTGGTGTTGGCACATGGGGATGGACATTTTTGACAGCCCCCACCCGTATAAGTCTATAAAGTTAATAATCCATGGTGCCTAGTCAGCTTTTTTCTCTCTTGAGGGGGCAAGTTGGGGGTTACTGCCCCATCTGCCCCCCAGATGGGACAGAAAGGCTTAAATATAACAATAATCAAGGGGGAGCACAAGCCCTTGCCCAAGGGCCGCTCCACCTAACCATGGTGTCTAGTGGGTGGATCCCTACTTGGACATTGCTCTCTTGTGGTGATCCCCAAGCAGGGATCCAATAGGCAGAGGTGCCATTGGAAAGGGGAGATTCTTCCCTTTCCAATGACACCTCTCCCATTAGAATCACTGCTCGGAGGCTGAGATATCCCCGAGCACTTTCACTTTTACTGCAATTACTTCAGCGCGCGCTGCGCACTTTTTACTGCATCATTGCAGTAAAAAAGAAAAAAAAAATCAGACTGCTCAGGAAGCTTATCCCGAGCAACCTGATGCTAAAAAGAAATAAAGGACACCCTTACCAGAGGGGCCTTTATTTACCTCCCTAATGGCCACATGCACTGGGGAGGTAGTGCGGATGTTGGCCATTGCCGGACACCCACACTTGAAAGGTTTATAAATAAAATTACACCAAAATCTCAAAACTCCAATCAGTAGTTATGAATTATGGTTATTGTTTTGTAGTTTTTTAGTTAAATTATTTTATTGTGCTCATTGTATTTATTCCGTGCCTCCACTACTTTCAACCCCGATGGAGCGTGGGTCAGATGCAGAGACCAGGTCCATCCCATTGAAACATTTTACCTTCAAACTTTTTCTCTGGAATGGAAGTGAAAAATCGGCAGCAGGGCTAGGCGTCATTGGATAGCTGCTGAACAAGGTCTTGTTAAAGCTGTTGACTTTTAGCAGGAAAGCGTGGGAGAAATTAAAAATGTTTGCCCGGATAAGGTCCCTTGTCAGTCGGATACTTTTCACACTGTCACCTGGTGAACATTTCTATCTTATAACTCGGTCAGTTTTTGGGAGCTCGGATTCTAACAGTGGAGGAAGGCAGCATGATGTAGCCAAAGAGCTCTCCAAGAGGCTGGATACCTTTTCCGCGAAGTTCAGATGAATCTGATGTGCTGCTGTGGAGGTGTGTGTGCAGTGGTGTGTATGTGTGGGTGTATGTGGGGTGTATGTAGGTGTGTGTTTGTGGTAGTATACCTGTGCAGGTGTGTATGTGTTGGTGAGCATGTCATGGCGTGTGAAGGTGTGTGAGGGTTTTGTGTATGTGTCAGAGGAATGAGTGTGAGGGTGTGCATATTAGTATTGGTATATGTGTAGGTGTGTGTATATATATATATATATATATATGTATATCATACAGATCACCTTCCTTCTATCAAAAATGATGTCAGCACTCCTGTAGGCTTCTCGTATTTTATTTATGAAAATGAGATATTCATATGTATATATGTATATTTGGTCTTGTTGAAGGCATACGTGGAAGCGGGTCGACCGTCCCGTTCCTCTATGCACTATTGGTGAGAAAAATAAAGATATAGGAGCACACTACCCGTGACTGTGATGCCACTCATTTCCCTGATCGAGGAGGGGAGAAAACAGGAAGTTATTCATATATATATATATATATTTATATATTTATATGTAAATTTGGTTTAATACAGTGACAAAACAATATCCTGTCAACGGATGACAACACACAAATATTCCCATAAATGCTGAATTGTCTGTCTTTTATATATTTATAAAATGGTTGTAATGTCTCATATTTATATTTGTTTTTGACCATTTATGTGCATATATCTATAGTGATTGTTATTTATGAATACAATTGCCCTGGTAAAACAAGCATTTGCAATGCAATAGGTCTCGCATTTACACGAGTTTGAGCTATTGGCATTGTAAATGACAATGTCTTTTATTTATGTTTTGGTTTTAAAACAAATAAAAGGCATTGTCATTTGCAATGCTAATAGCTTAAACTCTCGCAAATGCGAGACCTATTGCATTGCAAATGTTTGTTTTTATTTACCAATCCAAGGTGGATCATTAAAAAAAATTTGACTATATATCAAAATGAAGTAGCACACTGCCTGGCCATCCAAAAACAAAAAAGTCAAAATAAAAAAAATAAGGGTGTGGGGTTGTTAGAAGGGGACAAAAAGGGTTGGAGTCCTGGAAAAGATACACGCAGGAAGTGAGCAAAAATGAGACGGAGGGAGACACACACCACAAGTGAAAGAACAGCACAGGGAGCATTAGAAGCTTATTGGACACATAACAGACCAGTGAGAATAGGACAAGTAATTTCTACAGTGCATGCTGGTTACAATACACTAACTCAACCACTGGTGCCATAAAGGGAGTCACACTGATTCAAATAACTGGGCTATTCTGCACTCTGACCAGTGGCATAGCTAGACCTACTGCCACCCGGGGCGGACCCTAAGTTTGCCGCCCGGTTCAGGTAAGAGCTGTGGGTGGGGGGTGCGGGGAGGCCGATGGACGACTTGTTCCGGGGGATGGTGGTGGTCGACAGACACGGCTTGCTCACCTCTACCGCCCCGAAAAACAGTGCTGCCCGGGGCGCATCCCCCCTCATCCCACCTACACCACTGACTGGCATTTTCCTGTAAAGCTGCAAGGTAGGGGCTTCTTTTAGAGTATGATGACAAGCTTAACCTAAAACCATTATATCCCATTTCTACTTGCTGCCTCCTGCAGCATGGGGCTCGGTTGTTCAATTTTGCCAGGTAAATTTTTGGTTTTTAGTCCAGCTCTGTCAGAGTCCATAACATCAGGAAGGTGCCTTTAAACGGCCCATACTACAGTAGATTATTCTGTATGGGTCAGTCATATCTCAAGTTACTTAAATTGAGAGTTAGAGGTATTACCGCACACCCTCCACAATAATCGAGATAAACAAATTACAGGTGCGATGGCCAATGATAAAAGGCTACTCGGAGCCCCTATCAAGTAATTCCTAAGATGACCTCAAAAGACTATCCCTTAGGGTCACAGAGACATCTATCCTTGAGTACCATTTAGATGGGATGAGTAGGCCTCACACACTAGTTGTGGCATTCTTTATCATCAGCGACCTCATCCTAGGATGATACTACCAGGGCAGACTCAACCTCATTAGGAGGAGGGAGTTCTTAATAACACTAACTGGACAAAAAGGGATCCAGATAATTTAAAAATACCTTAAGGTAAACCCAGGGTAATTGAACTCACACAGAGTAGCCAGATGCAAAAAAGTCGTAAGACCAAAGAACTATAAAGAAAGAAGAGAAACGATAGGGCCCCTACAAGTGTTTGGACGAGAACCCTCACTGACCCGAGGGTGACATGCTTCATCATTGGGTCCCTCCACACACCAGGACCACAAGGTACCCAGTGTGGGCTACAACTTTCCATAGGAAAGGAGCAGCAGTGTTTTGGTAGCACGCTTAGGTTTAGAATCCTCAAGGGTGAAAGTGAGAGGCAGAGTGCAAGTGAAAAGTGATTTAAAACTATCTCAGTAAGGACAAAACAACTTTATTCCTATGTCCTCATGGATAGAGGTTAAAAGCATAGTGCAGCAGGGTTATGGATGTTTACCCTGTATACGGTCAACATGTTTCTGCCATGTGAGACTTAAATCTTTCAGGCATTCTTCAGGACCATAATGTATTGTCACTCTGCTATATAGATATGTGTATAGTAATTAACAAAATAATCAAAAAGTATACTCAGGCCTATTTCTTGACCAGCAGTGCACAATTGCAACAGGTTGATGAATAGGTCAGATGGCCCTAAAAGAACGTAAATACATAGATACATGTCAAACAATTGTATCATCATACATTCCGACACCAGTGTGCACCAACACCACAAAACCATGTATATATATTCCCAACGGAATAAAGACCTTACCAAAGGGCAGTGTATAAAGTCCAACTCTACCATCTACAGAGTCTTGTTACACGTAGAACTCTCTATTGTGGTATAACAGCAAGGTAAGGAAATGGAAAACATGACGTAGACTAAACATAAACACACACATTTCAGTAAAAAGACAACTGTGGTGGGCAAGTGTATGTGCACCTCATCTCATAGGAATCACTAAATGTAGTACTACAGAAGGAGCACATAGTGCGTTACTCTAAAATGTATCAATCAGACTCACATATGATGATGTGTGTACTCTACAGAACTCTTGCGGAGATGGTTCAAATCGCGATTCAAATGCCTAAACTAAGCTTCACATGACGTACATAAATCAATGTCCCACTTAACTGGAAGGCAGCAAGTAAAGACAATTGATGGTCAAAAGTAGCACCACTCATGGAGCCATTGTGGCAGTTGGGGGTCTCAACAAATGAGATATAACCAGTACTGGGCACCAGGGGCCCATGGATGGATACAAAAGTTCTCAACCACTAAGTTTTGATCAAGGGTTGTTGGCAACAGCATACAACTGCGTGGTTTCACTAACTTAGCCCCACACGAATGAACCACCGTAAACTAACACATGGTTCATCACTTACAACCACTAGGATATTGGCACATATAACTCCTCAAGGCAAATTGGAACAATCGGCATCTGTCAGCGCGATAAAAGCGGGTAGTAGCGCCCTCACTAGCCGTTTAATAAAAGACATGCGTATAGTTTCACCTTACGTGTGTGGAACCTCTGTCCTCCATAGAGACCCTGGTGAGAGTGACAAAGGCTTGCGAGAACGCGCCTATAGCGAGTCTAACCTCCGCGCATGGGCGAAAGGCACTAAGCATGCATGGGATTCGTAGTTCTCAGCGTTCCCATGAAGTCATGACACGCCACATCTTCGCGCATGCGCGATACCACCGTGAATGCCTAGGAGTTGGAGTGATACATACTCCCTCAGTCCAAACATGGCGTTAACGCTAAAAGGATCTGTATGGTAGATGCGCCAAAATGATAATGCGATGGCCGGCCACGTAAAAGGGGAAACAGATTGCAATTGAACATAACAGTCATGATGTTACTACAATCAAAATCGGGTCGAGGCCAAAGGAGGCACTACACAGTATCGACATAGTTACATATACCAAATACCCACAGGTGAGATGTATAAAGCAGGTACAGAAGATAAGCCTGCCAAGGGGACATGATAGACCAATGAGTCCCATCCATGCACTGCTAGTGCCAACGTATAGTAGCATTAAACAAAATCAAAAGATCATCAGATCATCAAATCTCAGTAAACCAATGATGTAAGGAGGGAGTGCATAGTGTCAAGAGATGGATATGTTGATACCCGTACCCTGTCATAGCTACCATAGGTGGATAGTAATGCAGTGACCGGGGAATGTATGGTGTTGCAGTGGTTCATAATGCGCACCATGGTATGTCATCATTGAGGCAATTAAGATGACTTCCCAATCAAAATCATGATCTTTGGGAACAGCACATTGTTGTGGAACTCCACCGGGTGGCCAAAAGAGCTAAGACCGACACCGACACCAAGAACCATGGGATCATGAACAGCAAACTCAACATGACCGCCCATGTCAATGGCATCACTGCCTCATGCTTCCATACCCCGAAGATGCTGAGGAAGATGTTCAAATGGCTCTCAATCATCACTTGGAAAACCGTCACACATGCCCTGTGACGCCACAAGCAAGTTGGACTATGGGAACACCCTCTACATCCAGGATCATTAAAAAACTCACCAGAAGGCTGGAGACCATTCAGAACTCAGCGTCCAGAATCACTCTCAACCTCCCATACCGCACTCACACCCCCCACACCTGAAGGAGCTTCACTGGCTCCCCATTCACAAACTAGCACAAACCAAACTCCTCACCCACACTTTCAAGGCACTACATATCACTGGCCCAGCATACCTCAACAATCACATCTGCTTTCACAAACATTCCAGACACCTCCACTCATGCAGATTTCTACTTGCACAAATCCCACGCATATGGAAAACACATTGTTGCTAAAGCATGGAATGACCTGCCGCCACACAGAAGAGCCTCTCCCTTACTAGTAGTCCCACTAAGCCCTAAGTGTGCCTATACTCACACCTGTTCAGCACTGGGATACCCTGACAGGTTGACAGTGCCCTCTACAAATCTGCATGACATGACACCCTCGCCGCTGGTAGTGCTGGAGATAACCCAGTCACAAGGCAGGCTGATGGCTCAGAAAGGCCTGTCAAGCTATAGCAGGCTCACTCATGTAAAGCCTCTGCGGTCTCTCGTGAAGTCGAACCTATGAATGGCCATTAGGAACCTGAGCATATTTCAGTCTCAAAGAAGCTCTTGTCTGTGATAGGCTGGTTGAGCATCGCTTAAGTGATATAACGGATATGCGCCTCTGAAAGGCTGAGGCAGCGTCACTGATATATAATTCATGTGCTTCTGAAAGGGCGATAGGGCTGGAGCAGACTAAAACACGTCACGTGTCAGATGGATCTTTTAACAGAGGACAGGTTAAGCAAGTGTCGGACATGTTAGGCCGGCGCTTCCTTTAAAGGCTGGCGGAGCTAGGGCAGAATCACCCACCCTGACCTGTGCATCTGAAAGGCCTGTTGGGCTGAGGCAATCAGGCACTAATGTCATCAGTAGCACTAAGAAGTAGGTGAGGTCCCAACCTCTCTCTCACAGCGATCACATCCTTTCATGTCCTTAAGACCACCCTAAGCTGTCTACAATTTCCTGCTCTCCTCTCTCTGCAGGATTTTTTTCCCTTTCTCTCTTTCCACGGACATTCGATGTAACATCAGTGTTAGAAATGGGGGTCTCTAGTTGACAGAGGTAGGTACCTTTGTCCAAATAGGGACCCTTGCTTCTAGTCAGTGTAAGGGGGATACACTTCTAAAATAACCCCTGCTCACCCCCTTGGTAGCTTGGCACGAGCAGACAGGCTTATATCAGAGGCAGTGTGTAAAGCATTTGTGAACACATACAGTAATACAGTGAAAATACTACAAAAAGACACCATACCAGTTGAGAAAAATAAGTAATCTTTATCTAAACCTAAACAAGACCAAACGACCAAAATCCACAATACAGTAATAAAAATCAGATGGTAGAAATAGTTCAGTTCAAAGCAAATTGCAGATGCGACACTTTTCTAACAAAGTACCTTGGATGCGTCATGCAAGCAAACAAAACGGGCCACAGGGAAGGTGATGCGTCGGTTCCTTACACTCAGGGAAGGTGATGCGTCGGTTCGTTGCTCCGGGGGAGGTGATGTGTCGGTTCCTTACCGGAGAGGAGGTGATGTGTCGGTTTCTTACTGCGTGGAGAGGTGATGCATCGGTTTCTTACTGAATCCCTCAATGATGCGACAAACTTGGCACCTCGATGCGATGCGACAATCCGGAACAATGCGTGAACTCATGAAGCCGCACAGCAGGCCTTGCGTAGAAATCGGTGCGGTGATCTCGGACTTCGGTGCACTCGATGCGGCGTGCGGCGATTTCTCGAGACACGGGCAGGCGCTGCGACGATTTCCTCGGTGATGCGTCGGAAACAGGTGCCGATGCGTCTCGCTTCTCGAAGTTGCGTTCCTTTTCCAGCTCCCAGCAGAAAACAGTCTCTAGAGGTCCAAAACAACAGCAGGCACCTCTTTGCAGGTCAGAACTCCCAACAAGGAAGTTCAGGGGTGCTGGGGGTGAAGTCTTTGTGTCCCTGAGACTTCATAACAGGAGGCAAGCTCAATTCAAGCCCTTGGAGATCTTCTTTCAAGCAGGGGACATAGCAAACAGCAAAGTCCTTTTCTCCTTTCCTTGGCAGCAAGTAGCCACTGCAGGCCAACCCCAGACAGCAAACAGCACAGAGGCAGTATTCCTCCTCAGCTTCTCCGGCTCTTCTCCTTGGCAAAGGTTCCTCTTGATTCCCAGTAATGATCTAAAGTTCTGGGGTCTGGGCCCCAATATTTATATCACAAAATCCTTTGTTCTCTGGTGGCAGAGAAGCCCTGTGCTCAGTCAAAACCAGTTCTGTCCTCTCTGGTGCAGCTTCCTGGCAGGAGGTGGAGACAGCATTGTCCTTGGCAGACCAGGCCCATTCAGGTGAAAGGAAATCTCCTCCCCCTACTCTAAATGCAGCCCAGGTCTATTCAGCCCAGACCTGACTCATCAGGCTCTCTGGAGCCACTGCTCCTCCCCAGCCCCTGTCATCCAAAAGCCAGACATGCAATACACAAACCTAGCAGAGACACACTGGATGGCTAAGCAAGAAAATACCTACTTTCTAAAAGTGGTATTTTCAAACACAGAATGTAAAAATCACCCTCACTAAAAGATGCATTTTAACATTCTGAGTTCAGGCATACTTAAATGTATTTTCCTACCTTGTTCCCAGGGGCAGTTATGTTTATAAGATGCTATAAACAAACTCCCCATTCTATCCTATGGGAACAGGTAGCCTAGCAATAGTGAAAAACGAAATTGGCAGTAATTCGCTATCAGGACATGCCACATACACCAGGGCATGTACTACCTTTCACCTACACTGCACCCTGCCCACAGGGGTACCTTGGGCCTACCTTAGGGGTGAATGACATGTAAGAAAAGGGAAAGGTAGGGCCTGGCAAGTGGGTGCACTTGCCAAGTCGACATGGCAGTACCAGACTGCACACAGGCTCTGCGATGGCAGGCCAGAGTTACATTTACAAGCTGCTTATGTGGATGGCACAATCAGTGCTGCAAGCCCACTAGCAGCATTTGATTTACAGGCCCTGGGCACACACGGTGCACTGTACTAGGGACTGACTAGTTAATCAAATAGCCAATCATGGAAGCACGAATCCATAACAACAATTTACAGGGAGAGCATATGCACTTTAGCACTGATCAGCAGTGGTAAAGTGCCCAGAGTCATAAAACCAACTAAAACAGGTCAGAAACGGGAGGCCAAAAGGCAAAAGGTCTGGGGACAAACCCGCTGAAAAAGCCAGGTCTAACAATCACTTTATACAAGCATCAACCATCAGGATGGATTAAGAGCAAAAGAATACTATCTCAGAAGCAGACCTCTGAGTCTATACAAAAACAGTAAAATGCTATTGCCCATGATCGAATGGTGTCTGGAAAATAAAATTTTTCATTTCAATGACAAAGGTTTCCACCATTTACGAGGGGTTGTCATGTGTGCCTGCTTCTCCCCAGCTACGCGTATTTGCACATGGGCTGGTGGGAGGAGCGGGTACGTATGGTACACAATGGTGAATATTGGGACAAAAGGTTATCTGTTGGCTTCGCTATATAGATGATTTGTTTATTATATGGAAAGGGACACCAGCTACTGCTGAAAAATTTGTAGAAAACATTAACGTTAATTCTGTGAATCTACATTTTACAGCACATATAAGTAGTCAAAAAAGGCCAATAATTTCTGCCATAGGCAGTCTATTCGAACTAACATCTAGATTTTTGGACCACTTCTTGCAGGAGTTCTTTAAATAACTTCCGGCCTATATTTAGGACACAAGGGATTTTTTGAGGAGAATGGAAAGACACATTTCTCCTAATTACCCTTGATGTGTCATCCTTGTATAGGAGCATACGTCACGAGGATGGGTTGAGAGCAATGAGACACTATCTAAATAAAAGGTCAATATCATTGTATCAACACTCTGCTATGTTGGTGGAAATGGGGAGATTATGCCTTGAGAACAATCTCTTTATGTATGGCACAGACACATACAGACAGATAAGGGGGACTGCCATGGGCACCAGCTTAGCCCCCAGCTATGCAAATTTGCATATGCGCTGGTGGGAGGAGCAGGTGCTCCGGGTGCATCATGCTGAGGAATGGGAGAACAACATAATCCTATGGAGTAGGTTCATAGATGATCTCTTTCTGGTGTGGGAAGGAACAAGAGATACTGCTGAGCGGTTTACACAGAAACTGAATAACAACTCTCTAAACTTGTCCTTCACTGTAAATATCAGTAGCTCGCAGGTTTGCTTTCTTGACTTGGAGGTCTATGTCAAGGGCAACTCTTTACACACACGCACTTATAGGAAGCCCACTGCGGGGAACTCCATTTTACATGCTAGGAGTTCCCATCCCCAGAAACTCAAAAATAGCATTTCGTATGCAGAACATCTCAGGATCAAGAGGAATTGCAGTGAAACATCAACCCTGGAAATAGCACAGAAAGACCTGACTAACAGGTTCATGCAGAGGGGCTATGACTCATGAGTACTTAATCAAGGACTAGCCAAAGTGAGTCAGATTCCGAGAACAACATTGTTGTACCCCATTGAAAAGGCTAGGGAAGAGAGGAAGACCATGAACAACGTACGTATGATCACCGGTTACAATGCCTACCATAACAGGGTGAGAGACTGTCTGAGCAGACATTGGCACCTAGTGAAAAGGGATCCGGTCTTAAGTGGTCTTGTCTCCCGTAAGCCATTAATTACTTTCAGAAGAGCCAGGTCCCTGAGGTAAGATCTTGTGAACAGTAGCCCGGAAGTAAGTGGAATGGAAGGATGGTTGAGGGCCAGCACAGGTTTTTATCAAATGCACAAAGTGCAAGGCATGTAAGATAGGGTGAAACATGAAACAGGTCTCTTCACCCCTATTAAAAAGCCCATGGAACATACGTATGTTCCTCAACTGCAAAAGTGATAATGTTATGTATTTATTGCAGTGCACCTGTCCTAAAACGTATGTGGGCAGTACAACCCATACGGTGCACGTGCGTATATTACAACACCTAAGGGTAGTCAAAAACAATGACAAGAACTACCCGGTGGCAAGGCATATAAATGAAGTCCATGGGGGCAATATCAGTGATCTTGCATATTTTGCAATTGACCAAGTAGCAAAGATGAGGAGAGGTGGGAACCGGGAACTAAAGTTGCGGCAGCTGGAGTCAAAGTATATTTTACTGTTTATCACAAAAATCCTGTGTGGTCTCAATTCTGAAGAAGATCTATTTGTGCATCTAGGGACGTAGGTATCCATATGAGTTGCTCTCCATTTTCATATGATTTTAATGTGTTGAAAGAACCTCATGGTAAGGGTCAGGTTATTGATGAGGCAAACCACTCACAACCAAAGCAATGAATTATTTTTGGGAGACTTTGTGAATCCATGAGCCAACGAGACAGTTAACTATTTAAGCAAGTATAATTAATCTCCAGGAGAGAATTGGGTCAATGATGAATTACGAATACACCAATGTAATCAACCAATGAATTGGGATTTAAGTAATGATTGAATGGAATTATACACTAGCACTTTCCTACTCAGATAATTCGTGATCACTAGATGGATATCTAGGAAGATATTCAGGGGGGTGTGTTGCACTTGCACTTTATTGTTCTAATAGCGGGAGAATGTACCTATACATATGATTCACAAATGTGAGGTTTGACAATTGCACTTGCATTTTATGTTGTTGATTTATTGAAGACCTCATCGGAAAAAGTTACACGGTATATAGTGAACAACAACTGATAACCACTGTAACAGAAGTTTATTTAGAAATGTTATAATTTCAGAAAATGTGATTTGCAAGAAAAAGTATTGCACTTGCACTTTAGTGTTGCCAATTAAATTTACATTCCTACACATGATGATAATGTGTGGCCCAAAAGGGGTGGAAGCATTTATAACAATGTTCGAGACCTAAGATATCCGAGTGACAAGAGCCACAATATGTTCACACCTTGAATGTGCACTTGCATTTTATGATGTAGAACATTTTGAAGTCCTCAGTGAAATGGACACAATGTGGAACGAACAGTAATGATGTCAAATAAAGTATGTTTTTGAAATGCCAAATTTAATTAATTTCAAGACAGGATCACGATGATATTTTCAGAATCAAGAGGTATCTGAATTAATTATGATGTTTCTCCCTTTTGGAGTGTGTGAATGTATTGTGGAAAATTCTTTGTAGGAGACGTAAAACACGAGTCTGTTTTCAGTTGTAGTAGGCACCAGTAATCATGTGACCGGAGGTTCCGGGAGTTTTAAATTTTGATGTGTAATTGACGCTCTGTGTGTGACCAAGGCAGTAATGCCGAAACGCGTTACAGCGGATCAATAAAGCGCGAGAAAAAGAATTTGTATCGAGCCGTTTTCTTGTTGTTGGCGCCCGATCCCTATCGAGGGAATTGGAATTGGTGTGTGTATATATATATATACCCCCCAAGGTAGCTGCGCAGGAGTGGGGTTCACCAACCAACAAGGATTGGGGCATCACTAGATGTCTGAGAGGCCCCTCACTGTATGGGCACTCATGGAGGACTTCTACTCCCAGAATGCAGTGGACTGGGGAGTGGAGCGCGAGATGTCCTGCAACCTCAGAAGCGGAGGAGGGGCAAGTAATCACCTGACTGGGAGTGGCCATAGTAACATCTATATTCCATCAGTTCCCCAGGTCATTGTTTTACCTTTGAAACGGGCACTGATGAAGCTAATTAAGCGAAACGTGTCTGCCGTGCGTTTCAAGGTTGTTGCACACAAGAGCGCCTTATATCATTAAAGTCAGTTTGAAGCCTATCCCGGAGCTGTCTCGCACTTTGTCCTTACCTGGAGGAAGACTGGTTGGTTGTGTTGGCCAGCTTGCCGGTGCTGGCCTGGCGGGACGCCCTCTCGGTCTGGAGCTACGCGGGACACTTGCAACTTTTGGTTGAAGTATTGTTACAACGCGTCGCCCCCCCCGGTGCTACGCATTTCCACTTGGAGGTTATTGGCACATGGGGAGAGAGGAGGCAGAATTTTATGCCTGAAAATGGAGACTCGAACTGACTTGTACCCCCCGAGGTAGCTGCGCAGGAGTGGGGTTCACCAACCAACAAGGATTGGGGCATCACTTGATGTCTGAGAGGCCCCTCACTGTATGGGCACTCATGGAGGACTTCTACTCCCAGAATGCAGCGGCCTGGGGAGTGGAGCACGAGATGTCCTGCAACCTCAGAAGTGGAGGAGGGGCAAGTAATCACCTGACTGGGAGTGGCCATAGTAACAGCTATATTCCAACAGACCCCCAGGACATTGTTTTACCTTTGAAATGGGCACTGATGAAGCTAATTAAGCGAAACGCGTCTGCCGTGCGTTTCAAGGTTGTTGCACACAAGAGCGCCTTATATCATTAAAGTCAGTTTGAAGCCTATCCCGGAGCTGTCTCGCACTTTGTCCTTACCTGGAGGAAGACTGGTTGGATATATATATATATATATATATGTGTGTGTGTATATGGTTTTCTTCTAGATTTGGCCAACAAGAATACCTATACTGGGCTCTTTCTCTGCCATGATTTAGGTTGGTTTTGGTGCCATGATTATCATGCTGCATCTTACCACTCAACTGCAATCAAAATCCATAAAGATTGCCAAAGAGGAATTTGCCCTGTGTTTTTTCCTCCTAAATGGGATGGTCTTAAGGAGACTTGTGACAATTTTCACCTGTGTATTAAAGTGCAGGGTGGCACCATAGCTTTGAGAAGAATCACTTTTTCCTCGGGCAATCAAGGGAAAATTAGGGAGACCACCTTTGCGTCCAGTTCTTCATAGAAATAGAAAATGGCCCCGTCAGTCTGCAAATGAAAACAGGCTCCTGCTGCTCCAGGTAGGAACTCAGGCCATCATACTGATCCCTTAAAAAATGTAATTTTATTATTCCATGATTCTGACATCAAATGGCAAAAAATGCCATTCTTATAGGAAAGCAATTAACTATAACTACTGTGTTGCCGACTCTGGTGTGTGTGCGTGTGAGTGCGTATCTGTGAAATAGGATTATATCTAATGAGATGTCTAGTGTCAGTTTGATTTATTTGCCACCAACTAGTTAGTCTCTAAGCATGAGTTTAGAGAATGGCTCCCAATGCTTTGGAGCTAATCCTTACCATTGTCTAGCGTTTACTTTGAATTCTTCTTATGAAATGTAAACCAAACCTAAAAATTCGAATTGCAATCAGGACCCATTGTTAGATGTACCTGGTATGCAGAAGCTTCACAAATCTCTAACTTCTAGATGCAGAATTTGTTTCTACAAAGCAAAGAATGTTTTTCCAAAAATTGAACATTCTTAACATCATATTTAAATATGTTCTTTACTATTTACTATGGAATACCAAATTGTATAGTTAGGTACTTCACTTATTAGCTTCAAAAACATTTTCCTGTTTAGAAAATAAACACATTTTCTTACTGCACCAAAATAAGAATTTAATATAAAAATATATAATGGCATATTCTTACATCTCAGTGCTCTGGTAATGAACATAGATCATTAATTTACATGATTTTACATTGAGAGCCATTAGGTCACAGTAAGAACATTGGGATTGCCTTTAAATCAGGAATGTTCACACTGTAAGTGCTTTAACCTGGGACCATTGAAGGAATTTCTATTTTAAAATGCATGCACAATAATTTTAATAGAAATTCTAAGGAGTAATGTATTAAAGTTAATTAGTAAAAATAATAGTTACAATAACAATAATAATAAGAACAAGAACAAGAAGAACAAGAAGAAGAGGAAGAGGCAAATGAAGAAGAAGAACAACGTATTTTAATTATTTCTAAGCAATAATATACCCATAAACTCTAAAGACCCATTGTGAGAAACTGGGTGTTTTTTGCAGCCCCCTCCCCACCACCACCACTGTTTGCCTGGCTTTTGATGCAACTTTGACTGAGGTGTAATGGGTTCCTGCTAACCAGGTTCCCAGTACCAGTGTTCTTTCCCTAAAACTATACCACAATTGGCACAACTTCACCTACCCCTCTGAGCCCCTATTAAGGGGTACCTCTGGTACCTAGGACATGGGTATTGAATAGGGTCCTCTGGTGCTGCAGCACTGGTTGTGCCACCCCAGGGCCCCCTCACCAAGACTATACACTCTGCCATTGCAGGCTGCCTGTCTTGGTGCAGGAAAATCTTAATAGTCAGCATGGCACACAGCCCTGTGTGCCATGTCAACCATACACTGCATAATATATAGGTAAGTCCCCCCTACTACAGGCTGAAACCCTAAGGCAAGGTGCACTATATCCTATGTGTGGACATAACAGCATGAGCAGGTATGTTCCTACAATGTCCAGTCCATTCTGTGATGTTGTAAGTGAACAAGGAAGCCATAAAGACTAGAGTACACGGGCTGGATACTTGTCAACATGAGTGTCCTTGCTCCATGATGGCTTCACTGATTTCTAAGATGTTTGGTAAAAAGCATCTTGTCTTAATAAATCCTCACTGGTGCCAGTGTTGGATGTATTGATAAATTCACACAGGAGATCCTTTTAGAGGGTCCCCTGAAGCCTAACCAAACACTGATGGGGTCTCTGGCTAGTTTTCACAAGCCTGCCACCACCAGACATATTTCTAACCTCATGGGATGAGAGCCAATGCACTCAGAGGACAGAAAAAATACCTGCTCTGGGCGGGGGTGTTTCACACCTCCTCCAGGACAGGATAGGTTCCCCGGCAGGAAGCTTCAAAGGCAATGCAGCCTTTGAAATGTAACCAAAGAACCCCCATACAGTAGGGGAAGCGAAGCCCTATTTCTTGCTCCACTTTTGGCAGGAGGAATGGTGGGAAAATTAGTTAGATTGGGAGGCGGGTCCCCACTAAGCCTGCACCACCCCTAGGTGTGGCAGGCAAGGTGAACCCCTCTCCTGAAATTACCCCATCTTGAGATGGTGAGAAAACCTCCAATTAGGGCTAGGGTAGTGCCTCTTCCCACAGGAAGTGGTCATTAAAGGGTGTAGACACCCTAAACGTTAAGTAGCCCATTGGCTACTACCTGTCTCCCCATGTAATGCCCCTAAATTCAGTAGTTAGGTGGCTCCCTGAGACCTGTACCTTAGATTCATTGGACAAAGAAGACCAGGACAAAAGAAGACCTGCTATGTGAGAACAGAAGCCCTGCTGCAGAAAGAAAATGCGCCAAACCCTGCCAGGTGCAAGAAGGACTCAACAATCGCTACTGCTGTGTCGTCTTGAACCCAGAAAGGACTCCAAGAACCCTGGAGCACATCCAGTCTTTGATAAATTGCAGAGAAGCTCCCTTGGAGGCAAGATATCACTCTCCTGCACGCCACAGGCACCGATGCCATGAAGTCCGGTTTGCCGACTTGCTGCCCCCCAACAACCTCGACGCAGCATCAAAACAAGAAGAGGTACAACAGCTCCGGAGGGTCAGATCTGCCTCTCTACAAAGTTTGGAGGCACCAGGATATCCCAGAGCAGCGGCATACCAATACCTGGGGTACCGGACCCCCAACAGTAAAAACCAAGAAGAAGAGTCCACTCTGGACTCCCAAAGCACCAGAAGCAAGCACCTATTGAGTAACTTTGAGACACCCGAGGCTCACTTCTTGAGTGGCCCAGCTGTCCCAAGATCACCTCTCCAAGTTGCCAGCTCCTTTCCAGCTCCTGGCAGTGAGGATCCTAAAGATGCACGATGCCCGGCTGACCTGTTCGCTCTGTACCCAGCCCCACCGGCCCCAGCATTGACTAACAGCTCTGCTCACATGGTCCCCAGGTCTTTGCGACCTCGTCCCTCCAAGAAAACCCACCAGACTTACCTGTAAGTCCACCTGTGCAGTGCATTTTTAAGTGGCCCCCTTCGTCTTTGCGCACCAGTTTTCACGACCCTCAGCACTCTGCTCCCACCCAACCGGGGACACTCCCGAACTCCTCTTGCTGGAACTTTGGACCTGGTCCCGACATCGACATAAAACAAGAAGGTGAAATTTGTGAAAGCAATGCCTGATTTTTTATGCATTCTTCGTATTTTTCCCCATTGATTCCTATGGTGCGTAATTGTGCACAAAAGTGTTATATTTCCCGAACTTTGAAAAATCATAACTCCAAAAGTACTAATTATAGAACTGTGTTCTCGTTTTAAAAATACATAAAAATCAACTTTATTTTTACAAATTGGTCTCGGATTTATTCTTTATTGTGTGTCTCATTTATTGCCTCTTTGAGTACAACAATTGTTTAGCACTACCCACTGATAAGCCTAACTACTCGCTCATACTACCACAAAAAGAGCATTAGAATTATCGGCTTTTACCTCTATGTACCATTTGGGAATTCTCTGGACTCTCTGCACAGTGTACTTCTTTTTAGTACACTATATAGAGAGCCAGCTCCCTACACCCATAACTCCCAAAACATATACACTCCTGAACCCTAAAAAACTCCCGTTAATGCATAACTACATGAATGCTTAAAAACTCTTAAAACCTTGTGCCCAAACACTCCCCAAAACGCTAAAAGCCTCCTTAACCCTGAACCCATTCTCAACCTTGACCAATAGAAAAGCCATTACTCATAAATGTCTATACATTTCTGAACCCTAGAAATCCTCATAAACCACAACAAAAAAATCCCTGAGCCCTAAATTAACCATAAAACATTATAACCAAACACGCACACTCCCTAAAACTCTAACCTTCACTCTTAACTGTGAACCCATTCCCACCCCTAAACCATAATAAATATTTTATATATTTTTTTCCATTGATAAAACAAAGGTTCAAGTGATGTTATACTTAGATGCTGAAATGGGTTAAAAACTAACATTTACAAATCAAAATATCGACTAAAATTTGCCAGTTATAGTTCAGTAAACTAACTTTAACTTCCCCTCCATGCACTGTAATGAACCCACATAGTACATTACTCATGGTATTTTAAATTACCTCATTGATGACATCACTGATAACATCTCAAATGACATCAATGATGACCTCACTGATTACATCATTCAAGCTCTTACTCCTCAAATTTCTCTATAAACCCATAGATCATTTTAGAGAACAGGGTAGGTAGTAAACTGCCCCACAAACATATACAACAAGAACAATGGTTCCTCGGAGGAAGCTTTAAGCCTGTGCTTCCTCGACAGAAAATAGGTGCAAACTTATAAAACTGGAAAAACAATTACTTAATTGCTGTTCACAGGAATCAATATAACACTGTTTCAATTTGGGGCTCTAGAAACTTGCACAATGATTGTGGATTGTGACAATACTAAACAAGAAGTGTGCAAGTGTACAAAAAAGAGCAGGCAATGTTTACTTAATGTCTTCTTGACTTCAGAAGCTCCCCAGAGACAGAGCACACAGGACCAGGGACACAAGCCTGCTGGCGCCTAGAATTAAATAGCCCAATCATTCATGGAAATTTCTTTTTGCGGGTCAAAATGTTGTAGACTGTGATCGGTTGAACTCCAATTGTGAGTCTTTGCTGCTGAAATAGCAATTAAATAACTATTTTCCAATTTTATAAGTTTGCACATTATTATTTTGTGTAGGAAGCACAGGCTTAGAGCTCCCTCCAAGGGAACCATAGTTCTTTTTGTAATTCATGTGTATCCAGGATCCAAGGAATACCAGGCTTCCCCTTATTTTGTTCCCCAAACATATATATCATAGATTGACTATATGTACATGTGTGCATGTCTGAAACAGAAATAATGTAGTACTGGAGACCAGTCTAGTTCATTATAGCAAACGTTATAAGGTGCACAGTTTAAGTAACAGTAACTTTTAACTGCAAACATTACTTCTTTTAAGTCCTTTTGCCAAAACATGTGAGAAAAACTAAAGCGTATCCATACAATACACTATTTACTTGTGGATTTCCGTGGACATGCTGGCGTTAAAGTGCTGTCATGTAGTGCTATTGACAATTTCTATATAAACTGGAGATGTATAAGATGCAGATATTCATCTCCAGATGTTCAGTGAAACTTCTGAGACACTATACATTGGTTAAGAAAGTATAATGTATTGGCTGCTCACTTACAAATAGTTAAATTAACAGTATGAAGGTGAGCTTTCTCCCAATGCTGTACACCATTCTGCTCATTTCAGGAATATGTGTAAGGTATTTTTACAAACGAAAGAAGGTTGTACATAAGACCTGGATTTGCATGCCTTATCAGTGGCTTGTGCATAGTATTGACATTATATTCTGTCAGATTAGGTATTTAACAGGCACTTCTTATTAAGTTAAACAATCATCAAACATGCTTTTGAATGGTATTCAAGGTTTAATAAATTGCTTATCGCATTAATGCCTGTAGAGACATTACTGGGGCAATTCACAAAGGTAATTTACATGTGTAAGTTTACACTTCCCTAAATTGCTGATCGCATTAATATCTACAGAGACATTACATTTCTTACGCACCTGAATACAGTAAGAAAAGAGCATAATATCTACTAATTGTGGGTGATTTCACAGATTTGCTTCATGTTCTGCATGTTGCAAAAGATGACACCGTTTAGCACTGCAGAGGTTATAGAAACTTGGGTGAAGATGTATCTCGCTGAACACCTTCCAGGATAAAAAGCATATAGTAAACCATCAAATTCATTGGATGATGTCATCAGTGATAGCATCAGTGATGTCATTGATGATGTCATTTAACATGTCATGAGTGATTTAATACGGGAGGTCATAAGCAGTGAATCACTGGGGTGCAAGTTATAGTTAGTTCACTGAACTATCACTGGTGAATGTCAGTGTTTATTTTGGTTTATAAACATTGTTTTAAACCCATTTCAACAAATAACTATAATGTCACTTTAACCTTTGTTTAACCTTTGTGTTTTTTTTAGTCAATTTCTGTTTTTTCTTTTTTTTGTGAAAGACAAGGTCATATTTTGATTCGTAACTATAACGTATCTTTAACTTTAGTTTTTTCAGTAAATTTCCATTTCTTTAAAATCATATTCAGCAACGTACAGCCCTGTACAGTGGATGGTTGGCCCATGCAACCCCCTGCAGATGGCCAACCCCAGCAGTCTGCTTTACATGGTCAGCTTGCTGCCCCTTTCCCTGCACCACTCCTGCCTGGTCTCTGTTCTCGATCTGTGTGCTCCTGCCACCTCCCTCCTGCCATCTGTGGTCAGCTGTCTGTCCCTAACCCATGCACCCCTCCCGCCTTCCCACCAGCCTCCGCCTGCATGTCAATGCTCCCTCCCTCCTGCCCTTTGTGGTCAGCTTGCTGCCTCTGCCCATGCCGGCTTGCCCTCCGTGGTCAGCTTGCTGCTTCTGTCCCCCGTCTGCCCTTTGCTTTCTGTGTGCATGCCCAGTCTCCTCCCTCCAGCCCTCCGTGGCCTATTGCATATCTCCTGCCCATACCGACTTGAACTCTGTGGTCAGCTTGCTGCCACTGCCACCTCCCCGCCAGCCTCCATTCTCTATCTGTGTGTCCCTGCTCCCTCCGTCCTGTCACCTGTGGTCCATTATGCTTCCTCTGCCTATCTCGGGCCTGCCCTCTAGGTTCAGCTTGCTGTTTTTGCCTCTCCTCTCCTCCCCTGCCCCCAATCCTCCTTCTGCATGATGCTGCCCACGCCTGCCTCCCCTCTATGGTCAGCTTGCAGCGCCTACCTCCAAACCCTGATGACTGCCCTCTGTACCTGTACATGTACCTGCCTCTTCCCGCCTGCTCTCTGTGGTCAATTTGATGCCCCTGTCAGTTCCGGTCTGCCCTCCACGGTCAGCATGCTATCCCTTACCTTCCCCCTCACTGCTACCCTCTGTTCCTCAAGAATGTGCCTCTGGCTCCTCAATCCTGCCCTTCGTGATCTGCCTGTGTGCTCCTGCCCCCTCCCAGGCACTCATAGGCATCTTGCTGCCTCTGCCCATGCCGGCCTACCCTCTGTGGTGAACTCGCTACAGCTGCACCTCTCTTGTTTGCCCTCTGTTCACTGTTTGCATGCCCTTGCCCCCTCCTACCTGCACTTCATAGTCATCTTGCAGCCTCTGCCCATGCTGGCCTACCCTTGGTGGTCAGCTTACTGCCCCTGCCCTCTCCGGCTGGCCCTCCATTCTCCATGTGCATGCACCTGCCCCATAACTTTTACCCTATGTGGTCATTTATGCTGCCACTGTGAATGACGAGCTTCACTTCATGGTCAGATGGCGGGCCCTGTCCCTTCCTCTTGCCCTCGTTTGTCTGTGTGTGTACCCTTACTCCTTCCTTCCTGCTCTACTTGGTCCATTGTGTTGCCACTGCCCCTGCCACCTGATTGTCCTGATTTTAGCTGTCTATGACAAAAAGAATCTTCTAATTTTGTTAATTTCTAAAGGAAATGCTTTAGGTTTTAAAGCGATGATTTCATCAAGATGGCTTCAGGTGGGCCACGCTTTTGTCATAAATACATATGCAATGCACTACCCTTTATCTCACCCCATACCTCTTTTAATATATCCTCTACCTCAACTCTCTAACTCATCCCAAACCTCAATCTATCACTCTCTCCAATGCACTACCTTATTTCTCACCCTATACCTCTCTCAATATATCCTCTACCTCCACTCTCTGACTACTATGATCCCCAAAATAACCTTTTCTAGACTTTTCCCTCCTCTACCTTTACTATGATCCTCAAAAAACCCTTTATAGACTCTTCCCTCCTCTATCTCTCCCTCGCATCATCTCAAACCTCTTTTACTATTCAGATCTCCCAAACAAGCCTTTCTAAACCCTTCCCTCTGACTCTTCCCCCCTACTCATCCCAAACCTGGTACTGCTGCTATGATCTCCAAATAAACACTTTCAAGACCCTTCCCTCTTCTATCCCTCTACTATTCTTTTCAATCCACCTAACAGACTCACATGTCCACCGATCAAATCAATTTCATATTTCTGTATAGTAACTCACCACTAATCCTGTTTGGGTTCCGGAGTAGCGTGCTACTCCTCAAAAAGCACTTTGATGCCTCATCAGGGGTACCAAGCGCTATATAAATGCAAATCCCTCCCTCTTCTATCCTCCCCTATCCTTTTAGGTGAGGTTAGGTAGTTTTATAGAGCGCACAGCTGCCCCAGCAAAGGGGCGTCCCTGCGCTAATAGCAACAAAAAGGCAACAGACGGCAGAAGAGAGCCAATCGTAACGGCAAGAGGGGAGTCTAATAACCTATTGAAAAGCAAAAGTGGCAGACAGAAAGGAGGTGAACAGCAAAAGGGGCCTATAATGAAGGAAAGAGGTGAGTCCTGATAGCCTTACGGAAAGCCAGATAATTATCTATGCTCCGAATGTGTACAGGGAGTGAGTTCCAGAGTTTAGCTTCCAGTGAGCGGAAGGAACGCACACTGGCGCGTACCCTCCTTACCCGGGGGACAACCGCCAGGTGATGGCCCATCGAACGGAGATGGCGGGTGTGGATGTAAGATGAGAGCAGGCTGGCCAAGATGCCAGGAGAAGAAGAATTCAAGATCCTGAAAGCAATGCAGAGGGACTTGTTTTTCAACTCAAATAACAGACTCACATGTCCACCGCTCAAATAAATTTCATATTTCCCTATGCTAACTCACCACTAATCCTTTTGGGTTCCTACTCGCCAAAAAGCGCTTTGATGCCCCCTCAGGGGTAATAAGCGCTATATAAATGCAATTACAATATGTAAGCACTCAGTTGTTTATTAGAGCACTGTGGGAAGCTGAAAAAGGACACACTGTGGAGTTAAGTAATAGACTGCTGCTGGTGATGAAGGTACATGTTTCAGTCTGCATGTTAGAGTGTTTTACTGACATGGATGAGAAATGCATTTGAGAACTCGTAGAAAATGTGTCCTAATTTAAGCCTGCTAGAGTATTAAACATAATTACTACGACAAAACAAACCCACTCATATTGTTAATTTCTAAGGTAAATGCTTTAGGTTTTACAGCTTTGATTCCATCAAGACTGCTTTAGGTGTTTCACACTTCTATCATAAATACATATTCTTAGCGCTCTAGTTGTTCATTAGAACACTGCGGGAGACTACAGTAGAATACTGGGGAATCAACCTATAGGCTGTTCCTTTTGTTGGAGTACATGTTTTAGTCATATGTCAGACTTTATTCTCACAAGGCTGAGGAGGATAGTGTGAATTTTAGAAAATGTGCTCTCGTTTTAGCTTCTGGAGCACCTTCCATAACTTCTATGAGAAAATCATAAGAGAAAACAGTTTTCTCAAAAACATGGTTCACCAGCAGAGGATCAACATTTTTCACTGGGTAAAATTATCTTAGAACACACTACAATTTCTAAAAATTTGTGTTGTAACACCATCAAATGATTTGCATTGTGATTAAAATCTGTTATTAGCCTTTGTATGTCCTCCCTTTTTGTGACTCTGAAAATCTGCCATTCACTACAGTGCATTTCAATGAGGACCATGACCCCAAGTCCTGTAATGACTGTTACAACTTGTTGTCCATGTTGTGGCCAGCCAGTTAAGGAGGGTTTCCATTAGGAACCAGCCCCCACATGCCCCATGGGCTCACTCTACCCATTTATATATATTGCAAATTCATTTTTAAACTAATTTTGCAGACACAGGGGCCATGTCCCTGAGTCCTTCAATGGCGGCCACAACTTATTATTCAGTTTGTGGCCAGCCAATCAGCATGGACTAGTTCAATTAAAAGTGGCAATCAGAGCATATGCAGATACCAACAGTCCAGATATACCAATTTTTAGCCCCTTAATGATGACACAGGGCACCTTGATAAACGTGAATTTCACAAAAATTCCTCAAGAGATGTACACACTTTCTGAGTAAAGTTCTAGCTTTATGCCAAATTTCATGTCATTCCGTTCAGCCATTTTTTCTGTATCGTTTCTCCAAATTTCCTACAGGAATTAACATGGGAAATCAATGCTTTGGTATCCTTTTTTACTTGACCCCCGCTTGATGGATCTCCACAAATCTTTCCAGGGTAAAGCTGAAATGATGAACTTTAAAATAAAATGTTTTGTGAAGATTCTTCAAACGGCCCCAAAGTGATCAGCATTGTCATGAAGGGGTTAAAATGTTAGTGATACCTGGACTATTGGTCCCACGTGTCTTTTCAATCTGATTAGCTCGATGAAAACTGGAGGAAAATGTTGTGGCTACCATTACAAGACACAGAGATTCGGTCCCTGTGTCTTCAACTAGTAAAATAAAAAAAACATAAAGAGAGCAGGCTAGAGACACTCTGATCTCCTGGCACTCATGTGGGGGAACCAGCAGGACCCACATCAGTGGTAAAAAAATAAGAAAATAAACATTTCGTACTGTGGTTACAGTGCTACTCCCACGGGCTCCTCTCATGATGTGCTGCAGTACTCCCGCTAGAGCTGTACCACAGGGCTGTGCAAACTTTGTGCAAACTTTACTGGGTGAAGCTTGCACTGTCCCACAGTACCATGGAGATAACACTTGGGTGGTGGAACCACAGGAGTATTGCAGTGCCCCAATCTTTTTTTTAAATGTAAATATAGTTGTGATGTGGGGGGTCTGCTGGGGAGAAGGCTGTGTGCGGCTGGGATTGTCCTCTCACAGGAGGTTGGCTGCAAGGCACATGCCATGTCATCTGGTGAACCCCACACCATGCATGCCAAAGGCCATATGTGTTTGGTGGTTGGCTAACAAAGGGTTGGGCATAAGGCGGGCCACAGGCCAGGTGCTTTGGGCACCCCACGGCTGCACACATCCAAAACTTCTGTTTAGAGGGAAGTTGGGTCTGAAATTCACTGAAAATAACCAAAGGTTAATGTGACATTATGGTTAGGTATGGTAATATGCAGTAGCGGCCCGTGGTGGGAGTGCTGCCGGGCGGTGACGCGGGTGGCGGAGGAGCAGGGTGGGGGGTAGTAAACTACGGAATACGGCCGCACAGAGGTAAGTAAACAAACAAATAAATAAAACGAATTTCGTTGCGCGCGCTGCATCGCATTGGTTTATTTCGTTTATTTCAGTTCCTGGCACATATTTCGCTCTTTCTTGAGCTCCTCAAAGGAATTTAGTACAGCTGATCTAAAAGCAGATAAAATTTCAATTTTTCACCAAACAGTGCCAGTACCTGATCAATAACAGACCCTCTCCAACCCTGCCATGCAGTAGCGGCTGGCAGGGAATGAGGGTGGAGGGGCAGGGGGGAAAGAGGGGTAGAGGGGAACAATATAAAAAAAAATACTACTTACCTTTTCCGCCGGCTGCGTCTCTCCTCCGCTTCTCTGGTGAGACCAGGAAGCACCCAGGATCCCCATAGCCAATCATAATGCTGCAATGCAGTGTTGTGATTGGTTCTCCTAAGCCAATCACAACGCTGCAATATAGCATTGTGATTGGTCTGAGCACTGTGGAGCGGTGCTCACATTGGGGCCGGGGACCTGGGCATGTTCCCCAACAGGTTGTGTAATGCAGCCTGGTGGGGAACATGCAAAGTGCACATTACTGTTTGGCCGGGCCAAGACGGCCAGCCAAGCAGTTATGCCCACTTGGAGTGTACAAACCACTCCTCTCCCTGTTCCTCCAGCCCTGCACCGCCCTAACCCAGCATCAAACCTGTGAAAAAAAATTATGACAACTACTTTATTATCATTTTATTTTTCCTGCTCAAAGAGCAGTGGGGCGGAGCTCCTCCCCCTTAACGGAGGAGCCGCCCCTGTGCCATGGATCATCTTGCCCTAGTGCGCTGCCCCCTTCTGCCCCTGGGAAGGTATAATGGAAAATCCAAAAACAACAGAAAGGACCACGCATAATCTGACAAAGCTCCTCATCATCCCGTCCAACAAATGTGAGAGCCAAAGGCAGTGTAAGAGAGAAAGGGAGAGAGAGTGCGCGTGTGTGCGCACACATCCATGTGTGTCTGTATGTGTGTGTGCGACTGTGTATAAAGATTCTGAAGGAGAGCGTACGGTTTTTTCATTAGATGATATTCCCAGCACGAAATGTCTTCATAAACCCGTTCTCTATCTCTCATATTTGCTTTAGGACATCAATTTTCAGTTGATGAGAGAAATGTTGCCTTATGCCCCAAGCATAAAGCACTATCAGCAGCTCTCAATCTTTTCTCCATTGATTTTAATACTGTGGGGGAAGCAGGCAAACTACATTGTCATCCAATAAATTCTATGCAAGGAAATGTAAATAATATATGCTTTCATGTATGTGCATTTATGTATCTCAAAAAGTAATCTACTTCTGCCTGTATCCTTGACAAGGAAAAAATCAAATCTAGTCACGGAGAGACTGAAAAAAATGCATGTATCATTCACCTGATTTCAATTGTGCCTCCCTTTGAACCTCGGCCAAATCATTTTGTACATTAAAAATTGGTCAGGGATGATAAGATTCCATTTTCACGGTTGGTAATGCAGAACCATTGAAAGAATACAATTACAGACCCCTGAGTAAACTCTGGGAATGTCAACTTGATGTAAATGATCCAGTGTCGACAAAGCATAGGGGTGCAGAGCCCTCTTCAGCCGTCGCCCCGCAAGCCTTCCAGAGTGACGGCTGGCATGGAGGGGGGAGGCCGTCCGAGGCAAGCTCCGGCTGTCAGTCTCTCGGCGTGTTTGTGCTGCTGTTAGCTCGCCACATCCTCATCACACACTCGCCTCGCACTCTTTTGTTTTCATTTTCCTCATGTACTTGTTTAATTCGGTGAGTAAAGTGTCTGCCACAATGTGCATAGTGTGTCCATAGCCCTGGCTTTGTCTTTTCATCTCTCTCTCTCTCTCTCTCTCTTTCCTTTCTTTTCCATGTCTCTCTTTTCTTTGTTTCCCACTCTTCTTCTGTCCCACAGGCACTCCAAGTAACACTCAGAGAAACACAGTCTACCCAAACTCTTTCATACATTTCATCATTTATAAAAAAAAGCTTGTATATTATTTCCTCACTCCTAACTCACCATATTTTTACATTTTACTCTTTCGCCCTCTTCCTTTCTCTCTTCTGTTGTTTGTCCTCGTGTTTAGCCACAAATCTTTTCTAAAGGATCCGTCTCACATTAGTACATTAACAGGGCCAAAGGAATTATGCGATTTGCTGCTGAAGCGTTTTTTTTTGCATTATTATGGTTCTGCCGCATTTGCCACACAACCCATCATCTGCTGCATAATCTGCAGTTCTTAACAAAAAAAATTGTTTCTAGCCCAAACGGTTTAAAACGTACTAAAATTGCAGTGACACGTGTTGCCGCACAGTCGAAGGACCTTTTCTAAGGTTGACTTCTCACCTTTCTATTGCGTATTGCTTACTATATTTGGGTATTAAACGGAGGTGTAACTTATGCCCAGACAGTGTTCACAAGTGAAAAAATGACAAAGGAATGAATTAATACTATCAGATAATGTGACGCATTATGCTGCATATTTTGCCTTTTCCTGACGCGTAATTTAGTCAAACC
This sequence comes from Calotriton arnoldi, assembly GCA_963921515.1. Taxonomy (NCBI): domain Eukaryota; kingdom Metazoa; phylum Chordata; class Amphibia; order Caudata; family Salamandridae; genus Calotriton; species Calotriton arnoldi. Next base: position 1,167,582 of record CAWUFW010006078.1, read on the forward strand.
TGCCACATAATTTGACCCTCTCCTGCCGCATAGTTCCAGTGGCCCTGATTAAAGTGTATGTATGTGATAGCGTAAAGTCATACACTTTTTACAGTGCACATACTGACAGTGGTGATGGAACAATTTTCACAGTGGGTGTGCTGCCATCAATGCTACATCACTAAGCTCAAAGGCAGTGTGAAAAATCCAAGCCTCACACAAAGAACAAGTGCCTATTCGTGGCACGGGGGTTGTCAAAATGCTGAAATGCTGCACGAAGGTAATAATTCAGAACACTTTATTCCATAAGTAGAGGAGCCCACTTCCAGCTCATCCTCACCAGTGGCTTCCAACTGCAAACTCCTAGAATTCCAGCTGGAATACACCACGAGCATGAGCAGAACATGGAATGGAATACAAACAAACATGAGATAACAGGTAAGTAAGCACTTGTATATTAAAAGAAAAGTAGTACTAACAATAACTACCAGCATCAAGTCACTACAGGTGTGTTCACTTAAATATATTACTAAAGCACAAGGGCAACTCTTCCATAATGGTGAAGGAGCGTCGCCACACTGGTCAGTCAGTCACAGAAAAATAAACAATAAGATAATTTTCTTTTTCCATGAATGTCTCTGGCTTAGGCGTGCATGTGTGTGGGGCGGGACTGGGCCATGACAGGGAGGAGTGGTGGCCAAACAGATAAGCGCACTTCTATTTTTTCAACCCAGCTGTGTTGCACAGCCTGGTTGGAGAAAACCGCAGGCTCCCAGGCACTGTCTGAGCGGCAGACCAGGCCACTCAGACCAATCCTGGTGCTGCTTTTATAGCATGAGAGCAGCATCTGGATTGGGTGGGGAGCCTGTGCTTTCCAGGTGACTGCTGGGAGATGAGTGACTCCCAGGAGAGAAGAACCGAGGCGGCCATCGGCGTCAGCTCAGCAGCAGGTAAGTTTTTTTTATTATTATTATTTTTACCCTAAATTCCACGCTCCAACCCCACTTTTGCTTTGTGGTGGCCGCCACTGCTAAAGCATTTACAGACAGCACATTCTCCATTGAAAGTGTCACTTAATTTGGAAAGACATACACTTTTCCTGATATTGCGCACAAACAATGATGTGCAAAAATCGGAGGTCAGTGAATATTTGTCATTTGTGCATCACCATGTAAAGTGCCTTGATTTGTTTTGATCCTATTAAAATCCTTTTTTCATAATGCTTCAGAATAACAAAAAAGCACGTAATTTGTGTTTTCCTAACTGCTGATATATTTTAAAATATATATACAGTTCATTTATAGGAATTTATATTCCTTTACTTTCACACCAGCAAGATTTACACATAGTTCATTTTACAAAATTCTTTCACTTTGTAGCTAGAGAAAAAAAAAGTAAACACCAATTTCTATGTTGAAAGAACAAAGCAGCAAATTTGCCAGAAGATACAGCCTGACATTTGACCTCTGTTTTTGAACACACAGCAAAAGTCACATGATAAAAACAAGATTTAAAGGCACTTTTATTGCTTGTTCGCCTTCCTAACTGCAGCACGGTGCTTTTGAGAGTGCCCCTACCTATAGCGCCTATCCATTCGGACAAGCTCAAAGATTGCAGGTGTGCACATATATGCATGAATACACTTTCTGATTCACACTAGTGGGTTCACAGGCTATGAAGGTCGGCAGTCCTGCATGTGTGCTGTGCAACAAGCAGCCCTTAATCCCCATTATGTTGGTGGAGCAGATTACCTGAAAGTGCTCACAATGACATGGCAGGTGAACTTTGACAGATCTAGGAGCCATAGGTATGAGTAGCATGGTGGCCCGCTCAGGTTTTTTTCTTTATGTTTCAAAAACAAACCCCAAATAATGGACCAGGACATCCGCCAGTGTAAGGTCAATGTCCCCCTAATACCACACTCTAAATGAAGTCCTTTGTTTCTTATCAGAGTTTGTATCTTTCAGTTATTGTCTCTTAACCAACAACTATATGATACACTTCTTCTTACTGTTCGATGGCATATAGCTCAGTGTAAGGTAACTTGTGAGTGTAGGGAAGACATCAAAAGCATCTAAAGCCTTCCTTCTCATCCCAACAGCTCACAATACATCCCATACACATGCAACCTGCCCACTGTGGATGAAGGCACAGACACTATGGTCAGTGAATATTTGTCATTTGTGCATCACCATGTAAAGTGCCCTGATTTGTTTTGATCCTATTAAAACCCTTTTTTCATAGGCTTCAGAATTACAAAAAAGCACCTAATTTGTGTTTTCCTAACTGCTGATATATTTTGAAATATATATACAGCAGATTCACGGATATTTGCTTTCAAACCATGATTTAGCGAACTGGCAGTCAGGATTTTGTCCCTAATTGGAGACTTTGAAACACCACTTCTAAATGTTCAACCATTCAATATGGTGTTACAAGAAAATGCTTCACTTGCATGATCTCCCCCAATTGTTTGGACTGATATGTCTGTTTTTATACTCTGTGCACTGGTACTCTGCTAACCAGGCCCAAGCGTATGAGCATGTCAAATGTGGCTATTCTCCTAATTGATATATATAACTTACCTATAAGTCCCTACTTTAGAGTACAAAGTGTACTCAGGGCCTGTAAGTTAAATGTCACTAGTGGACTGCAGCACATTTTATGACACCACTAAAGTGACAATGCAAAACATTACTGCAGGGCTGCCACCTTTAGCCTAACTGTGCAAATTTCAACTGCAGATTCAACATGTGAATATAGCCCTCTTTGGCAGGCCTAAACCCTCCTTTTATATAGTAATTATTAGGTGTCCCCTAAGCCTAAATGCCCAAAAAGCAGGGCTCATGATATTTAAAAGTAAGACATGTAAAAGTTTAATGTAAAAAATGTTTTTACAATGACAAGGCCCCAAATCCTATTTTCACTGTAGCAGGGTTAGCTGGACCATAGGAAAGCATTGGGAGTTAATAGTAACATTAAATGATGGTGTCTCTGCCTATGAATCAGCTAAAATGTTAATTCTTGGGCTTTTTAAAATATTTATTACAAATTTGGCTCATTGGTAAAGTAAGATTTGTACTAAATATTTGATAAAAGATATGTTTAGATAGTCACCTTTTGCTTGCCTAAAGCCCTCAAAAGTACATTTGCATGAACCCCTAACTGTAACTCAAGAGATGAATAGTAGGTATTCTTTTCCTATGACAGGATGGCCATCTAACAAGTACCATTTTATTTATCTTTTATTTATTTATCACAGGCAAATGCAGCTAACATCTGGGCCTGCCACCTCTTTTGTTCCTTTAGCCTGCCAGGCACGACTCCCAGTGGAAGAGGGGCTGCCTTCAGAACCGGTTTTGAGAGACCACAGAGGAGGGGTTGCTCATTTCCCTGGCCACATATCTGGAGCAGGCATAGGATCTCTGCACAGAGAAACAAAGGGTTTGCCTTGTTGCTTTTAGGAAAAAAGTGGCACTGTAGGGTTGATTACAATAGGGCTTTTGGACCTAGCCCTTTCTGCAGGGTCACCCCAGATTTGGCCTTTCTCTGCCTTCCTTTGCTGAACTTGTTTTTGTTAGCTTTTAGGTCTCTGTGCATGTTTTCCCTGCTAACCTGTGTAAAGGGCTTGTGCTCTCTCACTAAAACATGGTAAATTGGCTTACACCTGATTGGTACATTTGATTTACTTGTAAGGCCCTAGTAAATGCTACTAGTGGGCTGCATTGTGCCACCCACTAAAGTAGCTCTTTAAAGCATGTTTCAGGCCTGACACTGCAGCCTGTAGTGCAGTTTTAAACTTCCATTTAGACCTGGCAAAATAAAACTTTTGCAAGGCCTCAACCTTCATTTTTAATACTTATAAGTCACTTCTAAAGTAAGCCCTAACGACTCATAGGGCATGGCGCATGGTATTTAAAAAGAAGGACATATAAGTTTAAGTTTTACATTTCCTGGCAGGGGAAAAAATCCTAAAGTCATTTTTCACTGCTGTAAGGCTTTCTCTCTCAAACACCAACAGTGGGTTAACTTATTATACTTAATAAGTGCTAACTTCAGTTTGATACCAGATAAAGATGTGGTTTCCCCTCAAATGATTTGTAATTTGAAATCTCCTTAATGGTAAAGTCGGATTTTAAGTTACTATTCTGAAAGGATCACTGACAGAATATCGATGACAGGAATATCGAGGTACACAAATATCGTGTACAGAATATCGATGTCAACAATATCGACATCCTATCTCTACAAAGGTAAGTACAAAAATATTGAAACCAAAATATTGTTGTTTAAAATATCGTTGTTCAAAATATCGTTTTTTTTAAATGTCTTAAAAATTATATAAAATAAATCAAATAAATAGAATTTATAAAAACTTTGGGGCTGATTACGATGGCGGGCGGAAAAGCATTCCAACCGCCGTGCTAGTGAGAAACTTCCTCCCGCAGGTACCACGGCAAAACCGCCGGCCAGATTAGGATGCACCGCCAGAAACTCCCTACCGCGGCGGTCGGATTCCAGGATTCAGCAGCAGAAAAGCTGAAATTCCGTCCGCGGCGGTCGGAATTGCTGCGGAAAGGCCAAAGACCGCTGTTTTCCCAGCGGTCTGGAACACATGGAGCTGTCCGCAGTATTGCCACCGCCATCCTCGAATGGCCGGATTCTCCGCAGCGGTGGGGTGGGCTGTATGAGGCATCGTGATTTGACCGGCGGTCCTGACCGCATTCCGCACGCGGTACCACTCTTGTGGCTCCGTCCGCTACCGGTGCGGACGGAGATTTTCGGCGGAACCCGGAACACCGCAGCGGACGGGAAATGGGCTATCGATGCCCATCATAATACGGGGGTCGCAAAGATCGCCGATGGAGTGCGGAAAACGTCATTTTCCACCACCGCCAGCACTGCTGTGGTGCCTCCGCCCGCCATCGTAATAGGCCCCATAGTTAGAATTATTTAAAAAAAAAAAAAATTATAAATAATAAATGTATTTTAAAAAACAATTAAACATACATATATAAAAATAATTATATATATATTTACATAATAATATTGATAAATAATAATTTTATTAAATTATAAAATGTTAGAAACATAATAAAAATTATAAATACATATATATATACATACACCTGTAACATAAATATAAAAATAACATTTATATATATAATAAATTAAAATATTAAAATAATTATTTAATTTTAAAGCAACATTTTACACCACATTAACTAAAACAGTAGGGAAAATGTTGGATAGCGTAGAGGATAAAATTACTATTCCCACTCCAGGGAATACAAAAGTAGGGAAAGTGTTGGATAGCGGAGGGATAAAATTACTATTCCCACTCCAGCGAGTGCAACAGTAGGGAAAGTGTTGGATAGCGGAGTGGAATAATTTACTATTCCCACTCCAGGGATGTGCAACAGTAGGGAAAGTGTTGGATAGCGGAGGGGAATAATTTACTATTCCCACTCCAGCAAGTGCAACAGTAGGAAAAGTATTGGATAGCGGAGGGGAATAAATTACTATTCCCACTCCAACAAGTGCAACAGTTGAGAAAGTGTTGGATAGCAGAGGGGATAAAATTACTATTCCCACTCCAGCAAGGGCAACTATACAAAAGTGTTGGATAGCGGAGGGGAATAATTTACTATTCCCACTCCAGCAAGTGCAACAATAGGGAAAGTATTGGCTAGCGGAGGGGATAAAATTACTATTCCCACTCCAGGGAGTGCAAGAGTAGGGAAAGTGTTGGATAGCGGAGGAGAATAATTTACTATTCCCACTCCAACAAGTGCAACAGTAGTGAAAGTGTTGGATAGCGGATGGTAATAATCTACTATTCCCACTCCACCGAGTGCAACAGTAGGGAAAGTGTTGGATAGCGTAGGGGATAAAATTACTATTCCCACTACAAAGAGTGCTACAGTAGGGAAGTGTTGGATAGCGGAGGGGATAAAATTACTATTCGCACTTCAACAATTGCAACAGTAGAGAAAGTGTTGGATAGCGGAATGGAATAATTTACTATTCCCACTCCAGCAAAATAATAAACATTAATTAACAAATACTTAAATAATAATAAATAATTTACATCCCACCAAATCCCCCCTATAAATGACACCACCAATATTGTAAAACATGACACAATTAACATAATTGCTTAACAATGAATTAATAAACTAATAACAATGAACAATCAAATTAAAAACAATCAGTAATAAATTAATTCACACTATTAAAACTATAAAATAGCAATAACTAAATATTATATAAAAAATATATTAAATTTTAATTACTTCCCACACTACTCCACTATAAATCCACAACCCGCTCCTAAAATAATAACACAATTTACATATTTACCAATTAATTATTAATATTTATTAACCAATTAATAATTAATTAATTATAAATTATTTAACACAATTAACAATATAAAATATTAAATACACAAATATGAATTAATAAAAATTATTAATTCATTATTTATAATTAAATTACTTCCCACCCTACTCCCTAATAAACCCACAACCCGCTCCTTAAAAAATAACACAATTAACATATTTACCAATTAATAATTAATAACCAATTAATAACGAATTAATTAACACAATTAACAATATTCATTATTAAATACTTGAATATTAATTAATAAAAATTATTAATTAATTAATTATAATTAAATTACTTCCCACCCTACTCCCCTATAACCCCACAACCTGCTCCTAAAAAAATGACACAATTAACATATTTACCAATTAATAATTAATCAATAACAAATTAATTAACACAATTAACAATATGACTTATTAAATACAAAAATATTAATTAATTAAAATTATTAATGAATTAATTATAATTAAATTACTTCCCACCCTATTCCCTATAAACCCTCAACCCGCTACGGAACTAAAACGCAAAATTTAATTTTTATAAAATTAATAACTTCTATAAATTATTAATAAATATATTATAATTAAATTACTTCCCACCCTATTCCCCTATAAACCCACAACCCACTACGGAACTAAAATTCGCAAAAATTAATTATCATAAAATTAATTATTTCTAAAAATTTCAAACATACATTACAAAAATAAGCTATACTTATACAAAATATTTAAATCACATGCTTTTAACACATATACTAAAATACAGAACACTAAAATAAATTTCGATATTATTAACAACGATATTTTTACTAACAATATTGCTAACTTCGATATATATATATTTTTTAATTATATACCCATAAAGCCAATTTACAGTATATCGATTCATTATTACATACAGAATAAGGCAATGCATTAAATTTATAAAGAGTGTATACATCAAGGCTCTTTTGAATATTAAAATCAGGCTTAAAAGGAGCTTATCATAAATATTATAAACATTATAAGTACAGTACAGATCAACCAAATCATACACTGGGTAAAACCAATTAAATAGATAGGGCTAGGTCAAAGTAAAAAAGTATTCGATTTAAAAAATAAACTATAAAAGCACATATGTGATACACAGTTACATAAAAACATTAAAAATCAATTGAACATGACCTTAAAATAAATACAACAGATCATAAAATTGGAAACCAGCATATTAGTTACACATACATTTCCTGAACTTTATAAAATTTTTCAAAAAAGTTACAACAGGCTTTATAAACATTTCATTATCCAGGATTTGTAGAATCAGAAAAGCTGCGCGACATTGTCTTAGACCCAGATTTTTTAAAATGGGTAGTATAAACCTTTTTCTGGGGTTAGAATAACATTTACAAAATAAAAGTATATGCAACGTAGACTGGCTTGATACATCATCACAGGGGCATGATTCGAGATTCCTACACCAATCATTCAGGACTGGGAAGCTAGTGAGTCTGTGAAATATCCCCAAACGAAAGCGTGTCAATAGCATTCGATCATAACTTCCCAGCACTTGAACCAAGTATGGTTGAATGCCATAACACGACAGTGTCAACTGATTAGCCATAACAGTTGGCTTGGCACTCTCCATGTCCCATCTCTTAGATTGTAAAAATGCAAGACAGTCCCTTTTCAGTAACTTTAGGGCTAGGTAATATCCATTCCTAAATACATGTAATCCCTTAGTAAATCATAGTTTATGACACATCCCATATTCCTTCACTTCTTCTCCTATCAGGACATCCCACATTCTTTCTCCACCTTGCAATGGGTGACCAAATTGCCCACCCCAGTTTCCTGGTCTCTCTACCCCTGCACGCATATAATGCACTCGCCCCCAAGAGGCGTGCTAGCCACATTTGAAAGGTGGGGCGATCCGCATCCTTCCATCTTGCTGCTATCAGTATCCTAAAAACAGCAGTGCAAATAAATACAAAATATTTCTCCGTGGTATCCAGACCAATGCCGCTATCATAGCCTATAAGCATCAGGGTAGGGGATAGGTTAACCCTGCGTCCTAGCAGCCCCTCCCAGAAGCTTACCACCTCGTTTTTTACAGAAAGCAGCCTAACGCTGTCATAAAACATGTGGACTATCGTTGCGTGCCTTTCCCCGCATCTCGGACAGCTATTGTCGGCTCTCTTGCCCCAGCTAAAAAGTTTAGCAGGGGTGAAATACAGGTTGAACAGAGTCTTATAATGTTGTGCCTTAAGATTTGTTGAACGAAAGACTTTACCCGCTACTAACAGAGCCACGTACACATCCACGTCAGGATCATTCAGTTTCCCAGCCCATTTAGTTTCGGTTTTCTCCAAATCATCCTGGAGACTTCTTTGCAATATGCTATAGATATTCTTAATCCTGTTACCTCTCCCTGCAATTAGCTCCAGTAGCGGTATTCTTCCCCCTGGAGATACTACTGGTCTTCGACTAGCAAGAAATTCTCGAATTTGTACATATTTAAAATATTGTCTGGTCGAAATCCCATACTCCTGTTGTAGGGCACCGAAGGGGAGTAGCTGGCCTGAATCATATATATCACCTATCGTTGTTAAGTCGAGTTGTTCCCAGTGCCTACCCATGGTATCATAAAAGGAGTGCGGAAAAGCTTGTGATCGCCACAATGGGGTATAATAGTTGATTTTTGGGATTTTCATAGCTTTACGCACCTTGGTCCATACTTCCCAGGCACTACGCATGACCTTAGATCGGACCTTCCTATAATAGCTCGACTCCCCCTGAGGTAATAGCAGCCCCAAAGCCTCCCTCCCTATGATAAGTTCATATATTGTTGGGGTCTTGCCATTTCTTACCTCCTCTGTTTCTTCACTTATAGCCGAGCAGAATAAAATCGACATCTGGTGTAAAAGACTCGCCCAATGATAAAATATAATATTAGGAAATGCAAGCCCGCCTTGTGCCTGCGGGAGTGTCAGACATTTTAAAGAGCGTCTAACTTTTCCATATTGCCAAGTAAACTTTAAAAACACAGCTTCAAGCGTTCTTAAAATTTCTGCATCTATCATGAGCGGAATAGAGCGAAACAGATATACATTTTTGGCAGCATTGTCATTTTAAGAACGTTTCCTCTTCCTACAATAGACAGATGCAATCCATTTATCCTCTTAAGATCTGCCGAGATTGCCTTTATCAGAGGGTTAAAGTTAGTCTTAACTATTGTGTCAACTGTTGGACTAATACAAACCCCCAGGTAGATAGCGTTCCCTACACAACGAGGATCATTAAAGTTTATGTTATCAGTACATACTATCAGTGTCTTCCCTTCGTTCAACAAGTAGCCTGATGCCTGCCCAAATTCTTTGGCGATAGCCGTAGCCTCCCTAATTGCGTCGGCCGGGTCGGTAGTTAAAATAGCTATATCGTCTGCATACGGCAGTAGCTTGGTTTCGAAGCCTCTAGAGATAATTGGTTTAATGACCTGACTTCCTAAAAAAAATTCTATCAGAGGGTTTATATATAAGGCAAATAAAATAGGGGAGCAGGGGCACCCCTGTCTTGTTCCCCTTGATATAAAAATGTTGTTTGATGTTTCCCCCATTAGTTGTAACCGGGCTCTGGGATTCATATACATTGCCTGAATTCCCCTGATAATTCTTGGCCCAAATCCTTTTAGCTCTAGTAACCCCCATTGAAACCTCCAGGCCACCCGATCAAACGCTTTTTCAGCGTTGAGGAGGATCATGGCCATCCGCCCCCGTGTTACAGCCTGGTTGTCGAATAATGTTATAGCCCGCCTAATGTGATCAGTCGTCCCTTTCCCTGGGATAAACCTGTGCTGCCAGGGCGAGACCAGATGGCCAATAACCCTCCCCAGCCTGGTAGCCAATACTTTGGAGTATAGCTTTGTGTCTGTGTTGATCAATGATATAGGCCTGTATGAGGATGGGTTATCTGATGGTTTGCCTTTCTTAGGAAAGATAATAATGTCTGTCTCCTTCCAGGATTCAGGTACTTGCCCATTATGTTGTATCCCTAAAAACAAATCCAATAATAAAGGAGCGATCACTGTTTTTAATTGCTTATAACTTTCTAGGGGAATGCTATCGTGGCCGGCAGCCTTCCCTGATGGTAACTCATGTGGCGCAGTTAATACCTCCTCTAGTGAAAAGTCCCTATCTAGCTCCTCCTTAGCCTGACTATCCAGTAGGGGTCCCAATTCAGTGTCTGTTATTTTAGGTGTGGCTTCCTGCATTGTCCCTCCATCTTCTTTATAGAGAAGCTGATAGTACTCCTGGAATACCCTGAGTATATCATTAATCTCTGTATATGTTTGGCCGTCTTTCCCTATGGCGGATATTTGATTCTTAACGTTTTTCTGCCTGATATTAAGTAAAATGATATTTCTTACCTGCATGTCGATATTCTGGTCGACGATATTCTTGCAGGTCGATATTGTGCGACATCGATATTTAAACATCAATATTCTGGTATGTCGATATTTAAACATCGATATTATGTCTGCATACCATTCTGAAAATGGAATTTTTAGGAAGGTGGCATTTTTTGCCAGCATCCATGGGCATATTACTGTGAATGGCTCTCCTGTTGTGTAATGTGTGTTCTTTCCAGACATGGGGCAAGGAAGCCTAGGTATGGAGGGAGAGGGTCTTCCTGACAGGATGGCTGGAGAGGAGCTGTGCCCTGCCCTGATTACACTTCAAATGGCCCTCCCTGCAGCACACACAAAGAAACATGGCACCAGGCCTGCCCTTGCCTTACTCATCAATGACAGTTTAGAGTTAAACCCAGGGGAAGTGGAAGAACTGACCAGAACCAGTTTTGGGGGTAGGCAAAGAATTCCCCACACAAAGGCTGTCACCAGATATAAATGTGGCATCTTCAAAATTTCTCATTAGATCACTCTTGGACCTGTGCATGATTTAGTGGAAGAACTACCCTGATGTCTGAAGAAGGGAGATTGAACCTGCTTGCCTTGAACTCAGGCTCTCCAGTCCCTCCAATAGCTTCGTACTTGTGGTCCCCACCAACTCCTATGGCACCCTTTGAGCTGGACCTGAGAAAGGAATTCTTCAGCAGGACTAACTTGGTCACTATATCTGTTACATGGTCCATTGCTGTCAGCCTGAATTTGTGATTTTCCCCCTGGCCAGATAAAGAAAGTTCGATTTTTAGTGCTATTTTTACCAAAAACTCCTATCTCTTGTTCCACTAATGGAATTTTTGTCATTTTAGTGTCATTTCATTTATTAAATTTAGAACTATTTATCTAAATTAGTTTGGAATTTTCTTGTGCTGTGTTTCCACTTTATTACTGTTTGAGTGCTGCATAAATACTTTACATATTCCTTCTAGCTTAAGCCAGACTGCATTTAGGTCAAGCTACCAAAGGATTAAGACCCTTCAGCACTCTTCAGCACTCCGTCCATCATCTCCTTGTGTTTGCTTTGTTCGCCCTAAGTTGGCAGGGTATGCCCAGACGTGGGTCCCTTGCTCACTTTGCCACAGGATTCAAGCTAGCCTGGCTGATGAGGTCTGTTAGCCCAAAACCGGTCCCAGGATGCTTGTTTCCGGTCCAGGGAAGACATGGCTTGGCAGTTCGGTCTGGACTGTTCCCATGAGGCCCAGGGTCAAGACTGATTTGCATATAGCTGTGTCTGAACTGGGGTGGTGAAGTGAGCTAAAGAGCGATGGTGGATTCAACCCAGATCTGTGACTGGGGGTGAGTGTCTGAAATGTTTCAGCACTCTGTCCATCATCTCCTTGTGTTTGCTTTGTTCGCCCTAAGTTGGCAGGGTATGCCCAGACGTGGGTCCCTTGCTCACTTTGCCACTGGATTCAAGCTAGCCTGGCTGATGAGGGCTGTGAGCCTGAAACCGGTCCCAGGATGCTTGTTTCCGGTCCAGGGAAGACATGGCTTGGCAGTTCGGTCTGGACTGTTCCCATGAGGCACAGGGTCAAGACTGGTTTGCATATAGCTGTGTCTGAACTGGGGTGGTGAAGTGAGCTAAAGAACGATGATGGATTCAACCCAGATCTGTGACTGAGGGTGAGTTTCTGAAAAGTTTCAGCACTCCGTCCATCATCTCCTTGTGTTTGCCAGGCTTATGTAGTGACTTTTTTGGTCCACCCTGCCAAGGATTGTCTTTAGTATTTGAGTGAGGAAAGATGAAAAACAAGGAGAAATAAGCATATTTCTCCTCGTTACGCATCTCCAGGGGAGGCGTATCTTCTTGGCGCATTCCCAGATTTACCAGGTTTGGTAAATCTGGGAATGCGTCAAAAACCATGAGAGTGTGTGGGAACACCTACTGCAATGCTCATGTAATACCTCCCTTGCGCACAGTAATGCTACGCAGGATTTGTGATGTGTTGCATTATTCAATTTTTTTTAAACCATTCAAAGGCACGCAAAGTGGCTTTGCATAGCTTAACAAATATGACTTAAATGTTTGCGCCATGCATGTACGATGTTGCGTGGTACCAACATGACACATAGCTCTCATAAATATGTCCCCTGGGACTCAGAAACCTTTTCAAGACATCTTGCCTGGAGAACCGACAGAAGACCGGGACCAGCCTGCCAAGCTGATCCACTTAGGGTTCATTTCCGGTGGGCCTGACTTCGCCATGCGTCCCACTACATTCTTCTCCGTAGCAGCAAGTCTATGTCAGCAGGTGTGACACCAAATGGAATCTGACAACGACGAACTTTCTTCAGGTACAGCCTGCAACCTTGTCCCATTGGAGGAATCCGACTTCCAGAAAAACATCTTGATCCTAAGGCAGAGAGCTTCACTGGGCCTAAAGTGAGTGGTAACCAATCAATGTTAACGACTTGCTGGACGTGATATCCGAACTTTACTGCTCTGAGCTTTTCCTGCCTTCATCTTTGGCTTCTCAGGGACTCCCAACAGTAGCAATCTGTGGTCGTCAGCCCTGTCTTCCAATAGTGACTCCTGACTTGCGCCGCTGAAGGCTTTACCTTCTATGAAAATGTCTAAGTGTGATGGTAACACTTTGACTGGGACCAACCTCATCCTTATATCCGACCCACGCTCCGTTGCAACCTTATTCTCATCCCATTCTAGCACGACCACTAGTGCGCAGTTGGCACTTTGCATTTTTTGTTAGTATTTTTATTTCAATCTTTAGAAATTCATATCTTCAGTTCCACTTGATAGATTTTTCTCATTTTGGTGTTGTTTTGTTCAGTAAAAACATTCAATTTTTATTGTGCTCTGTTTTAGGCTTTTAAACTGTTTTGGTACTTCTAAATACTTTGCACAAAGTAAAGCCTGCCTGCTCTGTGCCATAGCTATGAGGTGTGAAGCTCAGGTTTAAATAACTGAAATCTTTACTGGACCTACCAAGAATAGTGGCATTGTTACTTGTGGTGGAATACGATCGACCCCAACTAATAATCTACTTTCTCACAGATATCCATTAAATTGATCTGAAAATGTTTTTGTTCCTGGACCATTTGGCTGTGTTCGACAACCTCAACCACTACTCCCTGTTGTTAAGCATTGAGGAAGTGGTACTAAAACTATAAAGAAAATGACTTGCCTCATTTTTGAGGAAAAGACAATTAACAATGGGCCGTCCGCCAATATTTAAATCTGCACCTAAATGTGGTATAATCAAGATAACCGCCATTAAAAACAATGTCACATATCCCTTCACATATCCCATACAACATAAAACAGATAAATATCAAAACATCATGCGTGAGTATTTTCCCACCAACTTGAGATATAATCCAAACACAGAGTGAAAATTCCACCAAATCATCAATGTTATTTGTAAACTCTTAATGTACAACTCAAGTGTCTCATAGGGCTTACATGCAGGGCCACTGGAAATAAGTGGGTGGGGAAGACTAAATTATGTGGCAGGGTTGAGTAAATTATGGAGCAAGAAAAGGCAAATTAAGGGGCATATGGCTGGGGAATTATGTGGCAGGTTTGACTAAATTATGGAGCAAGAAAAGGCAAATTAAGGGGCATAATGCAGCACATTTTATTTCATAATTTCATAATTTTATATTATTTCATAATTTTGTCATGTTTACACATTTTAATGCTTTCTTAGGAAAGTCTTCACTTCATTAATATCAGTGCTATACCCAAATACAGCAATAAGAAACTAAAATGTTACCATTTGTGCTTTGCAAAGGGCATTCCACTGCACGGCAACACATGCTGTTGCATGTTTAGTAACTTTTGATCGATTTGAGCTAGAAACTATTTTTTTTGTTAAAATCTGCAGATTATACAGTTGATGGTGGATTATGTGGCCAACGCGGCAAATTTGTAGTTATGCAGAAATCACTGAGGCAGCAGTATCCTATAATTCCAGTGGCCCTGCTTTAAGCATGCTATGCATACACCTTATATTTGCTCAGTCACCATCTCCAAGCAGTTCATTGTAGGGCAAAAACAAAATATACTATATTCAAGATGATGACCATTTTGGGAAAATTGAGGAGCAAATTATGTGGCAAGGTTGACTAAATTATGGAGCAAGAAAAGGCAAATTAAGGGGCCTAATGCACTACATTTTGTGATAGTGGTATTTCATACTCTTGTCATTTTCACACGTTTTTACACTTTCTTGGGAAAGTCTTCAATTCATCAGTATCAGTGTTACACACAACTAAAGCAATAAGAAACTAAAATGTGACCAGTTGTGCTTTGCAGAGGGCATTCCACTGCATGGCACCACATGTTTTGCATTTTTAGTAACTTTTGAGCTAAAAACATTTGTTTTTGTTAAAATCTGCAGGATATGCATCTAATGATGGACTATATGCCAAATGCAGCAAATCTGCAGTTATGCAGAAGTCACGGAGGCCGTAGTAACCCATAATTCCAGTGGCCTTACTTATAAACATGTTATGCATACTCCATATATTAAATCAATCACCATCTCCAAGAATTTAATTTTAAGGCAAAAACAAAATATGCTATAATCAATATAATGACCATCTAAGGAAAATTGCACATATTCCCAATGACTTCAAAGCATATTAAAAAAATTCCAGCCAAAGCTCATCCTGCCTGTATCAATTCATCAAGATGACAAAAACCACTTAAGACCCAATCACAATTGTTACTTACGGAAAGTGTCTCTTTAGAATCTCCAGCGAACCCATGGCTGCCATCATTCCTCCTTTTCTTACACCCAGCTGCTCGAGACCATGGTGTACGACATGTCCCACATGACTCTGATCACGCACAATATCTGCTCCTGCTATTTTAGCTACACAAATGCATAACCTCTGAATCCTAATAACCTAATATCTACTGAATAACTAATAAAACCCCACATACAAGCACAATACAATAACCACTACGAAGGCAACTTAGACTTTAGCAGATGGGACTATCTCCATCAGGACAATTGAGTAAAGTACTCCATCACCTTTAGGAAGTACCCACCACATTCAGAGATGCCCACCGGCCCAACAGACATCTCTTGCTTTAGCAGAAACCGCTTTCATAACAGTCCTGTAAATGCACTGAAAGTTTGGCAGACAGCTCCGTCAACATGACAGAGCCATATGGCAAACTTTCAATGTTTTATTTATTTTTGAATAAAAATATTGTTTTGAAAAAAAAAAAAACAATCACCCCCTCTCACTATGGGAGGTTTTTCCCATGGCATGGGGGTCTTTTTGCAGTTTTCAATACCCCTTAACACCAGGTTTTACCTGATGGTGACGGTCAGTAAAAACTTGCCTTTTGTTCGCCCACATTAAATAGGATGGGCAGGCAAATGGCAAAATCTTCAACATTCTTTACTCTATCAAGCCATTGGAGGGGTACGTCGGCGGAGGAGACAGAGTAGACTCCACCATCAACAGACTTACAGTTTGGCGATGAAGGAACTCTGTTGCCTTCGGAACAGAGTAACCTCTCTGCCAAACTCTAAATCAGGCTCCCTATTACTTATCCATCAGTACAATCAATACCTTTGATACCGCTCCGCATACTATCACCGCTATCACTCAAATACCATTCCTACTTCCTCAGCTAAGGTAGTGGTTTATGTATCCCACAGAACACCTACAAACTGCCTGCATATTGATGTTGCCATCATTCTAACACCATTCATATCCCCTCAGCTAAGAAAGTGGTCCATATAACCCATGCATTCACCTCAAAATTTAACTACCCTGCCATGTTTAAGTGATCAGGGCTACATAAAGGCACATGGACTACAATTAAATAGACAGTGCCCAAAAGCTTCTATTTACCCACTACATTATATGGTATGTATTTATACATGGCACATTCAGAGAACATTAACCATCATTCGCAAAGACAGATGATAACGCTGATCCTTATCTTATCTTTTATTAGGATCTCCAAGTCGCCAGGAACTTTTTACCTGCTGAATAGTGTAAAGGGAAGAAAATCCTTTCAGTTATACAATCATTTTAGAACCCCGTTTACCTTAAAAGACAACTGACTCCAAATTCAATTTTGAGGGTTTATTACCGCCAGGAATAACTGCACATGCAAGCACCTCAACACGAGGTTAAAGAAATAGATGGGCACTAATACAAATAACATCCTACGCAGGAGTCTCATCCGACTCAGGATGAGAAGAATCGTTAACTCCAGAAGTATTAAGCAAGCAATAACAGCTCCAATCTCTATATTATTCCTCATTTATCTAAATAAGCATAAAACATTTGCTGTCCCTACTCTATCACTTTGGTGACATACCTACTTAACGAATTTCCCAGGCAAGAGTAAAAGAAAAGGTGTCAGCTGTGAAGTCTTCCTAAGAAGTACACTCACATAGCATTTCGAGCTCGTTCTGAGATGCTCCTTCCTAACATTCCCCTCTGTCCTCTCTCCCTGATTTCCTCTACCTCTTCTCTACCCTCCACCCTCGGGGCACTGTCCCTAATACAAATCCTAAAAACAATTGAACACGCCCTTGTCACGCCTCTTCGGCCAGGTCTTCCTTCTCGTACTTTTCCATCGAAACTCTTACTTCATCCTGGACGGTTAAGATGACCTTGAGTCCCAGGCACCTTCTCCGCTGAAAGTATCATCCCTACATTCCAGTGTACTCCCGTCTTCATGCCTCCCACCACCCTAACTCGTGAAACAAAGAGCCAGTGTTTTGCTAACGAGGCATATGTCCTTGCACCTGCAACAGAAGATACGTTTCAACAAACACTTCCCCTCTACATGAGTCTACCAACTGTACCCAGAGAGCCTTTCCAAGGGAAACATTTTTTCCTGCTAAAATAAGCTAACATAAAATGAAGCAGGCCTTTCCTTTACGGATATGCAGTCAGGCCCTTGCACACTTTTAAACACACCATTATAATCACTATTATAATGCATTAGTCCAATACATTTCATATGCAAAGTGAACTACACGTGCAACTGAATATGGTACACGTTTAAACTACTACATTTCGATTACACATGGCCTACTTCCATAATACATCGTTGTGCACCTTCGGTTAAACATTACATTTGCAATTATGATGCCACAATTACCCTCCTATCCATTCTAATAATGCACATTACGACTACATTTACTAACCATTTATTGATACATAATTGGATATATGCGGGTACAGACTAATGATGATTATGATGTACCCCTACAATTTTTACGTGAGCCCAGCGCTCTATCAGTTCCCCCCTTTGATGACTCCTGTCATCACATCTTTTCAACTCCCTTGGAGAAAGAACCGATCTAAACAGTACTCGTTGCCACTCTCCCTGGTCTGCTCTTCTCCAATCTCTTGAGTCTTTGATATTGACTGTCCTGCAGTCTAGCCATTCTCGTCTCATTTTCTCTCAGAGCTCTCTCAACCCTGCCTGCTCGATACCATTTGTATGCTTTGATCAGACCCCACAGACAAACCACACAAACCACCACAATAAGGAGAGGTCTCAGAATATAGCCAAGGAATCCCTTTCCCAAATTCGCAAACCAGCTCCCCACTTGGCCAAATCCCTTGCCAACCTTTTCCCAGGCTCCCTCTTCGGTCAAGTCTGCTATTTTCGTATGGATGGTAGTGATGTTACTTATATATTTCTCCAGATCCTTGCTGCGGTCCGGTATATAAGTACAGCACTCTTGAACCTTCAATAATTTACAGACTGCGCCCTCTTTTGCCAATAAGACATCCAAAGCAAGGCGATTCTGTAAAACCATTGTCCTTATCGACAACATCTCTCCCTCCACCAGTACCAACGACTTTGCTGTGTTCATCGATAGTTCATCTATCATAGTCGCCAGTCTCCGGATCTTCACATCATTCAAGATCACTCCCAAGCTTGGTAGCATTGCTCCAAAGATATCTCCCACTACGATCCCTGCACTCGCACCTCTTCTCACTCTTGAATGCTTTCCTCCTTCCAAAAGTTCCAAATCCTCTGTATGGTAAATCTTTGGGAAAATTATCCCCAAGTAACACGTACCATACCAGTTCGCAGGCAATCTCACATAAGCATTCCTTCCACTCACAAAGTATACCGTAGGTATCACTTGTACAGGGCCTTGGAGAAAATTCTTTGCTGCATCTGCCATGGTGAAAACATGATCACACGTGCTCTGCCCCACTGGGACCTTTTCATAGTAAGTCTGATAACATCTCACACACAGCTTTCCCCTCTGCTCCTTGTCCAAAGCTATAGGACCATAACTTCCCTTTGTTCGGTGCAATTTTTCCTCCTCTGTCCAATCCACCGTACTATGCCCTGTGTCTCGTGTCTGTGTTAGTTTTCTATATCTGTCTTCTACCTGATCTACGAACTTTTTCTCTACATCTGATAATGAGCACGTCAAATTATGTCGGTGAGCATATGCTGTGTCCAGTTCCAAAGACGGTATGAAGAACTTCCTAAGTCTATCCTCTGACTTATAGTAGTCGTACTTATTCAAATGTTTGTAAGCTGGGACTTCAGGAAGCACTGCATCGTAATTGGAAAAGAAATACTCAAACTGATCTCTTTCGTAAAATATACTAAGCAAAAGACTACATGAAATTCCATATGTCAGTGGAAGATGGTGATATCTAATACCCTCGTCCACTGAAGCAGGTAACTGCATACACACATAACAATCCTTCGCATCCACGTACTCATATAGCAGCTTGGCATATGCATTAAGCTTAAAATCACTTCTAGACAAATCTATATGTAATCTACGACTCTCTTCTATCAGCAAAGCCTTGTCAGCTCCTATGTTTACCTCTTTTTGGCTAGGTGTAGTAGGTGTAGGAGTCCCTGGCACCCCCTCCACTGCTAGCTCGTGTGGAACTGTATATGAGACTACAATTACTATGATTATAGAAACTATCATACCCCCTATAAGTATGCCCACAATCAATTTGGATCTACGATTTGGATCTCCAGCCTCCATGGTCTCGAAAGTTCTCGAAAGTTCTTAGTTTCAGCAATGAGCACTCAAAAGTCTCTGTCTTCTCCACACGTGACTTGCTTAACCAACTCGAATAACACTTCAAAACCTCTGGAAATCCCCTTGTCAGCGACAGTCTTATTTACATAGTCCAGAAAAAGACTTCCCTAAGTTTAGTTCCTCTTCGGTGGAAAGTCCCTAAGTTTATTCTTCTTCCACTCGGACCTAGGTTATCTTCTTCTTTAGACTTTTTATTTACAACAGGTTATATTTCATCCACCATAATATCATCTGCAAGTGCTTCTAAAACATGATACAAAAGTTCAAGGCGAAGAATTACCACTTCATGTGAAGACGGCTCAAATCCAAAAGACGGAAATTCGAGTCGATGCAAAATCAATTCTCGGACTTTACTCAGAAGCGGGGGATTCGGAACCATGAGGGTCAGTATTCCTTCGATTTCGAGTTCTGGTATCAACAGCACCACCTTCAGCACCACGCTTGGACTCTTGCTGACCACCTGCACAGACCTCAGTCTCCCCGAACTCACTACCCCCTGCATCAGTCACTGCGTAAGTCCACTCAGGGGTAGAGTATCTCCGACAGGGTACTTTTGTTCTTTTCGACCTTCGCCGACCCTCTTGAGTCTGCTCTCAGTCGCTTGCTTCTGTTTCAGATGTTTCAGACACTGGAGCAAGATCTCTTTCGGGTGCCAACCTCAGATTCAGTCGCCTCTGTCTTTCAGGCCAAGTCTCCTCGATTCTGGTCGTTCTTCCGCTTTCCCCTTCTATACCCTGTGCACCACTTCCTTCTTATGCTGAATCTGACTCCACCCACTGCACCACCTTCAGCATCCAAGTCAGAGTCAAAAATCTGGTTGTCGGAACCCCTTTCAGCTAGCTCTGGTGCACAACCAGCTGCGTCAGCGGCCCTCACAGCTTGACTTTTCCTCTCCTGTGGCTCTGCCACATCAGCTGGATTTTCATTTACTAGAGGAGCTGTTTCTTCTGAGGGTGCTGAAACTCTGCGGGTATGGGAAGCATGTACCCAGTTCGGCAATCCTCCACACTTCACTGCTGTATTCGTTACCAGTATCACCTGGTACGGGCCTCACCACCGAACATCCAAACAGCTCTTCCTCACGTGCTTTCAGACAAGCACCCAGTCGCCTGGACACAGGTCGTGACACAAATCACTTGAAGCCGGAACAGCTGCGGCTTGTACCTGCTGGGGCACAGAACGGACCACATCAGATAGTCCTTTACAGTAATCGAGAATCAAGTCATCAGTGATGTTTATCAAAGCTGTAGCTGGTACTGCTGGCAACCGCATTGCCCTTCCCATTAATATTTCGTGGGGGGACAACCCGGTCCTCCTATCTGGGACACTTCGCATGCTCATCAGTACGAGCGGCAAAGCGTCAGGCCACTTCAGGGACGTTGATGAACACATTTTTGCCATCCGGGCTTTCAAAGTTCCATTAATCTGTTTCACCATCCCAGAAGCCTCTGGTCGGTAAGTGCAATGGAGTCTCTGATCAACATTCAATGCGGCACAAAGTAATTTCATGATTTCACTGTGGAAGTGTCTTCCTCTATCTGATTCCAAAGAGGTTGGAATCCCGAATCTCGGGATGAGCTCCCTCAACAATAACTTAGCCACTGTGAGAGTGTCACACCTGCGTGTAGGGTAAGCCTCCACCCACCGTGAGAATACACAAACCAACACCAAAATGTATCTCAACCCATTGCACTTAGGCATTTCCACAAACTCTAGCTGAATCCTATTGAAGGGCCCTCCTGACCTCCCAATATGACTCAAGGTGACTACTGTTTTCTTTCCGGCATTCATCTGTTGACACGTAACACACCTCTGACAAACTGCTTCAGCAATCGCACGAAATCGTGGGTTATACCACGTTTGTCTAAACACTCGCATCATTGCATCTCTACCAGGGTGTACCGGTCCATGTATTAGTCTCACCATCGGACTCAGCAGATTCTCTGGCAACACAGCTCTCCCATCACTGGAGACCCAAACATCCACATCCCCTCTTTCACACCCTGCTTTGACCCATCCGTTCCGTTCCTGATCTGAGACTTCATCTTGCAGTCGCTTGAGCTCCTCCCAAGTGTCTGCCATGGCCAACATCATGCTGAGCTCGGTTCTTTCTTGGCTCTCTCCTGTATAACCCTCTGTAAATATGCATCCTTGTTCGGCACAGAAGCGGGCAACTTCGTCCGCATAATTATTTCCCAAAGACACGAAATCCTCCCCTTTCCATGCGCAGTGCACTTGACAACTGCGATTTCCTTCGGATATTGCAATGCATCTAACAGTTGTCTTACATGTTCTCCATTCCTAATGGGTGAGCCAGATGATGTCAAAAATCCCCTCTGGGACCATAACTGTCCGAAGTCATGAACCACACCAAACCCATACTGGCTGTCCGTGTAAATCGTGATTCGAATTTGATCAGCGGCCAAACAGGCACGAGTCAAGGCAATGATCTCAGCTACCTGTGCGGAGCGTACTCCTTCTAGGCAAGCAGCCTCAAACACCCGGAAATGGTACATACAGCAAATGCTGCTCTTAGTTGGCCGACACTGTCTCTTAGGCATGAACAATCGACAAAGAAAATTTCATCTGGGTCAGTCAGTGGCTCATCGACAATGTCAGGTCTCGGTTTGGTGCAGAGTTCAGTCATGTCAAGACAATCATGGTCCGCACAATCTTCATCATCTGCATTCGGTATGGGCATTAATGTCGCAGGATTTAAGACGAGCACCTTTTCAGAGTCACGTTCTCTGCAGCAAGTATGACTTGCTCATACCTTGTTAACCTGTTATTCGTTAGGTGCTGAGTCTTAGTCCTGGTCATCAACAATTCAACCGAGTGTGGCACATATACAGTCAAAGGATGACCCATTACAATGCTTTCACATCTTTCAATGCTGACACCTGTTGCAGCAACGGACCTTAGACATCCGGGCAACGTAGAAGCTACTGGATCTAAAGTAGCTGAAAAGTAGGCAACTGGTCTACAGACACCTCCATGGTTCTGAGCTAAAACTGCTAATGCACAACCCTCCCTCTCACAACAGAACAGTGAAAAAGCTTTGTAGTAATCGGGCATTCCCAATGCTGGGGCACTACACAACTCTTCCCTCAGCCTTAGGAATGACACCAAGCACTCCTCATCCCATGGTACCGGATCACTCACATCCCTGTGCGTAAGCCTCTGTAAAGGCTTTGCTCTCAAAGAAAAGATGGGGATCCACTGCCGACAATAGCCGACCATTCCCAAAAACATCCTGACTTCTCTCTGTGTGGTGGGCACTGCCATGTTCATTATTGCCTCAATTCGATCTGGTGACACCTTCCTCTTGCCTTTTTCCAATCTGTGACCTAAGTACTGTACCTCATTTAGGCAGTACTGCAACTTGTTTGGAGACACCTTGTGCCCGTTCTCTGCTAGATGGTTCAATAGGGCTACCGTGTCTATTCTGCAAGCATCTTCCGTTTCTGATGCTACAAGCAGATCGTCTATGTATTGCATGAGAACTGAGTTCTGCGGCAATACGAGACTCTCAAGATTCTTCTTCAAGATCTGATTAAAGATCGATGGACTTTCTGTATACCCTTGAGGGATACGACACCATGTTAACACACGATTTTCCAGCCGGAATGCAAAAAGAAATTGGCTTTCCTCATGGAGTGGTATCGAGAAAAATGCTTGACACAAATCAATGACAGTAAACCACTCGGCTTCACATGGGATCTGAAACAGTATCACTGGTGGATTCGGTACCACGGGACAACAAGGGACGACTATCGTGTTGACCTTTCGCAGGTCCTGCACGATCCTGAATTTCCCGTTCGGTTTCTGTAATCCCATAATAGGTGAATTACATGGGCTACCTCTGATCTCCTTCAGAATGCCTTGCTTGACAAAAGACTCGATTACAGGTTTAATTCCTGCGATCGTCTCAGGCGACAAATTGTACTGGGGCATTCTAGGGAATTCAACATTCTGTTTCACCTGGATCTGCACAGGTTCAACCCCCTTGATTAGAACCTATCTCTTCTCCGGTGAAGTCCCACACCTCTGGTGACACAGCGTCTCTCAAATCCGGTGGAAGTTCTTCCACGGTCACCATTGGATACAAGTCTATACACAGATGCTGATTAGCAACTTTGAATGTCGCATCATCATCCCTTGTCTGAACCTCCACTACCCTGGGTGTGCAATAAATAGTGCAGTTCAATTTACATAACAGATCTCTTCCCAGAAGACATACTGGGCTCGTATCGCACACCACAAACTGATATCTGGTTTGGAAGGAACCTATCCTCACTGGGATCGGTTCGGTCAGTGGACTGTTTATTCTTTTGTTCGCTACTCCAACAACTTGAATCGATTGTCCCGAGAGGGGTAGGTTGGGGACTACTGCTGATCTTACAGTAGACCGGGTAGCACCAGTGTCAACCAAAAGAGTGGTAGGATGACCATCAATGTCTGCCTCCACAAAAGGTCCTCTCTGGTCTACCTCCAAGACTGCTCCAAGTGTGCAGTCTTCCTCCCCCCTCAGGCACCGTCAGGATAATGGGTCTGAGCTGTACTCATCATACCCTTCGAAAAGGGGCATCTGCTGGTAAGTCCGAGTTCCCTGCGAGATCCTTGGTGGCTGGGGGACCGATACCTGTGGGTTATACGTTCCCCCCTTCATCGATCTGGGCTTCATCACAGTGTTGACTACCTCCGGCGCAGGTGCCTGAACCCCTTCTATCTCCTGCTGCACTTGGTTGGTTGGGTTCAAGGGGCACTCGCGCTTCCAATGTCCGATCTGGTGACAAAGATGACACGCAGTGGTCTTTTTCAGTGTCACCACATCCACCCCCGTCTTGGGATCGATGGGCTTCCCTTTTCCCTGACCTTGCCCATTCTGGTTCCCTTGGTAATTTCCTTGTCTCCTTCCTAGGGTCCCTCCGCTAGGCTGGACCTGAGCTGTCTGCATCTGAACGAGCATCAGTTTGTCCTTTAGCTTCCGATGTTTCGAGTCCACTTCATCACTACAGTACCTCGCATACCGCAAGATTTTATCTACCGGCTTGTTCTGCCAACAGATCAAATGGTGCTGTATCATGAGGCTGACATCTGATCTTAATCCTAAAACAAACTTTGAGACGAACTGTCCCATATCCTTGGGGTCTAAGGCATCTAATCTGCTATACTGTTTAAAAGCTTGCAAGAGTCTTTCATAATATTCATGCACTGTCTCCTTAGGTTCCTGCACAGTTCGGTCTATCTTAACCCAATCGATATCTTGTGGCGAAATCTTCAGGTTCAACCATGTAATCACTTGCTCAAATTTTTTCATAACCAGGGGTGACGGACCATTTGTGACAGCATCCCTTTCAGGTTCAAAGGTCGGCCATTCAACTGCGATTTTATAAGCTGTCCACAAATCTCCCGGCACCACTATGTCAAACAAGGTGTTCAAATCAGTCCACAGCACCTTCGAAATTTTAACAAACCGCTCAACCTGTTTGTACCACTCTACGGGTTTCTCCCTCAGCCGAGGAAAGTCATTTGTAAACGCAGCCAAGTCACCTCTACTCCACGGCACATGCACGTACCCTCCGTTCTGTACTTTCCGTAAAGGAAAGTTTCCGACGCCCGTCGCCCCTCCCCCCGGAGGCGGCGTTTCTCCCACTATTTTCTTTGCTATTTTCTTCTTTGACCACCTTTCCTCCCATTTGTCCAACAAATTCCATATACGCATCCCTACAATCAGATCTTTAGTATGCGTCCTTAATCCTGTGATCCTTTTCTCCTCCAGTTCCTGATCACTATATTGCAACCTATGCGGTCCTTGCAACGTTTTTGTTTTATTCAAGTCTACCTCATATCTCCTGGCCAATGCTGTCAATTTCTCATGTGCGATCCTTGCTTTACGAGTCACATCTTTTGCTATGAAAAGCAGCTCATCTGGCCCATAAATCTCTATCCTCTCCAAAGGCAGGCTTCCACTAATCATTTCGTCTACCTCCGCTTTTAGTCTTACTACGTCTAGCAACCTTGCCTGCACTGCACTCTTCAGTACTTCTTGGCAAGCTGCTCCATCCCGCTCATCATAGTCACTATTTTGTCCTTGTGACTTATTCCCTTCTATCGTACTCCTGGAACTTGGTCTATCTTCTGAAATGTCTTGTCCCCTATCGCCTGGCATCCTATCACTTTGGTTTCTTACTGTTGGTGTCCACATCCTCAAAGCTGACTTAGATTCGTGTAAAGATCTTGGTCTGACTGGTCTCTCATCCTCCTGCCTAAAAGAGGAGTCTGCAGTGGCTGGTAATGGTGTGCTTGTTTCTAAGGGCTTCGGGAAGTGAACCACATGTACTCCTAAGCCCTTCCCTCCCGCACTGGTCCCTTCTCCCCCTGTCGTCTGCATTGAGCTTTCTTCACTCATTCAGTCTGGGTCATATACCGATACTATGGGACCAATGGTAACCGGTACCGTCAAGGAGTCCGGTAACCGCATATTCCCAATGGAAGGCTGGGTTCCCGCTCCCTCTGTTCCTGTGGAAATTCTTCCCACTACCCTCATGTTAGTCTGATTCTGCGTCTCGCCAGTTTCTACTGCTGAGGTTGATTTTCTCTCTTCTGAATCTGGATTAAATGGAGGTGGTCTCTCTGCTAGCAACCTATCTAACAGGCTGTCATCTGTATCACTTGTTATTTTCCCATCTTTTATTAGCAGTGGGTACAGCCTATCTCCTTCGATCGTTTCCACCCTCCACCTTTTCTCCAGTGCATCCCACCTCGCATCTTGAAATGCCCTGATCGATTTCTTCACCCTTTCCTGGCTCTTATCTCTTTTCCTGTCATACGCTGCCCTAATCCATGCATGTAGCGCCTCGAACTGTGTCGGTCTAGGCAGTGGTCGTAAGGAAGCCATTATACCCTTTAGCTGGTACAACACTTCCAACCTGAAAGTACCATAGCGTGGGAAAGTCAATTCTCCTTCTCCTTCTGTCATTTTATGCCAGTTCTCAAGCCAAATTATAGTATGCAATCCTACATTCGTAGCCATATAATGTGCCGGCATATCCTCGGGACGGGCTTCCTCTCCACCCCGAGTAACCACATGTCTGTCACCTCTGCAAAGTTCTCGTAAAACTTTAAAACATTTCATGGTAAAGCAGATGTCTGTTCGCACCCAGTATTTCATTTTTTTACTTCCTGATTCAATCCACCAATGCCAGCGCGGCTCACACCAACCGACCTACCGCAGCGCGGCACTGTCTGACGTCACTCTTCCTCCGCTCGCAGCAGTTCCCCTCCTTGCTAATTCTCTTGTTCTTGTTCGCACGTGTCCCAAGCACACTCTGAAGCAATGGTCCGTCCTACCGAACAATTACCTCTCTGACTGTCGGTCCTCCAATGACCGATCAGCCTCTCGAAATTGTTGACCTCAACCTGGTAACTGTCTGTCCGCTAAACGACCGGACAATCACCTCTAATACAATCGATAGGATTCAACCGTTCAATATTCTGCACACAACAACCCACGACCAGCGTCGGTTATTCTCGCACTCACACATGTGCTCCCTATCTTCAGTGGGTTGATCAACGACGTCTCATGACCCCCACCATCTCTGGTCAACAACCTCTATTCTGGGTGTCTTCTACACCACAATATCTCTCGGCCCCGTGCGCGCTCACGGTCCGATCCTCAATCACACGACTCTCATTCCAACTCCGCAAGACATCACACAACAATTAAACACCGCAATCTAACAAACATCACCCTGTTCATACTCACTCTACCACGAACTGCTACTTCCGCCGCACCGTCACTCTCCGTCAGTTTTCAGCGACCGCCGACGTCCTCCTCTTACGATCCACTGGATCACCATCACTGGGGTTCTATGAGGCAACTATCTCTTATCCTAATTTAGATCTCCCCTTACTATCAGAGGAAACCATCCTACTCTGCTACCAACTGATAACGCTGATCCTTATCTTATCTTTTATTAGGATCTCCAAGTCGCCAGGAACTTTTACCTGCTGATTAGTGTAAAGGGAAGAAAATCCTTTCAGTTATACAATCATCTTAGAACCCCGTTTACCTTAAAAGACCACTGACTCCAAATTCAATTTTGAGGGTTTATTACCGCCAGGAATAACTGCACATGCAAGCACCTCAACATGAGGTTAAAGAAATAGATGGGCACTAATACAAATAACTCAGGATGAGAAGAATTGTTAACTCCAGAAGTATTAAGCAAGCAATAACAGCTCCAATCTCTATATTATTCCTCATTTATCTAAATAAGCATAAAACATTTGCTGTCCCTACTCTATCACTTTGGTGACATACCTACTTAACGAATTTCCCAGGCAAGAGTAAAAGAAAAGGTGTCAGCTGTGAAGTCTTCCTAAGAAGTACACTCACATAGCATTTCGAGCTCGTTCTGAGATGCTCCTTCCTAACATTCCCCTCTGTACTCTCTCCCTGATTTCCTCTACCTCTTCTCTACCCTCCACCCTCGGGGCACTGTCCCTAATACAAATCCCCAAAACAATTGAACACGCCCTTGTCACGCCTCTTCGGCCAGGTCTTCCTTCTCGTACTTTTCTATCGAAACTCTTACTTCATCCTGGACGGTTAAGATGACCCTGAGTCCCAGGCACCTTCTCCGCTGAAAGTATCATCCCTACATTCCAGTGTACTCCCGTCTCCATGCCTCCCACCACCCTAACTCGTGAAACAAAGAGCCAGTGTTTTGCTAACGAGGCATATGTCCTTCCACCTGCAACAGAAGATACGTTTCAACAAACACTTCCCCTCTACATGAGTCTACCAACTGTACCCAGAGAGCCTTTCCAAGGGAAACATTTCTTCCTGCTAAAATAAGCTAACATAAAATGAAGCAGGCCTTTCCTTTACGGATATGCAGTCAGGCCCTTGCACACTTTTAAACACAGCATTATAATCACTATTATAATGCATTAGTCCAATACATTTCATATGCAAAGTGAACTACACGTGCAACTGAATATGGTACACGTTTAAACTACTACATTTCGATTACACATGGCCTACTTCCATAATACATCGTTGTGCACCTTCGGTTAAACATTACATTTGCAATTATGATGCCACAATTACCTTCCTATCCATTCTAATAATGCACATTACGACTACATTTACTAACCATTTATTGATACATAATTGGATATATGCGGGTACAGACTAATGATGATTATGATGTACCCCTACAATTTTTACGTGAGCCCAGCGCTCTATCACAGACACACCACATCATAAGCAAGTCCCAGTTTGTTGTAATACTGTGAAAAGTGGGAGCCTACTAATATTTTCTGTAAAGGGGATTGTTATCACTTGACTAAGAATTCTTGGGTAACCCGTTCCAGAAAAGCTTTCACACCTAATTGGATATGAACCTTATGAATGTGAATATTAGATTGGAAGCCAGAAGGAGTGTACTTTTAATATCCTAATTTCCAAGGTGTCCAGGGAACATTTACATGTTAGTGTACACTGAGTACTTTTTTTGAGTGCAAGTTGAAGACCCTACAGGTAACAGGAAGCATCGGGTGGGCATTTGGACCTAGCCCTTCTGAACGAAACACAATGGAGAGACAACTAATAGTTACACTTACAGGAGTACAGGCATATTTTGGACATGAAGAGCACCGACATCTACCACTTTAGTGCCCTAAAGAAGTTCATGGTGAGAGAAACGCGTTGGCTATGATCATCTGTATGAATGCAAACATGGAATCCATAAAGGATGCTCATTATGCACAAGGTTGAACTGATGTACATTGCTTGTCTCAAGTGGAATTGGATACTTGGACTGGCATATTAGTTTTGAGGAGGGTGCTGAGCATTACTGTGTAGTTAAAGTAACATTGACAAAGTTAGCATTTCTCTTCTCAGGTTGGAACATGTCAA
This sequence comes from Calotriton arnoldi, assembly GCA_963921515.1. Taxonomy (NCBI): domain Eukaryota; kingdom Metazoa; phylum Chordata; class Amphibia; order Caudata; family Salamandridae; genus Calotriton; species Calotriton arnoldi. The sequence goes on from CAWUFW010006078.1 coordinate 1,197,354, forward strand.
TTAGACATGTGGATCCTGAAATAAATTCCCCCAGCACTCCTGAACGTAAAGATTATCAGGCATTTAAGGGCATGCAGATGGTATCAAGTGATACAGGTGCTAAGGCGTTAAGAGGACATCATGGTATTAGGTAGTTTGGCATGCACCGCTTATGTCTGCTGCACAAAAACAACAATGACAACACCTTACATGTTCTCCCTGTTCCCACATACATTGTCTCTGCGTTATTGCTGATGTGTCTATGTTATATTTTATTTTCCCTGTTCTGCGAAATAGTTTTTCTTCTTTGTGTTTGGTTTTGTGTTTGTGTTTATGCCGGGCTTGTCTATGGGCTTGTCTCAAGCAGAGAGTGCCTAATGCTTTCCATGCTTACTCAGCAATAGAGTAGAGCTGGCTATATGCAACATATTGAAAGGCAAAAAAGTGAATACTAGTGGGGATGCTAGGGGAAATGTGTTCAGCTTTCTATAACTTTGACGAATATTATCCAACTAGCATTCCACACGATGATACAAATTTAAATCAGTGCATGTGAATCATTAAAATGTAATATACAAATGCAGATATTAAGCTACAATACTTACCAAAAATAATAAATTAAATGAAGAGAAAATGAAGTAGAAGAGGATAGGCCTGCTTGCACCCCAGGATTAAGATTTGAGACACTGAGAGGAGTGCTGTTTTAGTAATTGTTTGTATGGTGTTACATTGTTGCTGCACATATATAGCCCTTTAGAGCCCTGAAGAGTATGATGTGCTTTGGCGTATGGATACTTGGCTATTCTGCTCCTTGTGCTTCGTTGGAAAGGTATGTGTTTGTGGTGTAGCCTATGTGCGTAGTGTTTTGGTTCTGTGATGGTGACCACAGTTTGTTTTATGTCTTTGCATGTTAGCGGTTCGTGAAATGAAAAGGAGTGAAAATAAAACTTTTATGCTTACACAGGAATCTTGTGTATGGTTAGGAACGTGGGAGTAGCAAATGTGGTTTATGTGTAAAGTGTTTTCGTATTGTGCAGGATGAACAGCAGCTCACTCTTACAGTGTGCATCGCTGCAGTTGGGCCACTGCGATCATGTAGCAGTGCTTACGAATCATATGGGTTGAATGGGAGTGAAAGATAGATGCACATGTGTTCATGCCTGCCAGCATTGTAGGAGATTTGGTTCTGTCTCTTTGATAGATAGAATCATGGGTCCTCTGATGTGCACAGAATCTTAGGGCCCGAGTCACAAAAGGCCTCAGCACTAGGAGGAATGCACAGAACTACGCAGGCAGAGCCACGCGTTCCGGAACACCACGAGCGTAAACCACGCTTGCCTGAAGAGCGCATCTGTCTTAACCACGCAGATGCCTGGCTAAGGCAGATAGCGTTCTAGTGTTCAAGATGGGCAGGGAAGCATCGGAACAGGTAGCTCTGGACGCAGAACAGGCAAATGGGGATGGGGCTGGCTTTGGGGGGGTATTTTTAGGGATGGAGGTTACTTTTAGGGGTCAAGGGGTGGTCGGGGTACTTTTGGAAAGGAGGCAGGTTTTTTGGGCTCAGGGCAGGGGAGGGGGTCGGGGTAGTTTTAAGGCCTGGGTTTGGGGGGAGTTTTTAGGATTGGGGTGGTTTTAGGGCTTTGGGCAGGGGGGATTGGGGTAGTTTTTTTAATCGTGGCAGGGTTTTAGGCCTCAGGGCAGTGGAAGTGATTGGGGTACTTTTGGCAGGGAGGAGGTTTTAGGGCTCAGGGTAGGGGGAGGGGGTTGAGGTACTTTGAGGGGCAGTGCGGGTGGTGGGCGTTGGAGTAATATATGGTAAGAGGCATGGTTTTAGGCCTCAGGGAGAGGGGAAGGGGTAGTTGTAAGGGCAGGGCAGGTTTAGGCCTCAGGGCGGGGGGGCGAGGTAGGGGGTTTGACTTTTAGGGCTTAAGGCGGGGAGGCATGGGTCAGAGTTGTGGCAAACCTTAACCACGCATACCCCTTTACTATTAATGTCTTTACAACAAAAATGCGTGGTGAAGGAATGCATGGTAAAGGAATGGGCGTTTAAGATGCATTTGTGATTTGGGCTGCATGGTAGAGGCACGCATTGGTTTAGCCATGTGTGCCTCTTAATACAACCCTGCACTTGTGGTGGAGGCCCCACAGTCATGGCAGAGTCTCCACACTGTAGTTTTTCACTGCGGAGATCCTGCCACAAGTGCAGGGATCCCACCATGACAGCGCAGCCTCCACCATGAATGCAGAGGCTGTTTGTGAATTGGGCCCTCAGTGTGGGAGATACGTTCTGATTCTCAGTGGGTGCAATCTTAAGCCATCCGTTAGGAAACAGCCAGATTTTTACCACCTTCCAACGTTTCAGGTGGTCTTGGAAGTTTCACATCTCTGCAAGTATGGAATTCCACAATTTTGTTGCTACAATGGATAAGGAGGCTCAATTAATGTGTGAGGTCCTGTAGGATCATGTGGTATAGACTAGGGATATGAGGGTATGGTCCCCCGCAGCTAGCTGAGTGTACTGGATCAAGGTTTTTCTTCTTGTAGAATAGTCTGTTGTAAGAGATCTTGAGGTCAGAGGGTTTTTTCTTTGAGGTTAGAGAGTTTCTCATGATGTTTTTTGTTTCATTGGCTGTCCCTGGGTGAAGTAAGATATCCTTGAAAGCTTGAGCAGGACTAGGGTTGAATTAGGAGTCGACGGAGTCACTTGCTTTGACCTCTATTATGAACTTAAAGTCTCAAAGTTGTTCAAAGGAGATGAGGGACTGATGCTTCAAAAAGTCATCATTCTGATCTAAATCTGTGTAGGAAGGTTGATGGATGTTTAGTTCCCTATGATTTTTACCATTGTCTTTGCTTTTGAGCTCGGGCCGTTGCTATGGCTATAAAACAGGCTTGTAAGCGAGGCAACTTAGGTGCCTTGTATTCTTGACTGCAGTATTCTGTGAGCATCCAATTTTTTTTACTGCATTTGTCTTTGGTATGCCCCTGGGACTAACTAGGTCTTTTTACCTCCTTCATGACTGATTTTCACTTGCAGCAGTGTAGACATGCTTTGCCATTTCTATTTTGTTTATATCTTCCATTTACTCTGTAGAGTACTGAATTATGCCTTCTACTTCATTATCTCTTCATTAAGTCATGTGGTCCTTAATAAACGGTTAGTGCTTTGGGATGTCTTGATGATTATCAGTGACCATTCCGTTATCATTAAAGTTATGGTACATGTCTACATTAGTTTTCATGACTCATATAAGAGAAAAGTTCATCAGATTAAGTATATCTTCATTGCAATTGCCTTGGTTGATTATAGAAGTCTAAATATTATCATTTTCATGAGGCACAACCTACAGTTAAAGCAGTATATTATTATTATCCAGTGGAATTTGGTCATATAATTGTTACTTAAAGTGTTAACCGTATTCATAACGAACGTGGGTTCACAAAAAATGCTCTACAGTATAGGAGATGTTTATCAAGAATTACTTACAAGTGGACCTGATCAATCTCCCAGTAAGAAACAAAGATGAGATTTGTAATCAAAAGCTCTAGTTTAAGAAGTACATTCTTAAAGGCCCACAACATTCAGATAGTCTTTTACCTGACTTAACCTGGGTTGAAACTCTAATCTCAGTCACAATTGATCCACTCATGGCTTTTGTGTTGTTAATCATTTATCTGAACTTGTGTTATTTTGTGTTTTTCTAATTTGAAAATAGAACAATTTCTGCAGGTAAAGAAGCCTGTTGGTTCATCTAAAAAGGTGTTTTTGTCTTTTTTCCGGTCTTGGAAAAAAAGACGGACATAACTTTTGTTTGAGATTTGGAGCTCTCTTAAAGCTAAATTGAGGGAAAGAAATTAATCCTAGTCTCGATTGTTGGGTTGTTAGTCAGTAGTGGCCCATTTTTGTGTAGTATTTTCCTGATATGTTGGTGTCCATTGTGATACTGGGTAATGAACTGTATCTCTTGTTCTTAGTTTTTTATTGGTTTCTTTTTGTCTTGAAGTAGTTGGCCTCTATTCAGTTTTCCAATTTCGTTAAAGTATTTCTGTGGAATTTCATTTTTATATCCTATTTTTTCTAACATTTGGGTAATCACATTTGATTTGATTATAAAATCACCATGCTTGCTTCAATATCTTTTTTCTCGCCGACGCTCCCCTTTTGGAATGTTCAGGATAGTGGTCTGTGGGTGACAACTGGTTACATGCAAGACTGAATTAGCTGCTGTCGGTTTTCTGTGGATTTAATTGTATAGTTTTGAATCTTTAATATATATTGTTAGATCCAGGAATTTGATTTCTTGTTTGGAAATTGCTGATGTTGCTGTAATTCCCCATTCACTATCTGAGAACTGATCAATATATTCTTTTAATACCATTGGTAATCCCTGCCAGTATTTTTCAAATTCTTCCATGAAGAGGCAAGCATACGGTGGAGCAAATCCTGCTCCCATTGCAGTCCCTTGTCGTTGTAGATAGATATGCCCATTGAGCTGTGGTGTGTCTTGATGTGCCTTCCTGGGAGATGGAAGGGTGGAGCTGGGCACAGCCTCACACTTACACCTGAATAGGCTGTGTCCTATCCACACACAAAGGGCTGCATAACACTCTATAGTGAGTCTGGAGCCAGGGCAGGAAGGGAGGACCTCTGTGCACTTCAAAGCTTTCTTTGAAGTCTCCCTCACATTAAAGGCCCAACTGGGCATAAATACTGGACCTCTGGCACCTAAACTTCAGTACACTTCTGGACAAGTGACTACTCTGCCAGGAAGAATAACTGCTGTGCTGCTGAAAGGACTGCCAGGCTGCTGCTTTGCTGGACTATTGCCTTTCTGTGGTCTTGCCTTGCTGAGCTGCCCTGCTGCCTGATGTTCTCCTGCCTGGGTGAGAAGGACTGGACCTGCATCACTTGAACCCAGAATGACTCAAAGGGCTTGTTGGCTTGCCTCCTGTTCTAAGTCTCAGAGATATCAAAGACTTAAACTACCTGCATCTGTACTCTACAAGCTGTGAGTCTGCACTGCCAAGTAGTGCCACCTCAGTCCTGGACCCTTGGAAGTGAGGCCTATGGTGCTTGTAAATCCAGAACCCATGAATCCTCATTGGAACTCGTGCATCTTCCCCCTACCATGAGTCAGAACCAGTGAATCCTCGCAGTTGCTTGGAGCGGACACAGCGCATTGCCTTCGGAACCAACGCATCACCTTCGGAATTGACGCATCGTCTACTGTGGGAGCAGCAGTGTGCATCACAATCGGAACCAGCACTTCACACTCGGAACCGACGCATCGCCACAGTTGTGTGGAGATAATCGATGCATCCCATTCACTGCGTGGCTCAACACCAAAGCATTGTTTCAGCTGTACCTCGCATCCTTGTAGATGACAACGTATCCTGGATCAAGGTACTTTGGTTCAGTGTGCCCAAGTGGGTCCCTGTTAGACTTGGCATCCTTGGCATGGTTTCCCCTGACTTTTTTGTCTCTTCCTCCTGTATTTTGACAGTATGCTGGATTCCGTTTTTGCTGGCTTAGATGCTCTGGGCACTTTGCCAATGTTGATCAGTGTCAAAGTGCAAGTGCTCCCTGTGTAAATTGTTATTATGATTGGGTATCCATGATTGGCATATTTGATTTACTGGAAAGTCCCTAGGTCAGTGCACTAGGAGTGTCCAGGGAATGTAAATCAAATGCTACTAGTGGGCTTGCAGTTCTGATTGTGCCACCCACATGAGTAGCCCAGTAAAAGTATCTCAGACCTGCCACTGCAGTGTCTGTGTGCACAGTTTTAAACTGCCATGTCGACCAGGCAAGTGTGTCTATGTGCCAGGCCGCCACCTTCCCTTTTCTTACATGTAAGCCTATTTGTCCCATAGGCTGACATGGGAGTTGCTTTGTTACATCTTACACGTATAACTTTCCATTGGGACAAGATAGAGAAATAAAGTTTGGCTCGCTGATTTCGGAATTTAATTGCACATCTTTTTAGGAAGATGGTTTTTAAATTGTGTGTTTGAAAATGCCACTTTTAGAAAGTATGCATTTTCTTGATTAAGCATTCGGTGTGCCTCTGCTTTTTGTGTATTGATTGGTTTTGTAATGACAGGAGCTGGGGATGTGCATTTACTGTAGACAGTGACAAGGGGATTGAGGTGAGTCCTGCCTTTCCTGGGTGACTCATAGCTGGGCCGATTAGACCTTGACTGCATTTAGAGTGGTGGCAGGAGTTTCACTTGCACCTGAATAGGCTGTGTCTCCTTGGCGCAATGCTGTATCAACCTCCTGTGATCATGCTGCACCAGAGAGGACAGAACTGGCTTGGACTGGGCTCAGAGACCCTTACCACAAAGAAAGCTAAGAGAAAATGTGATATAAGTATTGGACCTTAAACCCCAAGGAATTAGATCACAGCAGGACTCAAGAGGAGCCTCTGCCAAGGAGAAGAGCTGGAGAGATGTAAGAAAAATCTTGAAGAAGAATCTCCAAGGGCCTGTGTGTGCTTGCCTCCTGTTCTGAAGTCTCAGGGTCAAAAAGACTTCACATGCACCCACTGACTAGCACCTGGACTCCTCTGTGGGCTCCTGTATTTAAAAGGGCACCATTTCCAGTTACTGGGCCCTGAGAATAGTATGGTTGGCGCTGCAAAGCAAGAAGAACAACTCCAACCCCGTCCGCAACGCTGCCAGTGATGCCCCAACCTGCACTGAGGCCACGGGCACTGCTCGTGAAGTGCACAAATCACTACCCTGCCTGCACCACAGCTCCGATGCCTGTCGACACCTGCCGACGCCTGCAGTTATCAGCCTTCCTGAAGCCAGTGCTCGCACCGATGCCATCACTGCCAGCACCAGCATCCCATTATAGTGGAGCCGATAACCCACGCGGGTGACCTCACAAACTCTCCAACATTGCATCAAATCACCAGAACTGATGCCTCACTGCCAACACCGCCTAACTTCCCCTATCCTTGATTCAACGCCTTGCCTCCTCACAGACTCCACGCCTCACAACCCCCTTGGCAATCTGGAACCAGCCTCGTCTCAGCACGGACGCCTCACCTCCATGATACCGTGCATTGTCTGTTGACTTCGTTTCCAAGGTACTGTTTGTTTGGGAGTCTGTGTGACTCCATGCCTGGCCCGCGCACCTCACGATCAGTGCCTTACTTTGGATTTATGCCTGTCACGACATTGTAGTAGCCCCAGGTGGAGCCATTTGTTTCTGCTAGTGTAATTTTTGAAGTAGCGGCAGTTAGGCTCCTACTGAATATACCTAAATATGTATCGGTTAAGGAAGAAATCAGAAGACTCCACTGGTTGCCAGTGATAAAACGAATTAGGTTCAAAGCGCTTTGCTTAGCATACAAAGCCCTGAATGACATAGGACCGGCTGTGAGAAGTTGGCCTGGTATATGCTGTCCACTAATTATAGTGGGCACCTTGCACCAGTCCAAACAACCCCTTATTGGAGATAGGTTAAAGACAACCTTTATTGAAAGATATCCTAGTGGTAGCTATGGAGAGCAGCCTTCAGGCTAAGTCTTGAAGGAATGTAAAGCAGCTTGTTTTACCAGTCTATAATCTCTTGAGTGACCAAATGAAAGAGCACCACACCAGGTATATATTCAAAATATATGTATTTATTACTAAACACACCCCTCTAGTCTCTTTATGAGGCTAGAGTTCGAAATACATAAGTTATAAGTTATTTAAACACAGTAATAGCACAAATACACGTTTGGGCCCTAGGGGCGTACCAAACCATATACCAATAAAGTGGTATAAGAACCATGACTGAGCTAGACACTAGGCCTAGAGCCTCTAGAAGTGCTTGGACCACAAGGAACCACCCAAGGTAGTGACACAGGGGACCCACGGGGGACGCGTGCAGTGTAGTAACACAGCCGCGAATCGCCGTTAACTTCTATGGAGAAAGTCGCGGTTTGGAATTTAAAGAAAAGGGACACTTAAAGAAGGACTTGGAGCAAACCCTTTGAGAACTAGGTCGTTCTAGAGTCTCTACCTACGGGAGCACCGGAGTACTCTTGTTACCTCACCCAGGGAAGCCGGGTGCATAGGTGCCTTTCGGGGTCGGGTTTCGTCGTCGATTTCAATGGCGATCTGCTGCAAAGTGCTGCTGGCGACCAAGTGAAAAGTGTCCGGGTGGATCCAAGGGTGGATCGGAGATCTGAAGAACCTGAAAGCAGAGGGGACAGAGTCTGGGTCACTAGCCAGTGACCAGGAAGGCGATGAGCAGATGCCCACCGATGTTGAGTGCTTCAGGTAGGTTGACGGTCGTCTTGACTCTTCAGCCACGAGGTCCAGGAGGCGTTGTTGGCGACCAGGAGCAGGATTAGGGCTCGTACACGATGTCTGTCGAGTGCTGAGGTGTCGGCGACCGGATTGGACCCAACAGACCTTGGCAACGGCAAGTCTCAATGAAGATGAAGATTGACGATGGTGCAGACCAGCAAGGTCTGAGGAACTCACCCAGCAAGGGTAAGTGAGGGCAAGCCTGGAGCAACCAGGGAGCCCAAGTAGAAAAAGATTGGCCTTCATGAAGGGCTACTAGCCAACGGGCTAGCGACCGCGAAGGAGCCTTGAGATGGTGCACAATGGAGCTGGCTCACAGGACACTCGTGGAGTGGAGGCCAGTGATCTTCGGTGCAGTTGGTGCTGGAGGCTAGGGCTACTCGAAGCCCAAAGCACGACTTCGTGGGAGACCCAGAAGAGGATGCACTTGCAAATGCGTACTGTGTCCAGGGGTCACGGTTCCACATTACCCACGACAGCTACGGGCCTCAGCTTTGCTGGGGACTCAGGGCAGCCTCGGGGAAGTCAGGAAATCCACCTCTGGTGATGCAAAGACTTCGGCGTCCGACGGGAGCTTCAGCGATGCAGACCGGACAATTGCTTCTTTGGTGCCTGCCAAGCAGGGGAGTCACTCCTTGACCCCAAGGGAGATTCTTCTGTCCTCTAATCTTTAAGTAGAGCGTCGAAGGTCCAGGATTCTGTGTCAGAGTTTCGTCCAGGGATAATCTAAAGTCCTAAGGACTGGGGTCCCATACTTATACTAAGGTAGGGGGTTGGACATACTCTGTTGTGGACCCTCCTACGGGAGGGTCAGGGCAGAGGGGTGGTTACACCCCTTTCCCTTTGTCCAGTTTTGCACCAGAGCAGGGGCTGGAAGCTCCTGAGCCGGTTTGAACTGGGGTATGCACAGGGACACCAAATGTGCCCCCAGTGCAGGACTTCAAAGCACCAGAGAGTGCTCCCGCCCAGCCCCAATACACACTATCCTGTCTGGGGAGGTGGTTACACCTCCCTGGGACAGGAAACCTATTGTCCAGGCCTCCCCTGCCGGAGTTTCGGTCAGCAGCAGGAGGCCAGACTCGTGTCTGTGGCAGCGGCATCCATTTTGTGATGCCAGGGCTCTGGAAAGTCAGTACCGGGTATACCGGTGTGTACATGTCTCTCCCTCTAGAAGGGTGGAATGCTACCCCCGCCGCCAGAACTGGCGGGGGGGTAGTATTCCAAGATGTTTGACACCAAACACGACATGTTTCCGTGCAGCCATCCCAAAGTTAGCATTTAACGCGAGGTTATAATGCGCTTAAGAGTATATGGTCGGGCTGCACTACAAACAGCATCAGAGAAGGGTCTCCGAACGCTGCAGAAGGGCCCAGCTCATGCAGGGGCACCCTCTCACATAGGAACCACGCACTCTGCCTTCAGGATTGATAAGGCCTGCCATAGGAGTGACTTATAGGTTTATATGTGTGTATGTATGTAGTGATATAGGTAGCCTATATCATAGTAAGGGGTGCATGCACCACCTTACCCAGGCTGCAGTAGCAGACCTGTGGTGTCATTTTGGATGGCCTTCCAGGGGTGGCACAATACATGCTGCAGCCCCTGGTAGGCCTCTGAGGTACCTATGCCCTGGGTACATAGTATACCATATACTAGGGACTTATAAGGGCACTCCAGATTCCAATCAGAGATGTGCCTAAGGCACATGGAAACCATTTTATAGAGGAAGCAGATAGACTAAGGCCCTGAATAGCAGGATCCCAGTCCAACTAAGTCATAAACCAGCAAAACACCAGGAAAAAAGTGGGGGCAACCATATAGTCAGATTCCACCTTCCTACATAACCCCCCCAAACGAAAGGAGATAAGGCTAACCTTGGCCAGTTGAGCCTTTATTGACTAAGTGGCCATATAAGGAAGCACCTGCACTAGCATGGTTGCCCCCTATCTTATGGTCCAGTAAGCAATCCCTCACCCTAAGGGTATGAGAGGGTCTCCACCATGGGGAATTACTACCTGTGGTGTGCTTTGGTAAAGTACAAGGCTGGTGAGGTGTCTGAGAAGGGAAGTGAGGCCCTAGGAAGGTTGGTCTCAGCTTCCTCAGATCACTGGTCACCATGTATGCCTGTCTTTCCATGACTGAGTTGCACTGTGCTCAAAGGGTCAACCTTTGGCTGCCTACAGCTGGGGGTTGGGTCCCTTTGGATGGACCACTGGAGGGACATGGCAGGTTTGGAACCTTTTGGTCCCAGGTTTGCCCTTGCCTAACAGAGTCCTTCTGGGGGAGGTCCCTACACAAAGGTATGGGGGATCCCTCAGTGTGTTGAGGAATTTTCACCTGGCTAGGGCTACTAGACTGGGTGCCCCTAATCTGCTGATGGGGGGTTCCTCTGGACAGGGGCCCCTGGGGGTCCACTGACCTCCCTGACCTCTGCAGCCCTGGGCTGACTGAGGCAGGGTAGAGAGGGGCAGGTTACCTGCTCCAGACTGGGTACCACCTTGGAAGGGTCCTCTGCCATCAGGGGTGTGGCCAGGCCAGGCCTGACTACCTCTGGGGCAGTTCCTTCACTAGGGGTAGGGTCAGTTCCCTGAGGAGGCTGACCCTTACCTACTGTCTGGAGGGAAGAAGACTTTTCTTCAACCCTTGTGCTCTCTTTTGGGGGAGAGTGGGCCATTCTTCCAGGCTCCATATCTCCAAAATTTCCCTGGGCTGGGGCTGTGGCCATCACAGCCCCACTAACTTTTACAGGGACGCCCAGCATTCTCAGATGGGTTTGGTGTTCAACTTCAGCCCAGGCTGAAATTTCCAGATCATTGCCCATCAGGCAATCTACAGGCAAGGTTGGGGACACTGCCACTCTTTTTGGGCCTGTGACCCCTTCCCAGCTGAGATTGACTATGGCCATGGGGTGATCTGTTCTGACACCATCAATGTTGGTCACCTGGTATTTAAACTCAGGTAAAAGCTGGTGAGGGGGGACTAGTTTCCCTGCCACCATGGTGACACTAGCCCCTGTGTCCCTAAATGCCACAGCTTTCTGACCATTAATTATTGGCTCCATTCTGTACCTGCCCAATGCATTGGGGCCCATGGTAAAGGTGGCAAATCCTATACCACCATCAGAGTCAGAGGAGTCTGTTGAGGGGCTCCTGTCTAAACTAGGGCCCACCTCTGTTCCTCTTGCAAAAGCACCTAACTTTTTGGGTGCACTACTCCCAACTGGAGGTTTACTACTGGTAGTACCAGGAGGGGTGGTAGTAGTTGTTGGAGGAACATTTTCTTTATTGCCAATCCTGGGGCAACTGGGATCTGTTTTCCAGTGTCCAGGCTTTTTACAGACATGGCAATAGGGTTTCTTTTCAGGAGAGGAAGGAGTTTGGGACCCACCCCCAGAAGAGGACTTTTGGGGCCCTGTAGTGGATTTATCCTTAGATTTATCCCCACCTTTCTCTTGGGACTTGGTAGAATCTTTCTTCTGGTCACCACCCTGATTCTTAGTCTTTACTCTGGTTCTGACCCATTTGTCTGCCTTCTTTCCCAATTCTTGGGGAGAGGTCAGATCAGAGTCCACCAGGTACTGGTGTAAAAGCTGGTTTTGACAATTATTAAGGATCTGCTCCCTCATAATCAAATTGTACAATCCTAAAAAGTCATGCACCTTGTTGCCATGTATCCAACCTTCCAGAGCCTTAGTAGCACAATCTACAAAATCAACCCAGTCTTGAGTCTGAGCCTTTTGGGTGTCTCTGAACTTCAACCTATACTGTTCAGTGGTTAGGCCAAACCCATCTATCAGAGCACTCTTCAAGACTTTGTAATTGTCAGCATCCTCCTCTCTAACAGTGAGGAGCTTATCTCTACCTTTGTCTGCAAAGGAGAGCCACAAGATTGCTGCCCACTGCTCCTGAGGGACCCTCTGTACTTTACAGGCCCTCTCTAGAGCAGTTATCCATTTGTGGATGTCATCCCCACTCTGGTAGGGAGGGACAATCTTGCTCAGGTTTCTATGATCATAAGACCTTTCCCTATCTTTGGGGAAACTACTGCCTCCATGGGACTCTAGTCCCAACTTTTGTCTCTCTCTATAGAGATCTAGGGACTCCCTGTCTATAGCCAATTGCTGTTTTCTGAGTTCAAGCTGGGCTTGCTCATACTGAATCAGTCTCTTTCTCCTCTCATGAGAGGATTCCCTCCTATGAGAGGAGACAGAGGTCCCTATTGAGGTGTCAGAGTGGTTAGACTCCTGAGAAGGAGACCTAGACCTTCTGGGCACACTCAGAACTCTTCCTGGGGGGACAAAGGGGAGGTCAGTCTGATCCTCCCCCTCCTCCTCCACAGGAGGAATTGGGTTTTCCAGGACAAGGTCATTTTCACCTTCCTGGCCAGTTTCATAGGGTGGGGGCCTGGGTTTCTTCACCCCTGGCCCCCTCCTCATCTTCTGCCCCACCCTCTTTGCCTACCCCTTCAGACCCTAGGGGCCTGCTGAGATCATGAGCTAGTAACACCTCCCTGAGGTGTTGGGTGCTGGCACTTTTGCCTGCCTTCAACTTCCTAGTATTGCATAATGCTCTCAATTCCAAGAATGGGAGTTTATCATACTTGGAGGGAAGAAGCCCACTGGCTTCTGGCAAGGACTCACTGGGTCCTGGCTTTGAAGACATTACTAGTGAGGTGTGGTGTATGCCCTACCTACTCTAGTGTGGCCTACTAAACTCTCTTGAGTTGTAGAAAGGGTGTGCTATCCCTTAACACACAACTCTAAGTTCAGTAGAACTTACTGTATTACTAAGCTTGATTTATATGTACCTTAGGTACCCTTAGTGGTTTTCACTTGATCAATTCAATTGAGATTATCTGGTAAAACAATAGCAAGCTGGAATCCCACACGCTGCACACCAATGTGAGAAGTTGGCCTGGTATATGCTGTCCACTAATTATAGTGGGCACCTTGCACCAGTCCAAACAACCCCTTATTGGAGATAGGTTAAAGACAACCTTTATTGAAAGCTATCCTAGTGGTAGCTATGGAGAGCAGCCTTCAGGCTAAGTCTTGAAGGAATGTAAAGCAGCTTGTTTTACCAGTCTATAATCTCTTGAGTGACCAAATGAAAGAGCACCACACCAGGTATATATTCAAAATATATGTATTTATTACTAAACACACCCCTCTAGTCTCTTTATGAGGCTAGAGTTCGAAATACATAAGTTATAAGTTATTTAAACACAGTAATAGCACAAATACACGTTTGGGCCCTAGGGGCGTACCAAACCATATACCAATAAAGTGGTATAAGAACCACGACTGAGCTAGACACTAGGCCTAGAGCCTCTAGAAGTGCTTGGACCACAAGGAACCACCCAAGGTAGTGACACAGGGGACCCACGGGGGACGCGTGCAGTGTAGTAACACAGCCGCGAATCGCCGTTAACTTCTATGGAGAAAGTCGCGGTTTGGAATTTAAAGAAAAGGGACACTTAAAGAAGGACTTGGAGCAAACCCTTTGAGAACTAGGTCGTTCTAGAGTCTCTACCCACGGGAGCACCGGAGTACTCTTGTTACCTCACCCAGGGAAGCCGGGTGCATAGGTGCCTTTCGGGGTCGGGTTTCGTCGTCGATTTCAATGGCGATCTGCTGCAAAGTGCTGCTGGCGACCAAGTGAAAAGTGTCCGGGTGGATCCAAGGGTGGATCGGAGATCTGAAGAACCTGAAAGCAGAGGGGACAGAGTCTGGGTCACTAGCCAGTGACCAGGAAGGCGATGAGCAGATGCCCACCGATGTTGAGTGCTTCAGGTAGGTTGACGGTCGTCTTGACTCTTCAGCCACGAGGTCCAGGAGGCATTGTCGGCAACCAGGAGCAGGATTCGGGCTTGTACACGATGTCTGTCGAGTGCTGAGGTGTCGGCGACCGGATTGGACCCAACAGGCCTTGGCAACGGCAAGTCTTGATGAAGATGAAGATTGACGATGGTGCAGACCAGCAAGGTCTGAGGAACTCACCCAGCAAGGGTAAGTGAGGGCAAGCCTGGAGCAACCAGGGAGCCCAAGTAGAAGAAGATTGGCCTTCGTGAAGGGCTACTAGCCAACGGGCTAGCAACTGCGAAGGAGCCTCAAGATGGTGCACGTGGAGCTGGCTCACAGGACACTTGTGGAGTGGAGGCCAGTGATCTTCGGTGCAGTTGGTGCTGGAGGCTAGGGCTACTCGGAGCCCAAAGCACGACTTCATGGGAGACCCAGAAGAGGATGCACGTGCAAATGCGTGCGGTGTCCAGGGGTCACGGTTCCACGTTACCCACGACTGCTACGGGCCTCAGCTTTGCTGGGGACTCAGGGCAGCCTCGGGGAAGTCTGGAAATCTACCTCTGGTGATGCAAAGACTTCGGCGTCCGACGGGAGCTTCAGCGATGCAGACCGGACAATTGCTTCTTTGGTGCCTGCCAAGCAGGGGAGTCACTCCTTGACCCCAAGGGAGATTCTTCTGTCCTCTAATCTTTAAGCAGAGCGTCGAAGGTCCAGGATTCTGTGTCAGAGTTTCGTCCAGGGATATTCTAAAGTCCTAAGGACTGGGGTCCCATACTTATACTAAGGTAGGGGGTTGGACATATTCTGTGGACCCTCCTACGGGAGGGTCAGGGCAGAGGGGTGGTTACACCCCTTTCCCTTTGTCCAGTTTCGCGCCAGAGCAGGGGCTGGAAGCCCCTGAGCCGGTTTGAACTGGGGTATGCACAGGGACACCAAATGTGCCACCAGTGCAGGACTTCAAAGCACCAGAGAGTGCTCCCGCCCAGCCCCAATACACACTATCCTGTCTGGGGAGGTGGTTACACCTCCCTGGGACAGGAAACCTATTGTCCAGGCCTCCCCTGCCGGAGTTTCGGTCAGCAGCAGGAGGCCAGACTCGTGTCTGTGGCAGCGGCATCCATTCTGTGATGCCAGGGCTCTGGAAAGTCAGTACCGGGTATACCGGTGTGTACATGTCTCTCCCTCTAGAAGGGTGGAATGCTACCCCCGCCGCCAGAACTGGTGGGGGGGTAGTATTCCAAGATGTTTGACACCAAACACGACATGTTTCCGTGCAGCCATCCCAAAGTTAGCATTTAACGCGAGGTTATAATGCGCTTAAGAGTATATGGTCGGGCTGCACTACAAACAGCATCAGAGAAGGGTCTCCGAACGCTGCAGAGGGGCCCAGCTCATGCAGGGGCACCCTCTCACATAGGAACCACGAACTCTGCCTTCAGGATTGATAAGGCCTGCCATAGGAGTGACTTATAGGTTTATATGTGTGTATGTATGTAGTGATATAGGTAGCCTATATCACAGTAAGGGGTGCATGCACCACCTTACCCAGGCTGCAGTAGCAGACCTGTGGTGTCATTTTGGATGGCCTTCCAGGGGTGGCACAATACATGCTGCAGCCCCTGGTAGGCCTCTGAGGTACCTATGCCCTGGGTACATAGTATACCATATACTAGGGACTTATAAGGGCACTCAGATTCCAATCAGAGATGTGCCTAAGGCACATGGAAACCATTTTATAGAGGAAGCAGATAGACTGGGGCCCTGAATAGCAGGATCCCAGTCCAACTAAGTCATAAACCAGCAAAACACCAGGAAAAAAGTGGGGGCAACCATATAGTCAGATTCCACCTTCCTACATAACCCCCCCAAATGAAAGGAGATAAGGCTAACCTTGGCCAGTTGAGCCTTTATTGACTAAGTGGCCATATAAGGAAGCACCTGCACTAGCATGGTTGCCCCCTATCTTATGGTCCAGTAAGCAATCCCTCACCCTAAGGGTATGAGAGGGTCTCCACCATGGGGAATTACTACCTGTGGTGTGCTTTGGTAAAGTACAAGGCTGGTGAGGTGTCTGAGAAGGGAAGTGAGGCCCTAGGAAGGTTGGTCTCAGCTTCCTCAGATCACTGGTCACCATGTATGCCTGTCTTTCCATGACTGAGTTGCACTGTGCTCTAAGGGTCAACCTTTGGCTGCCTACAGCTGGGGGTTGGGTCCCTTTGGATGGACCACTGGAGGGACATGGCAGGTTTGGAACCTTTTGGTCCCAGGTTTGCCCTTGCCTAACAGAGTCCTTCTGGGGAGGTCCCTACACAAAGGTATGGGGGATCCCTCAGTGTGTTGAGGAATTTTCACCTGGCTAGGGCTACTAGACTGGGTGCCCCTAATCTGCTGATGGGGGGTTCCTCTGGACAGGGGCCCCTGGGGGTCCACTGACCTCCTGACCTCTGCAGCCCTGGGCTGACTGAGGCAGGGTAGAGAGGGGCAGGTTACCTGCTCCAGACTGGGTACCACCTTGGAAGGGTCCTCTGCCATCAGGGGTGTGGCCAGGCCAGGCCTGACTACCTCTGGGGCAGTTCCTTCACTAGGGGTAGGGTCAGTTCCCTGAGGAGGCTGACCCTTACCTACTGTCTGGAGGGAAGAAGACTTTTCTTCAACCCTTGTGCTCTCTTTTGGGGGAGAGTGGGCCATTCTTCCAGGCTCCATATCTCCAAAATTTCCCTGGGCTGGGGCTGTGGCCATCACAGCCCCACTAACTTTACAGGGACGCCCAGCATTCTCAGATGGGTTTGGTGTTCAACTTCAGCCCAGGCTGAAATTTCCAGATCATTGCCCATCAGGCAATCTACAGGCAAGGTTGGGGACACTGCCACTCTTTTTGGGCCTGTGACCCCTTCCCAGCTGAGATTGACTATGGCCATGGGGTGATCTGTTCTGACACCATCAATGTTGGTCACCTGGTATTTAAACTCAGGTAAAAGCTGGTGAGGGGGACTAGTTTCCCTGCCACCATGGTGACACTAGCCCCTGTGTCCCTAAATGCCACAGCTTTCTGACCATTAATTATTGGCTCCATTCTGTACCTGCGCAATGCATTGGGGCCCATGGTAAAGGTGGCAAATCCTATACCACCATCAGAGTCAGAGGAGTCTGTTGAGGGGGTCCTGTCTAAACTAGGGCCCACCTCTGTTCCTCTTGCAAAAGCACCTAACTTTTTGGGTGCACTACTCCCAACTGGAGGATTACTACTGGTAGTACCAGGAGGGGTGGTAGTAGTTGTTGGAGGAACATTTTCTTTATTGCCAATCCTGGGGCAACTGGGATCTGTTTTCTAGTGTCCAGGCTTTTTACAGACATGGCAATAGGGTTTCTTTTCAGGAGAGGAAGGAGTTTGGGACCCACCCCCAGAAGAGGACTTTTGGGGCCCTGTAGTGGATTTATCCTTAGATTTATCCCCACCTTTCTCTTGGGACTTGGTAGAATCTTTCTTCTGGTCACCACCCTGATTCTTAGTCTTTACTCTGGTTCTGACCCATTTGTCTGCCTTCTTTCCCAATTCTTGGGGAGAGGTCAGATCAGAGTCCACCAGGTACTGGTGTAAAAGCTGGTTTTGACAATTATTAAGGATCTGCTCCCTCATAATCAAATTGTACAATCCTAAAAAGTCATGCACCTTGTTGCCATGTATCCAACCTTCCAGAGCCTTAGTAGCACAATCTACAAAATCAACCCAGTCTTGAGTCTGAGCCTTTTGGGTGTCTCTGAACTTCAACCTATACTGTTCAGTGGTTAGGCCAAACCCATCTATCAGAGCACTCTTCAAGACTTTGTAATTGTCAGCATCCTCCTCTCTAACAGTGAGGAGCTTATCTCTACCTTTGTCTGCAAAGGAGAGCCACAAGATTGCTGCCCACTGCTCCTGAGGGACCCTCTGTACTTTACAGGCCCTCTCTAGAGCAGTTATCCATTTGTGGATGTCATCCCCACTCTGGTAGGGAGGGACAATCTTGCTCAGGTTTCTATGGTCATAAGACCTTTCCCTATCTTTGGGGAAACTGCTGCCACCATGGGACTCTAGTCCCAACTTTTGTCTCTCTCTATAGAGATCTAGGGACTCCCTGTCTATAGCCAATTGCTGTTTTCTGAGTTCAAGCTGGGCTTGCTCATACTGAATCAGTCTCTTTCTCCTCTCATGAGAGGATTCCCTCCTATGAGAGGAGACAGAGGTCCCTATTGAGGTGTCAGAGTGGTTAGACTCCTGAGAAGGAGACCTAGACCTTCTGGGCACACTCATAACTCTTCCTGGGGGGACAAAGGGGAGGTCAGTCTGATCCTCCCCCTCCTCCTCCACAGGAGGAATTGGGTTTTCCAGGACAAGGTCATTTTCACCTTCCTGGCCAGTTTCATAGGGTGGGGGCCTGGGTTTCTTCACCCCTGGCCCCCTCCTCATCTTCTGCCCCACCCTCTTTGCCTACCCCTTCAGACCCTAGGGGCCTGCTGAGATCATGAGCTAGTAACACCTCCCTGAGGTGTTGGGTGCTGGCACTTTTGCCTGCCTTCAACTTCCTAGTATTGCATAATGCTCTCAATTCCAAGAATGGGAGTTTATCATACTTGGAGGGAAGAAGCCCACTGGCTTCTGGCAAGGACTCACTGGGTCCTGGCTTTGAAGACATTACTAGTGAGGTGTGGTGTATGCCCTACCTACTCTAGTGTGGCCTACTAAACTCTCTTGAGTTGTAGAAAGGGTGTGCTATCCCTTAACACACAACTCTAAGTTCAGTAGAACTTACTGTATTACTAAGCTTGATTTATATGTACCTTAGGTACCCTTAGTGGTTTTCACTTGATCAATTCAATTGAGATTATCTGGTAAAACAATAGCAAGCTGGAATCCCACACGCTGCACACCAATGTGAGAAGTTGGCCTGGTATATGCTGTCCACTAATTATAGTGGGCACCTTGCACCAGTCCAAACAACCCCTTATTGGAGATAGGTTAAAGACAACCTTTATTGAAAGCTATCCTAGTGGTAGCTATGGAGAGCAGCCTTCAGGCTAAGTCTTGAAGGAATGTAAAGCAGCTTGTTTTACCAGTCTATAATCTCTTGAGTGACCAAATGAAAGAGCACCACACCAGGTATATATTCAAAATATATGTATTTATTACTAAACACACCCCTCTAGTCTCTTTATGAGGCTAGA
The DNA here is from genome assembly GCA_963921515.1 of Calotriton arnoldi. NCBI lineage: Eukaryota > Metazoa > Chordata > Amphibia > Caudata > Salamandridae > Calotriton > Calotriton arnoldi. The sequence continues at coordinate 1,216,645 of CAWUFW010006078.1, forward strand.
GTTCGAAGTACATAAGTTATAAGTTATTTAAACACAGTAATAGCACAAATACACGTTTGGGCCCTAGGGGCGTACCAAACCATATACCAATAAAGTGGTATAAGAACCACGTACTGAGCTAGACATCAGGCCTAGAGCCTCTAGAAGTGCTTGGACCCCAAGGAACCA